>CM077663.1:95175857-96375857 GCA_039707655.1 Elymus sibiricus | reverse complement strand
CACAGCTCGGGACCCCCTACCCGAGATCCGCTGGTTTTGACACCAACATTGGTGTTTTCATTGAGAGTTCTGCTATTGGATCGCCAGCAGGATCGATTGCTCGCTTGGTCATCAGCGACAACATCCACATCGGGGACATCTTCGTCCCCAACCAGCTCTTAGCGCCCGGCAGTATCGATCTACACGACGATACGACAAGTCATCGCGACCAGGTCGATAGCTTCGCCCCTGGACTAAAGATCAGGTTCGACAGTTTTGAGTATGCCGCCAGTGCCCGCGGCAACCTGTCCCTGGCCGGGCTCACGGCCTCTTCCGACGAGCCCAAAAACCCCGAAGCTTTAACTTCGAACCTCCTCCTCGATCCTATCTACGGATTAGACCTTGCCTTGGACCCATCTTTAAGCTCTGATCCGGCCACCTCGGCCCAAGATCGGAGCTCGACCCTGGCCGAATATACACCTAGCTCCAAAGAACCAGAGATTGACTCCGGAAAACCTCAGGAGAACGACCCGACTGGCTTCTCACTTTTAAACGAGACGCTAGCTCATATCCAAACCTTGAATATTTCACATGGCCCGCCCCCGCCCTATACTCGGATAGGCCTTCAGGCCGGCCACTAGGAATTTTGCGTCCCACCCACCACCCACTTGGTAGCCACTATCGAAGACTTAACTGATATGCTGGACTACTCCTCCAAGGAGGCCGATGACATCAGTGAAGATGTTGACAATAATGTCCCTCCCACAACTGGACGGTGGATAGCTACCTCCACCTACGATGTCTATATGGTAGACACCCCCAACACCACGGGGAATAACGGTGACGGCACTCATACATCCATTTTGCATCATGATTTCCAACTGTTATTTATAATGTTTTTATGCATAATAATGTTTTATGGAGTAATTCTAATGCCTTTTCTCTCATAATATGCAAGGTTTGCATAAAGAGGGAGAATGCCGACAACTGCAATTCTGGACCTGAAAAAGCATATCAGTCATACCTACTCTACACATCTTCAAATGAGCTGAAACTTCACGGGGAATTATTTTGGAATATATAAAAAATACTGGAGGGGAGCCACTTGGTGAGCACAAGACACCAGGGCGCGCCAGCCCCTAGGCGCACCCTGGTGGGTTGTGCTTAGCCCGGCCCACCTCTGATGCCCATCTTCTGGTACTTACGGTCTTTTAACCTAGAAAAAATCAAGAGGGGACTTTCACAATGGAAGGCCGACGTCTCGAGGCGGAACTTGGGAAGGAGCACTTTTGCCCTCCGGCGGAGCGATTCCGCCGGGGGAACTTCCCTCCCGAAGGGGGAAATTGAAGCCATCGTCATCACCAACAACCCTCTCATCTTCGAGAGGCCAATCTTCATCAACATCTTCAACATCACCATCTCCTCTCAAACCCTAGTTCATCTCTTGTGTTCAATCTTTGTACCGGAACCTCAGATTGGTACCTGTGGGTGACTAGTAGTGTTGATTACTATATGGTTTATGTGGTAGAAGATTATATGTTTAGATCCATTATGCTCTTTAATACCCCTTTGATTTTGAGCATGAATATCATCTGTGAGTAGTTACCTTTGTTCTTGAGGTCACGGGAGAATTCATGTTGCAAGTAATCATGTGAATTTGATATGTGTTCGATATTTCGATGATATGTATGTTGTGCTTCCCTTAGTGGTGTCATGTGAACGTCGACTACATGACACTTCACCATCTTTGGGCCTAAGGGAATGCATTGTGGAGTAGTAATTAGATGATGGGTTGCTAGAGTGACAGAAGCTTAAACCCTAGTTCCATAGATACATCAAAATAAGCAAACAACACAAAGAAAACAGAATCTGTCAAAAACAGAGCAGTCTGTAGCAATCTGTAGATATTGAATACTTCTATAACTCCAAAAATTCCTAAAAAGTAGGACAATCAGGGCAATTTGTGTGTCAATCTTTTGTAAGAAATTCAGATCCAATTTACGCTTTGGTGAATTTATAAAATTCCTGGACTGAGCGCAAATGTTTCTGTTTTTCAGCAAAACCAAATCAACAATCACCGTAAACCATCCCAAAGGTCTTACTTGGCACAAACACTAATTAAAACAATAAAACACAATTACTACAGAGGTAATAATGTGCAAAACTCTCAAGGACAGAAGCAAAAAACAGAAACATAAAATAAAATTGGGTTGCCTCCCAACAAGCGCTATTGTTTAACGCCCCTAGCTAGGCATAACGCAATAGATCTAGGTATTGTTATCTTTGGTATGCAATCCATAAGTAGCTCTCATAATAGATTCACAAGGTAATTTAATTTTCTTTCTAGGAAAGTGTTCCCTGCCTTTCCTTAACGGAAATTGGAATCTAATATTTCCTTCTTTCATATCAATTATTGCACCGATCGTTCTAAGGAAAGGTCTACCAAGAATAATAGGGCATGTAGGATTGCAATCTATATCAAGAACAATGAAATCTATGGGCACATAATTCCTATTTGCAACAATAAGAACATCATTAAAACTTCCCATAGGTTTCTTAATAGTGGAATCCGCTAGATGCAAATTTAAAGAGCAATCATCAAGATCATGGAAACCTAGCACATCACATAAAGTTTTCAGAATCGTGAAAACGCAAGCACCCAAATCACACAACTCAATGAAAGTATTTAGATGGGATGCGGCATCTTCATTAGGATGGCCGGAAAATTGTTCTTTCATAACAAGATTAAGCAAAGCGGCATTAATTTCATAAGATTCCGCACTAGTGACGGGAGCAATCGGAGTAATAATAAAATCATTATTATTAGTTTTGGAAAAGTCACACAACTTGGTATTCTCTTGAGTCATCGTGACAAAGCAAGCAATCTAGCACACAAGCAAACAAAAAATCAAACGAAAAGACGAACGGAAGAAGGGCTAATAAAAAGGCAAATCTTTTTGGTATTTTCTGAAAATCGTTTTAGAAGTGGGGGAGAGGAAAACGAGAGGCAAATGGCAAATAATGTAAGTGCAAGAGATGAGTTTGTGATGGGTACTTGGTAGGCTTGATGTAGATCTCCCCGGCAACGGCGCCAGAAATCCTTCTTGCTACTTCTTGAGCTTGCGTTGGTTTTCCCTTGTGTCAGTGTACTAAAGTTTGGGTCTTTTAGTACCCCATACTTGTGCACGGACGGTTGTAGGCACACCAGCGGCAAGGCCTGCCGGGGGACAGCTGAATGCAAATGCAAGAATGTCAAGAAAGCATTCAATTCAATAATCAGAAGACAGAAGACCAAAGGCTGGGATCCCGGCAAGATCTTGTCGGGATAGCTTGCGGAGCCCCGGCAAGATTTGCACCCAGCAAGACCTCGCCATCATGTAACCATGTCACCGCTCCAGCACAGCGACCAGCCTATCATACGGGGTTTGTCCTCTAGGACACGTGTCACGGCGCTAACGGCAGATGGGGTTAAGCGGTGCTAATGGGACGGGCTCTTTTTCCGTCCCCAAGAAGCTAAGGGACACCTCAACGGAGCATTTAATGCGTTTGTCCTAAGTCGTCAGTATTAGGTACGATAACGCAGTAGCAACTTTAGACCTCTTGTATGTAATGTGCGCCACTGTTGGTGACCCCTTTGACATATAAAAGGAGGCCCAAGGCGTAGCTACAGAGGGAGGACCTTCTGGCCCATTCTGTATGCATACCTGCTGCTCGAACGTACTGTTCATCGCAAGCGCTCCTGGGGCTAGAGTTCAAACACATCCAATACAACTAAAGCAGGAGTAGGGTTTTACGCTTCTCAGCGGCCCGAACCTCGGTAAAAATCCCTTGCGTTGATCGCTGGATCTGCTCTTTGTGCATGCCTTTTCCCTGCCGAACTGTAGATGTTGCCGAGCTCTATGCTCTGACTGATAAATGTGCTCAAGCTGAAGAAGGGAGGAGATTCCCCGGCGAGGATGCTGGCGCAGGAATCGACTCTGAAGACGAAGACGCCGCCGACCCCGGCAAAGAAAGGCCGACAGCGTAACAGGAAATGCAAGGGTAAGGTCGTGCTTGTTGTCGAGGAATCCGGCAATCTCGACACCGCCAAGAAGATCAAGGTTGACGGCCCCGGCAAGGAGGTTGTCGGGTGTGCCTCCTGTTAGGCCTTGGCGGCTGCCGTCAAGCCGGAGGGCTCCGACAAGCAGTACTGCAAGATCCATCGCACCAAGGGCCACGATCTCCAAAACTGCCGGCAAGTTGAGCAGCTTGTTGAGAAGCAGAAAGCTGAGTATGAAAGGCGAGATAAGGAGAAGGGCCAGGATGGTGCAAAGAGGTCCGGCAAGAAATGCGGTGGCCGAGGAGGTCGCTACGGCAAGGCCAAGCAATAGAAGTAGAGGCCCGCTCGAGGCCGCGACAAGGAATAGGGGGGTGACGATGACAACGAGGAGGACGATGAGTCTAGCGAGCACGAATTACAGAAAGCTACAGAAGTCATGTGCATTGACGGGGGGCGCCTCGTTGCATTCTTCCCACCGCCGACTCAAACAGTGGGCGCGCGAGGTTAATGCGACAGAGCGATCTGTCGATGCCCAGAAACCATTGAAATGGTCCAACACACCTATCATTTTTGACGCTGAGGATCACCCTGATCGCACAACTGCGGTCGGGTGTCTGCCATTGTTGGTTTCACCAACGATTCGCAACCTCAATGTGACGAAAATGTTAGTTGACGGTGGGGCCGGTTTGAACTTGATCTCACCTAATGTGATCAAAAGGTTGCAAATTCCTGATGAAGATCTTGAGGAAACGGGCATATGTTTCAGGGGATCAATACAGGAAGGAGCCAGCCGAAGCGTAAGATTACACTACCAGTAACATTTGGTAGTGACTTGAACTACAGGACAGAAAAGATTGTTTTCGACGTCGCCGAGATTCCAATGCCATATAATGGGATCCTTGGTCGTCCAGCGCTGGCCAAGTTCATGGCGGCATCACACTATGCTTATAATACATTGAAGATGCCCGGGCCGATGAGTGTCATCACTATCAACTCCGACAAGAAGGATGCGCTTATCTGCACCAACCAACTTTACCGGGAGGCAATTGCAGCACCTGCCGCCAAGGCACTTGCTCCTGCCGTTGAAGCTCCCGGGGGGAAGAAGACCGGCAAGACCTCTAGCACACACTCCGGCAAACGCACCTCCTCGGAGTGCTGCGCTCCTGTTGAGGATGTGCCAGAGAGCTCCACTGTCAAGAGCAAGAAATCCAAGGCAGCTCCACCAGAAACTAAGAAGGTGCCCGTCAAGGAGGATGGTACGGGAGGAACTTTCACCATAAGTTCCACCCTCGACGACAAATAGGAAAGCACGCTCATTACCTTCCAGCGGGCGAATGTTTATGTGTTTGCATGGCAACCAACTGATATCCCCGGTGTTCCCACGGAGGTGATTGAGCACCATCTTGTTGTCTGTCCTCATGCATGGCCCATCAAGCAGAAAGTTAGGAAGCAAGCCTTGGAGCGGCAATAATTTATTGCCGAGGAAATCAGGAAGTTGGAAGCGGCAGGTTTGGTTAGAGGAGTGCTCCATCCAACATGGTTGGCTAATCCAGTTGTAGTGCACAAGGCGAATGGAAAATGGAGGTTGTGTATTGATTATACAGATATTAATAAAGCATGTCCAAAAGATCCTTTTCCCTTGCCACGCATCGACCAGATTGTGGACTCCACCGCCGGCTGTGATTTGCTGTCATTTCTTGACGCTTATTCAGGATATCATCAGATTTTCATGGCTAAGGAAGACAAAGAGAAAACCGCATTTATCACCCCGTGTGGTACGTATTGCTTCTTATGTATGCCTTTCGGGTTGAAAAGTGCTGGTTCAACGTTTGCAAGAGCGGTTCAGATCGGTTTTGAGCCCCAGCTACATAGAAATATGGAAGCTTATATGGATGACATAGTGGTTAAAACCAAGGACAAAGCAACGCTCATACAAGATTTAGAAGAGACATTTGCAAATCTGCACAAGATCAATTTGAAGCTCAATCCTGAGAAGTGTGTGTTTGGCGTTCTGTCCGGCAAGCTTCTCGGGTTCTTTGTGTCTCAGCGTGGGATCGAGGCGAATCCCGACAAGATCAAGGCAATTGAGCAGATTGAAGCGCCAAAATGCGTCAAAGATGTGCGTCGTCTTGCCGGCTGCGTTGCCGCTCTGAGTAGGTTCATCTCCAAATCTGCTGAGCGCGCCCTGCCCTTTTTCAAAATCTTGAAAAAGGCAGGTCCAATGAAGTGGACTCAGGAAGCGGAGGCAGCGCTGCAGGATTTGAAGAGGTACCTTTCCTCTCCGCCAGTACTAGTCGCGCCAAAACCACAAGAGACATTGCTGCTATATCTAGCGGTAACGAATCAAGTGGTGAGTGCTGCGTTAGTGGCAGGGAGAGAAGTTGACGAAGAAGTAGCGGCAGCGGCAAGACTGCCAAGCGATGAGCTGGGATCTTCCCCGGCAGAGTCTGGTGCTGATAAAGCAGGATCTGCGTAGTCAAATGAAGCAACACAGAAGAAGAAGATGGTGCAGCGCCCAGTTTATTTTGTCAGCTCCCTTTTGCAGGGGGCTAGGTCAAGATATTCTGGCGTGCAGAAGTTGCTCTTCGGCCTCCTTATGGCCTCGAGGAAGCTGCGCCATTTTTTTCAGGCACATGAGATCACCGTCGTCACTCACTTTCCGTTGCAGCGGATTTTGCGAAATCCAGATGCAACCGGCAGGATTGTGGAGTGGGCTTTGGAACTGTCATGTTTTGGTCTCAAGTTTGAAAGTACTTCAACCATTCAGAGCAGAGCTTTGGCGGAGTTCATTACGGAATGGACCCCAACGCCAGACAAAGAGATTCCGGAGACAACTCTCCCCGGCAATGAAACGAATCAAGAGTGGATTATGTATTTTGATGGGGCTTTCTCGCTGCAAGGCGCCGGTGCTGGCGTGCTGCTTGTCGCACCCACCGGAGAGCACCTCAAATACGTGATTCAGATGCACTTTCCCCGGGAGAGATCGACAAATAACACTGCAGAGTATGAAGGGCTGCTTGCCGGTCTCAGGATCGCGGCGGACCTTCGAATTAAGAAGCTCGTCGTCAGAGGTGATTCACAGCTTGTCGTCAAGCAGGTGAATAAAGATTATCAAAGTCCATTAATGGAAGCTTATGTCGATAACGTGAGGAAATTGGAAGAGCGTTTTGATGGTCTGCAAATGGAGCACGTTCCTCGTGCGGAAAACATCATTGCTGATGGCTTGTCAAAGTGCGCTGCCCTTCAGTTGCCTGTGGAACCAGGAACTCTTGTGCTCCGATTGACTCAACCATCTGTAACACCATTGATGGGCCAAGAAAAAAGGAGGAAGTTGAGTTCCGACAAGTATTTTCCGGCAGAGCTCCCAGAGGCCGCCGGCAAAGAAGTTGCTGGGAACGACACCAAGCTTGCCCGTGAGCGACAAGCTCCGGCAAGGCCTCGCGCTCTTGCCATAGAGACAAACGCTCCCGCCGAGCTCGCCGGGGAGCAACAGGCTCCGGTAGGGCCTCGAGCTTTTGCTGTAGAGAGAAACGCTCCCACGGCAGAGGACATGCCTTTAGTCCTTGTTGTCGAGCCCCAGGCTCCAGCATGGGCACAGCAGATTGTTCAGTTCCTCCAAACAGGAGAACTCCCCGAAGAACAGGAAGAAGTGGAGAAAGTAGCCCGTTAGTCTAATATGTACCAGTTTGTGGACAATGTCCGGTACAGAAAGAGACCAAACGGTGTGAAATTGAAGTGCATTCCTCGGGAGGATGGACTGGAGCTGTTGGCAGAGATACATGGAGGCATATGTGGTTCCCACATAGGATCAAGAGCTCTTGTTGGTAAGGTATTCCGGCAAGGTTTCTTTTGGCCCACTGCTCTCCAGGATGCAACTGCACTAGTAACCAAGTGTGAAGCGTGCCAGTTCCATTCAAAGAAATTGCATCAACCAGCTCAACCTCTTCAGACAATCCCTCTTTCCTGGCCATTTTCGGTCTGGGGGCTCGACATATTGGGCCCTTTTCCCCGTGCTACCAGGGGCTTTGAGTACTTGTACATCGCTATCGACAAGTTCACAAAGTGGCCGGAAGTGGAAGCTGTGAGGAAGGTGACAGCTGAGGGAGTCCTGGACTAAGGGGTCCTCGGGAGGCCGGCCTATGTCCTATGGGCCGGACTGTATGGGCCACTTGCCGAATACTAGATGAACCGAAGACCGCACCTCCAAGAAGGAAAGCATCGTGAATCATGGCTTGTTCTCCATGTTTGAAATAGCGATTAGGCATGTTTTATCCCCTCGACGTGTAACCGACCATGTGTAAACTCTAGGACCCCTGGAGTCTATATAAGCCAGAGGGTTTTAGGGTGTAGGACGAGAGAACTCATCTAGGGTTTAGTTACTCGATCTCGTGGTAGATCAACTCTGTAATCTCCATACACTCAATATAATCAAGCAGGACGTAGGGTATTACCTCCATAGGAGGGCCCGAACCTGGGTAAAACCTTGTCCCCATTGTCTCCTGTTACCATCGATCCAAGAATCACAGTTCGGGACCCCTTACCCGAGATCCGCCGGTTTTGACACCGACATTGGTGCTTTCATTGAGAGTTCCGCTGTGATCGCCAGAAGGAATCGATGGCTCACTTAGTCATCAACGAAGAGGTCCACAATCCGGGCAACTTTGTCCCCGGACAGATCTTCGCTTTCGGCAGCATCGTGCTGCACGCCGACCCCACCGGCCATCTAGGCCGCGTCGGAAGCTTTGCCCCTGATCAAGAGGTCAGATTCGGGAACTTAGAGTTCTCCGTAGACTCTCGAGGGCTCGCAGTCTCGCCCGCCATGCCCGAAGACCCTGAGGCTTTAACCTCTGACCCACTATTCGGCTCCGCCCACGG
Organism: Elymus sibiricus; assembly: GCA_039707655.1. Lineage (NCBI taxonomy): Eukaryota > Viridiplantae > Streptophyta > Magnoliopsida > Poales > Poaceae > Elymus > Elymus sibiricus. Next base: position 96,366,964 of record CM077663.1, on the reverse strand, counting down.
GATCTACCCCGGCGAGGGCCCAACATTCAGTCCGGATCAGGTCATAGCACCCCATGCCCGGACCCCAGTTTCTACCGAACACTCCCCCTGCGCGGACCCATCGGAGGTCAACTCCGGAGGCTCTAAGCAGGCCGACCCGATCGAGCTCTCGACGCTCGATGAGGCTCTAGATCGGATCTCGTCGATGAAGATTACTGACGATTCAACCCCGGTTTGCTCGTAGACCGGATTTCAGAAGGGTCGGGACGGATTTTTCATCCCACCCACCACCCACTTCATAGCCACTGTCGAAGATTTAACCGACATGCTTGACTATGCTTCCGAAGGAGCAGAGTATATGGATGAGGAAGATAATGCCCTCACCCCCGCTAAGACCGGACAGTGGACGGCCACCTCTACATATGATGTTTACATGGTGGACACTCCGAAAAACAACGGCGACAAATCGGATGAAGCGCCTTCTAGGCGCCGAAAACCGCATAAACGGTCCAATGGAAAAAAGGGGCAAAAACCCATCGATGGCACCGGGGACGGCGATACCCCGGAAGACATCGGCGGCCCCGAGATCCCCGAACACCCGTTGGAGGATCAGGAGAGACCCGAAGACCATCGCGACCCTGATGATCCAGATGATCCCGAGGACGATGACTACCTTCGCTCTATTGAGGGGGAGGATAATGCGGATGCCGATGACTTTGCCATCCCCGATAATCCTGCGGACCAGGAACTGTTCAGACAACAACTTATATCCACGGCTCGCAGCCTGAAAGCAAAAGAGCGGTAGCTCAAAGCCGAACAGGATGACCTCAACGACCGATGGACGAGAGTCTTCTCGGCCGAGGAAGGATACGGCACCGGTCTATCGGACCAGCCTAAGAGCTATCCTCGCAGACGACTGCTGCCACAATTCGACGACGAGCTTACCGATACGCCGTCACCCAAGCACACATCGTACAACAAGCTAGACCGCCCTCCTCGAGGGCGAGACAGGGCGGCTGATGATTCCGGCTATAGACCGACGATACCCCGTAGACGGGGAAAGGAGCCATTAGAGCCCGATGATAGGTTCGACCTGCGACACGACCTGAACCATAGAGCAGGCCGTACGCGATCCATCTACGGATCCAGAGAATACTCACCCGATAGACGGGAGGGGTACAGGCCTCGGTTCGACCACAATGAAGATCGGGAACGAGCCCGAGCTAGGACAGACACCGATCACCGTCGCGTCATAGCTCGGGTCAGAGGCGCCGCCCACCCGCTGTGCTTCACAGATGAGGTAATGCGGCATCAGTTCCCAGAAGGGTTTAAACCGGTAAACATAGAACAATATGATGGGACAACTGACCCAACAGTATGGATCGAGGATTTTCTCCTCCACATCCACATGGCACGAGGAGATGACCTCCACGCCATCAAGTATCTACCTCTGAAGCTCAAGGGGCCAGCTCAGCACTGGTTAAATAGCCTCCCCGAAAACTCCATTGGGTGTTGGGAGGACCTAGAAGAGGCATTCCGATCTAACTTCCAGGGAACTTATGTTCGGCCGCCGGACTCCTCCGATCTAAGCAACGTTGTTCAAAAGCCAGGCGAGTCCGCACGGCTGTTCTAGAACCGTTTCCTGACCAAGAAGAACCAGATCGTCGACTGCCCGGATGCCGAAGCTATAGCCTCCTTCCGGCATAATATTCGGGATGAATGGTTGGCCCGACAGCTCGGCCAGGACAAACCAAGGACAATGTCTGCCCTCACATCGCTCATGACCCGCTTCTGTGCGGGCGAGGATAACTGGCTCGCTCGACGTAGCCATAATCCCGAAGACCCCGGAACCTCTCCAGTTCGGGAGGGAAACGGGAAACCGAAGCGCAATAAGAATAAGCGCCGGCACAATAATAGTGATGCCGATGACACGGCTGTCAACGCCGGCTTCTGCAATTCCCGCTTTGGGCAGCGGAAGAAACCTCCTAAAGGCAAACACGACGGACCCACCCCGCTGGATAAGATTGTGGAGAGACCTTGCCAGATCCATGGCACTCAGGAGAAGCCCGCCAATCACACCAACCGTAACTGTTGGGTCTTCAAGCAGGTCGGCAAACTCGCAACTGAGGACCAAGGCAAGAGCCCACGCAGCGAGGACGAGGATGAACCTCGGGGTCCGATCGGTGGCGGTCAAAAGAAATTCCCTCCAAAGGTGAAAACAGTAAACATGATCTACGCCACTCATATACCCAAAAAGGAGAGGAAGCGCGCCCTTCGAGATGTCTACGCCATAGAGCCTATAGCCCCGAAGTATAACCCATGGTCGGCATATCCGATCACTTTCGATCGGCGCGACCATCCGACCAGTATCCGTCACGGGGGTTCGGCCGCACTCGTCCTAGACCCGATCATAGATGGGTACCACCTTACTAAAGTCCTTATGGACGGTGGAAGTAGCCTTAACCTGATTTACTCAGATACGGTGAAAAAGATGGGCATAGATCCTTCGAGGATCAAGCCCAGCAACACTACCTTCAAAGGAGTAATCCCAGGCGTTGAAGCCCAGTGCACTGGCTCTGTAAGCCTGGAGGTTGTGTTCGGCTCGCCCGATAACTTCCGAAGCGAGGACTTGCTCTTCTACATCGTACCTTTCCCCAGTGGTTATCACGCCCTGCTCGGCCATACAGCGTTCGCTCACTTTAACGCCGTCCCTCACTACGCATACCTAAAGCTCAAGATGCCCGGCCCTAGGGGGGTCATTACTGTAAACGGCAACACAGAGTGCTCCCTCCGAACTGACGAACATGCGTTGGCCCTGGCGGCCGAATTCCATTACACCGATGATTGGCAATCGCCGACATCTGCTGTCAAAGCACCCAAGGCCGGGAAAAGAGCTCGGTCTCAATCCGAGGTGCCAGAACCTTATACTCCCTGTAAATAGGGACTCGCCCCCCATCGCACGGCCCTATTACCGGCCAAGTACGTGCCGAGGAGGCACAACTTCGCGCTTAAGATTCCTTGGGCAGCGGTGGGGACAAACTATTATGGGGTAGGTGTTCGGCTCGACCGATCTATCACCTTCCACTCGTCTTTGGACACACCGCAGGTACCATAAAGTGCCTGCTGCAAGGCGTCAAGCTTATCCGTACCTCAGCGACTTCTCAAGACCCCTTCTTCAAGGTCCGTTCGCCGAAATAATGAAGCCCATAAAGGCATACACCTCCTTAGGAGCTGCAGGAGCAGACAAGCGACAGGGCACATCGAGGACGTCAGGTCATCTATCAACGGCTCTTAGTACAAACCTCTCCTGTAAATTTGTATTTCATTTATCGTATACCTGTCAACAGTTGCATCAGCAATTTGAATAATAAGAGTTGTTGAGTAAAATACAGATATATCATTTTCCTTTTAATGTCCCTTTTCGGAATTCTTTCTGTTTTCTCCCTCTTTTTGCGAACCTGTTTGGTATACTAAATGCTGCAACCGGCTAATAGACCCGGGGCTCGACCTTACAAATCGCCCTACTCACAATCTTTCTAAGTGTTCGGCGTCTTGGAATTCCGCTTTATATGCATTGGTTCCGAACTATGTCTTGGGTCAATAGTTGGGTTGCCCGGCTCCTGTGCTTGCCCCTTTATGTTCCGCTAGTTCGGCTAAAAGGGCAAAGGGAGCACCGCTGCGATTGCGCTTCCAGCTAGTCTGGTCAAGCGCCTCAGCGGAGAAAGCCGAAAACTGACTGTCATGGTATGCGAGAACCGGTCTGCGAATCCGAGCTTAATTATAATCTCGTCAGAGGTTGCGCCGTGTCATACGATGGGTTTTGTGCTAGTACAAGCCATGTGATATAGGCTTTCACCGCGGTTCATTCGAACATCACAAATGCCTGGGGGCTAGTCATCAGCCACCGCACTCCTTTCTCGCGCCCCTACGGCTAAGTCAAAGCAATAAAGCATTATAGTCCGATTGCCTTGTCCACCCCACGCTACCACCTTCTGGCACCGATAGTTCGGCTAAGGGTTACAGTGCGGTTGGTAGAGACACCTCGTGCAGTATCTGCACGGGGGCTGAAGCCGACGACTCGCAGCTTTCAATGTTACCGGCCACACAGGAGTTATAAAGGATGCAAACACATACATGACATGATAAACCATGCAACTTTATATATACGAACGCGCTCACAAGTCTTCGGACATATTACATAAAGCGTTCACTCATACACGGTATCTCTCAAACACTGTGATTCTATCGCCCGAGCTCCCTCCATAACTCCGGAGAAATACAGCTCGGGGCGCCTGTGACCCTTCCCTGGAGGCGGCGGAGCTGTGGCTACCTTCATCGGATCCAGCCCCGGCCAGTGCACCTTGGCCTTCGCAAAGGTCATCCTAGCTCCCTCGATGCAGGAGGACCGCCTTAATACTTCAATCCGAGAAGTGGCGTCGCTCAGTTTCTGCACCAGGCCGAAATAGCTGTCCGGCAGCGGCTCATTGGGCCATAGCCAGACATAGATATCCTTCATGGTTGGCTCCGCCGTCCGGCGTAGCTCCAACAGCTGCTTCAGCTGCTCGTTAAGGAGAGGAGGGCGCTCGGGGGCTTCGAATTGCGCCCAGAATATACGAGCTTCATCTCCTTCTCCCCGCGAAGCATAGAACCGCTTCGCGTCAGCTGCGCTCTTCTGGAGGTCCAAGGAGGCGCCTGCGGAACGCCATACTTGGGTAAGCAACTCGAACTTGCCGTCCCCGAAGATACACTGCAATGAATATGGCTTACCATCTAGGATAGCTCTGGCTTGGCGGAGCTCCTCTTCAAATGACCGCCTATCCACCCGCTCCTTTTGGAGATCGATTCTCAGGGTGGATAGTTCGGCGGCTTGATTTTCCCTTTTAGCTCAAGGACTTCGCACTTTTTGCTGGCGTCCTTGAGCTCCTCTTGAATTTCATCTACCCGAGCCTCATGCTTATCGCTGGTGGCTCTCAGGGCGGATAGAGCGGTGGCTGCTTCTTTGGCCGCCGCCTTCTCAACCGAAGCTTCCTGCTTCGCCTTCTCAAGCTCGGCCTTGAGCTTCTCTATCTCCTTCGCCGAGGCTGCGTAAGCATCGACTTATGTTCAGAAAACCGTGTTTATTGAGCGTTAAAAATGAGTTTCGATACTCCAAGTGCGGCTTACCTTGCGCCTCGTCGAATCTCTTGTTCAGAGCATCAAGCTCGTCTTCGGAGCTCTTAAGCTTCCGATTCAGCTCCTCTAGCTCGGCGGCGTTAGTAGCCACTGCTGTTGACGAAGCCTGTGTCACAGGGTTATATAACCATTAATCGGCTTACACCCTCCGAGTTATCACTCCAACTTACCCTGTGTCCGGACCGCTATAGTTAGACTATCCGAACACATATGTTCCGAAGCACAGTCCGGATAACGGACTATGTTGGACCCCCAGGCCAGTTTTTCCAAAACTCACCTGGGGCTCGGGGGCTGTCATACATATAATCATAATCTACAGAAAATAATATTTTACAAAGTGGAGCATTACTTGGCTTACCTGAAAGCCCGACAGGAGACCGTTGAAGGCCTCCTTCAGTCCGGAATCCACAGACTGAATGCTCTGTAACACCGCACCCATAAGGATGCGGTGCTCCTCGGGGATAGAGGCGCTGGACAGAGCCTTCCCCATGGCCGGCCATCCAGTGGTCGGCGGAGCCGATGGGGAACGGGTAACCCGATCTCCAGCCGGATATTGAATTGGTACCTCCGGAGGCATGGTGTGCTCCGGAGATGGCCTTGGTGGACACTGGGCACCTCCATGTCCGGCCTCCTCGGTATCCGGGAGAACCTTCTCCCCCGGGTCTTCGGTGGCCGAGGTGTTTGCCTCGGCCATGACTTCGTCGCCCCCGCCTCCAGAGTTTGGCTCCAATGGAGCCTGCTGGGAGGACGCCTCCGCAGTGTCTCTCGCAGCGGCCGGAGGAGAGGGATGCGACATGGACCCACTCTCCGCTAGTTCGGCGGGTGGGGTCTCCCCATCCGAAACCTGATCGGTGGGGAGAACACGTGGTGGGCTGCAAGACAGTAGGCGCTCACGGGTTAGTAACATTCTAAGCTTTACATCAATAAACACAGAGGGGTCTTCAGATCTGTACCTTCGAGGTGGAGGCTTGACCCTGAGGTTCCTCTGCGGAACCCTCTCGAAGTCCTCGGACTTGGTGCTCGAGTCCGAACTATCACCGGACAGGTTTACCTGTGTCTGGCGCAGTTTCTTATGGGCGGGAGGAGCTATCTCCTCCGAGGCGTCCGATGACGCCGCCCTCTTTCCTGTGTGGGGGGAATCACCTCCCCCCTCAGCCTCATGCTCCTCCTCTTGATTCGAAGAGGCATGAGTCTCTTCGGACCCGGCCTCTGGCTGGTCCCTGGTGAGTAGGCCTGCTCGGCCTGTTTTCTTCTTTTCCTTCTTCTCTAGCGCCTTGTAAGGCGCCACTACGAGCATCTCCAGCAGCAGCGGAGACTTGGGGTCTTCGGGCTGTGGAGCCGGACACTTGATGCCCTGGGCTTTGCTCAACCATTCCTATGAAAGGTAATCGGAAAATGCTTAGACTATTTCTGAGGAAATGGAATCGGTGAAATAACACTATGCTATACCTCGGGTGCGGGCTTGACGACGCTTAGGCCTTTGTCCTCCTTCTCGCTTGGCCAGTTCTCCTGCGCCTTGAACAGCGCCTTCCATAGTTTCTCCCGCGTAGTGCGGAAGAGTTGGCGAACTGTGGGTTCGTCGTTAGCCCGGTAATCCCACAGGGGAGAACTCCGGCGCTGGCAGGGGAGGATGTGCCGCCGTAGCATGACCTGAACCACATTGGTCAGGCCCACTCCCTCCCTGATAAGGGAGGCGATGCCCCTCTGCAGGTCCTCTACTTCTGTTTCTGACCCCCAGTTGAGACCCTTCTTGACCCATGAGGTCAATCTGGTTGGGGGGCCGGACCTGAATTCGGCAGGAACAGTTCCGCATTCAGCAGGAACGGTTCCTCCTTCCTCCTCCTTTGGCTCGGTGATGTAAAACCACTCTTTTTGCCAATTTTTGATGGTGTCAATGAAAGTGCCGGATGGCCACACTGCACGTGGAAGCTTGCCGATGACTGCCCCGCCGCAGTCCGCATGTGCCCCGGCAACACACTTCGGCTTGATGTTGAAGATTTTGAGCCACAGTCCGAAGTGTGGCTCAACCCGCAGGAACGCCTCGCAGACGATGATAAAGGCGGATATATGCATGAAAGAGTTCGGCGGGAGGTCGTGGGAGTCGAGGCCGTAAAAGAACATAAGACCCCTCACAAAGGGGTGAAGTGGGAAACCTAATCCCCGGATGAAATGAGGGACGAAGACCACCCTTTCGCCTGATTTGGGGGTGGGGATCACCTAGACCTCCTCTGCAGCACGGTGGAAGACGTTGGCGGGGAGGTAGCCTGCGTCCTTGAGATCTCGGATGTCCTGGTCTTTGACCGTGGAAGCCTCCCACTTGTCGCTGGCCATGGCTGAGCTCGGAGGGGGGGAGAATGGAAGATGTGGATCTGGGCTCCGGGAGCTCGGAAGGTTGGGAAGCAGGGAGGTGAATGGGAGATGCGGATAAGCCTTGGGGTTTTCCTTCCCTTTTTATTAAAGGTTATTGCCGGTTAGCCTCCCCTCACGGCGCCGTGAATCCCTCCACTTCCCGAGGCGTGCGTGCTATTGTGCGCGCGTGATTAAGCATATCCCATATAAGACGGGGCGCGATCTGTGTGTTAATGATGGAAACGGCCTCGAGCCGCGAATCGAGTCCTCACGACTGGTTTAGAGGTCGTGGTAGGCCGTGGCCTTTCATCTGAAAAGTGGTCAGAAGACACTGTTGGTTCTCTGACGTTTGGGCTTCAAAAGCCGAATTACTCATGGTATACGGACGATTTATGATCGGAAATATTACACGTCGACGGAGGCCGAACTATAGCTCGGGCCGATCACTGTTAGGAGAAAGGAACTCGCCTCGCAAGCCGAAGACTCTGATCATTTGAAGCAGCTAGGAGCTTGGACCCTTGGCGTTGGAGGCTAGTTCGGGGGCTACTGAGGCAGTCCTGGACTAAGGGGTCTTCGGGAGGCCGGCCTATGTCCTATGGGCCGGACTGTATGGGCCACTTGCCGAATACTAGAAGAACCGAAGACCGCACCTCCAAGAAGGAAAGCATCATGAATCATGGCTTGTTCTCCACGGTTGAAATAGCGATTAGGCATGTTTTATCCCCTCGACGTGTAACCGACCGTGTGTAAACCCTAGGACCCCTGGCGTCTATATAAGCCAGAGGGTTTTAGGGTGTAGGGCGAGAGAACTCATCTAGGGTTTAGTTACTCGATCTCGTGGTAGATCAACTCTGTAATCTCCATACACTCAATATAATCAAGCAGGACGTAGGGTATTACCTCCATAGGAGGGCCCGAACCTGGGTAAAACCTTGTCCCCATTGTCTCCTGTTACCATCGATCCAAGTATCACAGTTCGGGACCCCCCACCCGAGATCCGCCGGTTTTGACACCGACAACAGCACAATCAGCCGTCAAATTCTTCAAAGGACTAGTTTGCCGTTTTGGTGTGCCAAACAGGATCACCACTGACAATGGCACACACTTCACGAGCCACACCTTCATGCAGTACGTCCAAGACCTTGGCGGCAATATCTGTTTTGCTTCTGTTGCTCATCCAAGGAGCAACGGCCAGGCGGAAAGGGCAAATGCTGAAGTGTTGTGAGGTCTTAAGACAAGAACTTTTGACAAGCTGCGCAAGTGCGGAAGACGCTGGATTGATGAGCTGTCGGCAGTTCTTTGGTCAATCAGAACGACACCAAATCGAGCCACCGGCCAGACACCCTTCTCCCTAGTATACGGGGTGGAAGCAGTTCTCCCCACGGAACTCACATACGGGTCACCTCGAGTGCTCGCCTATGATGAGCTTGAGCAACAGCAGTTGCGGCAAGATGACGTTACGCTCCTTGAGGAAGATCGTCTTCAGGCTGCTGTGCGAGCTGCACGCTACCAGCAAGCCTTGCGCCGCTACCATAGCCGCAAGGTTCATGCCCGAAGTCTTGAGGAAGGCGACCTTGTTCTTCGGCGCGTTCAGTCGGCCAAGAATTCTAACAAGTTGACGCCGAAGTGGGAAGGCCCTTATCGGGTAGTACGAGTCACCAGGCCTGGTGCAGTCCACCTGGAGACCGAAGATGGCGTTCCAGTGAGTAATTCCTGGAATATCGAACATCTTCGTAAGTTCTATCCATAAGGCGCGGTCGCCGGGTCTCCCGGCAACCACCTTTTGTACGAGTCTTGCCGCCAAGGCATGTAATCCTTTGTACAAAGCCAGGCGCAGACCCTGTACATAGTTGAATAAGATTAAGTGTTTTACAGTTCTTGTCGATTTCCATGTTAATCTATATGCATGCTTATCTGAGACATTGTATTACACCTGCTTCCGGTAAGCATTAACGAACTGCCAAGGTTCCATATCTCTATTTTCTCTTCTTTCTTTTTCTCAAAGGACAGAAGGTTCCCTTGCATGCAAGTTTGTCGGGAGGGGAATGGTGGTATGGATACCGACAGGCAATGTTCAAGGTTGACATCTTGCCAGAAGGAGTACAACAACAAAAAGCTAAGTTGCAGAAACTTTAAACAAATTTTTGTTTTGTAAGGTTATTTTCCTTGAACGATTTCGACTTTTGTATGGAAAACCTGCACGCGAAGGAACCTTGTCATGATCGGTTGCACCCTTACTTTGTTTTGAGTCCGCTCAACAGCTTAAGTGGCTGCACTGAAAACGCCAAGGTATCTTGCCGGCAGCGGCACCTCCAGCAGGCTGCTAAGGATCCGTTCCTCAAAGCGCTCACGGCAAGGCTGCGCGCACCGGCAAGTTTCCAATAAAGCGTAGGGCGTGTACCATACAGAAAGAAATCAGACAAGGGAAATAGCGTACATTCATCCTGAGCATAGCAAGTTATATTACATTAATAGTTGTCACGATTCTAACTTAAGACAAAATTTTCTTTGGCATGGAATGGTGGCGACAAAGAGAAGTGAAGCAGCTAGTCTCTGCGCTCACCTTCAACCCTCTTGACTTGAGTCACCTTGTCGACGATGGGCGCGACAAGCTCCTCGACTGCCTTGAGGTCTACATTCTTCGGCAAGGCGTCGAGGACGTTGGTGAGGTTGATGCCAGGGTTCTTGTGCACCACTTTGATGAGCACCTTGTGGAGGACGGCCCGGCAGAGTTTGCAGGATTTGTTGGCCAGATGGGTTGCTCGATCAGAGTGGAGTAGCTTGAGCGCATCGATCATGCCCTCGAAAAACAAGGTCACCTTGGCGCTCGGAGACACTCTTTCATCAGAAGAATACCCGAAGTTCTGTAGGCCCATGGAGGATAGTTCTGCTACAAGCCTTTCTGCAACATCGACCAGGCGTTCAGTCCAGATCTTGACGCCTTTCTCGAAGTCATTATAGGTGGCAGCAGCACTTTTGAGCAAGTTCTTCTTGTTTTGGAGGTCTTTGGTTAGGGTCCTCTCACGAGCCTTGACGATCTCAAGAGTCTCCTCCAGCGTGGTCAGCTTCAGCTTCAGATCGGCGATAGAGTCATTGGCTAAGGAGAGCTGCTTGATCTTGTCGGACATGGCAATTTGTATCTCCGTCAAGCTATAGAGAGTCTTCTCTCTTTCGGTTTTGAGTGTCGAGAGCTCCTTGCCGTGTTCCTCAAGATCTGCTTCCAGCCTCTTCACCTTCTGCTCCAATTCGTTCTTGGCGGCCTCTGCAGCTCTGGCAGCATCGACGGCTTCCTTTAGCTTGCTAGCATGGTCTGCGGCCAGAGCTTCGAGTGCTTCCTTGTGCTTCTGATCCAGCTCTCGGGTCCCCTACGCAACAAGCCTTTCAATCTCTTCGTCCTTGCCGCGAAGCTTGTCGGCAAGTGCCTTCTCGCGAGCGGCGAGGTCCTCCTCATGGGCGTCGAGCCCGACGCGACGCTCTGTTAGGCGAGCTTCCTCTACAGCGGCCTGCTGTGCGGCCTCCTCTTGTGCCTTCTCAACATCTGACTGCTTCATGAGGAGATCGTTCCAGCTTTGATTCAGCTGCTCTTGACTCGCCTTCAGCTCCAGAAAGGCCTCAGCATACCAGATTTGTGTTTCCTCGACGCGCTTCTGGAAATCTACCTCCGCTGCTTCGACAACTGCTACCCTGGAATCTAGCTTCTCTTTCCGAGCGCGGTGAAGCGCTTGGAGCTTCTTAAAGTTGTTGCTCATGACCTGGAGGAGCTTTTCTTCTTCGGATTTGCTGCTGCTGGTGCATGGCTCGTCGACAATCTTGAGCCCAGCAGCGGCGATGACGTCTTCGTCAAAGATTTCCCCTTCAGTTGGCACCAAAATGCTTGCCATTCCTGGTATGCTGACGAACAGGTTGTCGCCGACCTTGAGGTATTTGCTTGACGGAGGGGCGCCGGATGTTGACGGTTGGTCCTCGACACTCGCCTTACCGGCGGCTGGGGGCTCTGTGACCGGTGTAGCGCCAAGCACTCCTGCAGCAGGAATGCCGTCAGTATGGTCACCGGTCTCCTTGCCGGCCCTCTCAGTAGACTCCTTGGTGGCCTCTTCTTGTGCGGCCTTGGCGGCCTCGGCGGCAGCATCCTTGGCGGCCTCATCAGCGGCAACTCTGTCGGCCTCAGTGGCAGCATCCCTGGCGGTCTCCCTGATAACGGTATCAACATCCATGTGTTCCGTGGAGGGAAGATCTGAAGGCCAAGAAAACAAACAAGATAAGGCTGAGGTGGAAGTTCAAGAAGACAAAAAGAAAGACAGAATGACAAGTATTCTGAGGCAAACGGTTTACCTGTGTCGAGCTGTTGAGAGGTGGCTTCTCCTTTCCCGGCAACACTAGTTGCCAAAGTAGGACCACCATAGCCCGCGCCTGCCGCGCCCGTACTTGTCGGCTCCTCTTCAACACGAATGAGCTCGCTAGTGGAAACCCTTGCCGGAGATTCATCTCTGGGCTGCATGGATGACGGAGGTGGCACGGTAGGGATGACTTCTGATGGTGCTCCTTGTTGCCGCTCCTCTCCTACAAGCCCAGTGATGTCAGTAGTGAAGATACACACCCCGACACTTGCCTGCAGAAAGTGAGTAGTGAACTCACGCTGGGGGCTGCGTCGGGGACTGCGTCGTGGGCTGGGCTCCGGGCTGATGGTGATCGGCTCTGGCGCACCTGTGGTGCTTGTTGGCAGCTCATCGCCCGTTGAAGTCTTCGCCTTCTTCGCCATCCTTTGCGCCAACGTTTCTGTATCTCTGCGGGGACAGGCCAAAGCCAGGCAAACAAGTTAAGCAAAACCAGAAGTCCAGAATATAAAGGATGTGACAGGACCCTTACTCTTCTCCTTCTGAGCTAAAGGCGGAGAGGTCGAAGTCAACTTCTGCCACGGTGTCCGTGTGAGGAGGTGAAGGAGTGGTCCTGGGTCGCTTGGCTGCGGCAGAAGCGGAAGGTTGGTGGGTTGAGGCGCCAGAGGTGGCCTTCTGAAGAACACGCTTCTTCTTCTTCTCGGGAGCTGGGGGCTCCTCGTGCAGCTGCTCCTCGACTGTATCTTCTGCAGAAGGGCCCCTGGCAGCTGTGCCACTCTGCTCTCCGGCAACCTCGCCCTGCCCGGCAAGTTTTTCCTCTGACATCACTTCTTCTTCACTAGCTTGCCCTTCCGTGAAGCCAGCGCTGCCGGCCTCCATGGCAAGATTCGCCTCTTCCACCCAGCTGGCGATATACGCCACTTCTTCCTCAGTGGTGGGGCGGATGACGTTCGTTTCTTCCCAGATGGCCTTCTCCGAGAAATTGTCAAAGAATTCTTGTGCCTGCTCTGCGGATGGCTCGTCCCAAGTTCCGTCAAGGCCTTGAGCATCACACACCGGCATCATGGCGATGATTGAGGCCAAGGCAGAGTTGTTGCACAAAGGAATTACGCTAGCCGGCAACTTGTATCTCGCGTCAAGCCTGAACAGTTTGTGGCAGAGAGCTGTGTGCTGCATGACCGTCAAGTTGTTATTCAGACCAGGGCGCAGTCTCATGATATCTGCCGCATTCCGGAACTCCCAGGCTGGTCTCCCTTTGTTCTGCCGAGGGGCGATGCGCCGGTGAAGGAAATCAGCGCCAATCATTTCTATTGTGAGCCTGGCAACTCTGAGGTGGTGGATTCTGGTAATTGCAATTGTGAGCTTCTCATCTTGAGGATTGTGGGCGCTCCAATCATTACCGCGCGCCATTTTTGTTCGTCGAGGCAAACAGAAGGGCTGAGGGTCTTTCTCCTGAATCCAGCACCACTTGGCCCGCCATTCTTCCCACTTCTCACGGTAGACCCCGTTTGGGTATATCTCTTTGTTCCATGACCTTGGAATCCAGGTGATAGAACCAGAAAGGGCCTCTCCCTTTTGAATACGGGGAATGAAATAGTGGCGGAAGAGGGCTGTGTTGGGGACTACTCCGGCAAAAATTTCGCAAAGATGGGCAAAGACTGACATACATGTCACGGCATTCGGCGTAAAATCCAAGAGATGGAAGCCGTATGTGTATATGATGTCGATGAAGAAATCAGAAAACGAGGGACAGAGCCCGCAGTAAAAGTAGTCGGCAAAGAAGGGGAATTTATCTGGGCCTCCCTTGGAGGAACCTGGGCTCACGCGAGTAGCAGGATGAGCCTTCGTCTCCCTCGCCCACATGCACAGGTATCGGTCATTCAGGGCGCTCGCATCGAGTGCCGGAGTGAAGACGGCGTGCTTCCTCCGCATCTTCACCAGTTCGCTCACCGGGACGGCGGCTTTCACCTCCTTGCCCTTGCTCGCCTTGGGCGGCATGGCGGTTGTGGGAGCAGAGGCCGAGGACGGTGAGGGCGTAGAGGCGGCGGATGAGTGGGAGAGGCTCTGTTTCGAGCTCGAGGAAGGAGACGACGATGATTTCCAGATTGGAAAGGATAGGAGGTAAATGAGCAAGCGCCTCTGCGGATTGCTTTTTATGGGGAAGGCACGAGGCTGCCTCTTTACTAGTCAGTATGAAAATGCTTTTGCGAGTGCGCTGCTATTACGGCCGCTCCGCGCACGTATCCCACGCCGTGCATTCAATGTGCGATGTGGGGGGGCGCAGTAAGCGGAATGATTACAACAGCTAACTCCTACCATGCGTGCCCGTGCAGTATTTGGGCCTAGCCCAACAACGCCTCGCACCCGTGTATGGCCTAGGCCCGGGGGCTCCTGTCGGTGTACTAAAGTTTGGGTCTTTTAGTACCCCATACTTGTGCACGGACGGTTGTAGCCACACCAGCGGCAAGGCCTGCCGGGGAACAGCTGAATGCAAATGCAAGAATGTCAAGAAAGCATTCAAGTCAATAATCAGAAGACAGAAGACCAAAGGCTGGGATCCTGGCAAGATCTTGCCGGGATGGCTTGCGGAGCCCCGGCAAGATTCGCACCCGGCAAGACCTCGCACCCTGTCACCGCTCCAGCGCAGCGACCAGCCTGTCAGACGGGGTTTGTCCTCCTGGAAGCGTGTCACGGCGCTAACGGCGGATGGGGTTAAGCGGTGCTGATGGGAAAGGCTCTTTTTCCATTCCCAAGAAGCTAAGGGACACCTCAACGGAGCATTTAATGCGTTTGTCCTAAGTCGTCAGTATTAGGTATGATAACGTTGTAGCAACTTTACACCTCTTGTATGTACTGTGCGCCACTGTTGGTGACCCCTTTGACATATAAAAGGAGGCCCAAGGCGTAGCTACAGAGGGAGGACCTTCTGGCCCATTCTGCATGCGTAGCTGTTGCTCGAACGTACTATTCATCACAAGCGCTCCTGGGGCTAGAGTTCAAACACATCCAATACAACTAAAGCAGGAGTAGTGTTTTACGCTTCTCAGCGGCCCGAACCTGGGTAAAAATCCCTTGCGTTGATCGCTGGATCTACTCTTTGTGCACGCCTTTTCCCTGCCGAACCGTAAAAGGGATCCACGCGATCCCATAGGTGTCGTACGCCGACACCTTGAAGAGGAAAGGGTGATGCAGCAAAGTAGATAAGTATTTCCCTCAGTTCTTGAGAACCAAGGTATTAATCCAGTAGGAGATACAAGCAAGTCCCCAATCTTCGCACCTAAACAAACAATCAAACACTTGCACCCAACGCTATAAAGGGGTTGTCAATCCCTTCACGGTTACTTGCAAGGATGAGATCTGATAGAGATAGATATAGAAGATTACTAATACGAAAAGTAAAGCAAAAATAAAAAGATTGCAGCAAAGTATTTTTGGTATTTTTGGTTTATAGATCTGAAAATATAATATGGAAAATAGACCCGGGGGCCACAGGTTTCACTGGAGGCTTCTCTCTTGAAGGAAAATAATACGGTGGGTGAACAAATTACTGTCGAGCAATTGATAGAAAAGTGCATAGTTATGACGATATCCAAGGCAATGATTTTGCATATAGGCATCACGTCCGTGTTAAGTAGACCGAAATGATTCTGCATCTACTACTATTACTCAACACATCGACCGACTCCTGCCTGCATCTAGAGTATTAAGTTCATGAAGAATAGAGTAACACATTAAGTAATATGACATGATGTAGAGGGATAAACTCAAGCAATATGATGAAAACCCCATCTTTTTATCCTTGATGGCAACAATACAAATACGTGCCTCGCTACCCCTACTTTGTCACTGGGTGAGGACACCGCAAGATTGAACCCAAAACCAAGCACTTCTCCCATTGCAAGAATTACCAATCTAGTTGGCCAAACCAAACCAATAACTCGAAGAGACTTGCAAAGATATGAAATCATGCATATAAGAATTCAGAGAAGATTCAAATAATATTCATAGATAATCTGATCATAAACCCACAATTCATCGGATCTCGACAAACACACCGCAAAAGAGTATTACATCGGATAGATCTCCATGAAGATCATGAAGAACATGGTATTGAAGAACATAGAGAGAGAAGAAGACATCTAGCTACTAGCTATGGACCCAAAGGTCTGTGGTGGACTACTCACGCATCATTGGAAGGGCAATGGAGTTGATGTAGATGCCCTCCGTGATCGAGTCCCCCTCCGGCAGATTACCGGAAAAGGTTCCAAGATGGGATCTCACGGGAACACAGGGTTCCGACGGCGGAAAAGTATTTTCGTGGCTCTTTTTGGTATTGGGGGAATATTTGGGAATTTATAGGCCGAAGAATAGGGTTACGAGACCTGCTGGGGGGCCACAAGCCAGGGGGGCGCGCCCCCCCTAGGGCGTGTGCCCTGGTGGCTTGTCGCCTCCCGGCAAGTCTCCTACCTTCATCTCCAAGTCTGGCAGGTTTCTTCTGGTCCAAGAAAAATCATTCCGAAGATTTTATTCCGTTTGGACTCCGTTTAATATTCCTTATCTGCAATACTCAAAAACAAGGAAAAAACCGAAACTGGCACTAGGCACTAGGTTAATAGGTTAGTCCCAAAAATAATATAAAATAGCATATTAATGCATATAAAACATCCAAAACAGATAATATAATAGCATGGAACAATCAAAAATTATAGATACGTTGGAGACGTATCAAGCATCCCCAAGCTTAATTCCTGCTCGTCCTCGAGTAGGTAAATGATAAAAACAGAATTTTTGATGTGGAATGCTACCTAACATATTTATCCATGTAATATTCTTTATTGTGGCATGAACATTCAGATCCATAAGATTCAAAACAAAAGCTCAATATTGACATAAAAACAGTAATACTTCAAGCATACTAACAAACAATTGTGTCCTTTCAAAATAACATGGCCTTAGAAAGTTATCCCTACAAAATCATATAGTCTGGCTATGCTCCATCTTCCCCACACAAAGTATCTAAATCATGCACACCCCCGATGACAAGTCAAGCAATTGTTTCACCCCTTTTATGTTCTCAAACCTTTTCAACTTTCACGCAATACATGAGCATGAGCCATGGATATATCACTATGGGTAGAATAGAATATGGTGGAGGTTGTGTGGAAAAAGGAGGAGATAGTCTCACATCAACTAGGCGTATCAACGGGCTATGGAGATGCCCATCAATAGATATCAATGTGAGTGAGTAGGGATTGCCATGCAACGGATGCACTAGAGCTATAAGTTTATGAAAGATCAAAAAGAAACTAAGTGGGTGTGCATCCAACTTGCTTGCTCACGAAGACATAGGGCACTTTGAGGAAGCCCATCATTGGAATATACAAGCCAAGTTATATAATGAAAATTTTCCACTAGTATATGAAAGTGACAAAATAGGAGACTCTCTATCATGAAGATCAAGGTGCTACTTTGAAGCACAAGTGTGGAAAAAAAGATAGTAACATTGTCCCTTCTCTCTTTTCTCTCATTCATTTTTTTTGGTGGGCATCTTTGGCCTCTTTTTTTTATTTGGGCTTCATTGGCCTCTTTTATTATTTGTGAAGTCCGGAGACTAGTCCCTACTTGTGAGGGAATCATAGCTTCCATCATCCTTTCCTCACATGGGACAATGCTCAAATAATGATGATCATCACACTTTTATTTACTTACAACTCGATACCTACAACAAGATATGACTCTATATGAATGCTTCCGGTGGTGAACCGGGATGTGCAATGATCTAGCATAGCGAATGACATCAAAAAACGGACAAGCCATGAAAACATCATGCTAGCTGTCTTACGTTCATGCAAAGCAATATGACAATGATGGTGCGTGTCATAAAAAAACGAAACAGTGGAAGTTGCATGGCAATATATCTCGGAATGGCTATGGAAATGCCATAATAGGAAGGTATGGTGGCTGTTTTGAGGAAGGTGTATGGTGGCTGTTTTGAGGAAGGTGGGTTTAATGCACCGGCGAAAGTTGTGCGGTACTAGAGAGGCTAGCAATGGCGGAAGGGTGAAATTGTGTATAATCCATGGACTCACATTAGTCATAAAGAACTCACATACTTATTGCAAAAATCTATTAGTTATCGAAGAAAAGTGTTAGATGCATGCTCCTAGGGGAGAGGTTGGTAGGGGTTAACCATCGCGCGCTCCCGACCCTCACACAAAGGATGACAATCATTAAACAAATCATGCTCCGACTTCGTTACATAACGGTTCACCATACGTGCATGCTACGAGAGTCGCAAACTTTTAACACATGTATTTTTACCATTCCACAATTACTCACTAGCATGACTCTAACATCACCATCTTTATATCTCAAAACTTTATGCAAGGAATCCAACTTCTCATAGTATTCAATGCACTTTATATGAAAGTTTTTATTATATCCCTCTTGGATGCCCATTATGTTAGGACTAAATTCATAACCTAAACCAATTACCATGCTGTTTAAAGACTCTCAAAATAATATAAGTGAGGTACGAGATTTCAATTATTTCTATAAAATAAAACACCACCGTGCTCTAAAAAGATATAAGTGAAGCACTAGAGCAACATTGCCTAGCTCAAAAGATATAAGTGAAGCACATAGAGTATTCTAATAAATTCACGATTAGTGCATGTCCCTCTCAAAAGATGTGTGCAGCGAGGATGATTGTGGCAAACTAAAAAGCAAAGACTAATATCATACAAGACGCTCCAAGCAAAACACATATCATGTGGTGAATAAAAATATAGCCTCAAGTAAATTTACCGATGGATTGAAGACGAAAGAGGGGATGCGTTCCGGGGCATCCCCAAGCTTAGACTCTTTGGTATCCTTGAATATGGCTTGGGGTGCCTTGGGCATCCCCAAGCTTAGGCTCTTGCCACTCTTTATTCCATAGTCCATCAAATCTTTACCCAAAACTTGAAAACTTCACAACACAAAACTCAACAGAAAACTCGTGAGATCCGTTAGTATAAGAAAAATAAATCACCACTTTAGGTACTGTTGTGAACTCATTCTTTATTTATATTGGTGTAATATATACTGTATTCTAACTTCTTCATGGTTAATACCCCCCGATATAACCCATAGATACACCAAATGAAGCAAACAACACAAAGAAAACAGAATCTGTCAAAAACAGAGCAGTCTGTAGCAATCTGTAGACTTCGAATACTTCAGTAACTCCAAAATTTCTGAATAATTAGGATAATGAGGGAAATTTGTATATCAATCTTTTGTAAAAAATTCATATCTAATTGTTGCTCTGGTGAATTTATAAAATTCCTGGTCTGAGCGCAAAAGTTTCTGTTTTTCAGCAAAACCAAATCAACAATCACCGTAAACCATCCCAAAGGACTTACTTGGCACAAACACTAATTAAAACAATAAAACACAATTACTACAGAAGTAATAATGTGCAAAACACTCAAGAACAGAAACAAAAAACAGAAACATAAAATAAAATTGGGTGGCCTCCCAACAAGCCCTATTGTTTAACGCCCCTAGCTAGGCATAACGCAATAGATCTAGGTATTGTCATCTTTGGTATGCAATCCATAAGTAGCTCTCATAATAGATTCATAAGGTAATTT
Organism: Elymus sibiricus; assembly: GCA_039707655.1. NCBI lineage: Eukaryota > Viridiplantae > Streptophyta > Magnoliopsida > Poales > Poaceae > Elymus > Elymus sibiricus. Next base: position 96,347,493 of record CM077663.1, on the reverse strand, counting down.
AATTTTATTTCTAGGAAAGTGTTCCATGCCTTTCCTTAACAGAAATTGGAATCTAAAATTTCCTTCTTTCATATCAATTATTGCACCGATCGTTCTAAAGGAAAGGTCTACCAAGAATAATAGGGCATGTAGGATTGCAATCTATATCAAGAACAATGAAATCCACGAGCACATAATTCCTATTTGCAACAATAAGAACATCATTAATCCTTCCCATAGGTTTCTTAATAGTGGAATCCACTAGATGCAAATTTAAAGAGCAATCATCAAGATCATGGAAACCTAGCACATCACATAAAGTTTTCAAAATCGTGGAAACGCTAGCACCCAAATCTCACAACTCAACAAAATTATTTAGATGGGATGCGGCATCTTCATTAGGAAGGCCGGAAAATTGTTCTTTCATAACAAGATTAAGCAAAGTGGCATTAATATCATAAGATTCCGCACTAGTGGCGGGAGCAATCGGAGTACTAATAAAATCATTACTATTAGTTTTGGAAAAGTCACACAACTTGGTATTCTCTTGAGTCATCGTGACAAAGCAAGCAATCTAGCACACAAGCAAACAAAAAAGCAAACGAAAAGATGAACAGAAGAAGGGCGAATAAAAAGGCAAATCCTTTTGGTATTTTCTGAAAATCGTTTTAGAAGTGGGGGAGAGGAAAACGAGAGGCAAATGGCAAATAATGTAAATTCAAGAGATGAGACTGTGATGGGTACTTGGTAGGCTTGATGTAGATCTCCCCGGCAACGGCGCAAGAAATCCTTCTTGCTACTTCTTGAGCATGCGTTGGTTTTCCCTTGAAGAGGAAAGGGTGATACAACAAAGTAGATAAGTATTTCCCTCAGTTGTTGAGAACCAAGGTATCAATCCAGTAGGAGATACAAGCAAGTCCCCAATCTTCGCACCTACACAAACAATCAAACACTTGCACCCAACGCTATAAAGGGGTTGTCAATCCCTTCATGGTTACTTGCAAGGATGAGATCTGATAGAGATAGATATAGAAGATTACTAAAACGAAAAGTAAAACAAAAGTAAAAAGATTGCAGCAAAGTATTTTTGGTATTTTTGGTTTATATATCTGAAAATATAATATGGAAAATAGACCCGGGGGCCATAGGTTTCACTAGAGGCTTCTCTCTTGAAGGAAAATAATACGGTGGGTGAACAAATTACTGTCGAGCAATTGATAGAAAAGTGCATAGTTATGACGATATCCAAGGCAATGATTATGCATATAGGCATCACGTCTGTGTCAAGTAGACCGAAACAATTCTGCATCTACTACTATTACTCCACACATCGACCGACTCCTGACTGCATCTAGAGTATTAAGTTCATGAAGAACAGAGTAACGCATTAAGTAAGATGACATGATGTAGAGGGATAAACTCAAGCAATATGATGAAAACCCCATCTTTTTATCCTTGATGGCAAAAATACAAATACGTGTCTCGCTACCCCTACTTTGTCACTGGGTGAGGACACCGCAAGATTGAACCCAAAACCAAGCACTTCTCCCATTGCAAGAATTACCAATCTAGTTGGCCAAACCAAACCAATAACTCGAAGAGACTTGCAAAGATATGAAATCATGCATATAAGAATTCAGAGAAGATTCAAATAATATTCATAGATAATCTGATCATAAACCCACAATTCATCGGATCTCGACAAACACACCGCAAAAGAGTATTACATCGGATAGATCTCCATGAAGATCATGAAGAACTTGGTATTGAAGAACATAGAGAAAGAAGAAGCCATCTAGCTACTAGCTATGGACCCGAGGTCTGTGGTGGACTACTCACGCATCATCGGAAGGGCAATGGACTTGATGTAGATGCCCTCCGTGATCGAATCCCCCTCCGGCAGATTACCGGAAAAGGCTCCAAGATGGGATCTCACGGGAACAGAGGGTTCCGGCGGCGGAAAAGTATTTTCATGGCTCTTTTTGGTATTGGGGGAATATTTGGGAATTTATAGGCCGAAGAATAGGGTTAGGAGACCTGTTGGGGGGCCACAAGCCAGGGGGGCGGCCCCCCCTAGGGCGCGCGCTGGTGGCTTGTCGCCTCCCGACAAGTCTCCTGCCTTCATCTCCAAGCCTGGCAGGTTTCTTCTGGTCCAAGAAAAATCATTCCGAAGATTTTATTCCGTTTGGACTCTGTTTAATATTCCTTATCTGCAATACTCAAAAACAAGGAAAAAACATAAACTGGCACTAGGCACTAGGTTAATAGGTTAGTCCCAAAAATAATATAAAATAGCATATTAATGCATATAAAACATCCAAAACTGATACTATAATATCATGGAACAATCAAAAATTATAGATACGTTGGAGACGTATCATGTACCTGAGCATGAAAAGGAACAAATCCTACGGAAATGTCACTCCAAAACCTATGGAGGACATCATGCTGGAGATAGAACTGCTCACAAGGTATTGCAATCTGGTTTTTATTGGCCTACTCTCTTCAAGGATGCCCGTAAGTTTGTCTTGTCTTGTGATGAATGTCAAAGAATTGGTAATATCGGTAAGCGTCAGGAAATGCCTATGAATTATTCACTTGTTGTTGAACCATTTGATGTTTGGGCTTTTGACTATATGGGACCTTTTCCTTCCTCTAATGGGTATACTCATATTTTGGTTGCTGTTGGTTATGTTACTAAGTGGGTAGAATCTATTCCAACCAGTAGTGCTGATCATAACACCTCCATTAAAATGCTTAAAGAAGTTATTTTCCCGAGGTTTGGAGTCCCTAGATATTTAATGACCGATGGTGGTTCACACTTTATTCATGGTGCTTTCCATAAAATGCTTGCGAAATATGATGTTAACCATCGAATTGTATCACCCTATCATCCTCAATCTAGTGGTCAAGTTGAACTTAGCAATAGAGAAATAAAATTAATATTACAAAAAACTGTCAATCGGTCCCGAAAGAATTGGTCTAAGAAACTAGATGATGCACTTTGGGCCTATAGAACAGCTTATAAAAATCCTATGGGTATGTCTCCATACAAAATGGTTTATGGGAAAGCTTGTCATTTGCCTCTAGAGTTAGAACATAAAGCATTTTGGGCAATTAAAGAACTCAACTATGACTTCAAACTTGCCGATGAAAAGAGGTTATTTAATATTATCTCACTACATGAATGGAGAACACAAGCTTATGAAAATGCCAAACTATTCAAAGAAAAGGTTAAAATATGGCATGACAAAAGAATCCAAAAGCGGGAATTCAAAGTTGGAGAATATGTTCTTTTGTACAACTCTCGTTTTAGATTTTTTGCAGGAAAACTTCTTTCCAAAGGGAAGGACCATATGTTATCGAAGAGGTTTATCACTCTGGAGCTATCAAGATTAATAATGCCGAAGGTACTAACCCGAAGGTGGTCAATGGACAAAGAATTAAACACTATATCTCAGGTACGCCTATTAATGTTGAAAGCAATATTATCCAAACCATGACACCGGAGGAACACATAAAAGAAACCTTCCAGAACACTCCAGAATCATGAAAAAGAACAGGTACGTGATACGGTAAGTAAACGGACTCCGAATAATCCGCAAAAATATTTTCTGTCAGTTTTGGAATATTACAAAAATTAGGAAAATAAGAAATAAACAGGAAAGCAACCAAGGTGAGCACGATACACCATGGCACGCCTGCCTTTCCTGGCGCGCCTTGGTGGGTTGTGCCCTCCTCGGGCACCTTCCCGACTCCGTTTTCCTTCCATATTCTTGTTTCCCAAGATAAAAAATTCTCTCTATATATATCCCCGATTGTTTTGACCACCACGTCGCAGGGAAATCCTCTGTTCTTGTTTCGTGATGTTTTCTTGTTAAATCTAGATCTCCATGGCTCCACCAAGCCCCTCCAAGGACAAGTTCTTCGAGAAGGTCATCAACCCGTATTTGTCGGAGGTGATGAAGCACCCTAAAGCCATTGAGATGTGTGAGGGGGTGCGCCACATCTGAGATGTTCAGGGGCCCATGAGGACGGGAAGCATGGAGGCCGGGCTTGAGGCGGTGGAACAAGACATCTTCAAGTGCCAAGGGATGGTGGAGCATGGACTTAGTGCCAATCACGCCATGATCACGGAATTCACCCATGATCACATGATGGATGGCAGGTCCATGAAGGAGATCATCTTCACCTTCAACGAGCAAATCAATTTTCTGCAAAGTCAAATCTACGATCTTCAAAACCAAGTTTTTGAGTATGAAGCAAGATTTAAAGGTATGAGTTTAGCTGCTAGTTGCATGACTTCGGAGACTCGTGCATCAACTTTTGATGGTGAGCCCTTGCCCTGAAAGACGGAGGAGAAACCTACTACATCATCACCACCACCTTCATCATCTTCACCCCCAAAGGAGACTTGAGTACACGGGTATGGGCACTCCCCTTGGCTTGAGCCAAGCTTGGCGGAGATTGTGACAGCCCAAGTGCATCCATTGCCATTCTTGTAATATATATCTCATGTGGACCTCCATGTTTTGCATAGTGGTTTGAGTATCAATAAAATTGCTTCATGTCATTTGCATCATGTCATCATATCATCATCAATATTTTGCATCATGCTTCCTCATATGATGGTGTTGTTGTGGTGAGTTTGTGTATTGTGGTGTTGGTGTGATGGTGGTTCATGTGTTCTTTTGGTGTGAAGAATCCCTCCTCAACTTTCTATAAAAACTATGCCAAACTCTCTCTTTTCAAATATCTGCAACATGTGGAAATTTTACTTGCTTAGTAATTTATATAAAAATGTTGCACCTCTTCCAAATATTCTGATTAGGATTGTTAGAAAGCTCTCATTGTTGTTTGAGTTAAATTGCCTTGTGAATCTTTGCAAGATAGATCCTATAATAATTATATGTGATTTAAATTGTTTGCTCTAAAAATACCCAACCATTTTTATTAAACTAGTGCATTTTCCTGTGAGTTCAAACATGTTTTTATTTTATTTGAAAACACCTGTTTCTTTTCCCTGTGTTTTTTCCCCTTCTCTTGTTTTAAATTAAAAAAAACCTTTCTGTTCTGAAAGAGAAAGAGAGAGGCCCAGCGCTTGGGCCTTCGTCCCCCTCGCGGCGCAACCGATGCCTCCAGCGAGCCCAGCCGAAAGCGCGCGCGCTATCCAACGTGGCGATCGCGTGGCCCCACCTGTCTGCGTCTGAGGCCGTCGTCGTCCTCCTGGTCCCCCTCCTCGCTCTCTCTCAGCGAGAGACGCCGCGGCGGTAGTGCGCAGCCACGACGGCAGCCAGCCGGGCAAGCCCCTATATGAAGCCCCCCTCGGCGTTCGAGCCCTCTAGGGTTTCCCTCTCTCGCTCGCCGCCGCCGCCAGGTGAGATCGAGCCCCCCAGATCTGTTTCCCCCATTCCCGAGCAAGCCAGAGAGCGTGTCTTCATCGCTGGCGTTCCCTCCGGCAAGATCTGCGGGGTTGCGCGTGTCTAGAAGCTTCGCCAGGCCGTCTCCTTCCCCGACGTCCTCTACGAGCCCGCGGGATGGCAAGACGACGCCGTGCCAAGCCTTCTTCCCCTCCGGCAGGAGCTCCTCCGCCGGCTAAATTCGCGGTAGCTCCTCGTCCTCGAGCTCGATCGACGACGTCAAGCCCCCCTCTGAGAGATTTTCCCATGTCCCCGCTAGCTTGTGCTTTTGATCGCGCAACATGACGCCAAATTCTTCGAGCCCGAGCTCGCCACCGTCGGACCTCATCAACGGCGGGCGCTCCAAGCGTTTCGGGTGTCTTTAGGTAGGCGCTCGAGCTCTCCTCAATGCATAGGTTTCATTCCCGTAGTCGAGCAACCATTTGCGCTGCCGTAGCTCACCGTAGAAGCTTGCCACCGCCGCTTCTGTCCATCGTCGCCGACCACGATTCCGGTCATCTCTGGTGTCGTGCGTGGTACGCGTGTGTGCGGTATTCCTTTGTGGATCTAGTGGTCGACGCCGCCGCGCTTCTAGGTCACCAGAGCTCCCTCCGGCGCGACCTCGCCGCCTCTGTTCGTCGCGTTCCATCCCGGAGAGTGTCGTCAATGCATTTCTTCAGTTTGGTCAGTTAGGCACGTCAGGGTCAGGTCAATAGTAGAAGAGCCCCCTCTGGGTCAGTAGCCGCGCCGTGGCCGAGTGGTTTGACCGAACCAGCTCGACCAGCAGGTCCTGGGTTCGAATCCCCCTGCTCTTTTTTCCCATTTAATTGATTCGGAGCTGACAGTGGGCCCCTGGCCCACATGTCATACCCTAGAGGGCCCCTGGTGTCACTGCCAGGTAGGCCCCTTTTTTTACATTTTCTTTTTTTCTTGTTTCTGTGATTTCTATGAATATTTCCTTCTAAGGAAATATTCTATTTTTGTTTTTATTCCAAATCTGTCAAGTTCCTAGTACATGCCAAATGTGGCATATGAGTGACTATAAGTGCATAGTTGATTTTGTGATTGCAATTGAGGGAGTTTTACCAACAGTAATATAGGCATGTGGCATATGGTTTTGGGGTAGAAAAATGCAGTGAATACAATGGTGTGGTTGGTTTTGTCGTTTTGACATGTTTGCAAAAATGTTGTTTTGTAATAATGTCTCCTTTTGTCTTTTTCACATGATTTAATCCTTGCAATATATGATGAACTTGTCAACATGATATATGCTCATTTGTGTATGTGCTAGACCATGGTATTTTGCATGCCATGGTAGATCATCATATGGGCGGCATTCTTGATGTCAACATGTCACCAATTAGGTTTTCACATGCCCAAAATATTCTAAGTGTTGGAAATCTGTTATTCTGTTGCCATGTTATCTAGATGATTCCCATGCATATATTGTTCCTTTGGAGTTGGCACCATGGCATGAATTGTTGTGCTTGACATCCTCTATAGATGTGTGCCAAGGTCTTGTTGATTAGGCTATGGCATCCTATATAAAACCTGCTATCAACATGCTATCCTGTTAACAAGTGCCATGTTTGCCTCTTGTAAATTTCACTAAGTCTGTGAATCTGTTATTTTCAATATCTCATATGGTGAGGATGGTAGCCGGAGATACATGCATATTTTGATGTTTCCATAAAGTAATGAATTGAAGTACATGTTGCCCTCTACAGTCCTGTTGATTTTCATGCCATGAAAGTTCATGTAGCATATATACAAGTTGATGTCAAGATGCTATCATGTTAACCCAGATTCTATAAAACTGGAATTTTCACTAAGTCCCTGGAAACTGTTTTAACATGCCATCTTGTGAGCTTCATTGCCATTGATCTATGCTTCCTTTCATGTTGTTGTAGATAGATGAATTGTTAAGAATGCTGTGTGCTTCATGCCCATGTCTTGGTTGTGATTTAAAACTTGTTGTAGCTCTCGTTCTGTGTGTTACAAGTTGACATGTTGCTATTTGTGGACAGATTGTGTGTAGAATTGTTTTGTGACTTGTGGGAGCTATACTCCATTGTTTTGCTTGATCTTTAGCTCTATTCTTGCTAGATTTTCATTTCCTATCCAGTGGAATCCTTGGAATACCAAGGAAAAGCCCATGGCCTCCCTCATCTTGTGTTTTGTCTCCGTTAACGTTCGTACCTTGCCGTGAGTGTACCGTGAGCTACGTTACTCCGTTTGCAACGTTCTACATATGCATTTGCATCGATTTTGCATGAATCATTCATATTTGCCATGATCATGAGTGTTCAAATAACTAATCTTGAGGTTCTGTCCAGAATAGTAAAGAACTTAATAATTGCATGAGAAACATGACTAGCATAGGGTTGCCATGTTAAATACTTCAACTTAGTCATGCATCATCTTGTTTGCGCATTGCACTTGCGTGTATGTTTATTTGGTGCTGTTTCTCTTGGGTAGACGCGATTGTTCAGCCTGAGTACGAGGATCACGAAGAGTACAACTACGACGACCCAGCTCTTTGTCCCTCTGAAGAACCAACAGGCAAGATGATCATACTCGGATCCCGACACTATTTTTGCTATGCTAGATGTCTCGCTTCTAACGTTATGTTTCGTTACCTACCACTTAAACTGTTAGCCTCCTAAATTGCCATGAAAGCCTCTAACCCCTCCACTACCTAGCAAAACATTTATTGGCTACGTTACCGCTGCTCAGCCTTTATCTTATAGCGTTGCTAGTTGCAGGTGCAAGATTTCCATGTGTCAACATGGATATTTGGAGATATCATCTTACTTATTGTTATTTAAATTAATGCACATATATATCTGGCAACGGTGGAAGGCTTGGCCTTTTGGCCGGTGTTTTGTTCCGCTTTTGCCACACTAGTTCCGACTACCGGTGTTATGTTCCATATTTTGCACCCCTAACATGCCCGGGGTTGTTATGGGGACCACCTTGACCATTCGTTTTAGATTAAAACTTGTCTGGCAAGACCCAACTTTGGTTCTACATTTGCTAAACAATTTAATAAAAATTGCATAGGGCATAGCTACCCCGTGTATAATTAATCAACAACCCGGTCCAGTGCTCCTCATGAGTGTTGGTCCAAACTAGAGTCGTGTGCGCGACCAACCCGGGGTAACTCGGGAGATGTATATCAGGCCACTGTACGCTGTGCTCATCTGGTCGTGTCCTGAGAATGAGATACGCGGCTCCTATCGGGTTCATCGACACGTTGGGCGGTCTTGCTGGACCTGTTTTACCTTTCTCGAATGTCTTGCACGAGGAGTTCCAAAAATACTTCGGGCTAACTGGAGGTTGCGGTTTTCCAATGGAATTGCCTAGGAAATCACGGGATTCGTGGTCAAGGTTATTCCCGCGGCATGTGGTTAGTTTGTGATGGATGTGTTGGAGCACCTCTGCAGGTTTAAATCTTTCGGAAAGCCGTGCCCGCGGTTATGTGGCAACTTGGAAATTTGTTTAACACCCTGTTATAGTAAACTTGAAGTAAACTCTAATAAAATACACCAACTGTGTGCGTAACCGTGACTGTCTCTGCTCGTGAACATGAACCGAGAGAGAACACGGTGGGGTTATGATTGACGTAAGTTGGTGTTAAGGATCACTTAGTGATCATGCTAGTATACGTCCGTCTTACGTACGCCACCAGTTTTACATTCATGTTCCCGTAAGTTAGCCACCAAATACATGCTTAGTGCTTGCTGCAGCCTCACCACTTAAATATTCCTCACCCAATGGCTTACATAGTTTCGGTACCCGGGTTATGAGATTGATGAGTCCCTGTGGCTCACAGATTACAACAATACAGGTACAGGTGTTGACGAGTATGTGCCAGATGACTTGTCGCAGCTCCAGTGGGAGTATGATGAAGAACGTAGGCGTATGTATGTTACGTATCCTGATGAGTAGGGAGCTTCGTGGTGGTGATCCTGGGATAGCAAGACAGTTTATCATTGCTTCTTTTTATCGTTTGATTTCGTCCTTAGTCGGACCCTGTTTTCTGGATGATGTATGAATAATTTGTGTGAACTTGTAAGATAGCTTGTGGCGAGTGTAAGCCAACTCATATGCTCATCTCTTCCTACATGTATGTAATGTTTACTGTACTTGTGAAATGACTAGATGCGCTTCTATCCCCGTCAAAGCCCTCGTGCCTTAATAGGGATAGGACCGCATCTTTGGCGTTACAAATTGGTAATCACAGCCATACCAACCATAGGAGCCCCTTGCTTGATCGAAATTGGCCGAGTCGAGTTTAGTGAAAAACTATTTTGAGTCTAGTTATATCGGAGAGTAGGTTTCTTTTACTCTTCTTCTATACTCTGGTGAGGAATTATGACTTAGGAATTTTAATTCTACCGTCTTCCCACTCAAAAAAAAAAATTTAGGATCACGCGAGTATTTTGGAGCCTCTATGATACCGATGTGACGAGAATTCTGTTCTTGGTGCCTCCCGTACGTATGGATTGGACCCGGGGAGTAGAGCTCCAGGGGATTCTTGACATATCATTATCGTTCAGTTTCCTTAGTACTTAAGAATGCGGATGTTCGAAATTGCTTCAATACTATTCGTGGTGTGAAGAGTGTGGCGGCACCCAGTACTGGGGAACGAGATCACATGTACTGCCATCTTTAGTATCGTTGCGATTACGAGGATCTAAGGTAGATGAGTTTCCGAGATCTTTGGGTGTGTGTTGAGGGATGTGATACATTGGAGAGTAGTATTACTGCTAGGAGTTGAGTGATGGATAAAAACTCCGTGTATCCGTGTACCCGATTGCATAACCAAGATTTCGGAAGTTCCTAGGTGGGATTTCCAGTAGATTCCTAGGATCATCATCCGACAGATGTATGATGGTTTATACATTTGTTCCGAGAAACCTTAGCTCAATACTTGTTGTCTTATTTCAAGTGGCTTCATGATCTAATGATGTTATCACGATCCTGCAGAAAGCGTTCTTACTATTTGCAGTTTGAATGCAATTGATGATATTCCATTGCAAATTCTTTCAAGCCATTTGATTCAGCTTATTTCAATCATCTTTGTCCATGGTGTGCTGATATATTGTCCATCTTCAGGATGGCGCCAGCAACTCGTGAGAATCAGGGTCGTGATGGAGAGCAGTCTGATCCTCCACCACCCCCACCTCCACCTCCACAAGCTTGGCAAGCTATGATGGCCACAACCAATGCCAACACTCAGATGTTGCTCAGGTTGCTGCAGGAAAGGGAGTAGGGACAGCAAGGTGATCAAGGGAATTTCCATAATTAGCAGCAGTTCGCCACTCTAAACCAGTTCCTCGCAAATCAACCCAAGTCCTTCACCTGTTGTGAGCAGCCTATCGGTGCAGACGATTGGCTCCGTGACATGAACAAGCATTTTGAGTGCAGCAATGTCAGGCCAAATGCCTATGTCAAGTTTGCAACTTTCCAGCTTAAGGGTCAGGCAGGAGATTTGTGGCAGCAGTACAAGGATTCTAAAGGTGGTCGTGTAGTCTCTTGGGATGATTTCTGCCGTGACTTCAGAGCTCATCATATCCCGACAAGCTTTGTCGAGGGTATGCGTGAGAAGTTCAGGAATCTAAAGCAGGGGAGTATGTCTGTCTATCAGTACAACTCTGAGTTTCAGAATCTGGCCCGCTATGCTAAGCAAGATGTTCCCGATGAGAAGTCCAAGATTTCTCAGTTCAGAGGTGGCCTCAGAGAAGATCTTCAAATTGCTCTCTTCCTTCACGAGCCTCTTGTGTTTGATCAGTTCTACAACTTGGCTCTAAAGTTTGAGGCAGTTCAGCTCAAGCTTGAGAATTCCAGGAAGCGGTTCAGAGACTCCAACTCTTCCTCATCCAGCTCTCAGATTGTTCCTAAGCAGTAGAAGTATTGGGTTCCTCCTCCTCCTCCATTTCGTCCTCCTCAGCAGCAGAAGTAGCACGGTGGTCGTGGGCCTTCCCACCAACCCAACCGAGGCCTCAGGCACCCAAGTCAGCAAATGCTCCTCCTCCAGGCAACTTCCGTCCGCTCTCAGAGGTTACGTGTCACAAGTGTGGTCAGAAGGGCCATTACTCCAACAAGTGCACCAACCAGCAGCGTCTTCCGCCTCCTCCTCCGATCAGGCCCCCAGGCAGTGCTATGGCGAAGCACAATCCCAAGACAGCAAGAGTGATCATGGTCAATGCAGCTGAAGCAGAGGATTCTTCTCAAGTGATAATGGGTAATCTCTTGGTTAATTCTATTCCTACAAAAGTTTTGTTTGACACTGGTGCATCACATGGTTTTATGTCTTGCCCTTTCTTTGCAAAGCATGAGTTCTCTTGTCAAGATTTTCTTAGACCTGTATCAGTTGTCTCTCCTGGAAAGTTAATGAATTCCAACTGCTTAGTTCCGGATGTTTCTATCAAGATGGGCAATTATTCCTTTCTTGCCTCTCCAATTGTGCTCGGCAATTCCGATATTGATCTTATTCTTGGCATGGATTTTCTGGCGATGAACCAGGCTTATGTTGATTGTAAAGCCAAAGAAGTCCAATTGACTCATCCTTTTGAAGATGTGATCATTTTCGCTGCTCGTGATGACACGATTCGTCTATTTTCTCTCAATGAGAAGGGTGAAATTTCAGTCATTTCTCAGATTCCCGTTGTCTCGGAGTATGAAGATGTCTTTCCAGAAGAATTGCCAGGAATGTCTCCTCACCGGTCAGTGGAGTTTGTGATTGAACTCGAGCCTGGAACAGAACCGGTGTGCCAGCATCCTTATAAGTTTGGCCCCGAAGAGCTGAAAGAATTGAAGAAGCATCTAGATGAACAAGAGCGTCTGGGTTTGATCAGACCAAGTTCTTCACCTTGGGGATGTGGTGTTCTGTTTGTCAAGAAGAAGGATGGCACAGATCGACTATGTGTCGATTACCGTCCATTGAATAAGAAGACAATCAGAAACAAGTATCCACTTCCCAACATCAATGAGTTGTTTGAGCAATTGAAAGGTGCCAATGTTTTCTAGAAGTTAGATCTCCGTATGGGCTATCATCAAATTCGTATTCATGAAGAAGATATTCCACGAGTTTTGGCTCTTATGAGTACACCGTCATGTCCTTTGGTCTAGCAAATGCGCCACCAACTTTCTCCAGAATGATGAACTTCATAGTCTCTCCTTTCAAGAATGAGTTTGTCTTGGTGTATTTGGATGACATTCTTGTATTCTCGATTACCGAAGAAGAGCATGCAGAGCATCTCCGGCTTGTGCTTGACAAGCTAAGAGATCATCGGTTCTATGCTAAGTTCTCCAAGTGTGAGTTTTGGCTCAATGAAGTGGTGTACCTTGGGCATGTCATCTCTGCCAAGGGCATTAAAGTGCACCCTGAGAAAGTTGAGGCAATTGTGAAGTGGGAGCCTCCTCAGAATGTCAATCAGCTTCGAAGCTTCCTCGGGCTTGCCAGTTACTGCAGAAGATTCGTCGAGAACTTCTCTCTGATTGCTAAGCATCTATCTAACCTCCTTCAGAAGAGTGTCAAGTATGTGTGGACTCCTGAGTATGATGTGGCGTTCAATACACTCAAGGAAAAACTGACTTCAGCTCCAGTTCTCACTCCTCCAGATGAATCCAAGCCTTTCCAAGTGTTCTGTGATGCTTCCCTTCAAGGTCTTGGTGGTGTTATCATGCAAGATAAGAAGGTTGTGGCTTATACCTCGCGTCAGCTGACGCCTAGCGAGAAGAACTACCCTACTCATGATCTTGAGTTGGCAGCAGTTGTTCATGCTCTGATGACTTGGAGACATCTATTGTTGGGAAGACCAGTTGAGGTGTTCACCAACCACAAGAGCTTGAAGTACATTTTCACTCAATCCAATCTCAATCTTCGGCAAACACGTTGGGTGGAAATGATAGAGGAGTACAATCCAAGCATTGAGTATACTCCTGGAAAAGCAAATGTCAGTGCAGACGCGCTGAGCAGAAAGGCGTACTGCAACAGTCTCATCCTCAAGCCTCTTCAACCCATGCTTTGTGAAGCTTTCCGCAATCTCAATCTCCAAGTTGTTCCTCAAGGATTTCTTGCCAATCTCCAAGTCTCTCCGACTCTAGAAGATCAGATTCACCAAGATCAGCTTCTTGATGCTATGGTGAAGAAAGTGAAGAAAGGTGTGGCCAAGAGCATTCCAAAGTATAAGTGCTTCCGTGTTAATGACAAAGATACCTTGTTCTTTGAGTACGGTCTGGTGGTTCCAAAAGGTGATCTCAGGAAGGTTATCATGGATTAAGCACATAATTCCCTCCTCTCAATTCATCCAGGAAGTTCCAAAATGTATCAGGACCTCAAGCAAACCTTCTGGTGGACTCGTATGAAACGTGAGATTGCTTAGTTTGTGAACGAGTGTGATGTTTGTCGCAGAGTGAAGGCGGAACATCAACGTCCAGCAGGCCTCCTTCAGCCTTTGCCCATCCCAGAGTGGAAATTCGATCATGTTGAAATGGATTTTGTAACTGGGTTTCCTAAGTCCAAGAGAGGAAACGATGCCATCTTCGTGGTCATCCACAAGCTCACCAAAGTTGCCCACTTGCTTCCGGTCAAAGAATCTATCTCGGCAGCTCAGCTAGCAGAGTTGTACACGTTAAGGATAGTTTCTTTGCACGTTGTTCCTAAGCTCATATCCTCAGATCGTGGAAGCATCTTCACTTCCAAGTTTTCGGATTCCTTCCAGACTGCAATGGGGACCAATCTCCGTTTCAGCACAGCTTTCCATCCTCAGACTAGTGGTCAAGTTGAGAGAGTCAATCAAATCCTCGAAGATATGCTTAGAGCTTGTATGACTTCTTTTGGCATGAAGTGGGAAGATTGTCTCCCATTTGTTGAGTTCTCATTCAACAATAGCTTCCAAGCAAGTTCCGGCAAAGCTCCTTTCGAGATTCTCTATGGTAGGAAGTGCCGTACCCCGCTCAATTGGTCTGAAACCGGTGAGCGTCAAATCCTTGGGAATGACATGATCACTGAAGCAGAAGAAATGTGCCATGTCATTCGTGAAAATCTCAAAGCAGTTCAATCCCGTCAGAAGAGCTATTATGATAGCAAGCATCACGACATGACCTTTCAGATCGATGATTTTGTCTATCTCAGAGTGTCTCCCATGAAGGGCACTCAAAGCTTTGGCATCAAAGGAAAGCTTGCTCCATGCTTTGTGGGTTCTTTCAAGATTGTGGGCAAGAAGGGTGACCTTGCCTACCAACTCAAGCTTCCTCCCAATTTCTCAAATGTGCATGAAGTGTTTCATGTCTCTGAGCTCCGGAAGTGTTTCAAGACTCCCGAGCGCACCGTTGATCTCCAAGACATTGATCTCCCAGCAGACCTATCCTATCATGAGCATCCAGTTGCTATCCTTGAAGAAACTAAGCGTAAGACTCGCAACAAGTCAATCAAATTTCTAAAGCTGAAGTGGTCGCATCACTCCGACAAGGAAGCCACTTGGGAATGAGAGGACCTTCTCCGTTCCAAATTTCCCGGATTCTTCCGTTCCAAGATCACGGGACGAGATCCTCATGTAGTGGGGGAGAGTTGTAACAGTCCAAGTGCATCCATTGCCATTCTTGTAATATATATCTCATGTGGACCTCCATGTTTTGCATAGTGGTTTGAGTATCAATAAAATTGCTTCATGTCATTTGCATCATGTCATCATATCATCATCAATATTTTGCATCATGCTTCCTCATATGATGGAGTTGTTGTGGTGAGTGTGTGTATTGTGGTGTTGGTGTGATGGTGGTTCATGTGTTCTTTTGGTGTGAAGAATCCCTCCTCAACTTTCTATAAAAACTATGCCAAACTCTCTCTTTTCAAATATTTGCAACATGTGGAAATTTTACTTGCTTAGTAATTTTTTTAAAAAGGTTGCACCTCTTCCAAATATTTTTATTAGGATTGTTAGAAAGCTCTCATTGTTGTTTGAGTTAAATTGCCTTGTGAATCTTTGCAAGAGAGATCCTATAATAATTATATGTGATTTAAATTGTTTGCTCTAAAAATGCCCAACCATTTTTATTAAACTAGTGCATTTTCCTGTGAGTTCAAACATGTTTTTATTTTATTTGAAAACATCTGTTTCTTTTCCCTGTGGTTTTTTTTCTTCTCTTGTTTTAAATTAAAAAAACTTTCTGATCTGAGAGAGAGAGAGGCCCAGCGCTTGGGCCTTCGTCCCCCTTGCGGCCCAACCGATGCTTCCAGCGTGCCCAGCCGAAAGCGTGCGTGCTTTCCAATGTGGCGATCGCGTGGCCCCACATATCTGCGTCTAAGGCCGTCGTCGTCCTCCTGGTCCCCCTCCTCGCTATCTCTCAGCGGGAGATGCCGCGGTGGTAGTGCGCGGCCATGGCGGCAGCCAGCCGGGCAAGCCCCTATAAGAAGCCCCCCTCGGCGTTCGAGCCCTCTAGGGCTTCCCTCTCCCGCCCGCCTACACCGCCAGGTGAGATCGAGCCCCCCCAGATCCATTTCCCCCCATTCCCGAGAGAGCCAGAGAGCGTCTCTTCGTCGCCGGCGTGCCCTACGGCGAGATCCGCGGGGTTGTGCATGTCTGGAAGCTTCGCCAGTCCGTCTCCTTCCCCGACGTCCTCTACGAGCCCGCAGGACGCCAAGACGACGCCGTGCCAAGCCTCCTTCCCCTCCTGCAGGAGCTCCTCCGCCAGCTAAATTCGCGGAAGCCCCTCGCCCTCGAGCTCGATCGACGATGTCAAGCCCCCCTCTTTGAGATTTCCCCCCGTCCCCGCTAGCTTGTGCTTTCGATCGCCCAACGTGACGCCGAATTCTTTGAGCCCGAGCTCGCCGCCGTCGGACCTCATCGCCGGCGGGCGCTCTGAGCGTTTCAGGTGTCTTTGGGTAGGTGCTCGAGCTCTCCGCAATGCGTAGGTTTCATTCCCGTACCCGAGCACCCGTTTGCGCCACCGTAGCTCACCGTAGAAGCTTGCCGCCGCCGCTTCTGTCCATCGTCTCCGGCCACGATTCCGGTCATCTCCGGTGTCGTGCGTAGTACGCGTGTGTGCGATATTCCTTTGTGGATCTAGTGGTCGATGCCGCCGCGCTTCTAGGTCACCGGAGCTCCCTTCGGCGGGACCTCGCCACTTCTGTTCGTCACGTTCCAGCCCGGAGAGTGTCACCAGTGCATTTCTTCAGTTTCGTCAGTAAGGCGCGTCAGGGTCAGGTCAATAGTAGAAGAGCCCCCTCTGGGTCAGTAGCCTGGCCGTGGCCGAGTGGTTCGACTGAACCAGCTCGACCAGCAGGTCCTGCGTTCGAATCCCCCTGCTCCTTTTTCTCATTTAATTGATTCGGCACAGACAGTGGGCCCCTGACCCACATGTCATACCCTACAGGGCCCCTGGTGTCACTGCCAGGTAGGCCCCTTTTTTTACATTTTGTTTTTTTCTTGTTTCTGCGATTTTTGTGAATATTTCCTTTTAAGGAAATATTCTAATTTTGTTTTTATTCCAAATCTGTCAAGTTCCTAGTACATGCCAAATCTGGCATATGAGTGACTATAAGTGCATAGTTGATTTTGTGATTGCAATTGAGGGAGTTTTACCAACAGTAATATAGGCATGTGGCATATGGTTTTGGGGTAGAAAATGCAGTGAATCCAATGGTGTGGTTGGTTTTGTCATTTGGACATGTTTGCAAAAATGTTGTTTTGTGATAATGTCTCCTTTTGTCTTTTTCACATGATTTAATCCTTGCAATATATGATGAACTTGTCAACATGATATATGCTCATTTGTGTATGTGCTAGCCCCTGGTATTTTGAATGCCATGGTAGATCATCATATGGGTGGAATTATTGATGTCAACATGTCACCAAAATTAGGTTTTCACATGCCCAAAATATTCTAAGTGTTGGAAATCTGTTATTTTGTTGCCATGTTATCTAGATGATTCCCATGCATATATTGTTCCTTTGGAGTTGGCACCATGGCATGAATTGTTATGCTTGACATCCTCTGTAGATGTGTGCCAAGGTCTTGTGGATTAGGCTATGGAATCCTATATAAAACCTGCTGTCAACATGCTATCCTGTTAACAAGTGCCATGTTTGCCTCTTGTAAATTTCACTAAGTCTGTGAATCTGTTATTTTCAATATGTCATATTGTGAGGATGGTAGCCAGAGATACATGCATATTTTGATGTTGCTATAAAGTAATGAATTGAAGTACATGTTGCCCTCTACAATCGTGTTAATTTTCATGCCATGAAAGGTCATGTAGCATATATAAAAGTTGCTGTCAATATGCTATCATGTTAAATCAGATTCTATAAAACTGGAATTTTCACTAAGTCCCTGGAAACTGTTTCAACATGCCATCTTGTGAGCTTCATTGCCATTGATCTATGCTTCCTTTCATGTTGCTGTACATAGATGAATTGTTAAGCATGATGTGTACTTCATGCCCATGCCTTGGTTGTGATTTAAAACTTGTTGTAGCTCTGGTTATGTGTGTTACAAGATGACATGTAACTGTTTGTGGACAAATTGTATATGACTTGTGGGAGAAATACTCCATTGTTTTTCTTGATCTTTAGCTCTATTATTGCTAGATTTTCATTTTCTATCCAGTGGAATCCTTGGAATACCAAGGAAAAGCCCATGGCCACCCTCATCTTGTGTTTTGTCTCCGTTAACGTTCGTACCTTGCCGTGAGTGTACCATGAGCTACGTTACTCCATTTGCAATGTTCTACATATGCATTTGCATTGATTTTGCATGAAGCATTCATATTTGCCATGATCATGCATGTTCAAATAACTAATCTTGAGGTTCTGTCCAGAATACTAAAGAACTTAATAATTGCATGAGAAACATGACTAGCATAGGGTTGCCATGTTAAATACTTCAACTTAGTCATGCATCATCTTGTTTGCGCATTGCACTTGCTTGTATGTTTAATTGGTGTTGTTTCTCTTGGGTAGACGCGAGTGTTGAGCCTGAGTACGAGGATCCCGGAGAGTACAACTACGAGGACCCAGCTCTTTGTCCCTTTGAAGAACCAACAGGCAAGATGATCATACCCGGATCCCGACACTATTTTTGCTATGCTAGATGTCTCGCTTCTACCTTTATGTTTCGTTACCTACCACTTAAACTGACAGCCTCCTAAATTGCTGTGAAAGCCTCTAACCCCTCTACTACCTTGCAAAACATTGATTGGCTACGTTACCGCTGCTCATCCCTTATCTTATAGAGTTGCTAGCGCGGGCCAATAGAAGAGCTGGCTGGCGGGCCCAAGCTAGCGATGGGACCGCGCAGCCGGCGGGCCCTACGGGCGACGAGACGACCCAGCCGGCGGGCCCCTCGGCCGGTCGGGGAGACTGCCAGTCGGGTTCCCCCTTGTAATATCTTAGGAATATTGTACACCGGGGGGTTGGCCTATAAAACCCCCCGGAGCCCCCATGCATCGGGCAAGCAAGACACGCCCGGAGGCATTCGCCCCCCTCTCACACTCACACACAGCAGAGGAAGAGGAGCCGGCAGCTCCTTCTTCCACCTCCAGATATACAGCTCAAGGAGCACCATTGTAACACCTCTCCCCATCCAACTAAACCAGCAGGACTAGGGGTATTACCTCCCATGGAGGGCCCTGAACCTGGGTACATCATGTGTCCATTACCGCGTGTGCCTAATCCCGCTCCCGAAGCCCGTCGGCGTCCTTCGGCCCCAACCACTCTCGATAAGCCACCCCATGGCATCTGTCGTGAGAAAACGACGACAGTTGGCGCCCACCGTGGGGCCGAACGCGGCGTCGGCCGGAGGCATGCTCCGGGCGGGACCCTTCACCACCTCCCTCGGCCGCCCCGCGTCCGGTCGGAACTGCATGCTCGTGGGGCTTGCTTCGACAGGTTGTGCGGGCGACGCGGCTGGCCTCTCCGATGAGCGCCTCGGCCGCGACCTCGCGCTCGACGCCGCCGCGCTCGCCGAGCGTCTCGGTAAGCTGAGCCTCGCTGACGCGCCAGCTGCCGACGAGTACCCTAGCCAGGTGCTCGAATGCCTTGACCCTCCCTCGTCCGTAGGCGTGCTCGCCTCGGACGAGGCCGGCAACTCCCGCGTCCTCGCGGGGGTGATGGCCACCCGCTCATCCACGACCTCCGGCCGTGCCCGGGCGGAGGCAGACGTGGACGCCGCGGCCGCTCGCGCCGGCACCTCCGACCCCCTCGGCGCCGCGCTTCGGGGCCTCAGCACCCCCGTCGCGCCAACGACGAACCCAGCTACGGCTACGGCCGAGCTAGAGGCGGCTCGCCAGCTGCTGTTCGACGAGGCTACCATGCTTGCCGCCAGCAAGCGCCAGATGGAGTCCGCGCAGCGCTAGTATAACTCCGCCTACGGCCTCACCCCCGCCGGCAACGAGCCCAACCGGCGCGGTGACGTCCGCAACTGCGGCCGTGTGGTCGCGGAAATCCTCGGCGGCCGCCTCCCCGTCTACGACACCCCCGCGGCTAACCTGCGGGCTGCCAAGGTAGCCTACGAGGACCTGGCTACTTTGGTGGGCGAGGAGCGCACCGCACGCGAGCGACACATCAAGGATCTTATCGACACCGCCAACGCGCAACAAGCCGGCCTCACCACCGGCGGGGCCGTTTCCGAGGTTCCCCGTCCCAGCTTGATCGTCAGCCGGCGTGGGCACTGGGGCTGCTGACCGTCAGCCGGCCCAGCACTCCAGTTCCCCTCGCCCATCCGGTCGGCGGGCCGAGGGAAGCAATGTTCGGCGTTCCTAGCTGCGCGGGAACGAGCAGCCGGCCGTGAATAGCTGGCGTAGCAACAATCCGGCTGGCAGCAACCACCGCGACAAGGCGCTGGTTGGCGGCAGCCGACGCAGCCGGGACCATACCCCGCCTCCGCGGCGGGAGCGTACCCGCTCTCCTGCCCCAACTGTTCACCCCGAGCTCGCCGCTCGGCTCGGCCCGCGTGTCCCGCGGAGCGAGAACGACGCGCGGACCCGCATCGAGCGGCTGGCGCAGTCAGCCCTCCTCGAGGAGGAGGGCTCGATCGGCCCTGCGTGCTTCGGCCCCAGGATTCGCAACGAGCCATTTCCAGCCGGCTTCACTCTCCCACGCGATACCCCGAAGTATAGCGGCTCCGCCAAGACGGAGGACTGGCTGGTCGACTACACCATCGCGGTCGGCATCGCCAGGGGGAACAAGCGCGTAGCCATGTGCTACGCCCCCCTTATGCTAACCGGCTCGGCCCGGACCTGGCTTAACAGCCTGTCGGCCGGCAGCATCAAAACCTGGACGGACTTTGAGGAAGCTTTCGTCCGCAACTTTACAAGCACCTACAAGCGGCCGGGCCGGCCCCGCGAGCTGGCCATGTGCATCCAGGGGCCGGAGGAGCCCCTCCGAGAATACCTCACGCGCTGGACCGAGCTTCGCAACTCCTGCGAGGGGGTGCACGAGGTACAAGCCATCCAGTACTTCATGGAGGGTTGCCGCGACTGCACTCACCTCAAGCACAAGCTCTTGTGCTCCGAGCCGGCCACCCTGGCGGACCTAATGGCCAAGGCAGACAAATATGCCACGGCTGACTCCGCAATGCGGATGAAGGTCGCCACGCCGGCCATGCCGACTCCGCCGCCCGCCATGCCGCGGGCGGCCGCCGACAACCGGCAGTAGCAGAACAACAAACGTAAGCCCGACCAACCGGACCCCCGCTACGGGAGCCTGCAGGTCGCCACCATCGAAGAAGAGCAACCGGCTGCCCAGGCCCCCAGCCAGCGTCAGCGCACCGGCAAGGCCGCCTGGTAGCCCAAGCTCACCTTCGAACAAATGCTCGACCTACCCTGCAAGCACAAATTCTGGGGCCAAGCCGGCCACCCATACACTCCGGCAGTGCAGCTTCTCCCAGCGGCTGGCCCGAGGCGAGGGCCTTCCGGCTCCTTCGCCTCCGGCTCCCCGCGAGCCGGCTCTGGCCCAGGCCCCGCCGCCTGCTCCTGCCCCGGCAGCCAATGACAGCCGCCTCCACGACCAGTTCCCCCGCCAGGATGGGTCCTACGTCATCTTCACCAGCGAAGCAACCGACAAACACAGTGTGCGCCAGCGCCGGCATGAGGTGAACACCATCGCGCCCTCGGTCCCCCAGTTCATGCACTGGTCCGAGAAGCCGGTCACCTGGAGCCGGGCGGACCACCCGGCCGTGATGCCAAACCCGGGCAGCCACGCCCTCGTCCTCGACCCAACCATCGTCTCCGAGAGGCGCACCTGCCGTTTCTCGCGGGTGTTGGTCGACGGAGGCAGCAGCATCAACATCCTCTATCGCGACACAATGATCAAGCTGGGGCTCAAGGAGAAAGACCTGCGAACAAGCCATACAGTTTTCCACGGCATCGTGTCGGGAAAGTCCTGCGCTCCCATCGGCAAGATCGAGCTCGACGTCCTCTTCGGCGACCAGAGCCATTTTCGCCGCGAACCAATATGGTTCGAGGTGGTGGACCTCGACAGCCCCTACCACGCGCTGCTTGGCAGGCCGGCTCTCATCAAATTCATGGTGATCCCCCATTACGCCTACCTCAAGCTCAAGATGCTGGGCCTCAAGGGCATCATCACCATCACCGGCAACTATAAGATGTCAATCGAGTGCGCTCGTGACGGCAGCCGGCTGGCCGAGGCCCTGGAGATAGCGGAGGAGAAGCGGCAGCTCGACCGGCTCGTGGCGCACGCCTCCAACGTGTCGGCCGTGCCAGCTCCCCCGTCCCAGACAACCGGCGAAGCATCGTTCCAGCCGTCCAAAGACACCAGGCAGGTGCCACTCGACCCGGCCAACCCAAAGCAGTGCGTCACCATTGGCGCCAAACTCAGCAGCAAATAGGAAGGCGAGCTCGTCGACTTCCTCCGTGAGAATCGGGACATCTTTGCATGGTCTCCCAAAGACATGCCGGGTGTTCCGATGAAGTTCGCCGAGCACAAACTTCATGTGCGGCCGGATGCAAAGCCGGTCAAGCAACCCCTGCGCCGTTTTTCCGAGGAGAAGCGGCGTACCATAGGAGAAGAGATCGCCCGGCTGCTCATAGCCGGCTTCATCATGGAAGTGTTCCACCCGGACTGGCTGGCCAACCCAGTCCTGGTGCTGAAGAAAAACAAGACATGGCGCATGTGTATCGACTACACGAGCCTGATCAAGGCGTGTCCCAAGGACCCGTTCGTCCTGCCGCGGATCGATCAGGTTATCGACTCCACAGCCGGCTGCGACCTGCTGTCTTTCCTGGACGCCTACGCAGGCTACCACCAGATCAAACTGGACCCGGCCGACCGGTTGAAGACCTCCTTCATCACCCCTTTCGGGGCCTACTGCTACATCACCATGTCCTTCGGCCTGAAGAATGCGGGCGCCACTTTCCAACGCTGCATGCAGAAGTGCCTCCTGCCGCAGATTGGCAGGAACGACCACGTCTACGTGGACGACATCGTCGTCAAGACCAAGAAGCATTTCAGCCTCCTCGACGATCTCCGGGAGACCTTCGCCAACTTGCGTGAATACACGATCAAGCTAAACCCGGAGAAGTGCGTGTTCGGCGTGCCAGCCGGCCAGCTCCTGGGTTTCTTCGTGTCCACCCGCGGCATCGAAGCTAACCCAGAGAAGATCAGGGCCATCGAGCGCATGCACAAACCGGCCAAGCTCGTCGACATTCAGAAGTTCGCCGGCTGTCTTGCCTCTCTCAGCCGGTTCATCAGTCGGCTGGGCAAGAAGACGCTGCCTCTTTACCAGCTCATGAGGAAGTCACCCAAGTTCGAGTGGACCGACCAGGTGGGTGCGGCGTTCCGCGACCTCAAGCGCGCACTCACTACCGCGCCCATCCTAGCGGCGCCGACGGAGAAGGAGCCGATGCTCGCGTACATCGCGGCCACCACCCGTGTGGTCAGCGTCGTGTTGTTGGTGGAGCGGCCAGAAGAGGGCAAAGCACTGCCGGTCCAGCGCCCCGTCTACTACCTCAGCTAGGTCCTATCCGCCTCCAAGCAGAACTACCCCCACTAACAGAAAATGTGCTACGGCATATACTTTGCCGCCTAGAAGGTCAAGCAGTACTTCCAGGAGCACACCATCAACTTGGTGAGCACAGCCCCGCTCGGCGAGATCATGAGCGGCCGGGACGCCACCGGCCGGATCGCCAAGTGGGCCATCGCCCTCGCTGACCACGAGATCCGGTACGAGCCGCGCACCGCCATCAAATCACAGACCATGGCGGATTTCCTTGTCGACTGGGCTGAAACCCAGTTCGTGCCGCCTCCCCCGGACTCCACGCATTGGCGCATGCATTTCGACGGCTCGAAAATGCGAACCGGATTGGGAGCCAGCATCGTCCTGTCGTCCCCTAAGGGGGACCAGCTCAAGTACGCGCTCCAAATCCTCTTCACTGCCTCCAACAACGTCGCCGAGTACGAGGCGCTCATCAACGGCCTCCGGCTCGCCAAGGAGATTGGAAGCCAGCGCATCATCTGCTTTGGCGACTCTGACCTCGTGGTGTAGCAGGTCTCTGGCGAATGGGACGCCAGGGACGCCAACATGGCCAGCTATCGCTTCCTCGTCCAGCAGCTCACCGGCTCCTTCGAGGGCTGTGAGTTCCATCACGTCCCCCGAGCGGACAATGAGGCGGCCGATACGTTGGCAAAGATCGGCTCCACCCGGCAGGCCATCCCAGCCGGCGTCTCTCTCGAACGGCTGCTCAAGCATTCTATCAAGCCTTCTCCCGAATCGGAGTCTATCTTCGTACCAGCTGCTCCGGCAGCTCCGTCGGCGCTGCCGGCTCCGGCTGCCCCGCCGGCACCATCAGCTCCAGCGACAACAGCGGCGCCAACGTCGCCGGTTCCGGCTGCCCCCGGCACCCCCACGACGGCTGGCTCCGACCCTACGGCCGTCCTAATGGCAATCACCGTTGTCCCCGTCCCAGGGCTGGCGAGCCGGTCCCGGGGACTGGCGAGTCGGTCCCGGGGACTGGCGGGCCGGTCCCGGGGACTGACGGGCCGGCTTCGGCTGCCCCCGGCATCCCACTCGAGCTCGAGCCGGCCCCCGTCTCCGCCCCCTTGTGGGCGCAGCCCATCCTGGCTTTCCTCCTGCGCGGCGAGCTCCCCCCTGACGAAGACAAGGCCCGGCAGATCCAACGCCGCGCCCCAGCTTACAGCATCATCAACCGCGAGCTAGTACATCGCAGCAACACCGGCGTGTTCCAACGCTGCGTCGAGCCGGAGAAGGGACAAGAAATCCTCCTCGACATCCATCAGGGCGAGTGCGGACACCACGCCGCCTCTAGAACCTTGGTGGCCAAGGCCTTCCGCCACGGCTTTTACTGGCCAACGGCTTTGGAAGAGGCCAAGCGACTGGTCGACAAGTGCGAGGGGTGTCAACGCTTCAGCACGCAGAGCCACCTGCCGGCCACGGCCGTCCAGACCATTCCCCTTTCGTGGCCCTTTGCTGTCTGGGGGCTGGACATGGTAGGACCCTTCAAGACCGCCCGAGGCGGCATGACGCATCTGCTGGTGGCTGTCGACAAATTCACCAAGTGGATCGAGGCCAGACCCATCAAGAAACTGGATGGCCCCACGGCCGTCCGGTTCATCAAGGATGTCACGGTCCGCTACGGCGTCCCCCACAGCATCATCACCGACAACGGCACGAATTTTGCCAAGGGCGCGATGGCGCGCTTCTG
This sequence comes from Elymus sibiricus, assembly GCA_039707655.1. Taxonomy (NCBI): domain Eukaryota; kingdom Viridiplantae; phylum Streptophyta; class Magnoliopsida; order Poales; family Poaceae; genus Elymus; species Elymus sibiricus. The sequence goes on along the minus strand of CM077663.1, from coordinate 96,322,422 downwards.
CTCCCAGGAGGGCATCCGGCTCGACCTCGCGTCGGTGGCCCACCCACAGTCGAACGGCCAGGCAGAAAGGGCAAATGGCTTGATCCTGTCCGGCCTCAAGCCTCGGCTCGTGGCCCCCCTCGTGCGGTCAGCCGGCTGCTGGGTCGACGAGCTGCCGGCTGTCCTCTGGAGCCTCAGGACCACTCCTAACCGGTCGACTGGCTACACCCCTTTCTTTCTCGTTTACGGGTCCGAGGCGATCATCCCCACGGACGTCGAGTTCGATTCGCCTCGGGTCGCCCTGTACACGGAGAAGGATGCGAAGGAAGCAAGAGAAGACGACGTCGACCTACTCGAAGAAGCACGCGAGCTGGCCCTGAGCCGGACGGCCATCTACCAGTAGAGGCTCCGGCACTACCACAACAAGCGGATCTGGCCCCTCTCCTTCCGCGAGGGGGACTTGGTGCTCAGACGGATCCAGCGAACCACTGGCCAGCACAAGCTATCCTCCCCATGGGAGGGCCCATTCATCGTCAGTAAGGCATTGCACAACAACGCATACTACCTGATAGATGCCCAGAAATCACAGAAGCGCAAAAGAGATGCCTCCGGCGAAGAAACGGAACACCCATGGAACGCAGCACTCCTCCGACCGTTCTACTGTTAAGAAAAAACCCATGTATGTATGTATCTTCCCTTATGAATGCAATGGGGGCCCCAAGCCGGCAGTTGGGGCATGCCCTCTTTTCATTTCCTTCGAAGGCTCGTCATTCTTTTAAGCAGGGCACCCGGGTCCGGCTCCCTGGCCCGGGGGCTCGCCGGCTCTTCTCCAAAGCAGATAAGTAGCGTGGGCAAGCAACCTCTTCCTACCCTCCCTACCCAGCCACGGACCGGCCCCTGGCTGTCTGGCTGGCAGAACCATGGGGTAGAAAGGCACTTACCACGCGAACGCCTCCTAAAAACTAGCAGTCGGGCAGGTCCAACCAGACCATATTTCCTTAAAAAAAACGCCTCTGCCGGCTCGCCCCAACCCTAGCCAGACGACTCTAAGGACCGTGCGTTTTCCCTAAGGACGAAGCCCCGTCCCTGTCCCAGACCGGCTCCCGCCTGGCTGACAGGTGGGGCGGAAGCCGGAAGGAACCCGTGCGAGAAATACGAGTCGAAAGGCAAAGGGGCAAGGGAAGAGCCGGCACGCAAATGCTTTAAACATCAAACAGAGTCATAAACAAAAGGCCGCTGGCCAAGGGTTCATTACAATACACCCTCAGTGGGTGGAAATGCGTCTTCTCAAATAAACAAGTTTGCTGGCAAGAGAAAAAGGAACGAAGCGCGCATGATCGCTCATGCCGCCGGGGCGTCGCCGGCCGGCTCAACAGTTCGCCCAGGGGAAGCCGCAGCCTTCGGATCTGCCTCCAGGGTCTCCGTGGCCTCGGTGTCACTGCCGGTACTGGAATCGGTACTCTCGTCAGCAACCTCGTCGTCCTCAGGGCCCTGAGGATTGCCAAAGGAGTCTTCGGCAACCGGCTCGCCGTCTTCACCCAGCGCCGGCAGGAGAACGTCCGGGTCGACATACGAGGCCAGCTCGTTGGCCCGGCGGACGAGGGCATCCTCGAGGGCGAGCCGCTCCGCCTTGGGGACCTCGGGCATCGTGGCCAGCCGGTCCAGGTTGACGCCGGTGTACCATGACGTAACGAACCGGAGAGCCATCTGCGCCCCGGCCCGAGCTGCCGACTCCTTCCAGACACCGAGCCGGGCCACCGCGTTCTCCAGCCACAGTGCCACGCGGCCCTCCGGGGCTCCACGACCCGGCCACAGGGCTGCAATCACCTCCTTGCCGGCCATGAGGAGCCGGTACATGCAGCGCCGGACGTGGAACAGCCGGTTCTCGACGGCCAGCGCAAGCTCCGGCACGTCCCAGCTGGCGTGCTCCTCGATCTCCTGCCCACGCCGCCGCAGGCACTCCTGGTGATCCGCCACAGCCTGCTCAGCACGGCGCTGGGTCTCCGGGAACCGGTCTGGGGAGAGAGGAGAATCAACGAATAAGACGAAAGCAGGTCGAAAGCAGTCGGCGAAGGAAGAAAAGATTCAAACAAAGCTTACTCTGGAAAGCCTCGTCTATCTCGAGGGCGAACTGGTGGCCCGCGCTCTTCTCCCTCTCCAGCGCCTCCTCCACATGAGCAAGGGCAACCCCGCGCGTCTCGAGCTCCCCCTTGAGGCGATCCACCTCAACCTGAAGAGCGACGGCCCGCTGGGTGGCGTCGGCCGCCTGCTTGACGGCGTCCTCCCGGGCCGCCACCTCCCGCTGCAGCTCCGTGGTCAGGCGCTCGCGCTCCGATGTGGCCGTCTGGAGCTCCTGCCCCAGACGGCCTCGCTCCGACGTGGCCGTCTGGAGCTCCTGCCCCAGCCGGTCCCGCTCGGAGCCCAGCTCATCCCTTTTCTGCTGGATCGGGACCAGCTCCTCTGCATAAAAACCAAGCATAAGCCACTCGAAAGCAGAAGACCAGGACCGGCTGCCACGCAGCCGGCCCGACTCTCGGGGGCTACACCCAGTGGGTGCGCTCGCGCGCCCCCACTGGAATAGGCGTACCTTGCGCTCTCTTCAACTCCTCTTAGACCCGGTAGTAGCCAGCCTTGCCGCGGTTCTGGATGAGGACTGCCTCATTGAAAAGCGCCTGCCGCCTGGCATTCTCGGCCTGCCCACGCCACGAGACCAAAGTGGGACAAGCAAGAAAGGGTTAGATCCGGCCCGGCTGCCGCGCAGCCGGCCCGAATCTCGGGGGCTACACCCAGTGGGTGCGCTCGCGCGCCCCCACTGATAATTCAACACAGGACAGAAGAGTCTTACCTCCACCGCCGCCTCCACACGCCGAAAGTTGCTCTCGGAAGCCTCCGCGAACCGGGCCAGCCCCTCACGGCAGTGCGCCATGATGCGGCCGGCTCCCCAGGCACGAGGGCTGGGGCGCCGGCTGGCGGGGCCGGGGCGGCCGTGACGAGGGCCGGCGCCTCCCAGTCTCGGATCATGTCCAGCATGGTCCGCGCCGACCGGCTCGACCCGCCGCTCGACCCGGCGTGCACAATAGCAGCAGCCGGTGGAGGGCTGGCGGTGACCACCAAGGCACGGGAGCCGTCCTCGGGCCCATCCACGACCGGCTCCGCCACCTGCCGGACCGGCTCGACTGCCGGCAGGGCCGGCTCACTCCTCCCATCGGCGGGTGCCTCCGACGCAGCCGGGGCATCGGGCTCGCCGCCCGCGGCCGGCTCGATGGCGGGAGGGGTCACCACCGCCTCCTCCCACTACGCCGCTTCCGCGGCCAGCACGGAGGTCGCTCCGGCCGGCCGGATCACCTCCATCGCGGGTGGAGCCCCGGACGTCTCCACGACCGGCTCTTGCGGCTCCATCGACGAGGGTCTTGACCTCCGCGTTGACTCCGCAGCGGAGTCCGTCGCACGCTCCGGGTCGGTGGACCGCCTCCGCCTCGCGCCGCTCGAGGCCCCCGATCGTGAGGGCAGGCCCTTCGCCCCCGCCTTCGCGGCCAGCACCTCCGCGAGCCGCCTCTTCTCTTCCCGCGCCGTGGCCGCGTGCTCCCACGCCTGCAGGGTGGCGGCATCGGCCGGGCCGGCAGTCGACTCCGTATCATGGAGCTTGATGGCGTCGCTGGGGCAGACAAAGAAACAGGGCCTCAGGCGCTCGCCGGCTCGCAAAACCAGAAAACCAGTAAAAGTCCAGAAAAAGTACTTACCGGGCGACAACGGGCAGGACCCTCTTGGCCCGTGCCGGCGGCTTCACGGCGGCCGCTCGCGCTCTCTTGCGAGCCGGCGGCTGGGTCGACGGCTGCCTCGCGGCCGGCCTCTTCTCCCGGCGTGAAGCCTCGGCCGTCTGACCACGAGCCGGCCGCTCCTCGCTCCGTCCGCGTGTCTCCCGCCGAGCTGCGGGGGGTGGCGCGTCCAGGATCCGAACATCATCATCGTCATCATCGCCGTCAGTCCAATCTTTGATGGAGGGTCCGGAGGGGAACTCACCAGCCGCTCTGGACCCGCCGGCTCCCGGGTCTCCCATCGCGACGACCGCCTCGACCTCTCCCGAGGAATCGGCCCCCTCTTTGACGCCGCCCCCCGGCCCGATGTCCTCCGGGTCGGACTCGGCACGCTCCGCCTGGAAAACCTGGGGGTGCGGGCCGTCCGGCGTGTTCTGTCGCACGGAGCGCTGTGGTCAGCATGGAATATGAGCTGGGAGGGGCCGGCTGAAGAGTCAAAGAGGGGAGAAGATTACCGCAGCAGGGCGTACCAGGGGCGCTGGGTCATGCCGGCTGTATGGTAGCTTGCCAAACCTCCAATTCCCCGGCGCCAGCTTGAAATTGGTGATGGCGTTCACCCGCTTCGCCACCTGGGACGGCGACTGGTCGAAGGTGGACAGCCGGCAGGGGTCCTGCCGGCCCGACATGTCGCAGATCCGGTGCGGCCTCTGCTGCAGAGGCAGCACCCGGCGGTCGATGAAGGCGGCCACCAGATCGGCCGCGACCAGCCCCTCGCCGGCTTTCATGGTCTTGAGCCGGGCCAGCTCCGCGGCGTCATCCGCAAACGGCCCGTCGCCCGTCCAGTTGATCCCGGAGGACTGGGCGTTGATGAAGGCCGGCAGCCGGACGTAGTCCCACGCCGGGTCGACGTTCTTCACGTAGAAGAACGTCCGGTGCCACCCCTTGATGGATTCGATGAGTTTGATGCGGGGGAACAAAGGGCCCCGGACGCATATCACCGCACCCCCGCAAGCGTACGGCTCGTCCTCGTTCCTCAGGCCCTTGAGGTAGAAGAGCTTCCTCCACAACTCCATGAAGGGGAGGAGGCCGAGTTAGCCCTCGCAGAGCGTCACGAAGCTCGAGAGCTGGAGGACGGAGTTGGGGCCGAGATGGTGCGGCTGGAGATCGAACATGTCCATAAAGTAGTGGCAGAACTGGCTCACCTACAATCCGAAGCCGCGTGAGAAATGCCAGGCGAAAACCACGAACTCCCCCTCCTGGGGTTCGGGCGCCACCTCGCCGCCCGGCGGACGGGGCGACACGGTCCTCCAACGGCAGCATCCGGGCGTGGCGGAGGTGCGCGATGTCCTCCTCGGTAATGATTGACCCGTCCTAGCTGCCGGAGGGTCTGTCAGGCATCTCCGCGGCGACCGAGCGCGGGGAAGAAGGTGGGCGGCGGAGCGACGCGAACCGAAGCAACGAGCGGCGCGAGAGTAGGAAGACGAAGATAGACGAAGGGGAGAGGGGCGCGTGAGATGCCTCCGCCCCTCCCCCTCCCCTTATAAACACGGGGCGGCGCCCGGGGGACATGGGGATTAACTGCGCCCACTCCCCCGGGAAACCCGCGGGACGTGGGCGTCGTGTGACATGGCCACTGGCATCCAGGCGCAGAGGATCCCGGCCTGCGGCCCGAGGCCTACCAGGCTAGGCCCGCGGCCTATCGGACTAGGCCCGAGAAGGCGTCCCGTCGGGCCGCAGGCGCGGGGCCCACGGTATCATTACGCCCCGCGTGGCGCGCTATGGTCCGGCACGAGGCCCGAAGCAGCGCGACGGGACCCGAGGTGTCGGAGGCGACTGCCGGCGCGGCCGCCCGGCCGGCCCGGCGCGACCGGCGGGTGTGGCCGGATGAAAACCGCCGGTTGCCCCTCGTCAGGCGGACGTGGGCCCCCGCCGGCTTCGGGGACTACTGACGGGGTTATTACCCCTGGGTATGCCAAGGGGAGGTAGTTTCGGCTCCTCTCCGAAGCAAAACTATACGGCCGGCTGGCCCACGGCCGGCTAGTCTGTGGCCGGCTGGCCCGCCGCCGGCTGGTCCGTGACCGACAGTAAGGAGCCGGCTGGCCCCCTGACCGGCTGGCCCACAGCCGGCTGGATGAGAGCCGGCCATCTGCCCGCTACACGACTAGCTCGTCCGATGACCTCCGGGCGGGCAGGTACCCGTCCCTTCCTACTGCGGCCGGGTACGCTGACAAGACGCGACCCCCACGACGAACTCCGATGTAGCTACAACGGACGCTGACGCACGGACGCGCATGGCTACAGTCCGGCAGACCGTACCGCTGACTGAGGACTGATTGGGACCCGGCAGAGTCAGAGTACCTCTGCGCCGTCGTCCACTCCGTTACCTGCCCCGGCGTGGCTACAGCGTCGCCAAGCGTACCGCTGACTTCGGACGGCTGGCGCAAGGCGACGCCGAGCAGGGCGGCCCGTGCCGCGGCAGGTGAGCGCGGGCCAATAGAAGAGCCGGCTGGCGGGCCCCAGCTGGCGATGGGACCGCGCAGCCGGCGGGCCCTACGGGCGACGAGACGACCCAGCAGGCGGGCCCCTCGGCTGGTCGGGGAGACTGCCAGTCGGGTCCCCCCTTGTAATATCTTAGGAATATTGTACACCGGGGGGTTGGCCTATAAAACCCCCCGGAGCCCCCATGCATCGGGCAAGCAAGACACGCTCGGAGGCATTCGCCCCCCTCTCACACTCACACACAGCAGAGGAAGAGGAGCCGGCAGCTCCTTCTTCCACCTCCAGATATACAGCTCAAGGAGCACCATTGTAACACCTCTCCCCATCCAACTAAACCAGCAGGACTAGGGGTATTACCTCCCACGGAGGGCCCTGAACCTGGGTACATCGTGTGTCTATCACCACGTGTGCCTAATCCCGCTCCCGGAGCCCGTCGGCGTCCTTCGGCCCCAACCACTCTCGATAAGCCACCCCATGGCATCTGTCGTGAGGAAACGACGACATGTTTAATGTTATGGTTAGATTTTATCTTAATACTTTTCTCGTAGTTGCGGATGCTTGCGAGGGGGTTAATCATAAGTGGGAGGTTGTTCAAGTAAGAACAGCACCCAAGCACCGGTCCACCCACATATCAAATTATCAAAGTAGCGAACGCAAATCAAACCAACATGATGAAAGTGACTAGATGAAATTCCCGTGTAGCCTCAAGAACGCTTTGCTTATTATAAGAGACCGTTTTGGCCAGTCCTTTGCCATAAAAGGATTGGGCTACCTTGCTGCACTTTATTTACTGTTATCGTTACTTTCTCGTTACCAATTATCTTGCTATTAAACTACTTGTTACCTACAATTTCAGTGCTTGCAGAAATTCCCTTGCTGAAAACCGCTTGTCATTTCCTTCTGCTCCTTGTTGGGTTCGACACTCTTACTTATCGACAGGACTATGATTGACCCCCTATACTTGTGGGTCGTCAGGCACCCCCAGCGGGAACGAGGATAACCTTGGTGAGGTGCTTCCCAAGCGCCGATGCCAGTGCAAGAAATCCATGGGCCGCAAGGGCAAGGAAAGCAATACAGCCACTGGCGAAGATGATACCCCAGACAACATGCAAAACCTCGCCGACCCCGTAGCCCTTGAGCAACAGCTAGATGTTGCCCAGGGACAGGAGGATCGGTACAACTCCGAAGACCTCAATGACTCTGAGGACAGTAACTATCTTCCCCTTCCGAAGACGAGGTCAGTCTCGGAACCGAGGACTTCATTGTCCCGAACACCCGTTGGATTAAGAGAGGTTCAAGCGGAAGCTGATAGGTACTTCCCAGAGCCTGAAGAAGAAACAACAATAGATAAAAGCCAAACAAGACACCCTCAACGACATATGGACGAAAGTCCTAGCAGCCGAAGAAGGGCTCGACAATGAACGGCCGGATCAAAACAAGAGCTATTCGCGCCGACGTCTGCTACCGCAATTTGACGACGAGGCTCCCGAGCCTGCACGCCCCAGGTGTACTCAGGACAACCAGACCGACCGCCCCCCTCGAGGACGGGATAGGACGGCTAGAAGGGCCAATGATAGACCTATAATCCCTCGCAGGAGAAGAAGGGAGCCAAGATATCCTGAGGACCCATACGACCTACGATACGACCTAGATGCTAGAGCAGGCCAGACAAGATCCATCTATGGATCCAGAGGGCACAACCCCGTTAGACGGGACGATTATAAAGATTGGCTCAACCAAAACAATAGAGTTTGGGAGGAGCACCTTGTCCGGATGGCGTCCGACCTCCGGAATGACGTAGCTCGAGTCTGGGGCGCCGCTCACCCAATGTGCTTCACAGACGAGGTGATGCAGCACCAGTTCCCCAAAGGGTTTAAACCCGTAAACATCAAACAATACGACGGTACTATAGACCCGGCGGTGTGGATTGAAGACTTCCTTCTCCACATCCATATGGCAAGAGGATATGATCTCCACGCCATTAAATACTTGCCTTTAAAACTTAAGGGACTAGCATGGCACTGGTTAAATAGCCTCCCCAAAAACTCCATCGGGAGCTGGGAAGAGCTCGAGGACACTTTCCGAGCTAACTTCCAAGGCACCTATGTCCGTCCTCTGGACTCCGATGACCTAAGCCACATTATTCAATGGTCTGATGAGTCATCTAAGCAGTTCTGGAACCGGTTCTTGACTAAGAAGAACCAAATCGTAGACTGGCTGGACGCCGAGGGAATAGCCTCTTTCAGGCACAAAATCTGGGATGAATGGCTAGCTCATCAGCTTGGCCAGGAGAGGCTGAGGACAATGTCGGCCCTAACATCACTCATGACCCGCTTTTGCATGGGCGAGGATAGTTGGTTAGCTTGCCATGATAGCAATCTCGGGTCCCCCGACACCTCTGAAGTTCGGGATGGAAACGGGAAGTCACGACACAATAGGAACAAATGCTGAAAAAATGGCGGCAACGCTGAGGACACGACAGTTAATGTCGGATTCAGCAAATCAGGACCACGGAAGAAGCCCTCCAAGGGAAGTAGGAATGGGCCCACTTAGTTGGACAAAATCTTGGATAGGCCATCTCAGATCCACGACACTGAAGACAAGGCCGCCAGCCACAGCAACTTTAATTGTTGGGTTTTCAAACAGGCCGGCAGGTTAGCAGCCGAAGACCAAGGCAAGGGCCCCCGCAGCGAGGACGATGACGAGACCCGCGGTTCGAACAATGGGGGACAAAAGAAATTCCCTCCTGAGGTAAAAACCGTGAACATGATCTATGTCACGCATATACCGAAGATGGAGAGGAAACGCGCTCTCCGGGAGGTCTACGCCATCGAGCCCGTAGCTCCAAAGTTTAACCCATGGTCGGCATGCCCAATCACCTTCGATCGCAGGGATCATCCGATCGGTATCCGTCATGAAGGATCGGCGGCCCTTGTCCTCGACCCCATTATCGATGGGTACCACCTAACTAGAGTCCTCATGGACGGAGGCAGTAGCCTCAATCTGATTTACTCAGATATGGTAAAAAAGATGGGTATTAAGCCATCAAGGATCAAACCCAGCAATAACACCTTTAAAGGGGTAATACCAGGCGTGGAAGCCCACGGCTCGGGCACCATAACTCTGTATGTAGTGTTCGGCTCGCCCGACAACTTTCGCAACGCAGACTTGATCTTCAACATCGTCCCTTTCCGCAACGGTACCACGCACTCCTCAATCGTACAATGTTCACTCGCCTCAATGTCGTTCCCCACTACGCATATCTAAAGCTCAAGATTCCTGGACCCAGGGGCTTCATCACAGTCAATGGCAACACGGAGCGCTCTCTTTGGACCGCGGATCACACATCGGCCCTAGCCGCGGAAGTACAGGCCGACAAAGAGACGCCAAACTCCCGGCCCACATTCAAGAAAAGGTGAGCAAGCAAGCCTGGGAGCTGTTTCAACTCCCATAGCCTTCTCACACCCAAGACAAATAGGAACACGCTCCCCACAGCAAGGCCTCGCTAGCCATAAGGTACAAACCTTAGTGGCATAATTTCGCGCTTAAAATGCCATGGGCCGTTGTGGGGGGCCGCCAAGTGTTCGGATAGACCGAACTACGGGCAAATTTGTCTTCGGAGAAGCAACAGGTACAATTAAGGACCTATCAAGCATCAACTAACGTACCACAGCGACCTCTCAAGACCAAAGGTTCGCTTGCCGATCACCACCTCCTCTTAAAGGAGCTCCAGAGAAAAGGCGCGGACGTAAAACACGGCATAGTAGGGATGTAAACCACTTGTAAAGAGCCCGGTATAAACCTTTCCTCTGTAAAAGTTTATTTTCAGATAAAGTATCCATAACGGTTGCTTTGGCAGTGCGGATTGTATGGTTCGACGTTACAAGTTCATCGGGAAGCAAAGACCATTCTCGATGCGATCATTTGTGTTGCATAGTTTTTCCGCTACTCCACGCCGAAGCAACCCTGTTCGGTACATACTTTAGATGCAACCGGTCAACAAAACGGGGGCTTGGCCATTACATTCGCCCCAAAGCATCATTCCGGCACTATCTTATTCTTTGTGCTCGGAAGTCTTAGATATTGCATTATATACATCAGTCCCGAATTATGTCTTGGGTCAATAGTTGGGTTGCCCGGCTCCTGTGTTTACCCTCTTACGTTCTGCATGTTCGGATAGGAGGGTAAAGGGAGATCCACTGCGATTGTACTTCCAGCTCATTTGTTTAAGTACCTCAGGGGAGAAAGCCAAAATATGACCGTCATAAACCGCGAGGACCGGTCTGTGATCCGATGACAAGTGTTAAACTACAAATCGTTGGAGATTACGCCGTGTTACATGAAGGATTTGTATTAGCGCAAATCAAGTGGTTATGGTACTTACCTCGGCTCACAAGAACACCAAAAACACTAGGGGCTAGTCACTAGCCTCCGCAGTCAAGCTCCTATGGCTAAGTGAAAGCAATAAAGCCATATAGTTCGGATTGCCTCGTTTCCCTTAAGTACTACCGTGTACGGGCACCGAGATGTCAGCTAAGGGTCACAGTGCAGAGATCGGAACACCCCTTTTACCATCTACAAGGGGGCTAAAGCCGAAGACTGGCAACTTTCAGATTAAAACGGCTGCAGAGGAGTCAAAATAAACAAAACTAAGCATAATTTACCATGCAAAGAACCTGGATTATAAGTTGCAAAAGTCTAACTGGTATTCAACACATGATGGCACGCCTACTCAAATATTACATCTATTGAGCATTGGGCTTCTATTGCCCGAGCACCATCCATAACAATGGGGAAGTACTGCTCGGGGCGCCTATGCTCCTTGCCGGGTGGCGGAGGCGCGGTGGCCATCTCCGTCGGCTTAATCCTCAGCTAGTGCATCATGGTTCTTACAAAAGCCATCCGAGATCCTTCGATGAAGATGGAGCGCTTCAGGACATCGATCCGAGGTGCAGCATCGCAGAGCCTCTGCACCAGGCCGAAGTAGCTACTCGGCAATGGCTCTACAGGCCATAGCCGTATGAAGAGGCCCCTCATGGCCGGCTCCGCCATCCTATGCAGCTCCATCAACTGCTTCATTTGGTCGGCAAGGACGGGAGGATGCTGTGGGGCTTGAAATTGCACCCAGAACAGCCGTTGTTCGACATCCCCTTCCCGAATGGCATAATGTCTGGCCGCATCCGCCACACTCTTCGGAAGATCCCAAAAGGCGCCTGCAGAACGCCGTAGTCGGGTGAGAAATATGAACATGTTATTGCCAAAAGGACATTGTCGTAAGTACGGCTTACCACCTGCAATGAGTTGGACCTCGCAGAGCTCCTTTTGGTAACCCTGTACCTCCATCCGCGCCTCTTGAGCCATTAATTTAGCCAAGGTCAGCTCGGAGTTTTGCTATTTATTTTTCTTCTCAAGGGCCTCACATTTCATGACGGCATCCTTAAGCTCCTGCTCCACCTCGGCTACCCTAGCCTCGTGCTTCTCACTGGCCGTCCTCGCCGACATCAGTTCGGCGGCCACTAGTTCGGCCGCCTTCTTCCGATCTTTGGCTTCTAGCCTTGCCTTCTGCAGCTCGGCCTTGAGGTTCTCGACCTCTGCGGTGAGAGATGCAGTCATAACAAACACCCCGCGCTAAGGGATAACAATCTGAATACTACATCTGTTGAGAAAATTCAAGGAACTCAGACAATGTAGCTCGGATTTACCTTGTGCTTCGTCGAACCGCTTGTTGAGGCAGTCGAGCTCTTCATCGGAGCTCTTGAGCTTCCGATTCATCTCAGCCAGCTCCATAGCATTGGCGGCTGCCACCATGCACGAGGCCTACATAAAAATTTATGTGTGTCAGACTCCCAGGTTATGGGATTTTGACCCTATGCCTGGATTTTACTACAATCCGGCCAAAGACTCGGGGGCTACGGTTCAATTTTATGATTATCAAGTGTTTTTAGCACTATTTTTCAATCCCCACTCGAGTTTTCCTAACTTATTCAAGGCTCCAGGGCTACCGTATATAAAGATTACACAAAGTAAATGGTCTCTGTAAAAGGATATTACATTACTCACCTTGAAGCCCGTCAAGAGGCCTTCGAAAGCCTCCTTCAGCCCGCTGTCCATGGACTAAATGCTTCATAAAACCGCACTCCCAAGAGTGTGGTGTTCTTCAGTAACGGAGGGGCCATTTAAAGCCTCCTCCATTATGGCCGGCCACTCGGTCTGGACTTGCCCCGTTGCAGACGGCGCTTGTAGCGGCACCTTGGCTCCTCCTTCTATGTACTACGGAATAGGTGGCCCCGGGGTAGTCCCTGGGGCAGCCTCCGGGGCAGTCTTAGGGGCAGCCTCCGGGGCAGTCTTCAGGACAGGCTCGGGGGCAGTGTGCGGAGCCGTCTTCGGGGAGAGCTCGGATTGACCGAGCTCCCCATTTTCTCCCACCAGAAGGGAACTTCCCTCCTGGTCTTCGGTGGCCGAGGTGTTAGCCTCGGCCATAATCTCGTCACCTCCACCCTCCGTGTGTGGCATGGGAGGGCTCCTTTGGGAAAACACCTCCGCGGTCTCATCGATAGCAGGAGGAGGGGTTGTACGTGATACGGTCCCACTCTCCGCTAGTGTGGAGGGCGGAATCCCCTCCAAAGTTTGCTCGGTAGGGAGTGCACGTGGTGGCATGCAGTTTGAAAGACAGTTGTTTTGTTAGTAATGCATCTCGACATGAATGCGCGAAACAGTATTCGGATTAATACCCGGTGGCCAGGGGCTTGACCCTGGGGTTCCTTCGAGGAACCACCTCATAAGCCTCAGACCCTTCTGTGGAGTCCGGGTTGTCTTTGGCCATGAACAACTTGGGCTTGCATGATTTCTTTGAAGCGGGAGGAGGTATCTCCTCATCGGTGCCATCGGATGCCGCCCTCCGCCTAATTTGGGAGGAATCGCTCTCTTCGTTGACCTCCTCCTGCTCCTCTTCATGAGCGGAGGAGGCAAGAGTTTCTCCAGACCTGGTGTCTGGGGGTCCTCGTGAGCGGAGGCCTACTCGTGCCTCCCTCTTCTCCCCTTTCTTCTTCTCCTTCTTCTCTGGCGTCAAATATGGCGCCTCGACCAGCATCTCCGTTAGTACAGGCGTCTCGGGGTCTTTGGGCAGCGGGGCCGGGCCGTTAATCTTTTTTTGGCATCGCTAGCCATTTCTACGAAAGCAGGGAAGAAGGGGTTAAAATTCCTTGTCAAAGGGAAGAACTTGAATGGAAAATGTAAACTTTATTATACCTCATTGGGGGGGGGGCGGGGTGCTCGGCGTGAAGACCGAGGTCTTCTTCCTCGTTCGGCCAGTCCTTCTGGGGCTTGAACAGCACCTTCCATAGCTTTTCATGGGTGGTGCGGTAGAAGCCGAGCACGGTGGCAGGATCATTGGCCTTATAAGCACATTGGGGAGGCTCGATGCTGGCAACACAGGAGGCGACAATGGGGCATAACCTGAATCACGTTTGTCAGCTCGACTTTTTGCTCCAGCACCTGGGACAGGCACTTATGCAACATCTTCACCTTTGTTGTTGACCCCCAATCGAGCCCCTTCTTGAGCCATGGCACCAGTCTTATGGCAGGACCGGATCTGAATTCGGAAGAGGCTGCCCATTCTGCATTGCGCGGCTTGGTGATGTAGAACCACTCCTTCTGCCAGACTTTGATGGTATGAATGAAGGTACCATCCGGCCACTCGACGCGAGGGAGTTTGCTGATCACCGTCCCCCCACAGTCCGCGTATTCACTGTTGACTATCTTTGGCTTGACATTGAAGACTTTTAGCTACAGGCCGAAGTGTGACTGGACCCGCAGGAAGGCCTCTCATAGGAGGATGAAGGCCGAGATGTGTAGAAAAGAATTCGGGGGGGGGGGGGATCGTGGAAATCTAAGTCGTAGAAGAACATAAGCCCCCTGACGAAAGGATGGAGCGGGAAGCCAAGCCCCCGGAGGTAGAGGGGGATGAATACCACCCTCTCGCCCTACCTCGGCGTGGGCATGACCTGGCCCTTCTCGGGAGCACGGTGGGCGATGTCGGCTGAAAGGTAGACGACGCGCTTCAGCTCCTCGATGTCATCGTTGGTGACGCACGAGGCCTCCCACTTGCCCTTAGAGCCTGAGCTGGCCATAGCCGAGCTAGAGATGTGGCGGGGGTGAACGAAGGAAAAGTAGATCTGAGTGCTGGAGCTCTGAAGGATAGGAGGACGATGGCTATGGAGGATATGGGAAGCATGTGGAGGATTTGTGGCTTTTTTCCTTTTATAGGCGACCATAATACCAAAAGTCCCATTTGATTACGTCGTGGACCTCGCCACGTCCCGATAACGTCATGCCATTATGCGTGCATGGGATAACCCAAATCATTGATCATGTCCCGCAAAAAATGGGGCATGATTCCCATATTAATGAGACGTGAAAGTAAAGAGATTGCATCGAACCGCGAATCGAGTTTTCATAACTGGCCAGGGTTCATGACCGGTCGTGACTCTTCGCTTAAAGTTGTGAGGCAGAGGCACTGTACACACCCGAGTTGTTGGCCTTTGAGGATGGACAGCGCATGGCGTTCGGAAAAGCAAGGAATCATTGGTGGCCGAACTAAAGTCGGCCGAACATAGAGAGGAATAGGAACTCGCCCCACAAGCCAAAGGATATTTGCGTACAAGATCACTAGGGGTCATAGGCCTTGGCATTGGAGGCTAGTTCGGGGGCTACTGAGGGAGTCCTGGACTAAGGGGTCCTCGGGTCGCCGGCCTATCTCCTACGGGCCGGTCAGATGGGCCCATTTTGTGAAGACCAAATTGTAAGACAACTTCGTATTCGGAAAGGAATCTTCGGTGCCTCGGTTTGCCCTCCAAGTCAAGATGGCAATATCGGTGTTTATCCCTTGATGATAACCGACTATGTGTAACCCTAGGTACCCCTTGTGTCTATATAAATCGGAGGGTTCAGCACGCAGAGGACATGAACCACCATCTATTCATCTGATCTCGTGATAGATCGACTCTGTAATCGACATATACACAATCAATACAATCAAAGCAGGACGTAGGGTTTTACCTCTTCGAGAGGGATCGAACCTGGGTAAACATCGTCTCCCTGTTTCCTGTTCCCATCAATCCAAGATCCACATCTCGGGACCCCCTACACGAGATCCGCCGGTTTTGACACCGACACCCCGTGCTGTCGGTGGCTTCGAGTTCTTGTTCGTTGCTATCGACAAGTTCACAAAGTGGACTGAGGTAGAGCCAGTGAGAAAAGTAATGGCGCAAGCTGTGATCAAGTTTCTCAGAGGGATAGTCTGTCGTTTTGGTGTGCCCAATAGGATCAACACCGACAATGGCACACAATTCATCAGCAACAGCTTCATGCAATACTGTCGAGACATCGGCACCAAGATCTTCTTCGCGTCGGTTGCTCACCCGAGGAGCAACGGCCAACTAGAAAGGGCAAATGCTGAAGTGTTGCGGGGCCTCAAGGCAAGAACTTTCGACAAGCTGCACAAGCACGGAAGGTGCTGGATAGATGAGCTGTTGGGGGCTCTTTGGTCGATCAGAACGACGCCAAATCAAGCCACCGGCGAAACACCCTTCTCCCTAGTCTATGGTGCAGAAGCAATACTGCTGACGGAACTCACATACGGGTCAGCAAGAGTGCAGGCCTTTGACGAGGACCAGCAAGAGCGACCGTGGCAAGACGATGCCACGCTCTTTGACGATGACCGTCTCAAAGCCGCACTATGTGCCGCTCGGAACCAGCAGGCCTTGCGCCGCTACCATAGCCGCAAGGTGCACGCCAGGAGCGTTGAGGAAGGAGACCTTGTTCTTCAACGGATTCAATCCATGAAGGGATCCAACAAGTTGACGCTGAAGTGGGAAGGCCATTACCGGGTAGTCAAGTCACTAGGCCGGGCGCTGTCCGCCTAGAGACCGAAGATGGCACCCAGTTGCAAAACTCGTGGAATATTGAGCATCTTCGTAAGTTCTACCAGTGAGGCGCGGTTGTCGGGCCTCCCCGCAACCACTTTTGTACAAGTCTCCCGACAAGGCGTGTAATCCTTTGTAGAAAGCCAGGTGATGACCCTGTGCATAGTCAATAAAGCTAAGTATTCCGCAACCTTTTGTCAAAGTACATATTTATGTTATGTGTATTGCATGAAATGTTGTGGTATCTTACCACTTGTGTAAGGTGGTCATTGAACCACTAAAAGGTTCCTAGCCTCCTCTATTTTCTCTTTTTTCTTTTTGTCGAAAGGAAGGGAAGGCCCCCGCGTGCAAGTCTTCCCGGTGGAGGGGGCGGTATGGACGCCTACAGACGTGTTCAAAGGCAATCACTTTGCGGCAAAGGAAGCAGCGAAACAAAGCTAAGTAAAAAACTGCTCGAAGGAAAAAAATCGAGCCTTTTCCCCGCGTCAAGGTTGGCGCCTGCATAAAAAACCGCACACGAAGGGCCTTTGTCGAAATTGCTGCGTGCCTAGGTGTTACGAGCCCACTCGACACCCTGTGCAGCCGCGGTGAGGATGATGGAGTGGCCTTGCCGGCAGCGGCATTGCTGACAGGATGCTAAGGATTTATTCCTAAAGGCATCCATGGTGATGGTATGCGTGCCGGCAAGCAACACACGGGGCCTTTTGTCGGAATTGTTGCGCGCTTGGGTATTCTAGGGCTTGCCTAAACACCCTAAGAAGCCGTGGCAAGGTCGACAGAATGGTCTTATCGGCAGCACCATCATCAGAGGGATGCTAAGGATTCGTTCCTGAAGGCATCCACGGTAAAGGCGCGCACGCCGGCAAGCTTTCCTGGGGAGCGTCGGAGTGCAGGCTTGCGCTAGAGGGAAAATGGACTCTCGTCAAGACACGATAAAATTAGAAATACTTCAGGGAAGACACCCAATATTTTATTTGCTTCCTCGCGGGGTTACATTGGGTACAATCTAATCACAAAAGGAGATCTGCCACTATGATGTGGCGATTGAACCAACAACGAGGTATCGCGAATGGAGCCTCGTTCCCACATTAACCGCCCCATGCCCAGGGCCTAACTACAACGCCGAGCGCGCCTACTCATAGTCCTCCTTCTTGATGCCAAGGACGCTGGCGTCGTCGTCGTTGTCGCTGGAGGAGTCGAAGTCGGTGCCGTTCGAGCTCTCCGCGCAGCACTCCAGGCGGACGCCGAACGCTCGGAAGAACTTCACGGAGAGCATGGTGGCCCCGTCAAACTTGAAGTGGAGGAGATGCCCCGGCCCCAGGCCGCGGGAACGGGTGAGCGACTTCCACCCCCGTGTCAAGAACATGGCGCTTCAGGGGAAGAGGCCGACCGCCACTCAGGTGGGCCCGTTACAGCAGCCATCTGCCCGGAGCCATAGGCCTAAGGGCCTGCTGCTTTCCATGCCCCTCGCGAAGGGGTCAAGAAGGCGCAGCCAGCTCTGGTGCCAACGAGGCAGCACCATGATGAACTCATGCGCCTGCTCCCCCGCATGAACACCCGCGCGGGGCAGCGGGATAGGTGCACCGCCGCTAGCACGACCGCCACGGCTCAGGGGGCCAATCTCCCACGGTCCCTGGACGCCGTCCCTCCATAGGAGCTAGAGCCAGCCCCTGTTGTCGTCAGCACGATGCGCATCGGGCTCCGGGGGGTGCTCCTCGCCGCAATGGCGGACCCCCGAGCATGGCCATGACCCCTCGCCATCCTGGAAATGGCGTGCTGGAGGAAGCAGCGAAAGGGAGCAGAAGGTAGTAGCGCCTGACGGTTCTGAACGGGGAGGCATAGATGAGAAATGCCCTCCTCGGCCCTCCTATTTATAGAGATGAGATGGGGGAGGCTGACTCTTCACGGCTCCAAGATGACTGCGCACTGGCGCGCACGCTATCCCAAAGGCCGCCCCTCCCAGCCAATGCTGGACCTCGCATTCGACACATGGCATCAGGGGCACAGTAAAAGGCGGATGGGGAGTTGACGGTATTCAACGCAAGAGGCGAGTGGGCAATGCTGCCAGGGTTTTTTCTCTCTCCATAGGGAAGACCCGGGGGCTGGCTATTCGTTGCCCAAGGCAACCGTTCACTGCCAAGCGTGCTGCTAGGGCAACCGCCCCTCTCCACCAATGCCGCGCCCCGTGTGAAAAAAACATGTCGCGAGAGGCGCTCAGTCTAGTCTGGCGCAGAGCGGCTTTATGGGCACACTCTTCGAGGCAATTGCTCCACCACTCCGATGACCTGCAGTCAATGCACGTCGTGGGCGGAGCAGTAATAATCATTATAACCTTAGGGAATTGCAGCCGCGTGTGCCCATGCACTATGTTTGGGCCTAGCCCAATAGCGTCACGGACTCAAGTGTGGCCCAGGACCGGGGGCTACTGTCGGTGCACTAAGAAACGAGGCCCTTAGTCCCCAGACTTGTGCACAGACGACCACGGCCTCTGGAGCGGCAAGACCTTGTTGGGCGAGGACTCACCTCCAAGCAACTCCAAGCCAAGACTAAGGAGACCGACAAGCCTTCTTGCCGGGAGAGAAGATACAGTTGCAAGCGCCTTCCCACCAAGACCTCCGCCCATCAAGCCGTTGCCCCATGTCATCGGGTTGATTGTCTACATCGGCTAGCTGGCGAGCGGGCAAGCGGTTATGTGGAGTTGGTCGGGCGCGTGGCGGCTGGGCAGATTTATAGCAGTTTTAATGACACCTGTCCTACGGCGTGGCGAGAAAATAAGAGGTAGTTGGGAGAACAACAGAGAAGGAGAGGCCATTCTTGCCGGGAGACGTCGCCGGCGCGCCACCTCACGGCGCATTTAATGCGCCTGTCCTAATCCGTCAAAGTTAGTTATTTCCCACTATAGCTCCTGCCAGTGTCTCGGGCAGCTATAGTGTGCACTATTACCCCATGTAATGACCATTTTAGCCACGGTGGTAACCCCTTGGACTATAAAAGGAGGTCCATGGCTACCTTTAGAAAGGTTGACACCCCGTTCATTCTACACACGTAGCGCACCCCCCTCGAGCATTCCTTGCCGGGTGGTGATGCTCCTGTACTGTGAATAAGCAAATAATCCACCAACACAGGACGTAGGGTTTTACGCTTCCGAGCGGCCCGAACCTGTCTAAACCATCGTGCACGTATCGGTCGGTAATGCTCTTTGTGCATCCAGGATCGCCATAGCAGAACCGTAGAAAGGGGCCTTGTCGGCCCCATAGATTGTCGTACCCCGACACATTGGTAGACGTCAGGAAATGCTTATGAATTATTCACTTGCTATTGAACCATTTGATGTTTGGGGCTTTGATTATATGGGACCTTTTCCTTCCTCTAATGGGTACACTCATATTCTGCTTGTTGTTGATTACGTTACTAAGTGGGTAGAAGAACTAGTAGTGTTGATCATAACACTTCTATTAAAATACTTAAGGATATTATCTTCCTGAGGTTTGGAGTCCCTAGATATTTAATGACTGATGGTGGCTCACATTTTATTCATGGTGCTTTCCGAGAAATAACCATAGAAGTGCATCACCTTATCACCCCCAGTCTAGTGGCCAAGTTGTATTGAGCAACCGAGAAATAAAATTAATTTTGCAAAAGACTGTTAATAGATCTAGAAAGAACTAGTCTAAGAAACTTTATGATGCTTTATGGGCTTATAGAACTACTTACAAAACTCCCATGGGAATGTCCCCTTATAAAATGGTCTATGAAAAAGCTTGTCATTTACCTCTTGAGTTAGAACATAAATCTTATTGAGAAAGAACTCAACTATGATTTTAAACTTTCTCGTGAAAAGTTGTTATTTGATATTAGCTCATTAGATGAATGGAGGACACAAGCTTATGAAAATGCCAAGTTGTTTAAAGAAAAAGTTAAAAGATGGCATGACAAGAGAATCCAAAAATGGGAATTCAATGTAGGAGACCTAGTTCTTTTGTACAATTCTCGTTTCAGTTTTTTTGCTGGTAAGCTTCTCCAGATGGGAAGGCCCTTATGTTGTTGAGGAGGTCTATCGCTCTGGTGCTATAAAGATTAACAACTTCGAAGGCAAAAATCCGAGAGTGGTAAATGGGCAAAGAATTAAACAATGTATCTCAGGTACGCCCCTTAATGTTGAAACTAACATTATCCAACTTATGTCTCCGGAAGAACACATAAGAGAGACCTTTCGGAACATCCCAGAAAGCGGAAAATGGGTAGGTATGTGATATGGTAAGTAAACCGAGTCCAAAAATTCCAAACAAATATTTTCTGTTGGTTTTGGTATTTTAGAAAAAAATCCAAAAATAAAAAAGGAGTCAAGGGGACCCATGGTGGGGCCACGAGCCAACATGGCGCGACCACCCCCCTCGGCGCGCCCTGTTACTTCCTGGGGCCCTCGTGTGCCTCCCGGACTCCGTTTTCTTTCTAGACACATATTATAACCTAGAAAAAATCATTATATATACTCATGTATGTTTTGAACACCGCATCACAAGTTTCCCCTCTATTCTTGTTTCGGGCTATTTTCCTGACAGATTTGAAGCAATATGTCATCGCAAGATTCGGAAGGAGAAAGCTACATTTCAGATCTCATTTCCATCCCTCAAGTCTATGGGGATGTGAATCCTTATGGGTGGTCAACGGAGGAAGAAGTAGAGGCCGATCTAAAAAGGATTGAGCCCTCAAGTGATGAAGAAGAAGAAGAAGTACATCTACCTCAACCTGGAGATATGCATGTGGAGTTCATAAATTCGAGTTTGCCGAACAAGGTTACACCTTTCAATACTCGATTTACCCCTTATCGATGTATGCAGGTAGACACCCTCGCTGCCTTAGCCAGCAAAACACACCCTCTGATGGAAGGAGCAATGATCGTCACCAACAAACTCCGCAAGGAGAATCTTGATCTTAAGCGAGAGGTTGATAAGCTCAATGAGGAGATCTGTACCCTAAGGGGCATCATAGCTAAAAGGATCACATTGTCACCACCATCGCCCAAGAAGGACACTTGAATACATGGGTATGGGCACCGCCCTTAGCTTGTTCCAAGATTGGGGGAGGTGCCCCGGTATCGTATCACCATCACTTTTATCATTACCTATCTTAGTTCGATCCTTAGCTATTTAGTGATTTAGAGAAATAAAATTTCAGATTTTCTTTGCTTAGAATTTTTTTGCTTTAATTTCTTGTAATTGAGTGGGAGAGTTATTTAATAAATATTAGTTGAGTTTGTGTGCTTTACCCCCATGCATCTATCATCATGGCACTAAAATAAAAGATCAGATGCTAATCCCATGGGGAGTAATGACTTCACATAGAAAAAGTATAAGTGATCAAAGTGGTTGAGAATAAACAAACATAGCATTAGTCATTGATACAATATATGCAAGATTAGATAGAGGAGAGGAGATTTACATATAAATACACTATCTTGGACATCTTTTATGATTGTGAGCCCCCATCAAATATTATATAATGATCAAGTGTTGATGTTGGACATGGAAGACAATGTAATGATCATGATAGTTTACATTCACTTAGAAGTTATATGGTCTTGGATCCTTTAACATGTGGTGCTTGCTTTAGATCTTTTGCTAGCCAAAAGTTTCCACACTAAGTAGAGATACTACTTGTGCATCCATAACTCCTTAAACCTAGTTTCTTTCCATGAGAGTCCACCATACCTACCTATGGATTGAATAAGATCCTTCAAGTAAGTTGTCATCGGTGCATCAAGCAATAAAAATTGCTCTTAAATATGTATGACCTTTTCTTGCAAGGGAAAACAAGCTTTGTACCATCTTGTGATGGCAAAGAAATAAAAGCGACAGAGTGCATAATTTTTTTGCTATCATAAGGGGCAGTATAAAGTGATGTTCCTTTGCATTAAGAGTTTGCACATCCAAAAACCTAAAAGCGCATAGCAACCTCTGCTTCCCTCTGTGAAGGGCCTATCTTTTATCTTCATGAATTCACTTTTGTGCAAGAGTCAATAAAGTTTATTCTTACTCCAACCTATCAACTCTCCAGTTGGCAAGCATCACGTGTTGAGGATAGACCCGGATAAATATATCAAGTTGAATGTAGGTAACCATGAACCATTATTGTTGACATTATCCATGAGGTAAATAAGTTGGGTGGCAAAAACTATGAAGCCCCCATCTTCCTATGTGTCTGACAGAAACACTAGCTCCAAAAATATGCAATTAGTGTCAGCAATCATAGAAGACTAAATGATAGGTAAGTATGTGAAATTGCTATAATTAAAGCTCTTATAAAGACTCTTCTTTGTAATATGATGAATTTTGATCGTCTCAATAACTAAGAACGCAGTTTGTTGATTGTCAATAGTGTTTATGCTTCATACTTCATTATCGTGGATAGATTGTTACTTGCTTATGAGAATCTATATGATGAAAAATTCCTGCTATGTTAATATTCATGATGCTCTCATATCTTTATTCTATTTTTATGGACACCTCTCTCTCAAATTATGTGGTCATTATTATCGAGTTCGGCTTTCGCTTGAGGACAAGCGAGGTCTAAGCTTGGGGGAGTTGATACGTCCATTATGCATCATGAATTTTTATTGATATTTATGTTATTCTTGTCCATTATTCCTCATTATTATATAATTCTTATGCGTTTTCTCTCTGAATGTGCAAGGTACATCACAAAGAGGGAAATCACTGGAAACTGGAATTCTAGACCTGAAAACTAAGAAAATGGCAGAAAATTCACTGTACTCCAAATGACCTGAAACTTCACGAAGAATTTTTATGGAATATATAAGAATTATTGGGACAAAAATATACCAGAGGGGGGCGACCTGCTGGCCACGAGACAACAAGGCGCGACCACCCCCCTGGGTATGCCATTTTGCCTCGTTGGGGCCCAGCAGGTCTCCCGACCCCCCTCTTCTCCTGTATGGTGTGTTTTGACCTAGAAAAAATCATAAGCATACTTTTGGGATGAAGCGCTGCTGCCTCGAGGCGGAAACCTGGGCAGAGGCCCTTTTGCTCTCCAACAGGGAGATTCTGTCGAGGCAATTTCTCTCCGGAAGGGGGAGATCGAAGCCATCGTCATCACCAACGCTTCCTCCTTCGTGGGAGGACCAATCTTCATCAACATATTCACCAGCACCATCTCATCTCAAACCCTAGTTCATCTCTTGTATTCAATCATTGTCCCAAAACCTCAGATTGGTACCTGGGGTTGCTAGTAGTGTTGATTACATCTTGTAGTTGATGCTTGTTGGTTTACTTGGTGGAAGATATTACATTCAGATCCTTGATCACCATCATTATACCTTTGATCTTGAACATGTTGATGAGGTGTGAGTAGATAATATTGTTCTTGAGGACATCGGAGAAGTCTTGTTATAAGTAATCATGTGAAGTTGGTATTCGTTTGATATTTTGATGATATGTATGTTCTTGCTTCTCTTAGTGGTGTCATGTGAACGTCGACTACATGACACTTCACCATGTTATGGGCCTAGGGTAAGGCATTGTGGAGTAACAAGTAGATGATGGGTTGCGAGAGTGACAGAAGTTTAAGCCCCAGTTTATGTGTTGCTTCATAAGGGGCTGATTTGGATCCTCATGTTTCATGCTATGGTTAGATTTATCTTATTCTTCCTTCGTAGTTGCGGATGCTTCCGAGAGGGGGTAATCATAAGTGGGTTGCTTTTTCAAGTAAGAACAACACCTTAGCACCAGTCCACCCACATACCAAATTATCAAAGTAGCGAACGCGAATCAACTCTAACATGATGAACATGACTAGATATAAATTAGCATGTGTCCTCGGGAGCGCTTGCTTAATATAAGAGTACTTTCCGGCATGTCCTTTGCTCTAAAAAGGATTGGGCTATCTTGCTGCACACTTCCTACTACTATTACTTGTCACTTGTTACGGATTATCTTGCTACAAAACTATCTACTATCATTACTCACAGCATTTGTAGAGAATACCTTGCTGAAAACTGCTTATCATTTTCTTCTGCTCCTCGTTAGGTTCGACACTCTTCCTTATCGAAAGGACTACAATTGATCCCCTATACTTGTGGGTCATCAATTGACCATGTAATCGAGTTAATTTGATACGGTTTGATCCCTAGTATCCATTATGTTCTGAGATTGATGTTGCTATGACTTTGTTATGCTTAATGCTTTTCACTAGGGCCCGAATGCCATGATTTCAGATCCGAACTTATTATGTTTTCATGAATATAAGAGTGATTTGGATCCTATCTTGCAAGTTGTATGCATCTATTACGTGTCATGATCCTCATACCACAAGGTGACAATAATTGGGATTCTTTCCGGTGAGCGCCATAGTTTGAGGAGTTCATGTATTCACCATGTGCTAATGCTTTGTTTCGGTTCTCTATTAAAAGGAGGCCTTAATATCCCTTAGTTTCCATTAGGACCCCACTGCCACGGGAGGGTAGGACAAAAGATGTCATACAAGTTCTTATCGCAAGCATGTATAACTATATACGGAATACATGCCTACACTACATTGATGAATTGGGGCTAGTTCTGTCTCGCTCTAGTGTGTAACCGTTACATGATTGATGTCATCTAAATCATTATACATCACCGGTCCACGTGCATACACTTCACATATACTGAATCTTGCTAAGTTACTATTGCTGCTGTTACTGTCACAACTGTTAAAAAATTGCTGCTGTCACTATTACTGTTACTACTATTACTTGCCTTGCTACTAAATCTTTGCTGCAGAGGGATATCCCAGGTGTGGTTGAATTAACAACTCCACTGTTAAGGCCGATAAATATTCTTTGGCTCCCATTGTGTCGAATCAATAAATTAGGGTGTAATACTACCCGCGAAGACTGTTGCGATCCCCTATACTTGTGGGTTATCACTTAAATGATTAAATGAATTGTGAATAGCGTTCTTTAGTGTTGTTATTTTGAAAGGCAATGATCATTTGCTACTATTCATCTTTATTATCGTTGCAATATTTATGAAGTCATCGCTTCTCAACATTTATACCCAAAAGATTACATGATAGACATGTTAGGTGGCATTCAACATCAAAAATTCTGTTTTTATCATTTACCTACTCAAGGATGAGCAGGAATTGAGCTTGGGGCTGATACATATCCAATGTATCTATAATGTTTGATTGTTTCATGCTATTATTCTATCAATCTTGTATGCTTTATATGCCGTTTCATATCATTTTTGGGCATTAACCTATTAGCTTATTGCCCAGTGCGAGTTGATGTTTTCTCCTTGTTTTGGTTTTTTAAGAAAATGGGTACCAAATGGAGTCCAAACGTGATGAAACTTTGTGATGATAATTTTGGACCAAAAGAAGACCTGGAAACTTTGGAGGGAGACCAGGCGCCGCACGAGGGAGGGCAGGAGATGTGCCCTGGAGGGTCGGGCGCGCCCTACAGCCTTGTGGTCCCCCTGTAACTCTCTTCCACCGCCTCTAAGACCTATAAATTCTCAAATACTCCAAAAACCGTAGGGTAGCATCCGAAACAATTTTCCACCGCCACAAGTCTCTGTTACTCTGCGATCCCATCTGGAGGCCTTTTCTGGTATTCTACCGGAGGGGGAATCCATCATGGAGGCCATCTTCATCAATCTTGCTGCCTCCCACTGTTGGAAATATGCCCTAGAGGCAATAATAAATTGGTTATTATCATATTTCCTTGTTCATGATAATCGTTTATTATCCATGCTATAAATGTATTGATTGGAAACTCAGGTACATGTGTGGATACATAGACAACATTGTGTCCCTAGTGAGCCTCGACTAGACTAGCTCATTGATCTAAGATGGTTAAGGTTTCCTGACCATGGACATGAGTTGTCATTTGATAACGGGATCACATCATTAGGAGAATGATGTGATGGACAACACCCAACCATAAGCATAGCATTTGATCATACTAGTTTATTGCTACTGCTTTATCCATGTCAAGTATTTGTTCCTATGACCATGAGATCATGCAACTCCCGGACACCGGAGGAATGCCTTGTGTGTATCAAACGTCACAACGTAACTGGGTGACTATAAATGTTCTCTACAGGTATCTCCAAGGGTGTCTGTTGGGTTGGCATGGATCGAGACTGGGATTTGTCACTCCGTATGATGGAGAGGTATCTCTGGGCCCACTCGGTAATACAACATCACAATAAGCTTGCAAGAAATGTGACTAAGGAGTTAGTCACGGGATCTTGTATTATGGAATGACTAAAGAGACTTGCCGATAATGAGATTGAACTAGGTATGGAGATACCGACGATCGAATCTCGGGCAAGAAACATACCGATGGACAAAGGGAACTACATACAGGAAATATTGAATCCTTGACATCGTGGTTCGACTGATAAAGATCTTTGTATAATATGTAGGAGCCAATATGGGTATCCAGGTCCTGCTAAGTGTTATTGACCGTAGAGGTGTCTCGGACATGTCTGCATAGTTCTCGAACCCGCAGGGTCTGCACACTTAACGTTCGGTGACGATATAGTGTTGATGAGTTATATATGTTGGTGACCGAATGTTGTTCGAAGTCCCGGATGAGATCCTTTACGTCACGAGGAGCTCCGGAATGGTCCGGAGGTAATGATTTATATATGATAAGTCATATTTTGGCTACCAGAAAAGTTTCGAGTTTTTCCGGTATTGTACCGGGAAGCTTCTAGAAGGTCTGGAAACTTCCGGAGGAGTCCGGAAATCCACCAAGAGTTCCCCCACGTCCCAGGTTTTGCATGGGCTGCGGGGAGACGTCATGACCTTATTGGGACAAGCGCTCATGTCCCTCAAGGCCCATGCAATTGGGAAAGGTGGAAAGTCCACCTTTGTATGGAAGGGAAGGAGGAGGACTAGGATTCCACCTCCTCCTCCCGTGGCTGCCCCCTAGGGCTTGGAGGGGCTGTTCCCACGCCCCTCCACCTATATATTGAGGGGAGGGGGTGCCCCAAGAGCACACACGAAGCCCTTGCCCCCCCTCTCTCTCCCTAGATCATTTTCTCCTCCGTTCGCGGTTTCGGTAGTGCTAGGCGTAGCCCTGCCGGGATAGCACCACTACCATCGCCGACATGCCGTCGTGTTGCCAGAGAACTCATCTACTACTCCGCCCTCACTCGCTGGATCGAGGAGGCGGAGGCGTCATCGAGCTGTACATGTGCTAAACGCGGAGGTGCCATTCGTTCGGCGCTAGATCGGGACGGATCGTGATTGGATCACGGGACGGATCATGATTGGATCGCGAAGATGTTCGACTACATCAACTGCATTTCTTAAAGCTTCCCGCTTAGCAATCTACAAAGGTATGTAGATCCAATTTCCCTCTCGTAGCTGTTGATCTCCATAGATAGATCTTGGGTGTTCGTAGGAAAATTTTTGTTTCCCATGCAACGTTCCCCAACAGTGGCATCATGAGCTAGGTCTATGTGTAGATAACATGCACGAGTAGAACACAAAAGAGTTTGTGGGCATTGATGTTCAGATTGCTTACCTCCTTAGTCTTATCTTGATTCGGCGGTATTGTGGGATGAATCGGCTCGGACCAACCTTACTCGTCAACGTACGAGAGACCGGTTCCATCGACTGACATGCAACTTGTTGCATAAAGATGGCTGGCGGGTGTCTGTCTCACCCACTTTAGTTGAATCGGATTTGACAGAGGCGGTCCTTGTAGAAGGTTAAAAGGCAATTTGAATATCACCGTTGTGGCTTTGCGTAGGTAAGAACGGTTCTTACTAGTTGCCCATAGCAGCCACGTAAAACTTGCAACAACAAAGTAGAGGACGTCTAACTTGTTTTTGCAGGGCATGTTGTGATGTGATATGGCCAAGACGTGATTTGATATATTTTGATGTATGACATGATCATGTTTTGTAATAGTTATAACGACTTGTATGTCGATGAGTACGGCAACCGGCAGGAGCCATAGGGTTGTCTTTAATTTATTGTATGACCTGCGTGTCAATCACTAAACGCCATGTAATTGCTTTTACTTTATCGCTATGCGTTAGCAATAGTTGTAGAAGCAATAGTTGGCGCGACAACCACATGATGAAACAATGATGGAGATCATGATGTCATGCCGGTGACGATGGAGATCATGTCGGTGCTTTGGAGATGGAGATCAAAAGCACAAGATGACGATGGCCATATCATGTCAGTTATATGATTTGCATGTGACATTAATCCTTTTATGCATCTTATTTTGCTTAGGACGACGGTAGCATTATAAGATGATCCCTCACTAAAATTTCAAGATAAAATTGTGTTCTCCCCAAGTGTGCACCGTTGCGAAGGATCGTTGTTTCGAAGCACCACGTGATGATCGGGTGTGATAGACTCTACGTTCGCATACAATGGGTGTATGCCAGTTTTGCACATGCAGAACACTTGGGTTAAACTTGAGGAGCCTAGCATGTACAGACATGGCCTCGGAACACGGGAGATCGAAAGGTCGAACATGAGTCATATCGTAGATATGATCAACATGGAGATGTTCACCATTGAAACCACCTCATCTCATGTGATGATCGGACTTGGGTGGGTGGATTTTGATCATGTCACACTTAGACAACCTGAGGGATGTTGATTTGAGTGGGAGTTCTTAAGTAATATGATTAATTGAACTCCTTATCATGAACATAGTCTAAGTTGTCTTTGCAAATTATGTTGTAGATCAATGGCTCGCGTAGTAGCTCCCCTGAATTTTAATGCGTTCCTAGGGAAAATAGAGTTGAAAGATGATGGTAGCAATAATGCGGACTAGGTCCATGATCTGAGGATTGTCCTCATTGCTGCAAAGAAGGCTTATGTCCTTGATGCACCACTCGATGCGCCACCCCCTCAAGCATCGTCTGTGGATGTTGTGAACAGCTGACAGTGTCATGCATTACGGCTTAGAATTGAGGCTCCAAAAACGTTTTGAACGTCACGGAACATATGAGATGTTCCAAGAGCTGAAATTGGAATTTCAGGCCCACGCCCGTGTTGAGAGGTATTAGACCTCCGAGAAGTTCTTTGCCTGCAATATGGAGGAGAATAGCTTAATCGATGAGCATATGCTCAGAATGTTTGGGTCCAATGAGTGTTGAAACGTGCGGTGGATATCGTTATTTTCTTACCTTCACTAATGATTTGAGTAGATATGGGTATATTTACTTAATGAAACACAAGTCTGAAACGTTTGGAAAGTTCAAGCAATTTCAGAGTGAAGTTGAAGATCATCGTGACAAGAAAATAAAATGTCTACGATATGATCATGAAGATGAATATCTGAGTTACGAGTTCGGTATGCAACTTAAGACAATGTGGAAATTGTTTCACAACTCACGCTGCCTGGAACACCATAGTGTGGTGGTGTGTCCGAACGTCGTAGTCGTGCTCTATTGGATATGGTGTGTACTATAATGTCTCTTACCGATTTGCCACAATCATTTTGGGGGTTATGCATTAGACACAACTACATTCACTTTAATAGGGCACCATCTAAATCTGTTGAGATGACACCGTATGAATTATGGTTTGGCAGGAACCTAAGCTGTCATTTCTTAGAGTTTGGGAATGCGATGCTTATGTGAAAAACTTCAACCTGATAAGCTCAAACCCAAAGCGGACAGATGCGTCTTCATAGGATACCCTAAGGAAACATCTGGGTATACCTTCTATCTCAGATCCGAGGGCAAAGTGTTTGTTGCTAAAAACGGGTCCTTTCTCGAGAAAGAGTTTCTCTCAAAAGAATTGAGTGGGAGGAAGGTAGAACTTGATGAGGTTATTAAACCGTCACTTCAGTTGGATGATAGCACCACGCAGAAAGATGTTTATGCGGCGCCTACACCAAATGAAGAGGAAGCTAATGATGATGATCATGAAACTTTAGATCGAGTTACTACTGAGCCTCGTAGATCGACAAGTAATCATATCGCCCCTGATTGGTATGGCAATCCTATCTTGGAGGTCATGTTGTTAGACAATAGTTAACCTACGAGCTATGAAGGAGCGATGGTGGGCCCGGATTCCAACAAATGGCTAGGAGCCTTGAAATCTGAGATAGGATCCATGTATGAAAACCAAGTATGGACTTTGGTAGACTTGCCTGATGAACAACAGGCCATTAAGTACAAATGGACCTTTAAGAAGGAGACAAACACTGATGTTAAATGTCACCATTTATAAAACTCCACTAGTCACAAAGAAGTTTCCGACAAGTTCAAGGAGTTGACTACGATGAGACTTTCTCACCCGTAGCGATGCTAAAGTCTGTTGAAATTATGTTAGCAGTTGCTGTATTTTTCGATTATGAAATCTGGCAGATGGATGTCAAAACAGCGGTTCCTCAATGGTTTCC
Organism: Elymus sibiricus; assembly: GCA_039707655.1. Classification (NCBI taxonomy): domain Eukaryota; kingdom Viridiplantae; phylum Streptophyta; class Magnoliopsida; order Poales; family Poaceae; genus Elymus; species Elymus sibiricus. The sequence goes on along the minus strand of CM077663.1, from coordinate 96,291,874 downwards.
TTGAGGAAAGGTTGTATGTGATATAACCGGAAGGTTTTGTCGATCCTAAGGATGCTAGAAGGTATGCAAGCTCCAACAATCCTTCTATGGATTGGAGCAAGCATCTCGGAGTTGGACTATACGCTTAGATGAGGTAATCAAAGCTTTTGGGTTTATACAAAGTTTATAAGAAACTTGTATTTACGAGAAAGTGAGTGGGAGCACTATAGAATTTCTGATAAGTATATGTGGATGACATATTGTTGATCGGAAATAATGTAAAATTTCTAGCAAGCATAAAGGGTTGTTTGAAATGAGTTTTTCAAAGGAAGACCTGGATAAAGCTACTTAAATATTGGGCATCAAGATCTATAGAGATAGATCAAGACGCGTGATAAGACTTTCAATGAGTACATACCTTGAAAAGATTTTGGAAGAGATCAAAATGGATCAGTCAAAGGAGTCCTTGCCTGATTTGTAAGGTGTGAAGTTGAGTAAGACTCAAAACTCGACCACGGCAGAAGAAAGAGAAAGGTCGAAGGTCGTCCCCTATGCCTTAGCCATAGGCTCTATACGGTATGCCATGCTGTGTACCGCACCTGATGTGTGCCTTGCCACATGTCTGGCATGGGGGTACAAGAGTGATCCAGGAGTGGATCACTGGACAGCGGTCAAAGTTATCCTTAGTAACTAGAGGACTAAGGAAATGTTTCTCGATTATGGAGGTGATAAAGAGTTCGTCGTAAAGGGTTATGTCGATGCAAGCTTTGACACTAGTCCGGATGACTCTGAGTAGAAATCCGAATACGTATAGTGGAGCAGTCGTTTGGAATAGCTCCAAGTGGAGCATGGTAGCAGCATCTACAGTATGACATAGAGATTTGCAAACTACAAACGGATCTGAATGTTGCAGACCCGTTGACTAAGACCTCTCTCACAAGCAAAACATGATCAAACCCCAGAATTCGTTGGGTGTTAATCACATGGTCATGTGAACTAGATTATTCACTCTAGTGCAAGTGGGAGACTATTGGAAATATGCCCTAGAGGCAATAATAAATTGGTTATTATCATATTTCCTTGTTCATGATAATCGTTTATTATCCATGCTATAATTGTATTGATTGGAAACTCAGATACATGTGTGGATACTAGCCTAGCTCGTTGATCAAAGATGGTTAAGGTTTCCTGACCATGGACATGAGTTGTCTTTTGATATCGGGATGACATCATTAGGAGAATGATGTGATGGAAAAGACCCAACCATAAGCATAGCATTTGATCGTACTAGTTTGTTTCTGCTGCTTTATCCATGTCAAGTATTTGTTCCTACGATCATGAGATCATGCAACTCCCAGACACCGAAGGAATGCCTTGTGTGTATCAAACGTCACAACATAATTGGGTGACTATAAAGGTGCTCTACAGGTATCTCCGAGGGTGTCTATTGGGTGGCATGGATCGAGACTGGGATTTGTCACTCCGTATGACGGAGAGGTATCTTTGGGCCCACTCGGTAATACAACATCACAATAAGCTTGCAAGCAATGAGACTAAGGAGTTATTCACGGGATCTTGTATTATGGAACATGTAAAGAGATTTGCCGATAACGAGATTGGACTAGGTATGGAGATACCGACGATCGAATCTCGGGCAAGTAACATACTGATGGACAAAGGGAACTGCATACAGGATTGATTGAATCCTTGACATCGTGGTTCGACCGATAAAGATTTCGTAGAATATGTAGGAGCCAATATGGGCATCCAGGTCCAGCTATTGGTTATTGACTGTAGAGGTGTCTCGGTCATGTCTACATAGTTCTCGAACCCGCAGGGTCTGCACACTTAACATTCGGTGACGATATAGTGTTGATGAGTTATATATGTTGGTGACCAAAAGTTGTTCGAAGTCCCGGATGAGATCCCAGACGTCACGAGGAGCTCCGGAATGGTCCGTAGGTAAAGATTTATATATGGTAAGTCATATTTTGGCTACCGAAAAAGTTTCGGGTTTTTTCGGTATTGTATGGGGAAGCTTCTAGAAGGTTCCGGAAACTTCCGGAGGAGTCCGGAAGTCCACCAAGGATTCCACCACGTCCCAAGGGTTTGCATGGGCTGAGGGGAGATTCCGTGACCTTATTGGGCCAAGCGCACAAGTCCCTCAAGGCCCATGTAGTTGGGAAAGGTGGAAAGTCCACCTTTGTATGGAAGGGAAGGAGGAGGACTAGGATTCCACCTCCTCCCCCCTTCGCTGCGCCCTAGGGCTTGGAGGGGCTGTTCCCACGCCCCTCCACCTATATATAGAGGGGAGGGGGCTCCCCAAAAGCACACAAGAAGCCCTTGGCTCCCCTCTCTCTCCCTAGATCGTTTTCTCCTCCATCCGTGGTTTCGGTAGCACTAGGCATAGCCCTGCCGGGATAGCACCACCACCACCGCCACCACGCCATCGTGTTGCCTTAGAACTCATCTACTAATCCTCCCTCACTCGCTGGATCGAGGAGGCGGAGGCGTCATCGAGCTGTACGTGTGCTGAACGCGGAGGTGCCGTCCGTTCGGCGCTAGATCGGGACGGATCGTGATTGGATCACGGGACGGATCGTGATTGGATCGCGGAGACATTTGACTACATCAACCATGTTTCTTAACGCTTCCCGCTTAGCGATCTACAATGGTATGTAGATCCACTCTCCCTCTCGTAGTTGTTGATCTCCATAGATAGATCTTGGGTGTTCGTAGGAAAAATTTTGTTTCCCATCCAACGTTCCCCAACACCCACATGATCTGTGAGTAGTTCCTATAGGACCTACATGTCCATAGCTATAGCTATATGCTTCTCTCCCTCGTTTGATCTTGAATACAATGATCTCTTCGGAGACCTATTCGATGTAATCTTTGCGGTGTGTTTGTTGGGATTTGATGAATTGTGAGTTTATGTTCATATTATTCATTGAAAGCAATTGATCTAATCTAAGATTTATTATGTGTGATTTCATATAGCTATGTATGCTTTTCAATCTATAAGTTTGCTTTGCCCAAGTAGACGCGTAGATCATCAGAGGGAGTGGTGCATAGTAGTAGGTTCAATATTGCGATATCCTCACCGTGTGACAGGAGGAGTAGTGAGGCACACATTTGTATTGTTGCTACTAAGTATAAAACAACGGGGGTCTGAATATATTATTTGGTCTTACTTTGTCTACATTATGTCATCTTTCTTAAAGCGTTACTTTGTTTGTCATGAACTTAATACCATAGATGCATGCTTGATAGCGGTCAGTTGATGGAGTAATAATGGTGGATGCGGAATCATTTCGGTCTACCTATCACGGAAGTAATGCCTATATAATGATCATACCATGAATAATGAAATAGTAATGCCTATATAATGATCATACCATGAATAATGAAATTATTTTCTTTTCTATCAACCCAACAGTAATTTATGCACCCACCGCTACTATGTTCATGAGATAGATGCCTCTAGTGAAAGCTATGGCTCCCAGGTCCATCTTTATATTTTTATATATCAAAAACCTACAAAAATATTTGTTGTTACTTATTTACTTTTTATTTGCATTTACTTATCCTTGCAATTAACGAGTACAAGGGGCTTGACAACCCTCTTGCTCACATTGGGTGCAAGTATTTGCTCTTGTGTGTGCATGCACTGTTGATCATTTGTTTGGATATATTCCTATTAGTTCAATATCCATTGTTCTTAACTAAGGGAAATACTTTTCACTACTATATTACTTCACCCTTCCTCTCCGGGGAAAAACCCAACACATTTCACAAGTAGCAGGGCCCTCTTGGTGTGACGGCATCCATCATCGTGTCGCCAGACACAGTTGACTGGGTCACAGAGATGCCAGAACATGGCAATGATAAAGAAAAACAAAACCAGTAACAAGGAGACCGATATAGTGAGCATGAGAATGACTCAAGAGGATACACATATGTCTCAGCTCAGGTTGTGCAAAGTATCATGAGGCAAAGGGAATAACACATGATAACCAACGGTTCATTCGACTGTCAGTCGTGTACTCACATGGATTGATGTGGGTGTCCATGGTTCCATTATCGATCATTGAATGAAAGGGATTTTCTTCATGCTAGTGGGAATTTTTCATTATAGAACATGGCTTGTATATTCCGATGACGAGCTTCCTCCAATGCCCGGGGTATTCATGAGCAAGTGATACGTCTCCGTCGTATCTATAATTTTTGATTGTTTCATGCCAATATTCTACAACTTTCATATACTTTTGGCAACTTTTTATACTATTTTTGGGACTAACATATTGATCCAGTGCCTAGTGCCAGTTCCTGTTTGTTGCATGTTTTTTGTTTCGCAGAAACTACATATCAAACGAAGTCCAAACGGGATAAAAACTTACGGAGATTTTTTTTGTAATATATGTGAATTTTGGGAAGTGGAATCAACAGAAGGCGGTGCCCGAGGGGCCCACAAGCCATAGGGGGGCGCCCTGGGGGGTAGGGTGTGCCAGGGTGGCTTGTGGTCACCCCGTAAGGCGGTTGGTGCCCTTCTTTCTCCGCATGAAATCTAATATCCAGATAAAAATCGTGTTAAAATTTCAGCCCAATCGGTGTTACGGATCTCCGGGAATTTAAGAAACGGTGAAAGGCCAGAATCTGGGGAGGCAGAAACAGAAGGAAACAGAGAGAGAGATCCAATCTCGGAGGGGTTCCTGCCCTCCGCTGCCATGGAGGCCAAGGACCAAAGGGGAAACCCTCCTCCCATCTAGGGGGGAGGGCAAGGAAGAAGAAGAAGGAGGGGGGCTCTCTCCCTCTCTCTCCCGGTGGCGCCGGAACGCAGCCGGGGCAATCATCGTGTGACGGCGATCTACTCCAACAACTCCGTCATCTTCACCAACACCTCCATCACCTTCCCCCATCTATCTACAGTGGTCCACTCTCCCGCAACCTGATGTACCCTCTACTTGAACATGGTGCTTTATGCTTCATATTATTATCCAATGATGTGTTCCCATCCTATGATGTCTGAGTAGATTTTTGTTGTCCTATCGGTGATTGGTGAATTGCTATGATTGGTTTAATTTGCTTGTGGTTATGTTGCTGTCCTTTGGTGCCCATCATATGAGCGCGCGCATGGATCACACCATAGGGTTAGTTGTATGTTGATAGGACTATGTATTGGAGGGCAAGGGTGATAGCAGCTTCAGCCTAGCATAGAAATTGATGCATACGGGATTGAAGGGGGACCAATATATCTTAATGCTATGGTTGGGTTTTACCTTAATGAACGTTAGTAGTTGCGGATGCTTGCTAATAGTTCCAATAATAAGTGCATAGAATTCCAAGTAAGGGATGACATGCTAGCAGTGGCCTCTCCCACATAAAACTTGCTATCGGTCTAGTAACGTAGTCAATTGCTTAGGGACAATTCCGCAACTCCTACCACCACTTTTCCACACTCGTTAAACTAACTTAATTGTTACTTTATCTAAACATCCCCTATCTTTTATTTACATGTTCTTTATTATCTTGCAAACTTATCCCACAACACCTACAAAGTACTTCTAGTTTCATACTTGTTCTAGGTAAAGTGAACGTTAAGCGTGCGTAGAGTTGTATCGGTGGTCGATAGAACTTGAGGGAATATTTGTTCTACCTTTAGTTCCTCGTTGGGTTCGACACTCTTACTTATCGAAAGAGGCTACAACTGATCCCCTATACTTGTGGGTTATCAAGACCTTTTTCTGGCGCTGTTGCCGGGGGGGCAATAGCGTGGGGTGAATATTCTCGTGTGTGCTTGTTTGCTTTATCACTAAGTAGATTTTATTTGCTATTCTAAGTTGTTATCTAACTTTAGCTATGGATATGGAACACGAAATACCCAAAAAAAATGTGTACTTGCTACTCATGGAGATGGGGAACCTCCTAAAACCCTCGATGCTCATTATGTGAAAGATATTATGCACTACTTTAATAATCCTGAGAAAACACCATTCAATTATATAATGGGATACACGTTGGATCAACGTACTTTAGGGATTATCGCTTGACTCAAAAAGGGAAACTGTTATGCTTGAGATATGTTACATCATATGTTACATTGGTATGCTCGGAATTTATGCTTGAGATATGATTATACTTGTTGCTCTAAGATGAAGGCTCCACACCTTCCCTTTTCATGTAAATTAAATGATAATGAAACCTTGGCTTCTTATGCTAATGGTATATATGATTACTATGATGAGGAACGAATAGAAGAATTCGTTGCTTTTATGGGTGCTTGTGAAATTAAATGTTTGTTTGAGGAGTATGAAAATTATGATGATGCTGTTTACAGATCTGAAAATATTGCTATACTTCGATATTGCTATGAGAATTATAAATATAATGCCGTTATTAATGCTTTTATTGAGAAAGTCTCCGCTGTCCAAGAAGAGACTAATATTTTACAGGAATCTATGGAAGAAGAAATTCCTCACACTGTGAGCTCATTAGATGAAAAAGATGATGAGGAGAGCGAAGAACAAAAGGAGGAAGAGCGGACTAGCTACCCGTGCCCACCTTCTAATGAGAGTAACTCTTCAACTCATACATTGTTTAATTTCCCTTCGTTCTTACCGAAGGATGAATGCTATGATAATTCCTACGATCCCTTGGATTCATTTGAAATATCCCTTTTTGATGAAATTGATTCTTGCTATACTTGTGGCCATGATGCCAATATGAATTATGCTTATGGAGATGAACTTGCTATAGTTCCTTATGTTAAGAATGAGATTGTAGCTATTGCACCCACGCATGATAGTCCTATTATCTTTTTGAATTCTCGCAACTATACTATATCGGAGAAGTTTGTGCTTATTAAGGACTATATTGATGGGTTGCGTTCTACTATTGCACATGATGATTTTTTTAAATATAATATGCATGTGCTTGCTGCTCCTACTTGCAATTATTATGAGAGAGGAACTACATCTCCACCTCTCTATGTTTCCAATATGATAAAATTGCAAGAAACCGATTATGCTATGTATTGGCCTTTACTTTGTGTGCATGAATTGTTCTTTTATGACATGCCGATGCATAGGAAGAAAGTTAGACTTCGTTGTTTCATGATATATGTTACTTTGTGCTCACTACTAAATTACAAAACATTGTTAATTAAAATTGGCTTTGATATACCTTGGGATCCAGGTGGATCCATTACTTGAGCACTTTATACCTAGCTTAATGGCTTTAAAGAAAGCGCTGCCAGGGAGACAACCCGGAAGTTTTAGAGAGTCATTTTATTCTGTTGTGTGCTTTTATATAGTTCAAAAACAAAAAAATAAAGAGGGGAACCTAAAACTTTTTCAAAAAGAGAAGTGAAAGTAAGAAGGACGAGCACCGTTGAAGTGGGGGAGCTCCTTGAACTTTGTTCATGCCCATGGAAACTTTGTGAATCTTAATTACAGAAACTTTTCAACAAAAATAATTATCCCCTTGTATAAATCCCTTGTATTATAAAAATAATGTGCCAAGATTTGCCTTTAGGATGATTAGATTGCTTGTTTGGTGTGTGCAGTGCAAAAACAGAAACTTTCGCTGTAGTGCGTGAATTTACATTTTTTACTGGAATGTCAAAAGTTTTTGAAATTTTTACACAGTACTGCTAAGAATTTTTTTTATTTTTTCCTAATTTTTCAGAATTTGTAGAGTTACAGAAGTATAGTAAATGTTCAGATTGCTACAGACTGTCCTGTTTAAGACAGATTCTGTTTTTGATGCATTGTTTTGCTAGTTTTGATTAAACTATCGATTTTATCGGTGGTATAAGCCATAAAGAAGTTATAATACAGTATCTAAAATGAAAAAACAAAATATGAATGGGTTTGCAATAGTACTTAAAGTGGTGATTTGTTTTATTATACTAACGGATCTCACGAGGGTTTTGTTAAGTTTTGTGTGATTGAAGTTTTCAAGTTTTGGGTGAGATCACGATGGACGAAGTAATAAGGAGAGGAAAGAACCTAACCTTGGGGATGCCCGAGGCACCCCAAGGTAATATTCAAGGACTCCCAAGAAACTAAGCTTGGGGATGCCCCGGAAGGCATCCCCTCTTTCTTCTAACAACCATCGGTAATTTTACTTGGAGCTATATTTTTATTCGTCACATGATATGCGTAAATCTTGGAGCGTCGTGTGCTTTTTATTTTTCTTTTATTAATGCACCATGCTGGTATGAGAAAGTCCTTGGTTGATTTATAGAAGGCTCTTTGCACCTCACTTATATCTTTTGAGTATGGCTTTATAGAATGCTTCATGTGCTTCACTTATATCATTTGAAGTTTGGATTGCCTGTTTCTCTACACATAGAAAACCGCCATTTGTAGAATGCTCTTTTGCTTCAGTTATATTTGTTAGAGCGTGGGCATATCTTTTGTAGAAATAATTAAACTCTCATGCTTCACTTATATCTATTTAGAGAGTTAACAGGAGTTGGTCATTCACATGGTTAGTCATAAAATCCTACATAAAACTTGTAGATCACTGAATATCATATGTTTGATTCCTTGCAATAGTTTTGCGATATAAAGATGGTGATATTAGAGTCATGCTAGTGAGTAATTGTGGATTGGTAGAAATACTTGTGTTAAAGTTTGTGATTCCCGTAGCATGCACGTATGGTGAACCGTTATGTGATGAAGTCGGAGCATGATTTATTTATTGATTGTCATCCTTTGTGTGGAGGTCGGGATCGCACGATGGTTAACTCCTACCAACCCTTCCCCTAGGAGCATGCGTGTAGTACCTTGTTTCGACGACTAATAAATTTTTGCAATAAGTATGTGAGTTCTTTATGACTAATGTTGAGTCCATGGATTATACGCACCCTCACCCTTCCACCATTGCTAGCCTCTCTAGTACCGCGCAACTTTCGCCGGTGCATTAAACCCACCATATTCCCTTCCGCAAACTAGCCACCATACCTACCTATTATGGCATTTCCATATCCATTCCGAGATATATTGCCATGCAACTTCCACCATTCCGTTTATTATGACACGCACCATCATTGTCATATTGCTTTGCATGATCGTAAGATAGCTAGCATGATGTTTTCATGGCTTGTCCTTTGATGTCATTGCTACGCTAGATCATTGCACATCCCGGTACACCGCCGGAGGCATTCATATAGAGTCATATTTTGTTCTGGTATCGAGTTGTAATTCTTGAGTTGTAAGTAAATAAAAGTGTGATGATCATCATTATAGAGCATTGTCCCATGTGAGGAAAGGATGATGGAAGCTATGATTCCCTCACAAGTTGGGATGAGTCTCCGGACTTTACAAATAAATAAAAGAGGCCAAAGAAGCCCAAATAAAAAAAAGAGGCCAAAGAAGCCCACCAAAAAAACGAAACAAAAAAAATGAGAGAAAAGAGAGAAGGGACAATGCTACTATTCCTTTTTCCACATTTGTGCTTCAAAGTAGCACCATGATCTTCATCATAGAGAGTCTCCTATATTGTCACTTTCATATACTAGTGGGAATTTTTCATTATAGAACTTGGCTTGTATATTCCAATGATGGGCTTCCTCAAAATGCCCTAGGTCTTCGTGAGCAAGCGAGTTCGATGCACACCCACTTAGTTTCTTTTTGAGCTTTCATACAGTTATAGCTCTAGTGCATCCGTTGCATGGAAATCCCTACTCACTGACATTAATATCTATTGATGGGCATCTCCATAGCCCGTTGATATGCCTAGTTGATGTGAGACTATCTCCTTCTTTTTGTCTTCTCCACAACCACCATATTCTATTCCACCTATAGTGCTATATCCATGGCTCACGCTCATGTATTGTGTGAAAGTTGAAAAAGTTTGAGAATACTAAAGTATGAAACAAATGCTTGGCTAAAACCGGGGTTGTGCATGATTTAATACTTTGGGTGATGAAGATGGAGCATAGCCAGACTATATGATTTTGTAGGGATAACTTTCTTTTAGCCATGATATTTTGAGAAGACATGATTGCTTTATTAGTATGCTTGAAGTATTATTGCCTTAATGTCAAATGATAGACTATTGCTTTGAATCACTCGTGTCTTAATATTCATGCCATGATTAGATTATATGATCAAGATTATGCTAGGTAGCATTCCACATCAAAAATTATCTTTTTTATCATTTACCTACTCGAGGACGAGCAGGAATTAAGCTTGGGGATGCTGATACGTCTCCGTCATATCTATAATTTTTGATTGTTTAATGCCAATATTCTACAACTTTCATATACTTTTGGCAAATTTTTATACTATTTTTGGGACTAACATATTGATCCAGTGCCTTGTGCCAGTTCCTGTTTGTTGCATGTTTTTTGTTTCGCAGAAAATCCATATCAAACGAAGTCCAAACGTGATAAAAACTTACGGAGATTTTTTTTGAATATATATGAATTTTGGTAAGTGGAATCAACAGAAGGCGGTGCCCGAGGGGCCTACAAGCCATATGGGCGTGCCCTGGGGGGTAGGGCGCGCCAGGGTCGCTTGTGGTCACCCCGTAAGGCGGTTGATGCCCTTCTTTCGCCGCAAGAAAGATAATATCCGGATAAAAATCGTGTTAAAATTTCAGCCCAATCGGAGTTATGGATCTCCAGGAATTTAAGAAACGGTGAAAGGCCAGAATCTGGGGAGGCAGAAACAGAAGGAAACAGAGAGAGAGATCCAATCTCGGAGGGGCTCCCGCCCCTCCGCTGCCATGGAAGCCAAGGACCAAAGGGGAAACCCTCCTCCCATCTCGGGGGGAGGTCAAGGAAGAAGAAGAAGGAGGGGGGCTCTCTCCCCCTCTCTCCCGGTGGCGCCGGAACACCGCCGGGGCAATCATCGTGTGACGGCGATCTACTCCAACAACTCCGTCATCTTCACCAACACCTCCATCACCTTCCCCCATCTATCTACAGCGGTCCACTCTCCCGCAACCCGCTGTACCCTCTACTTGAACATGGTGCTTTATGCTTCATATTATTAACCAATGATGTGTTGCCATCCTATGCTGTCTGAGTAGATTTTTGTTGTCCTATCGGTGATTGGTGAATTGTTATGATTGGTTTAATTTGCTTGTGGTTATGTTGCTGTCCTTTGGTGCCCATCATATGAGCGCACGCATGGATCACACCATAGGGTTAGTTGTATGTTGATAGGACTATGTATTGGAGGGCAAGGGTGATAGCAGCTTCAGCCTAGCACAGAAATTGATGCATACGGGATTGAAGGGGGGCCAATATATGTTAATGCTATGGTTGGGTTTTACCTTAATGAACGTTAGTAGTTGCGGATGCTTGCTAATAGTTCCAATCATAAGTGCATAGAATTCCAAGTAAGGGATGACATGCTAGCAGTGGCCTCTCCCACATAAAACTTGCTATCGGTCTAGTAACATAGTCAATTGCTTAGGGACAATTCCGCAACTCCTACCACCACTTTTCCACACTCGTTAAACTAACTTAATTGTTACTTTATCTAAACAGCCCCTATCTTTTATTTACGTGTTCTTTATTATCTTGAAAACTTATCCCACAACACCTACAAAGTACTTCTAGTTTCATACTTGTTCTAGGTAAAGCGAACGTTAACGTGCGTAGAGTTGTATCGGTGGTCGATAGAACTTGAGGGAATATTTGTTCCACCTTTAGCTCCTCGTTGGGTTCGACACTCTTACTTATCGAAAGAGGCTACAACTGATCCCCTATACTTGTGGGTTATCAGCAAGCAAGTTGGATGCACACCCACTTAGCTTCAATTGAGCTTTCATACACTTATAGCTCTAGTGCATCAGTTGCATGGCAATCCCTACTCCTCGCATTGATATCTATTGATGGGAATCTCCATAGACCGTTGATACGCCTAGTTGATGCGAAACTTTTTCTCCACCTTTACCCCTTTGATATCTACCACCATATTCTATTGCACCTATATGCTATGTCCATGGTTCACGCTCATGTATTGCGTGAAGAATAAAAAGCTGAAGCGCGCTAAAAAGTACGATCCAATTGCCTGACTTGGACACCATGGTGCTTGACATTTTTATTAATGTGGTGAAGACAAAGCCATGCCTTACTAATATGATAAAATGAATGGGGGTAAACATTCTTTGAGGATTGTATATTTCGAAAGATTGATGATTGTGTTACTTATGCTTATAAATATTACTATGTTAATGCTTATTGATTTATCATTTGTCAATGAGCATACATGCAATAGATTACATGTTGGGTAGCATGTCACATCAAAAAAATTGTTTTTATCATTTGCCTACTCGAGGACGAGCAAGAATTAAGCTTGGGGATGCGGATACGTCTCCAACATATCTATAATTTTTGATTGTTCCATGCTATTATATTATCATTCTAGGATACCTTCAAGCATTTACTTATGTTTTATACTCCCTCTTTCCCATAATATACCCATAATATAAGAGCATTTTTGACACTAGTGTACTGTCAAAAACGCTCTTATATTATGGGATGGAGGGAGTATTATTTTTTGAGCACTAACCTATTAACCCAGTGCCAAGTGCGAGTTGTTGTTTTCTGCATGTTTTGGATTTTCAAGTTTGCAGTACAAAACGAAGTCCAAATGCCACGATACTTTTTGATGATTTTTTCTGGACCAAAAGAAGACCTGGAAGCTTTGGAAAAAGACCGGAGGACGCACGGGGGCCCCACAAACCAACAAGGCGCGCATAGGGGTGTGGCCTCGCCCTGATGGCTTGTGGCCGCCTCCCGACTCCTTCGACCCTGTCCTCTAGCCTATAAATTCACATACATTCCAAAAACCCTAGGGGAGCTCCCGAAATACTTTTTCTGCCACCGCAAGTCTCTGTTCCGCAGCGATCTCATCTAGAGCCCTTTTTTGGTGCCCTACCAGAGGGGGGGTCGATCACGGAGGGCCTCTACATCATCCTTGCTGCTCCCATGGTGATGTGTGTGTAGTTCACCATAGAGCTACGGGTCCGTAGTTAGTACCTAGATGGCTATCTCTCTCTATATGTTCTTCATTGCCATGATCAACGCGATTCCCGTGGTGATCTATCTCATGTAATCAATCTTTGCGGTGTGTTTGTTGGGATCCAATGAATTATGGGTTTATGTTCAGATTATTCATGATAAAATATTTGGTTTTCCTCTAAATTATAATTGCATGATCATTATAGCTTCGTAATTCTCTCTGATCTATCGTTTTAGTTTGGCCAACTAGATTTGTTTATCTTTAGTGGGAGAGGTGTGTTGTAGTGGGTTAAATTTGGTGGTGCTCTATATCTCAGTGACAAAGTAAGAGAAATGACACGCATTTGTATTGCTGCCACTAAGGGTAAAACGATGGGGTTTATTCAAATTAATTGGATTTACTTTGTCTACATCATGTCATCAGTCTCCAAGCATTACTCAGTTTCACTTTATACTCTAGATGAATGTTGGATAGCGGTTGATGGGTGGAGTAATATTAGTAGATACAGGCAAGTGTTGATCTACTTGTTTATGGATGTGATGCCTATATACACATGATCATTGCCATGAATAAATATTGCATTACTATGCACTTTTCTATGAATTGCCCAACAGTAATATGCTTACCCATCGTATGCTTTCTTCGAGAGAGAAGCCTCTAGCGAACACTATGGCCCCCGAGACTATTCACAAATATATTTATAAAAGTTATCAATTCCCTGCTGCCTTTATTTACTTTGTATCTATTTACTTGTTGCATTTATAAAACTATCTATCTGTCACTACTTATTGCTTGCAAGTAACGAGTTCAAGGGGATTGACAACCCTCTTGCCCATGTTGGGTGCAAGTGTTTGCTCTTTTGTGTGTAGGCGCTGAAGACGGGAAGTTGTGTGGTTCTCCTACTGGTTCGATAACCATGGTTCTCACTAATGAAAATACTTATCCATATTGTGCTGCATCATGCCCTCCTCTTCTGGAAAAAACCCAACGCAAACCACAAGTATGAGCGCTCCAGGAGATGGCAATGGTGAGTTCAGGGGTGCTCATATTTGATGACCTGTGTGCGAGGGAACAGGCGCATGCACCCCCATTCCTCACCTGCATGTCTTCTGGGCCGACCCAAGTGGGGTAAGAGGTGCCCTCTTGTGGGTGTGAAAACCGGCAGACCTCGAACGGATGGTAACAAGAACAAGGGGACAATGTTTTACCCAAGTTCGGGCCCTCTTGATGGAGGTAATACCCTACATCTTGCTCTTGTTTATATCAATGGAGAAGTATCAAGTACAGAGTTGATCTACCTCGAGATTGTCAGATGTGTTCTAACCCTATGGCTAGGTGAATGGTTTTTGTGATGATGTCCTCTATACGGGCTAAACCCTACTACTTATTTACACGCCAGGCAAGGTATCTTGGTTTACAAGGTCGATATCTTGCCGTAGAGGCAGTAGGATAAGTCTTGGAGTATACAACAAGCCTTCGATAGACGCAGTCCAAATCACGCCCCATCATGCAGCTTCCGGAGTACATCTTGAGAAGGAGGATGACCCACCGGCCTAATCCGCGGAGATTGGGCCGGCTAAGCTAGTACCCCCTAGTCCAGGACACGTCAGTAGCCCCCGAACTGGTCTTCTATGCCGAGGAAGATTCCCTTGATGAAGATAACCCCGGATCCTAAGTCCTTGGCTTGACAGACAAGTTCCCCTTCACGACTTCCAAACTTTGAACCGCTCTCAAAAGAAGCGGCATCTTGTAAACAAGACCTAGCTGAGCTCATACTTTACCAGAAGAGGCGGGGTAACCTGGCCTCGAAGGCTGACCACGTAGGTGTGAATAGTGTCGCCTAGCCTGAGAACTTTATTGAAGTGGCGTACCGCACGATGGGTTGAGCAGTTACTGCCTACCCCAAATCGCGGCTTGAGGCAGCCTTTCTACTAGTGTGTCCCATCGAGGTGGAGATCGTGCCCGTTTTCTTAGGGATATCATCAAGATTTTGTTTCCCCCCATATGCACAACGTCATCCTTTGCGGGAGTGGCGTTTTTATTGGCGCGGTAAGGGGGACGCTTGGCCTTTTAACAACATATAAGAGTAAAAAAGGAACAACACAGGCAACCACGCTCTCATTCCCCTCGCGTGCTGCTTCTTCTAGCTCCAGCGCCCAGATTCAATCTCACGCCTCTCTTTCTTAGCAAATCCAAGCTCCCCTCCCCAGCCATGGCCGATACCCTCAAAGGGAATTGGGGTGGTTCATGCGTGATGGAAGGCACCATCCTAGACCTGCGTGAGGCGGGATACCTCTGTGCCAACATCAGCGCTCGCGCTCCCGACGCCAACTAGCAAGTGCCCGTTCCCAACCCAGGGGAGCGGGTAGTCTTCGTTCCCCACCTCACCCAAGGCCTGGGGTTCCTGCTGCATCTGTTCGTGTGTGGGGTGATGTTCTATTATTGGCTCGACTTCCACCACATGGCGCCAGACTCCATCCTCCACGTAGCCTCCTTCATCACAGTCTGTGACGCCTTTCTCCGCTGCGAACCGCACTTCAGCCTTTAGCTGAAGACCTTTGGGGTCAAGCCGAAGTCCAGCGGCTCTGATCTAGCAGAGTATGGAGGGGCCATGGTCAGCAAGAACCAAAATGATGACTGGTTCAAGGACACCTTCATTTAGATGGTGAAGGAATGGCAGCGAGAGTGGTTTTACATCACCAAGCCGCATGCCCCCGACCAAAGCAAAATCCCAGCCTTTTCGGCCGGGACCCCAAGGAAGCTCAAGTCCTGGAGGGAGAAGGGTGTCCTCTGGGGGGCGCCAAAGAGGTGAAGGCACTGATCAACAAGATCCAATGGTGGTCCACCGAGAAGGACCTCCAGCTCCCCGACGTGATCAACGTTATGCTGAACCGCCGGATCCTCTCGCTCCAACTCTGGGGCAAGCCAATATGGGAGTGCAAATCCGAGGAAACAGGGTCCGTCCTCCACTTTTTCCCCATCAACTTGGCCGACATGTGGATGCGGCTACTCAAGCTGGCCAGGGAGAAGATCCCCAAGGAGGGGCAAGACCTCGGCTTCGAGGTTGGCTATGAAGCCCCACCAGTAAGCGTTCTAACACACATTTACATTCTTCTTTCTTCGCATAGTGAGACAGATTTCAATGAATCGTCTTGCTTGGTATGTGCAGAAATGGTCAACCAGGATGCAGAACATGCAGTGCCCGGCCCCATTGCCAGAGGAGGCGAGAACCCCTCTGCTCACAACACTCCTAGTTGAGGAGCCGCACGTGGTGGTCCCCAACAGGCCAAAGTCCCTGAAGGGCGGGGCGGGTCTTCGGAATTGAGAGACCTTGGTTACCTGGTCCGAGGAGACCCATACCTCCGCCATCCACGAAGTTGCGAAGGAGGATGAGGAGAAGGATGACCCTTCCCTTAAAGGGAAGAGGGCCGCGATGGAGGACGCCGAAGCCGGAGCATGGCTCAAAGGCCAGAAGAGGTTGAAGAGAACCTCGGCCGAGGCCACCGGCAAGTCGTCGAAGAAGATCGTGCTCTCTGATAAGTCCGAAGATGACCCCCTTGTATCGGGGAGGAAAAAAATGGCACCCCGAGGATACGTTCCTGTTTTCCCTGCTCTCTTTTTCATATGATCTATGTTTCATCAGGAGTGAGCTCATTCGAGCATCTTTCCGCAGTTCCCGTAGGTGCGCCCAAGTGACTCTTCAAGCGGGTTGCCATCCGCCAGCGGGACCCCGGATCCCTCGACTCCTCCGCCAACTCACGATGAGTTGGGGGAGGCGACTTCTACTCCGGCTTCCCAGGTAGACACCACGGGGGCCGGAAGGTCGATCGTCATGACCGAGGTTGACACCTCGGTCCCGCAGGGTCAAGGGGATGAGATCCCCAGGGTCGCTGAGGGAACGTTGGGCCAGTCGACAACTCAACCGAAGTCCGCCGCGGCTCCAGCACTGCGGTCGGAGACCCCTCCGCCCAGCACCCAGGTGCTTGGGTCCGAGGTCATGCCACTCCCACCTCCTGCCCAACAGAGGTCTAGCGTTGGGTGGACCGAGGAGAAGGAGGAGTCCTCCCTCAAAGAAGAGCATCGTGCCTTGATAGGCGCGGTGCTGCAGGGCTTCCTGTCCATGGAGGCCGGATTGCATGAGGTCTTCAAGGGCCTCGTTACAAGCTTCGAGGTATTCTTTTACCCTTGTGCAAAAATAATTTCCATTTTGTGTTTTAATTTGCAAATCCATGTATCTATCCGAGGACATGTTCTCATGGCCTTCTAAATGACCTAGTCAGTGAGTAGCCCCCAAGCCTAAGGCCGGTTTTGAGGAACCGGTGTTGGGATCGAATAGAATTAGGAGCTTGATGCATAGCCCCCAGGACGCTGCCCAGTGACATGAGGTGCTCGTCCGAGGTTATTAAATTTGTCATGGGGCATATGTAAAAAAATCCTTGTTTTCATGTTTCTACATCAGCTCCAAGCTCTATCTCCGAGGAGATAGCAGAGGTAAACCGGAAGCTTGAGAGGTCCGAGAAAGACCTCGACCTGATGAACCAACAGTTCGAGCAGTTTCAAGGTAAATGATCAGTACTTCTTGTTTTTGGATGTTACTTTGAACACGAGGAGCGTACTTTGTTTGTTGAATTAGGTATTAATGCCAAACTGTTTGAATGATAGCGGCCTTGGCCGAGCTTGAGGGGCTCAAGGCTGAGCTCAAGAAGGCTCGGCAGGAGGCGGAGCAACAGAAGGCTGCGGTCGCGGAGGCAGAGAAGGCCCAAGCTGCCGAGAAGGTGGCTAGGGAGAGGGACCATGGGCGGGTCATGCAGGTCGAGGAGACCCTGACGGGCGTGTTTGAAACACGTGACAAACTTCAGGCCGAGGGGAAGCAGGCAAAATAAGAGCTCAAGAAGCTCCAGCTTGCACACTCTGAGCTCCATATCGCATCCCAGTCAGACTGCGAGATGCTCCAACAAGTGGAGCAAATAACCGTGGGTTAGCCGTACTTATTGCAGTGTCTGTTTTGCTAGAAAAGGGTGTGTCGAGCTCACCCAGCTATGGCATTCCACAAAGGTCTTCATGGATCTTCCGAAGAGTGTCACGTACGCCGTCCAGCACTTCGGGAAATTGGAGGGGCATGAGGAGGAGAAGCCATTCTAGCGACAGTTCCTGGATTCTTCATTGATGCCATTGCTGAACCATCCAATGAAGTAGCTGGCGGAGCTTTCCGCATGGCGAGACCAGTGCTCCAGGATCTCAGCATCCAGCTATGGCCCATCGAAGTTCTGTCGACCAGCCTCTTTGATCTTCTGGCCCAATTGCGGGTTGCTGGCCCGCAGGTGCATTGATGGAAGAGATCCTCGTGCTTCGAGGGAGCACGGCTCGCTGATGTCTACTACGCAACTTTATTCTTGTAGACTTTGTTGGGCCTCTAAGCGCGGAGTTTTGTAGGACAATAGCAATTTTCCCTCAGGTGGATGACCTAAGGTTTATCAATCCGTGGGAGGTGTAGGATGAAGATGGTCCCTCTCAAACAACCCTGCAATCAAATACAAGAAATCTCTTGTGTCCCCAACACACCCAATACAATGGTAAATTGTATAGGGCACTAGTTCGACGAGGAGATTGTGATACAAGTGCAATATGGATGGTAGATATAGGTTTTTGTAATCTGAAAATATAAAAACAGCAAGGTAACAAGTGGCAAACAACGAGCAAAATGTTGTATAAATGCTTGGAAATAAGGCATATGGTTCATACTTTCACTAGTGCAATCTCTCAACAATGCTAACATAGTAGAATCATATGATAATCCCTCAACGTGCAACAAAGAATCACTCCAAAGTTTATAAGTAGTGAAGAACATAAGATGAAATTGGCGTAGGTAGTAGAACCACCTCAAAGTTATTCTTCCTGATCAATCTTTTGAGCTATTTCTATAAGTGTCACAAACATCCCTAGAGTTCATTGTAAAATAACACCAACGATACATATCAGTCAACCCTAATGTCACCTAGATACTCCAATGTCACCTCAAGTATCCTGGGTAAATTATGCGTCATGCATCAAACAATTTCAGATCTATCATATTCAATCCAACACAAAGAACTCCAAGGAGCACCCCAAGATTTCTATCAGAGAAAGTAGGATGAAAACGTGCAATCAACCCCTATGCATAGATCCCCAAGGTCACCGGAATTCGCAAGTTGATGCCATAACATTTATAAAGTGAATCAATAGAATACCCCATTGTTACCATGGGTATCCACATGCAAGACATACATCAAGTGTTCTCAAACCCAAAATATTCAATCCAACATATCGAGATCTCAAATGGAAAGATCCAATTCATCACAACAAGATAGCAAGGGAAGAACACCATATGATCCAACTATATCAACAAAGCCCACGATACATGAAGATCGTGCCATCTCAAGAACACGAGAGAGAGAGAGAGAGAGAGAGAGAGAGATTGAACACATAGCTACTGGTACATACCCTTAGCCCCGAGGGTGAACT
Source organism: Elymus sibiricus (assembly GCA_039707655.1). Classification (NCBI taxonomy): domain Eukaryota; kingdom Viridiplantae; phylum Streptophyta; class Magnoliopsida; order Poales; family Poaceae; genus Elymus; species Elymus sibiricus. The sequence continues at coordinate 96,272,408 of CM077663.1, read as the reverse complement.
ACTCCCTCCTCGTCATGGCCTCCACCAGGATGATGAGGATGGCCACCGGAGATGATTTCACCCCTCCGCCAGGGTACTGGAAAGGTTCCAGATGGGTTTTTACTTTGATACAGAGAGTTATGGTGGCTGAGCGGAAGTTCTCTGTTTATTTCTGAGGGTTTTTGTATATGTAGGATTTTTCAGCATTGGAATCACGCCAGCCGGAGCCACGTGGGCCCCGGGAGCTAATAGGGCACGACTAGGGGGGTGGCTGCGCCATGTTGCCTCAGGGCCCATAGGTGGCTCCCCTCCTGTCTTTCTTTGCTCTGGTATTTCTTATTTTCCCCAGAAAAAATCATAAAAAAAATTCGGGCGATTCCGAGAACTTTTAGTTTCTGCACAAAAACAACACCACGGTAATTTTGCTAAAAACAGCGTCAGTCCGGGTTAGTTCCAAATAAATCATATAAAGTGCATCAAAACAATATAAAGTATTGTAAACATAGGCAAATATGGCATCATAAATTATCGATACATTGGAGACGTATCAGAATCCCCAAGCTTAATTCCTACTCTTCCTCGAGTAGGTAAATGATAAAAGAAGTAATTTATGAAGTGTGAATGCTAGCATAGTGAAAAGTTTTGATCATTGATAATTTCAGTCGCTTTTCTAGCATCATAACCAGCAACTTTTTCTCATAAAAATCATTATGATAGAGTAGCAATCAATTCACATGTCATGGTTCAAACAATGCATTCTCTTGAAACCTAACAACCCATGTTCTTAGTCACCAAACAATTTCGGTGCATCATCAAGTCTAAGTAAGAGCTCCACATACTCAATTATCATATAGTCTTCTATGATTGCTAATACTCAAAGCATAGTTTTAGAACAAACAACATCCATCTAACATAGAGAAAGAAAGGGGCTTAATGTTTCACATACTTATCATGAAGATAATTGTCAACAATAATAAATCATGATCAAATATATTTGATTGGATATATGTGTTTGGATCTTTCCTCACCACACGATGCTTGCCAACTAATAAATTGGGGTTGGAATAAGAAGTTGACTCGACATGTAAAGTAAATAACATGAAAGTAAATAGATTGTCCCTTCGCATAGGGAAGCAGGGATTTGCAGGGTGTCAAAGCTCATTGTTTAAAATAGAGATGAATATGTAATTTTGAGTGGTATACTTTTCCTGCCAACGTCACAACAGAGTTATCAATAGCTTCCATGCTAAACACATTATTGACGGTTCCGAAACAGAATTGAAATTTTACTCCCCCTCCACCATTCAAACACATTCCATGGCTGACCTAATCCACGGGTGCCATCCAAACAATCAACTTTCTAGGGGGAGTTCTTGTTCATTTATTTTTTGTATTATGCAGGACTGGACATCTTTTTTACCAGCCTCTCTCGTGCAATGACAAGTGAATAAACACTCATCTTGAGAATAACCCGCTTAGCATGGAAGATAATGACCGACCCGTCGCTCCATGAGCGGTACGAGCATACAAAACAGATGTTTATTTAAATGTTTAGATGTGGCACATGCAAATTTACTTGGAATGACAGTGAAATACAATATATAGATAGGTATTGTGGACTCTCATGGAAAAAACTTGGCTCAAGGATTTGGATGTACAAGTAGTATCTCTACTTAGTATGAAGTTTTGGCTAGCAAAAGGTTCTAAGGAAGCACCACATGTTGGAGGATCCATAACAATATAACTTCTATGCAAATATACTCAGACATAACCATTATGTTGTCTTCCTTGTCCAACTTCAACAATTTGATGAAGGTTATAAATATGGGTATTCACAATCATAAAAAATGTCCAAGATAATATATTTATATATGAAAGTTTTCTTTCTTATACTAATCATTCATGAATTGCTTGTATGACAAATATTGTGATTTCCAAACTTCAATAGATTTTACTTTCTAAACCAAACTAGCAAAGTGGCCCGCTGGATGCGTGGGCTAGTATTTGAACACAATTTTAGTTAACTAACAAAGTAAACATTTCCCATTTTTATCTTTTGTTCGTCAAGTAGTGGTTATAAAAATGATTTTAGTCTTATACATATTTTTGGAATTTTCTTATGATAAGATAAGAAGAATATCTCTTTCATTTTTGAGAAATATTGGGCGCGGATTTCTCATCAAATTCTTTGGGAGCGCCTCCCAACATGTGAGTTTGCCGGATGTGGCCGTAGGATCGTGTTGATAGTTTGTACTGACTTGATATGAAATTGTACTTACATATGCATACCTCAAATATCAATGATTGGTGCCGATTCAATATGTTTTTTATTATCATGTACTCCCTCCATTTCTAAATATGAGTCTTTTTTGACATTCAAACATGGGACTACATACGGAGCAAAATGAGTTAATCTACACTCTAAAATATGTCTATATACATCCGTATATAGTTCAATAGTGAAATCTCTAGAAAGACTTATATTTAGGAACGGAGGGAGTACTACATATTTGAATTTGTTCAAAACATTTTGCAGCATAGAAAATTAGACTGCAATTTAATCTCAGCACATGTACGTGAACTCCACCTGTTTTTAGGGATGTATAGTACTATACGCAATCGCTAATTAATAGGAAAATTTGTGTTATTCTTAGGAAAAACCTTTCCTGATCACAGTCTCACATGGCGCTCTTTCCTGATCCCCTTTTCATCTCCTTCTATCCCCTCTATCCAAAATTTGTTTCACCTGAGCGTTGCAGATTTAATAGCAACTCCAATGGGGCGATGCGCTGACCCAACGCGCTGACCCAAACCCAAATTGTGTCCGCGCCGACGCATTTGTGGCCCAAATTTGCGGCCGAAATGTGTCAGCGCGGACGCGAAGCGGACGCCACGCGCGCCTTCTCGATGTCCGCCGCGTCCCCACCTGGCGGTCGCCCAACTACCCAGCGGCCAGTTTGGTCAGCTTAATTTATAACGACCGCCCATCTCGGGCCCACTCGTCAGCGACGACGGCCGTCCTTTTTTAAGCCGACCATGTGGCGGGGCCATCCTCATCCGCTTCCAGAAGTGCTCCCGTCCCCATCTAGCTCCCCCACCGATGGCAAACCCTAGCCACCCTAGCCAACCCAGATGGGGCTCTTCTCCGGCAAAGGCACGGGCAAGGTCCCCGCCACCCCTTTTCCCCTTGAGCTCCCTCCGTCGGCGCCAGCTCGCCGGCAGCGGCAACGCGTCAACGTGCCAGTGCACCAGGTGGAGTGGCACTGGCAGAACCGGGTGCCTCTCCCGTACCCCGACGTCACCCTGCCGCACGACTGTCATCTGGATCCGGAGAGGATCCCAGTGCCGGCGGCGCCGCGGTCGGCTAGGGCGCACATGAAGGAGATGCGGCGCCGGCGAGCGGAGCTGACGCCGGAGCAGCGCAGCGACACCGCTTATGCCTTCAACTTGCCCAACTGGGCTCGATGGTTCGCCTTCGAGTATGAGGAGGCCAGGCTGTGCGGCGTCCGCGAAGTCGGCCGCAGGTCGCCGCCGACCCCCCTCGTCGTCCGCGACGAGGACCAGGAGGCGGAGGCGGCCTACCAGGCGGCCTTGGCGGCCGTCCTCTGAGAGAGCGAGGAGGAGGAGCGTCATAGGGAGGAAGAGGAGGAGGCGGCGTACCAAGTGGCCATGGCGGAGGCCATGGCCCTCTCCGCGGCGGGCGTCTACATCATGCCGCCGGTGGCCCCGCCTTCCCCTGTCAAGGCTGAGCCGGAGCCGAACCCAATTGAGGGCTATAAATGGACCGGTGTCGTGCGCGAGTGGGTCAGCGCTCCGCCGGTCTGGATGGGGGCGATGACGGAGGAGGAGGCCGAGCACCATGAGGAATGGCGCCAGCGATGGGTCGATGAGGAGCGCCGCCACGGCGAATACCTCGAGAAGCTCGAGCGCGACGTCGAGGAGGAGCAGCGCGAGGCCGAGGCGCGTCGGGCCCAGGAAGCGGCGGCACAGGTAGCGGCAGCGGCGGCACAGCCCGCGCCTGACATCAGCGCTCTCTGGAACACGGCGTTCCCCTGGGCCGGCCCTGCGCCGACGCTCGTCGACCTCACCGACCCCGACGACGACGAGGAGGACGAGGACGCCTAGGGCCCTCGTAGTTATTTTTTTATGTTTATGTGGACGCGTGGACTATCGCCGGCCTTCGTGGCCAGTTTTAATGTTTAATTAATGTTTTTATTTTTTTGAAATGTATGCATTTTTTTCTTCGCCCGCCGTCAAAATGGGTCGGGCCAGCGTTGGGCGCACGCGCCAACCCAAACGTGGAAGCGGACGTTGATGTCTGTCGGGCCGACCCAAACGGACAAAAAGCGGACAAATCCGTCATCCGTTTGGGTCGGCCCGTTGGAGTTGCTCAACACCACCTCATTTTCCCCTCTTGATTCCATTTCGTGACCGTTGCAACTCGGCTAGCTATCATCTCGTGCCCCTGAGTTGGCTCCTTGTATGCCTCCTCGATCTGCCAGGCCGGTCAACGGCGATGGATGGTTAGTAGGGCTCGGTGGGAAGCTGTGTATTGGAGGAGGCGAGCTTGTCGATCTTGACAGTGCCCCTGCCATCGGCATCCTTGGAGGCGACGCGGGCGTGGATCTCGTTTCCCAAATCCAGCTTGAATCTTCCTCAATTGTGAGGATGCCGGCGGAGTTGTCTTCCGTCGCATCGTGGCTGTCCTGGAGCGAGGCGCCCCGGCAGGTCATCTTCATCCTCGACAGGTGAAGCCAGACTTCGGCTGCTCATTCTTCACCTGCAGGTCCACCCTTCTTCCTTTCCTTCCTATCTCATACTCATATTTTCTTCTTGTTGTTTCTTATCCTTTCTTTGCACGTGTATGGCTAAACCAATATAATGTATAGTAAGGTACGACTTATTAGTGAAATATGTAAATCTATTTATGGAACCATACACATTTCTGTACTTGGGAGAGGCATCTAAAGTGTTAGCCCCCCTGCCCCCATTCGTATTCAAAAAAATTGAGAAATTAATTAGTTCATTTGTAATTAGCTATAGTTTTACTATTTTCCAAAGATAGAATTAATTTTAATAAGTGAATATGAAAATAGGTGTTATTGCATTTTACATATGAAAGCACCGTGTAAAAATTTCAGAAACTTCCACGTTCCAGTAAAATATGAAAATTCAAGCACTAGAACAAAAGTTTCTGTTTTTACACAGCACACATCAAAACTTGTAATGTAGGCATCTTAAGGCAGTTCTTGGGACTTTTTATTGAAAAACAAGATTATAAGTAACATCTAACAAAAAATAACAAAATATAATGACGATCCAAACAAAGCACATATTATGTGATGAATAAAAATATAGCTCCAAGTAAAATATACTGATAGTGTTGAAGACGAAAGAGGGGTTGCCTTCCGGGGCAACCCCAAGCTTAGACGCTTGAGTCTTCCTTGAATATTACCTTGGGGATATTTTGTTCATCCCCAAGATTAGGGTCTTAGCAGTCCTTATTCTCCACATATCGGTGTCTTACCCAAAACTTGAAAACTTCAATCACACAAAACTTAACGGAACTTCGTGAGATGGGTTAGTGTGATAAAGATAGATCATTCACTTATATACTGTCAACACAAGATTCGTAATTGTTATCACATAATACCTACTCTATTCTATCATTGCCATTATTTATATCACTCAATATAAGTTGTGGAAACACTAAAACAAGCAAACTATGCATGCAAAACAAAATCTGTCAAAAACAGAACACTTTGTGAAGATCTGAATGAACACCATACTTCCCTGACTCTAACAATTCTGAACAATTAGGACAAGGTAGAGAATTTGCATAGCAAAACTATGTAAATATTTCAGAATTTTTTTACTATCCAGTAAAATCAGAGAAATTCTGCACTGAACATAAAAGTTTGTGTTTTTGCACAGAATCAAACTAACAAGTATCCACACTATCCCAAAGGCTTTACTTGGCACGTTATTGAAATAAAATCTATAAAGCATGATTAATACAGTAGCTTAATCATGTCAACACACAAAAACGGAAAGTAAAAGTGTTGGGTTGTCTCCCAACAAGCCCTTTTTGTTAACGCCTTTTAGCTAGGCGTGATGATTTCAATGATGCTCACATAAGAACCGTAATTGAAATATGCAATAGAGCATCATGAATCACATGGCAAGCACATTTAAGTCTAATCCACTTCCTATGCATAGGGATTTTGCAAGCAAACAATTTATTGTAGCAAGAATCAATTTGCATAGAAAGGCAAAACAAGCATAACTTCAAAATTTTGAAGACATAGAGAGGAAACTTGATATTATTGCAATACCTACAAGCATGTGTTCCTCTCTTGTAATAATTTTTAGTAGCATCATGAAGGAATTCCACAATATAACTATCACTTAAAGCATTCTCTTCATGATCCACAAGCATAGAATTTTTATTACTCTCCCCACAAGCAAACTTCTCATACATAGTAGTGCGAGCAAACTCAACAAAATAACTATCATGTGATATTTGAGTGGCATAATCCAATTGAAAATTAAAATCACGACGACAAGTTTCATGGTTATTATTACTCTTTATAGCATACATGTCATCACCATAATCATCATAAATAGCAACTAAATAAAGTCATGACCTCTCCAAATCCACTTTTATCATTATGAAAAGATTTAACACCCTCCAAAATAGTGTGATCACTACTTCCTAGAGTTGACACTCTTCCAAACCCACTTTCATCAATATAATCATCATAAATAGGAGGCATGCTTTCATCATAATAAATTTGCTCATCAAAACTTGGGGCAAATATAGCATCCCCAAGCTTGTGACTTTGCATATCATTAGCATCATGGATATTCATAGAATTCATACTAACAATATTACTATCATGCCCATCATTCAAGGAATTCACATTAAGCATTTTTTTAAATTCTTCCTCTAACAATTGAGCATAATTTTCTGAACCATCATTTTCACGAAAGACATTATAAAGACGGAGCAAATGAGGCAACCTAAATTCCATTTTTTTGTAGTTTTGTTTTATAAAACCAAACTAGTGAAAACTAAAATATTTAATTTCAAGATCTAAAGATATACCTTCAAGCACTCAACCCCCCCAACAACAACGCTAGAAAAGAGCTTGATCTCTACTACGCAACTTTATTCTTGTAGACTCTGTTGGGCCTCCAAGCGCAGAGTCTTGTAGGACAGTAACAATTTTCCCTCAAGTGGATGACCTAAGGTTTATCAATCCATGGAGGTGTAGGATGAAGATGGTCTCTCTCAAACAACCCTGCAATCAAATACAAGAAATCTCTTGTGTCCCCAACACACCCAATACAGTGGTAAATTGTATAGGTGCACTTGTTCAGTGAAGAGATGGTGATACAAAGCGCAATATGGATGGTAGATATAGGTTTTTGTAATCTGAAAATATAAAAAACAGCAAGGTAACAAGTGGCAAACAGCGAGCAAAACGTTGTATAAATGCTTGGGAATAAGGCCTAGGGTTTATACTTTCACTAGTGCAATCTCTCACAAATGCTAACATAGTGGAATCATATGATCATCCCTCAATGTGCAACAAAGAATCACTCCAAAGTTCATAAGCAGCAGAGAACATAAGATGAAATTGGTGTAGGTAGTAGAACCACCTTAAAGTTATTCTTTCCGATCAATCTTTTGAGCTATTCCTATAAGTGTCACAAACATCTCTAGAGTTCGTAGTAAAATAACACCAATGATAAATATCAATCAACCCTAATGTCACGTAGATACTCCAATGTCACCTCAAGTATCCGTGGGTAAATTATGTGACATGCATCAAACAATTTCAGACCTATCATATTCAATCCAACACAAAGAACTCCAAGGTGCACCCCAACATTTCTATCGGAGAAAGTAGGATGAAAACGTGCAATCAACCCCTATGCACAGATCCCCAAGGTCACTGGAATTCGCAAGTTGATGCCATAACATATATCAAGTGAATCAATAGAAAACCCCATTGTCACCATGGGTATCCACATGCAACACATACATCAAGTGTTCTCAAATCCAAAATATTCAATCCAACTTAACGAGATCTCAAAGGGAAAGATTCAATTCATCACAACAAGATAGCAAGGGAAAAACACCATATGATCCAACTATATGAACAAAGCCTGCGATACATCAAGATCGTGCCATCTCAAGAACATGAGAGAGAGAGAGAAATAGATAGATTAAACACATAGCTACTGGTATATACCCTTAGCCCGAGGGTGAACTACTCCCTCCTCGTCATGGCCTCCGCCGGGATGATGAAGATGGTCACCGGAGATGATTTTCCCCCTCCGAGAGGGTACTGGAAAGTCTCCAGATGGGTTTTTCTTCTATAAAGAGAGTTGTGGTGGCAGAGCAGAAGTTCTCTGTTTATTTCTGAGGGTTTTGGTATATATATAGGATTTCTCAGCGTTGGAATCACTCCAGCCGGAGCCACGTGGGCCCCACGAGCTAACAGGGCGCGGCCAGGGGCTGGCCATGTTGGAACACGCAGTACCCTACGCTAGCGCCAAATAAAATTTTCTACTACACACCCAAGAACATGCTGCTGGAAATAGATCACATGATCGGGTTTACCACTAGACGCGCAGTCACCGCAGCGGAAGTAGAGTTGGTGATGCGTGTAGTCGATCAGCCAATTCGTCTCCTCCTCGTGTAGCCGATCTCCCACGAACAGTGATCTCCCACGAGCAGCTCCTCGCAGATCCCTCGAACGGTTCGTCCAAGCACCGCAGATGCGATGCCTCCAAGGTATCCACACGTACGGGGGCAGCGATGGGCGGCAGACTGCTAGGTCTGAACGCATGACATGGTGGCGTTGGGAGTGGTAGTGGTTGTCGACGGGAGAAAAAAGGATCAACCCTGAAAGGTGTGCCCACTCCCCTTTATATGGACCTCCGAGGTGCGCTCAACACTTGAGGCCCACGACAAGTCTAGTCCCATTTTCCATTCGGATCCTATCTGAATGGGCTGCAATCCCTTAAGTGTGCGACCCTATAGGTTCACGTACACATGGACACGACCCGAGTCAATAGTCGGTAGCGGCTCCTAGCAGAACGTGCCAACTCCCATGTGTGCACAAAGTCGTTAGACGAACCTCGACAATGTGTCATATACAACATTCCTTTTGCCTCATGATACAGGTTGTCGAGCTCAAGGAGAGTACTTGTCACCCTTGTGGTAGCTCGACATCTCTTCTCGAAACCGTGATACAGATTCCCAAACCGGGTTAACACTTAACCCATGTCGCATGGCCATGCTTTCTGAATCTGATCACTCGAGAGAGCCCAGAGAATATCTCTCCTCACGGAGGGGCAAATCCCATCTTGGTCAACCATGTCTTGTGGCATGTCTCACGACTCACCCAAAAGCTACTTTGATAACTACCCAGTTACGGATTAGCGTTTGATAGACCCTAAGTAAGTCGATCCTCATCCTGAGAACATACGAGGACCTCAGGTCTAGGACATGGCATATACATTGTACTTGAGACTAACAGATGACATTATCTCGCTGTGTCTCAAAGTGGGTCTGTCCGACTCGGTGATCTCAATCCCCGAATCCCTACTATCTGTTTAGCCTCTCTATGCACATGCCTTGTGAAACATAGTCATCAATTGAATCATATACTAGTAAAGGATATGTGTCCGCATAACCTTAACAACTAGGGACTATTAGAACAATCATGATACCTCACAAATAAGTCACATACTTATTGATACATATCACTGATGATGTTCAAGGACAATACAAAATACTCATGAATACATAGGAAATGAAATCATCACATGATTGCCTCTAGGGCATATTTCCAATAGTCTCCCACTTGCACTAGAGTCAATCATCTAGGCATCGTATGCCCATGGACCTCATGTGCACCTCATGCTTTGACCGCGGGAGAGGCTTCGTTAATGGATCAACAACATTTGCATCCATGTGTATCTTGCATATGTTTACATCGCCTCTCTTGGCAATGTCGCGAATAAGGTTAAAACACCTGAGTATGTGTTGGGTTTTATGATGGTGCTGTGGTTCCTTGACTTGTGCGATAGCACCACTATTATCACAATAGAGGTCGAACGGATCGGACGAGTCCTGAACCACTCCAAGATCAGAAATAAAAATCTTCACCCAAACACCTTCTTTTCTAGTTTCATAAGCCGCAATGTACTCAGCCTCCGTTGTAGAATCAGCTATCATATCTTGCTTGGCACTCCTCCAGCTCACTGCTCCTCTATTCAGAATGAACACAAACCGAGATTGCGATCGACTATCATCCCTATCGGTTTCAAAACTAGAATCAGTGTAACTCTTTTCAACGAGCTCATCCTCACCTCCATAAACCAGGAACATATCCTTTATCCTTCTCAAGTATTTAAGGATATTCTTTACCGCTGTCCAGTGACTCTCACCTGGATCAGCCTGGTATCTGCCTACTACGCTTAGAGCAAATCTAACATCGGGATGAGTACATACCATAGCATACATGATGGACCCGACAGCCGAAGCATCTGGAATCTCGTCCATGCGTCTTCGCTCATCAGGAGTCGAGGGACTGTGAGTCTTGCTAAGACTAATGCCATGTGACATGGGCAAGAACCCTTTCTTGGCATCTTGCATGTTGAACCGCTTCAATACCTTGTCTATATATGTACTTTGTCTTAATCCAATAAGCCTTCTCGATCTATCTCTATAGATCTTGATTCCCAGAATATAAGCTGCTTCTCCCAAGTCTTTCATCGAAAAACTATTTTTCAATGAGTCCTTGACGGATTCAAGCATTTGAACATCATTTCCAATCAACAATATGTCATCCACATATAGGATCAGAAATGCAACTAAGCTCCCACTTACCTTCTTGAATACACAATGATCATAGTCATTCTTGATGAAGCTAAACTCTTTGACCGCTTCATTAAAATGAATGTTCCAATTCTGAGATGCTTGCCTCAATCCATAAATGGATCTCTGAAGCTTGCATAATATGCCAGCATTCTTTGGATCGACAAAACCCTTGGGATGTGTCATATACACGTCCTCAGTTAAAGTTCCATTAAGGAAAGCCGTTTTGACATCCATCTGCCATATCTCATAGTTGAAATATGCAGCTATAGCAAGAATGATCCGAATTGATTTAGGCATCGCTACCGGTGAATAAGTCTCACCGTAGTCAACTCCTTGAAATTGTCAATAACCTTTAGCGACAAGTTGAGCCTTATGGACTGTAACATTTCCATCCATATAAGTTTTCTTCTTAAAGATCCATTTGCACTCAATGGCTCGAACGCCATCTGGCGTATCAACCAAGTTCCAAACTTGATTGTCATCCATGGACTTTAATTTGGATCTCATGGCCTCAAGTCATAACTAGGAATCAGGGCTCACCATCGCTTCCGCATACATGGTCGGTTCGTTGTTCTCCAAGAACAACACATTGTAGTCGTGCATATTGTGCAACCTTTCTGACCTACGTGGAACCGGTGCCGATTCCACTACGGGTTCCCTGACCAACTCCGGTGTGATTGAATCACTTGTCGGAACGTCCTCGGGTGGTTCTCGAATTTCTTCGAGTCGGACTGACCTCCCACTAGCCTTCCGATTGAGAAACTCTTTCTCAAGGAAAACTCCATGTTGAGCGACAAACACTTTGCCCTCTTCACGGTTGTATAAGTACTATCCCAAGGTTTCCCTCGGATATCCCACGAATATGCACTTGTCCGACTTGGGTGTGAGCTTGTCTGACTGAAGTCGCTTGACATATGCTTCACAACCCCGAATCTTTAGAAAAGAAAAACTATGACTTTTTGCTCTCCATATCTCATATGGTGTCTTATCTACAGACTTTGATGGTACCCTATTTAGTGTGAAAGTTGCGGTTTCTAGAGCGTATCCCCAAAAAGACAAGGGTAAATCCGACTGACTCATCATCGATCGGACCATGTCTAACAAAGTCCGATTCCTCCATTCCTACACACCATTTCTCTGTTGCATACCTGGAGGAGTGAGTTGTGGAACTATTCCACGGCTCTTCAGATGATCATCAAACTCCTGGCTCATATACTCACCACCACGATCAGATCGTAGAAGCTTGATTGTCTTCCCGAGTTGATTTTCCACTTCATTCTGAAACTCCTTGAACTTTTCAACAGTTTATGACGTGTGACTCATCAAGTAGACATATCCATATCTACTAAAGTCATCGGTAAAAGTCACGAAGTATTGGAAACCACCTCTAGTTGTCATGCTCATTGGTCCACATACATCACTATGTATAAGTTCCAATAGTTTAGACGCCCTCTCACAACTCTTTGCAAAAGGATACTTAGTCATCTTGCCGAGTAGGCAGGACTCACATGTCTCAAATGATTCAAAATCAAATGAAGTTAGAATTCCATCATCATGGAGCATCTTCACGCGTTTTTGACTAATGTGTCCTAGTCGACAATGCCAGATGTAAGTCGGATTTATCTCGTTTGGCTTATGCCTCTTCACATTTATGTTATAAACTGATTCACCTTCAAGATCTAATATAAATAACCCGTTCACAACAGGCGCAAAGCTATAACACATTTTATTCAAGTAAATAGAACAACCATTGTCCTTAATACTAAATTCATAACCTTGCCTCATCAAACATGAGGCCGAAATAATGTTTCGAATTAATGTAGGAATATAATAACAATTATCAAGTTCCATTAAAAATTCTGAAGGTAAATTAAGTTGCATGGTGCCGACGGCTAATGCAACAACTCTTGCTTTATTCCCGACGCGTATGTCAACTTCTCCTCTTGCAACATTCCTAGTCCTTCTTAGCCCCTGCATCGAGTTGCATATGTGAACAACCGATCCGGTATCAGATACCCAAGAGCTACTAGAAATATCAGCAAGAAAAATGTCTATAACATATACAACAAGTGTACCTGAAGAACAAGTCACACTTCCAGTCTTCTTGCCTGTCTTGGCAAGCCACTTGCTACAGTTCCTCTTCTAGTGACCGGTTTCCTTGCAGTGAAAGCAAACGTTCCCCATGTTTGGTCCGGACTTGGGCACGGCGGCGATAGTAGGAGTTGCCTCCTTGCCCTTTGCCTTAGTCTTTTTCTTGGACTAGCTCTTCTTGAACTTTGTCGTGTTCTGCACCATCAACACTTGATGCATGCCTTTCTTGATATCCTGCTCTGCCACTTTTAGCATCCCATGCAATTCAGTGAGCTTCTTATCCATGCCATGCATATGGAAGTTTGAGATGAACGTCCCGTGGCTAGCTAGAAGAGAAGCCAAAATTGCATCCATGGACAATTCGTCCCCAAGTGGGAAGTCTAACCGATCCAAAGCTTGCATGTATCCAATCATCTTGATCACATGCGATCTCAGTGGATCACACTCTTTCACCTTACAATCCATCAAGGATTGCCAGATGTTCAACCTTTCGGTCCTTGCCTGCATCTGAAACATCCTCTTGAGGTTCTTGATCATATTGAAAACCTCAACGTTTTTGAAATGCGGCTGCAGATCGGGCTCCATAAAAGCCAGCATGAGACAGCTGATCTCGTTTGACTCATCAACGAGTTCGTGGTGGGCATTCCTGGCCGTGGCATTAGCATTCTCGGCAGGTTCCTCTGGAAGGGGTTCCTCTAGAACATGTTCCTTTTTAGCATGCCTGAGAACAATTCCCAAATTTCTATACCAGGTGGTAAAGTTTGTTCCATTCAGTTTATCCTTTTCTAGGATTGATTTTAACGAAAAACTGGGTTGAGCAAGTGGTGCCATTGATCTACAACAGAAATATGCAAAACACTAAGACATGTATTCATAAAGAGTAATTCAAATTAAACTTTTTAATAAGAACATTACTCCCACTAAAATCAACATCCCTCCGTTTATTCTTAGCGATTCAAGATCCAAGATCTACATGTCTACTAGTGAGCTTTTGCATCACCGCTAGAAGACTAGATCACTCGGTAAGCAACACTTGATAATCGTATCTCCATAGGACTCTTGTTTGTTAGGGGCATCTCATGCCACGCCAACTCTTATGCCTCGAGGCCCAAAATTGTTTTGATAGCCACAACAAGTTAACCAATGCTTCGCTCGTAAGTGTCCCACACAAACACACCACGTTAAGGAGAATTAGAAGCACCCTAATTTTATAGGCCCACCATTAAAAATACTTAACATGTGATGGTGCAGCAATTGGGGAGGCAATATTACTTGACATTATTTGAGAGATCACCCTACTTAAAACATGGATCATGCAAAAGAAGGGCGCATAAAAGGGATAAACTTTCACATGCAGTTTATATATGTGTGATATGGTATAGCCCCTTTCATTAACGCATGGTGATATCCATCTCTATGTGCGCTGCATGCCCATGGCGATCTTGAAAGCACAACTTCTCCCTAGGTGGTTCTGGTAATTAATAACAACATATATTTCATTGGACTAATGTTTCCACCAAGTATATCTAAGGAAAAAGTTCAATGATGGGATGGCTAAAGGATTGTGTGGAGAACCACCCCAAGGAAGGAAGGAATAGGATCGGCCATGCTTCAAGCTTGAGGGTTCTACATTTTATATTTTGTGAGAAATCACTTTTGAGTCCATAGGAAAGCCAGTACTTTTAAAATGGGATGAGGAATTATGATGATCTGTTTGCTCAAGTGATTAGAGATTAGCCACCAAAAATACTCACCCACTTTCCCACAAATACCTTCTGTCCAAATCCAAAAGTCAAAATTCGGTGACACCAACAATTCCCATTCGGATCCACCGAGTTTTACCCTAGACAGAAGCCAAGCCAAACCCTAGCATCTCGGTACTACCAACATTCCATTCGGTGCAACCGAAAACAGTGACCAACTTTCTGTTAACTAATTTCTTAAAAGTAGTCCAACCGAGTTTGATGAATCAGTGACACCGAGACTTGGTAACTACCTACGTCACCCATATCGGTACCACCGAGATTTATATATCAGTCTCACCGAAAAGGACAAAGTTGCCACATTTTGCACTAGTCGGTGCAACCGAGTTTTCACTTCGGTTTCACCGAGTTGGGCAATAATGTTGTAACGGTTGGATTTTTGGAGATGCCTATATATACCCCTCCACCATCTCTCACTCGCAAGAGAAGCACTCAAAACACCCACCCACTTGACATATCCAATTTTCTGAGAGAGAGCCACCTACTCATGTGTTGAGATCTAGATCATCCACTCCAACCATATGGATCTTGATTTCTAGCCTCCCCAAGTTGCTTTCCATCCAATCAATCTCTTCTACCCATGCCAAATCTGTGAGAGGGTGGTTGAGTGTTGAGGAGACTATCTTTTGAAGCACAAGAGCAAGGAGTTCATCATACTACCACATCTATTACCTTTTGGAGGGTGGTGCCTCCTAGATTGGTTAGGTGTCGCTTGAGAGCCTCCTTCTTCGTGATTATGGAGTTGAACCAAGAAGTTTGTAAGGGCAAGGAGATCGCCTACTTCGTGAAGATCTACCCCAAGTAAGGCTAGTCCTCCGTGGATGTAGGCCATCATGGAATAGACAAGGTTGCTACTTCGTGGACCCCTTGTGGGTGGAGCCCTCCGTGGACTCTCGCGACCGTTACCCTCCATGGGTTGAAGTCTCCATAAAGTGGATGTATGATAGCACCACCTATCGGAACCACGGGAAAAATCTTCGTGTCTCCAATTGTGTTTGATCTTCCTGTCTCTATCCTCTTTACATATGCTTGTCTTTACTTTCCGCTGCAGTACTCGTAGACATGCATGTGTAGGGTGAATTTGATTCACAACAATTGCTAAAATCTGCCAACCAATTAACTTGGAAAAGGTTAGGTTTTTATTTGGTCAAGTAGTCTAATCACCCCCCCCCTCTAGACCTACTTCCGATCCTACAAGTGGTATCAGAGCTTTGGTCTCCGTTGCATTGGTTTCACAACCTAGGAGAGTATGGCGTCTAGTGAGGGAAATTATCACCATAGAGGTCCATATTTTGATGGTATAAACTTTGCTAGTTGGAAGCATAAGATGAAAATGCATATTCTTGGTATAACCCTGCCGTATGGGTTGTTGTTCGTGTTTGCTTGCAAGGTGAATTCTTTGGTGATGGAAAGGAACCAGATTGTGAAGCGACCGCGGAAGAATTGAAGATGTTGCAATACAATTCTCAAGCATGTGACATTCTATTCAACTGCCTATGCCCCAAAAAATTCAACAAGATTAGCCGTCTTGAGAATGCAAAGGAAATTTGGGATACTTTGGTTGATATGCACGAAGGTACCGAATCCGTCAGGGAATCTAAGTTGGATGTGCTACAAAGTCAACTTGATAAGTTCAAAATGAAGGATGGTGAAGGAGTCCCCGAAATGTACTCCAGGCTTGCTCTCATCACAAATGAGATTGCCGACTTAGGAAGCGAAGAGATGACCGACAAATTCATCATCAAGAACATACTTAGAGCCTTGGAGGGGAAGTACGACACCGTGTGCACATTGATCCAAATGATGCCAAACTACAAAGATCTCAAGCCCACGGAAGTCATTGGAAGGTTTGTTGCTCATGAGATGTCACTCAAAGACATGGAAGAACTTCACAACAAGTCAAGCGGTGCTTACAAAGATTCAAGTGATACTCCCGCTACATGAAGTGACAACCTTGTAACCTATGAAGAGATAAGCCTCTCATGGTCAAGAAATTCAACAAGTTCTACAATAGTAGAGGCAAAGAAAGAAGCTCCAACTCAAGATATGAAGGGAAGCGTTCATCTAGTCATGACCGGAATTATTACAATTGTGAATGGCCCGAACACGACTCCAATGAGTGCATGCCCCCCCCCCCACAAAATAAGGGAAGAGTCACCTAGAATAAAGAGCTCAAGAGATGAGTCACCTCTAAGAGAGAGAAGGAGTAGAGATTGTCGTTATGAACGAAGATCCTCCCGGAGAAGTAAAGACTCAGAGAAGAAGGACAAGTACATCAAGAGCTACACAAGAAGAAGACATCAAGCTCATGTTGGTGAATGGGTTTCCGGCTCCGAATTCGACAACCACTCCGAGAGAAGCTATCACTCTGACTCCGACTATAGTCAAGATGTAGGTGTTGCCGGACTTGCACTCGTTTCCTCCAACTCCTATGACATATTTGATTCACCAAATGAAGGGAGTTGAAGTTGCTTCATGGCTAAAGGCCCCAAGGTATCACACCACAAATACATTGACTTTAATAGTGATGAGGATAACTTACTTGGAGATGATGACTTGCTATTTGACAAAACTAGTGATATTAGTCAAAATGAACTTGATGGTAATCACGCTAGTCAAGATAAGTCGTGTGATGATAAGAAGGAAATAGAATGACTAACTAAAGAATTGAACACTCTTAAGTTAGACCATGAATCTACTCTAGAAGATCATAGGGAGCTTGTAAGAACTCATGAGAAGCTACGCTTCGAGAAGCTCAATTTGGAGCAAGAACATGAGTTTCTTAAAGCTGTCAATGATGATCTTCGAAAGAAGACTTCCTCTTATCTAGCCAAATGACTACTCTTGTCTACATTCATTCCACAAGTTAAGACTAAACAAACTAGTAACAAAGGCAAGAAAGGATCTTCAAGTAGTAGCAATAAAAATGATAAATCCAATGATATTGATTCTAGTAGTTCTATTGATTCCACTAATGATTCTCTTAGCCAAGTTACACTTGAGCAAGAAAATGATCTATTAAAAGGGATTATAGAAAAAGGTGTCTACAAAAGTCTTGCCACATGTAAGCAATTCGAGGAAATTGTACGCAAGCATGGAAGATACCGGAAGAACCATGGCATTGGTGTAATGCCCAAGATGCGGTCCTATCCTTATTTTGACTCGAGGGCCTCGATAGGGATAGATGCACATCTTGTCTTTTCGCAAGAATGGATATCGTTACAAGTACATGTAAAAAGGAGATGAGTATATGGAATTGGCTTACACTCGCCACAAGCTAAATCATGTTCATCTCAAATACAAACATACATATCAATCCTCATACATAAAAGCAGGGTCCGACTACAGATGAAATCAAATGATAAAAGTGACATCCATCCTTGCTATCCTAGGCTGCCGGACTGGAACCCATCCTATGAACGACGATGATGAAGAAGAAGAACTCCAAATCAAACAAGCATCGCTCTCACGTCAAATCATCGCATTACCTGTACCTGCAACTATTGTTGTAGTAATCCGTGAGCCACAGGGACTCAGTAATCTCATTTCCAAGGGTATCAAGACTTGCAAAGCTTAATAGGTGAGGTATGGTTAAGTGGTGAGGCTGTAGCAAGCACTAAGCATTTATTTGAGTGGCTAACTTACGAGTACAAGAATAAGAAGAGTGATCTACGCATAAACGGATGTGAACTAGTAATGATCAAGAAGTGATCCTAAACACCTACTTACGAGTCAAACATAACCCGACCGTGTCCCCTTCTTGGTTCAAACCTTACAAGAAGAGACAATCACAGTTACGCACACGGTTGGTGTATTTTATTTGAGTTTACTTCAAGTTTACTATGACCGGGTGTTAAACAAATTTCCAAGTTGCCATATAACCGCGGGCACGGCTCTCAGAAAGATTTAACCCTGCAGGGGTGCTCCAACTCATCCATCACAAACTAACCACAAGCTGCGTGGAAAATCTCAACCATGGGATATCCCGTAGTATCCTCACAATCCCGGTGGAAAACCTCAACCTCGAGATAGCCCAAAGTATCCTCGGAATCCCGTGCACAAGACGTTCGAGAAAGGTAAAACAAATCCAGCAAGTCCGCCCGGCATGCCGACAATCCCGATAGGAGCCGCATATCTCATTCTCAGGGCACGACCGGATGGGCTAGACGTCGTGTTGGCTGAGACCCCGGGTGACCAGGGGGCGCCGGACATCGCCCAGGTTGGATCAACACTCATGAGAAGCAGTGGCCCGGATTGTTGATTAATTATCCACGGGTGCCGGCGGGTCCCTATGCAATTTTATTAGTTATTAGACAAATGTAGTACCAATGTTGGGAGTTTTATCCCAAAATGAAAATCAAGGGGGTCCCCATAACAACCCCAAGCATGTTAGGAGCACTCAATATGGAACATAACACCGGTACACAAGTAACTAGGGCAGCAAAGGTGGAACAAAACATCGAGCAAAAGGCCAAGCCTTCCACCTTTTACCAAGTATATATGTGCATTAAATTAAATAGCAATAATATTTTGATATCCCAAAGATATCCATGTTATCACATGGAACAACCAGCACCTGCAACTAGCAACACTATAAGAAGGGGTTAAGCAAGCGGTATATTAGCCAATGGTTTGCTAGGAAGTGGAAGAGTTAGAGGATCTCATGGCAATGTTGGGAGGATTGAAATTCAAGTGGTAGGAAACGAGACATGACGATAGAAACGAGACAATTAGCATGGCAATGATAGTAGTGATATCCAGGGAAATGGTCATCTTGCCTGAGATCCCGCTTGGAAGAAGAACGAATCCGTGAAGTAGACGAATGGGACATAGTCGAACGAATCCTCACACTCTGAAACGGAACGAAACTCTAGCGAGGAGAAGCAAACCCAGAAACAAACAAACAGATGATACGGTAAACACCACAACACAAACATGGCATGATGCACAATCAAGTATGATGCATGTCCGATTTAATAGACATGGCAAGTACAACAATCAAACACTACAAATTAAGTGAAGTTCAATATGCAACGAGTTGCATGTTGACGAAACTCCACGTTGCATTATTTATTTCACTCTCGTTCAATTACTCGACAAGTTTAAATGTTGTTTAAACATGGCAAGAGGTGAAGCATGAACAAACTATTTATCTAGGCATTTTAAATGAGGTCGGAACAACACATAGCATTTCCGAAACAACCCCATATGTGAATTATGAATTTGGTCCAGATCTGTTTTAAACATATTTTATATTTGTTAAACAGCAAAATAAAGTGCACCATGGTATTCTACACATTTTTCTGATCAAGTTACATATGTAGTTCATTTTAATGGGAGCTACCGTTATTTAGTTATGAAATAAACCATTTTAATATGGCATTTATGCAAATTAATGCAAACATCAAGTTTGAGCATTTTAAATATTGTTGAAAGTTGAATATTATTAAACTACACAAAATTCTAAAAATTTTACATAAATAAATTGCGACAAAATACTGAAATATGTGTAGGTCTTTTTTTATCTGAAAATAAAAGAAAAACAACAAAACAAATATGTGGGGTATCTTGGATTTGATCTCCAGACCCCTTGGGTGTATGAGCACTGAAATGACCAGCTGAGCTAAGATGACTCTGTAATCAGAGTTGGATTCGGCCCTAGATGACAATGTGTGCAGTCTGAAACACTAATATACAAAACAAAAAGAAAAGAACTTAAAATTAGGGGTGCGCTGGGTTCGAGAACCCAAGACCCCTTGGATCTGGAGTGGCTGCGCTAACCACCTCAAATGGACTTGTTTGCATGAAATAAGTGCAGGTGAGTACAATAAAAACTAAAGAAGCGGCGGGTTGTGCTTGCTACTTCTTGAGCATGCGTTGGTTTCCCTTGAAGAGGAAAGGGTGATGCAGCAAAGTAGATAAGTATTTCCCTCAGTTGTTGAGAACCAAGGTATCAATCCAGTAGGAGATACAAGCAAGTCCCCAATAGATGTACCTACACAAATAATCAAACACTTGCACCCAACGCTATAAAGGGGTTGTCAATCCCTTCACGGTTACTTGCAAGGATGAGATCTGATAGAGATAGATAGATAGGATTGCTAAAACGAAAAGTAAAACAAAAGTAAAAAGAACGCAGCGAGGTATTTTTGGTATTTTTCGTTTATAGATCTGAAAATATAGTATGGAAAATAGACCCGGGGGCCATAGGTTTCACTAGAGGCTTCTCTCATGAAGGAAAATAATACGGTGGGTGAACAAATTACTGTCGAGAAATTGATAGAAAAGCGAATAATTATGAAGATATCCAAGGCAGTGATTATGCATATAGGCATCACGTCCGTGTCAAGTAGACCGAAACGATTCTGCATCTACTACTATTACTCCACACATCGACCGACTCCTGCCTGCATCTAGAGTATTAAGTTCATGAAGAACAGAGTAACGCATTAGGTAAGATGACTTGATGTAGAGGGATAAACTCAAGCAATATGATGAAAACCCCATCTTTTTATCCTCGATGGCAACAATACAAATACGTGCCTCGCTACCCCTACTTTGTCACTGGGTGAGGACACCGCAAGATTGAACCCAAAACTAAGCACTTCTCCCATTGCAAGAATTACCAATCTAGTTGGCCAAACCAAACCAATAACTCGAATAGACTTGCAAAGATATGAAATCATGCATATAAGAATTCAGAGAAGATTCAAATAATATTCATAGATAAGCTGATCATAAACCCACAATTTACCGGATCTCGACAAACACACCGCAAAAGAGTATTACATCGGATAGATCTCCATGAAGATCATGAAGAACATGGTATTGAAGAACAAAGAGAGAGAAGAAGCCATCTAGCTACTAGCTATGGACCCGAAGGTCTGTGGTGAACTACTCACGCATCATCGGAGGGGCAATGGAGTTGATGTAGATGCCCTCCGTGATCGAATCCCCCTCTGACAGATTACCGGAAAAGGCTCCAAGATTGGATCTCACGGGAACAGAGGCTTCCGGCGGCGGAAAAGTATTTTCGTGGCTCTTTTTGGTATCTAGGGAATATTTGGGAATTTATAGGCCGAAGAATAGGGTTAGGAGGGCTGCCGTGGGGCCACAAGCCAGGGGGCGCCCCCCCTAGGCCGCGCCCTGGTGGCTTGTGACGCCACGGCAGGTCTCCTGCCTTCATCTCCAAGTCTGCTAGGTTTCTTCTGGTCCAAGAAAAATCATTCTGAAGATTTTATTCCGTTTGGACTCCGTTTGATATTCCTTATCTGCAATACTCAAAAACAAGGAAAAAACAGAAACTGGCACTAGGCTCTAGATTAATAGGTTAGTCCCAAAAATAATATAAAATAGCATATTAATGCATATAAAACATCCAAAACAGATAATATAATAGCATGTAACAATCAAAAATTATAGATATGTTGGAGACGTATCAAGCATCCCCAAGCTTAATTCCTGCTCGTCCTCGAGTAGGTAAATGATAAAAACAGAATTTTTTATGTGGAATGCTACATAACATATTTATCCATGTAATATTCTTTATTGTGGCATGAATATTCAGATCCATAAGATTCAAAACAAAAGTCTAATATTGACATAGAAACAGTAATACTTCAAGCATACCAACAAGGCAATTGCGTCCTTTAGAAATAACATGGCCTTAGAAAGTTATCCCTACAAAATCATATGGTCTGGCTATGCTCCATCTTCCCCACACAAAGTATCTAAATCATGGACAACCCCGATGACAAGTCAAGCAATTGTTTCACACCTGTTATGTTCTCAAACCTTTTCAACTCTCACGCAATACATGAGCGTGAGCCATGGATATAGCACTATAGGTGGAAAAGAATATAGTGGAGGTTGTGAAGAAAAAGGAGAAGATAGTTTCACATCAACTAGGCGTATCAACGGGCTATGGAGATGCCCATCAATAGATATCAATGTGAGTGAGTAGGGATTGCCATTCAACGAATGCACTAGAGCTATAAGTGTATGAAAGCTCAAAAAGAAAACTAAGTGGTTGTGCATAAGATGAAAAATTCCACTAGTTATATGAAAGTGACAAAATAGGAGACTCTCTATCATGAAGATCATGGTGCTACTTTGAAGCACAAGTGTGGAAAAAGATAGTAGCATTGTCCCTTCTCTCTTTCTCTCATTTTTTTTGGTGGGCATCTTTGGCCTTTTTATTTTTTATTTGGGCTTCGCTGGCCTCTTTTATTATTTGTAAAGTCAGGAGACTCATCCCGACTTGTGAGGGAGTCATAGCTTCCACCATCCTTTTCTCTCACGGGACAATGCTCTAATAATGAAGATCATCACACTTTTATTTACTTACAACTCAAAAATTACAACTCGATACCTAGAACAAAATATGACTCTATATGCAATATGAAAGTGATGGTGCGTGTCATGAAAAATGGAACGGTGGAAGTTGCATGGCAATATATCTCGGAATGGCTATGGAAATTCCATAATAGGTAGGTATGGTGGCTGTTTTGAGGAAAGTATATGGTGGCTTTTTTGAGGAAGGTGGGTTTAATGCACCGGCGAAAGTTGCGCGGTACTGGAGAGGCTAGCAAAGGTGGAAGGGTGAGAGTGCGTATAATCCATGGACTCAACATTAGTCATAAAGAACTCACATACTTATTGCAAAAGTCTATTAGTTATTGAAGCAAAGCATTAGACACATGCTCCTAGGGGAGAGGTTGGTAGGAGTTAACCATCGAGCGCTCCCGACCCTCACACAAAGGTTGACAATCATTAAACAAATCATGCTCCGACTTCGTTACATAACGGTTCACCATACGTGCATGCTACGGGAATCACAAACTTTAACACAAGTATTTCTTCCAATTCACAATTACTCACTAGCATGACTCATATTACCATCTTTATATCTCAAAACTATATGCAAGGAATCAAACTTCTCATAGTATTCAATGCACTTAATATGAAAGTTTTTATTATATCCCTCTTGGATGCCCATTATATTAGGACCAAATTCATAACCTAAACCAATTACCATGCTGTTTAAAGACTCTCAAAATAATATAAGTGAGGTACGAGAGTTCAATAATTTCTATAAAATAAAACACCACCATGCTCTAAAAAGATATAAGTGAAGTACTAGAGCAACATTGCCTAGCTCAAAAGATATAAGTGAAGCACATAGAGTATTCTAATAAATTCATGATTAATGCGTGTCCCCCTCAAAAGATGTGTGCAGCAAGGATGATTGTGGCAAACTAAAAAGCAAAGACTCATATCATACAAGACGCTCCAAGCAAAACACATATCATGTGGTGAATAAAAATATAGCCTCAAGTAAATTTACCAATGGATTGAAGACGAAAGAGGGGATGCCTTCCGGGGCATCCCCAAGCTTAGGCTCTTTGGTATCCTTGAATATGGCTTGGGGTGCCTTGGGAATCCCCAAGCTTAGGCTCTTGCCACTCCTTATTCCATAGTCCATCAAATCTTTACCCAAAACTTGAAAACTTCACAACACAAAACTCAACAGAAAACTCATGAGATCCGTTAGTATAAGAAAAATAAATCACCACTTTAGGTACTGTTGTGAACTCATTCTTTATTTATATTGGTGTAATATCTACTGTATTCCAACTTCTCCATGGTTCATACCCCCCGATACAACCCATAGATACATCAAAATAAGCAAACAACACAAAGAAAACAGAATCTGTCTAAAACAGAACAGTCTGTAGCAATCTGTAGACTTCGAATACTTATGTAACTCTAAAAATTCTGAAACATTAGGACAATCAGGGAAATTTGTATATCAATCTTGTGTAAAAATTTCAGATCAAAAGCACGTTCCAGTGATTTTACAAACTTCCTGGACTGAGAGCACAAGTTTCTGTTTTTCAGCAAAATCAAATCACAAACACCGTAGACCATCCCAAAGGTCTTACTTGGCTCAAACACTAATTTAAACAAGAAAACACAATTACTACAGAGGTAATAATGTGTAAAACACTCAAAAACAGAAGCAAAAACAAAAGCATAAAAATAAAATTGGGTTGCCTCCCAACAAGCGCTATTGTTTAACGCCCCTAGCTAGGCATAACACAATAGATCTAGGTATTGTCATCTTTGGTATGCAATCCATAAGTAGTTAAACCATCAATAGCTTTTCTAAATAGATCTATCCTTTCCTTTATTTCTCTCCTAGCAGTCGAACTTAAATCATGAAAAGAACTTTGACTAGTAATTTTAACATTCATAAACCCGTACTCTGGATCATCACCATAGATATCATCGTATAAAACACGTATCTTATTTCTAACGGGTTCCCTAGCCATCTTTTTGTGGCACCCTGGCTCAGAGAACCGGATTACCAGTGTTTCCAACCCAGAGATCATGTCTTCTGGAAACACACAACAACTAGGTACAGAACAGAACTGAACTTTATTGATAGGAGTCGAGTACATCGCATATCTTACAATGGTGACGAGGCCAAAGGCACCCTCGGTGCTATGACAGTATCTACATTATTTATGTCACATAGCAGGGCCTCGGAATACTAAGTACTTCTACTACGTAGCGGAACATAGTGCAACTCCATCCACAGGGACAGTGTTGTGGACACATCCTAGTTAGTATAGCCAGCACCTTCAGGACCTTTATCCTCGGATTCTCCTGCATCTGGCATGATACGCCAGGTGAGTACTTTGAATGTACTCGCAAGCTCACGACAACCAAATGATGCAGCAAAATAATAGCATAGCAATCAACCAGACATCATCAAGTTATTTACTTACTATACTGATAATCAACTTACTCTCCTCCGGGTTGTTCCGCAACCCTCGGAATACTCATACCCAGTGAGTACTTCCGAACACAAGACGGGTTCTTTCATCATTAACACCAATACTATGATTGATCACCTACTGAGGTCTGGACGGGCTGTCCAATACCATGGACACGGCTATTCGAATAGTTTTGACACTCTGCAGAGGTTGCGCACTTTACCCACACCATGAAGCACCTGGCCTCGTGATCCCACTTGGGTGGACCAGTGTTGCTTCAACAAAACCTGCCTGACCCGTGACTCTTTCATCGTACCACTGGCACTCTTCCTCCCCCGGAGGTCAGCCTTGGGTGGCCCCTGTGTCCTCATGACACCAGCCACCGTCGTGGCGAAACTATGTAGACCCAAACGGGGCCTACTGTCCCAAACGGGGACGCCGGCATAAACTCAACTATCAACTGGACTCACAGGGTTACCGCCGCTTACTTGATCAGGGTAGCACGCCACGCATAACCCTCCCTCTTTGGAGGTACCGGTGAAAGATCACGCAGTCAGGCCCGACCAGGGTCGTCCATACCGGCAAATGTGGTTGCACGAGTATGCCCGGACAGGTGACTCAAGATCAACCACTAAGTCCATTTGTCAACTATAGTGGTTCAACACAATTCTCAAGTATTTAATTATTACTATGAATTAACTATGTGAAATAATCAACCTAATGCATATAAAAATGCAATGCTATGGAAATGCAATGCTATGCAATGCTATGGAAATGCAATGCTATGGAAATGCATATAAAGAAATAATTAACCATGAATTGAGTATCATGGCTTGCCTTGCTCTGTTGGGTGGTTCAAACACTCTGGATCTTCACAAGCACCAAAGTCTCCTTCTGAGATTATTTTCAAAACATAATTGGAAATGTCACATAAAGAAATTCCGCAAAATGGAAAGAGATGGCCGGACAACGTCGTCCCCTTCGTCTCCGGCGGCGGCGGCGCTCGGGTGGGATCGAAGACGGCGGTTCCGGCGAGGGGAGGGGAGGGCAGGAGGTCAAGGAGCAACAGGGAGCTACCCTGAGCTCGATGGAGGGGTCGAATGGGCTCGGGAAAGCGAGGAACTGCCGGCGACGAGGAGGCTACCTAAGGCGGAGCTCCAGCGAGGTTCGAGGCCAGAGGGCCTCCCGGCCTTGGCTCGTTGCTCGGGGAAGCAATTGAGAGGAGGAGGAGATGGCTGTTGAGCTTTGGAGGGACGGAGAGGGCCTTAAATAGGCGGAGGGCGAGGGCGGGGATCTCTCCCGAAGCGGCGAGGCTCAGCCACGTCGCCGGCACCCGTACGCCGCGCTGGCTGGCCGGGAGCGACGACGAGATGGAAGAGAGCAGGTAGGGGCGACGGGACGGGTCCGGAGCCATCAATGGCGTGCGGACGACCACAGTGGCCGAAGCCCACTGTTCTGCCCGTGGCGACGTTTGGCCGGGAGCGACGGCGGCCTTCTCCGGTGACCGGGAGGTTCGGGAGGAGCCACGGGGCTACCTACGACGATGTCGACACCAGAGGACAAGGGGGGAGCGGTGATGGACGGCTCGGGCGAGCTGACCCGTCTCTGGCGCTGCGCAGAGCGCGCGCTGTGGCATGCCAGCCCCGTGATCACCACTGGTGTGGCCACCAGGAGGACACGCCTGCCTGGCGCACCTTGCCCATGGGGTCGACCCTTGTCCATTTAGCCTCCCTGGGTCACTGGCTCGACCAGGTTCACCCTGCCATGAAGTGTAGCCTCAGCTACAGCTTCTGCCAGCTATCTTGAGGAGATTCTGGAGGGAAAAAG
This sequence comes from Elymus sibiricus, assembly GCA_039707655.1. Taxonomy (NCBI): domain Eukaryota; kingdom Viridiplantae; phylum Streptophyta; class Magnoliopsida; order Poales; family Poaceae; genus Elymus; species Elymus sibiricus. Next base: position 96,245,067 of record CM077663.1, on the reverse strand, counting down.
AGATAAGGATGGAGCCAGAGGAGATGTCTAGGGCCATCAGGGTTGGAAGGACTTCAATCTGGCAAAATTTGAGAAGGTTTGAAGAAGAAATGAACATGGTTGCTTTGAAAACCATCATTCTGGTTCAGAATACCAATGAGCTTGTGGCCCTCACATAGATGCTCTGCTAGTGATGAAACTTTGTGGAAGGGAGTTGTTTGGTGGCACACACATGTCATAAAATTTGTAGATTCATTGTGCACCTCTAGATGGTACTTCCTTCACAAAGGTTCGTAACTAACAGGAACTTAACAGGGTCCTGCTGCTCAAAATTTGAACTGGACCAGATGATGTTTTTGGATATTGGGGCTAGATAAGATCCCTAGAAGCTTGGGGAATTTATTGGGAATTTTCGGGAATAGAAATAATAGGGTTGCTTCACAATGGACAGATTCGGGTCAGAAACAAAATAATTATTCTGACCAAAATTTCCCATTGGGCAATCAAATATTTTTGGCAAATATAGAATCCTATGATGATAAGAAGATGAGGAAAAAGTTTGGGAATTATTTGACCACCCAAACTATAGGTTGCTTCACAACCCATAGTGATGATCTAAATTCCCAAATTAAGAAAATGATTTTATAGAAAAAATTAAATATTGAAAAATTATCCAAGAGAGGCATGGAAATGTTTTATCAAGATGACAAAGGTTTTGGAATGCTTGGAGAAAATTTTTGGAAGGCATAAGTCAACTCAACTAAGGAGGTTTTGAAAACTGCAAATAAAATCCAAATATTTTTGAAAAGAAAAGGTTGCCAAAATCAGGGTGTCACAAACCTACCCCCCTTAGGATGAATATCGTCCTCGAGATTCGGTTGCTCAGGGAACAAGTATGGATATGCAGATCTTAAGAAGTCTTCCCTTTCCCATGTAGCCTCTTCCTCGGTGTGGTGCTCCCATAGCACCTTGTAAAATCTGATTACCTTACTCCTGGTGGTTCTTTCCATTTCATCCAGGATCCTGACAGGTTTCTCTTCGTAGGTCAGGTCCTTAGCCAGTTCTAACTCACTCATGTCCGCTTGCTTGATCGGTGGTGCCATGCACTTTCTTAATTGTGATATATGAAACACATCGTGCACTTCCGACAATTCTGGCGGTAGTTCCAATTGATATGCCACTCTGCCCCTTCTAGCAACCACTGGAAATGGGCCTATATATCTTGGTGCAAGTTTTCCCCGAGTGTGGAATCTCTTTACTCCTTTCATTGGGGTTACTCGGAGGTACGCATATTCTTCGGGTTCAAGGGTCACTTCCCGGTGCTTTGGATCATAGTAACTCTTCTGATGAGACTTGGCTGCTCGAAGACGCTCTTGAATGTCCTTGACTTGCTTCTCAGCCTCGAGCATCAAGTCTGTACCAAAGATTCGGCTATCCCCTGTCTGAGACCAATTCATTGGGGTACGGCATTTTCGTCCGTATAATGCTTCAAATGGTGACATCTTCAAGCTTGACTGATAGCTGTTGTTGTATGATAATTCCACATAAGGTAGACTGTCTTCCCACTTAGGTCCATGGGTGAGGGCACCTGACCGAAGCATATCCTCCAGTATCTGGTTCACCCTTTCTGTCTGCCCGTCTGTCTGCGGGTGGTATGCCGTGCTATGCCACTTGCTAAACTTGGCGTACAGGCGGTGGTCTCTTAATCTTTCTAAGACAGCTCGGAGATGATTCTTATGCTCCTCTTCATCTTTGGAATATATCAGGATATCATCAATGAATACCACCACAAATTTATCCAAAAAGTCCATGAAGACTTTATTCATCATGCTCATGAAGTAGGCTGGAGCATTCATCAATCCAAATGACATGACTGTAAATTCATACAGTCTGTATCGGGTGGTGAACGCTATCTTGGGAATATCCTCTTTTCAAATCTTTAGCTGGTGATATCCAGTTCGAAGGTCAATCTTTGAAAATACCCTGGCTCCATTCAGCTGGTCGAACAAGTCGTCAATGCGAGGAAGCGGGTACTTGTTCTTGATAGTGACCTCATTCAGCTGACGATAATCTACGCACATACGTAGGCTTCCATCCTTCTTCTTGACAAAGAGCATGGGTGATCCCCATGGCGAGATGCTTGGGCGAATATACCCTTTCTGCAACAATTCATCCAGTTGCTTCTTTAACTCCGCCAACTCTGGACCTGGCATATGGTAGTATTTCTTGTAAATTGGAGCAGTGCCGGGTACCACTTCGATTGCAAATTCCAATTCCCGGTCAGGTGGCATTCCGGGTAACTCTTCGGGAAATACGTCTGGAAACTCACATACTACCGGAATCAAGTTCATATCCGTGGCGGTAGCTTGGTATGCCATTCCCTTCTTTGATATCATCTTGCTGGCAAGGAATTGGACGGTTTGTCCGGTTGGGTTGACCAGTGTTACTGTCCTGCTGGCACAATTGATGCACACCTTATGTGGTGTCAACCAGTCCATTCCCAGTATTAAGTCCAATCCCGAGGATTCAATAGCAATGAGGGCAGCTGGAAACTTAACTCCTTGTATCGAAATTTCCAGATCTCTATAGATCAGATTTGTTCTGAGTAGGGAGCCAGGGGACTGTACCACCATGATTTTGTCTAAAGGCGATGGAGAAAATTTGTGCACGGCGGCAAAACTCCGCGAAATAAACGAGCGGGAAGCCCCAGAATCAAATAAAATTACTGCAGGTATGTCGTTAACAGAAAACATACCGAGGACTACTTTTGGAGCTTCGCAGGCTTCCTCAGCGGAGATATGGTGGACGCATCCATGGCAAACATTGTGATTGGGGTGGCGTCCAACAGTGTTGACCTGCGGCTTGATGTTGGCGGATGACTTCCCATTGTTGGTGGGACACTGTTTGGAGTAGTGTCCACTTTGGCCGCAAGTGAAGCAGGTATTGTTGCAGCGGCAGTGTTCTATCACGGGCTGTTTGCCGAAGGTCTTAGTCTGGCTCACTGTCTTGTTATTGTTGCTACCATTGCTCCAGGTAGGCTTATATTCAGAAGTGCCTGGTTGCCAGGTGCGGGGCTTCTGCGCGAACGGCTCCCGGTTGTCCTTCTTAGGCTCGAACTTCCGTTTGTGGTTGTCATGTCCGGACTTGTGCTCCCTCTCGGTTATAAAGGCCTTGTTTATCAGTGTCTGAAAGTCAAGCATGCATAGCTGACAACGGAGAGAGTGATTCAGTCCTCCCAGGAACCGATCTATCTTTCTCTCTTTGGTGGCCACATCATAGGTAGAGTACCGTGACAGATTGTTGAACTTGTTGAGGTACTCCGCTACTGACACGCTTCCTTGTGTCAAAGCCAGGAACTCCCTTTGCTTCACCTTCATGATGCCGGTAGGAATATGATATTTGCGGAATAATTCCTTAAATTTCTCACAAGTAATTTCTTCCTCAGAAGACCATGTTGCCTTTGTGTTATCCCACTATATTGCTGCTGCCCCTTCCAGGTAATGAGTGGCAAACGGAACCTTGTGTGAATCCTCACAACGGGCTATTTCCATCTTCTTTTCTATGGTCCTCAGCCAATCGTCTGCTTCTATCGGATCCACAGCTTGACCAAAATTGGGTGGCTTTGTGCGCTGGAAATCATACAGCCTGGAGTGCGGCCCATTATGATTGTGGTTCTGACCTACCATAGCCTGCATACTCTTCAGGAATTCCATAAGATCCTGGTTCCTCTTTTTGCTCAAACATTCTCATAATCTGATCCGTATTAGGTGCTTGAGGTGGTGGGGGTGGTAAATCTTCTGGTGCTTGACCTACTTGTCTGGCGGATTGACGGACGGGGGTTCCATCCCCGCCTTGGCTACAACTTCTCTTCATCCTAAATTTGTTCCCATTGCAAAATACCGGATCGATGAGCAACATCCATAAGGGAAACACAGTTATGTGACACCAGAAGGAAAATACGCGAAAAAGGCGAATAAAGCAAACCGCATAATTATACAAGATAACCCAACCTTATACATGGCAAGCTAGTAGGGGAATATCATGGCTAAACTGCTCATACGGCAGTTGACATATGCAAAAATGCATGCTCAACAACTTAAGCCTCCACTCTAGTGGCGCTGATGGCACAAACACTGCCAAACCACAGACTCCTCGTCATCTGATCCTGAGTCGGAGTCGGAGCTGATGATGTGGATCTTGTCCTCCGGATCAAAGGAAACACGACGACGCTGCTGGGACGGTTCTCCTTCAGGGGTGGAAGGAGCACAACGCCTCAGCATCGGAGCAGCTGGAGTGGCAAGAAGTGAGGCCCACTCAGCCGGGGTCTCACGACGGCTACCAGACGGAAAGCCTGGTGGCACAGTGGAGGTAGAAGGAGCCTCAAATCTGGGTGGAGGTGGAACTGGTGGGGGATATATGGGTGTATGGGTAGTCTGAGGTGGAGGTGGCACAGGTGCTACGGCTGCAAGCGCCGCTAGGACACGAGACAGCTCTTCAGCCAGGGATATGATCGTACGGTAGCTGGCGTTCATATAGCGAGACAACACAGCAGTCGCACGGTCATATGCCGGGTCAACAGGAGTGAAAATGACTCGCCCTGTCATAGGCGACAGGGTGGGATAATAAAGGAAACCTGGATGAGTCTACATCTCAACCTCGTGGAAGCGCAAGTCAGTGAGAGCCTCCATTGCGGCAAACTCAATCATCAACTCCGGAGTGGAAGCCGTTCCGCCCTTGGTAGAGCGAGAGTAGCAACCAAGGTCCGAGCTCGCGATCATGAAAGCCTCTGCATGGTACTCGTACACCGACTCAGCAAGCTGCTCCCGAAACACCTGGTACACTGGATCTTCACCGTGAGGGTACAATCGAAGCCAGACGTTCCGGAGCAGAACTGGAAAGTTGGATGGTGCAGGCTCAAAATGATAATGGAATGGAACCGGTGCCATCTACACTCACAAGACCACCGTTAGTGGAGTAATGATTTATGATGCATGAAGTGCAACAATCAAATGCAACAATCAAATGCAGAAAACAGATGTGTACTCAGGATCCTATACTAATCGCGGTGCTAGCGCTGACTAACTAGGGTGTCCTACAGTCAGCACGGCTCTGATACCAAGCGTTGTGGCACCCCGGCTCAGAGAACCGGATTACCAGTGTTTCCAACCCAGAGATCATGTCTTCTGGAAACACACAACAACTTGGTACAGAACAGAACTGAACTTTATTGATAGGAGTCGAGTACATCGCATATCTTACAATGGCGACGAGGCCAAAGGCACCCTCGGTGCTATGACAGTATCTACATTACTTATGTCACATAGCAGGGCCTCGGAATACTAAGTACTTCTACTGCGTAGCGGAACATAGCGCAACTCCATCCACAGGGACACTGCTGTGGACACATCCTAGTTAGTATAGCCAGCACCTTCAGGACCTCTATCCTCGGATTCTCCTGCATCTGGCATGATACGCCAGGTGAGTACTTTGAATGTACTCGCAAGCTCACGACAACCAAATGATGCAGCAAAACAATAGCATAGCAATCAACCAGACATCATCAAGCTATTTACTTACTGTACTGATCATCAACTTACTCTCCTCCGGGTCGTTCCGCAACCCTCGAAATACTCATACCCAGTGAGTACTTCGGAACACAAGACGGGTTCTTCCATCATTAACACCAATACTATGATTGATCACCTACTGAGGTCTGGATGGGCTGTCCAATACCGTGGACACGGCTATTCGAATAGTTTTGACACTCTGCAGAGGTTGCGCACTTTACCCACACCATGGAGCACCTGGCCTCGTGATCCCACTTGGGTGCACCAGTGTTGCTTCAACAAAACCTGCCTGACCCGTGACTCTTTCATCGTACCACTGGCACTCTTCCTCCCCCGGAGGTCAGCTTTGGGTGGCCCCTGTGTCCTCATGACACCAGCCACCGTCGTGGCCAAACTATGTAGACCCAAACGGGGCCTACTGTCCCAAACGGGGACGCCGGCATAAACTCAACTATCAACTGGGCTCACAGGGTTACCGCCGCTTACCTGATCAGGGTAGCACGCCGCGCATAACTCTCCCTCTTTGGAGCTACCGGTGAAAGATCACGCAGTCAGGCCTGGTCAGGGCCGTCCCATACCGGCAAATGTGGTTGCACGAGTATGCCCGGACAGGTGACTCAAGATCAACCACTAAGTCCATTTGTCAACTATAGTGGTTCAACACAATTCTCAAGTATTTAATTATTACTATGAATTAACTATGTCAAATAATCAACCTAATGCATATAAAAATGCAATGCTATGGAAATGCATGCATGAATTGAGTATCATGGCTTGCCTTGCTCTGTTGGGTGGTTCAAACACTCTGGATCTTCACAAGCACCAAAGTCTCCTTCTGAGATTATTTTCAAAACATAATTGGAAATGTCACATAAAGAAATTTTGCAAAATGGAAAGAGATGGCCGGACGACGTCGTCCCCTTCGTCTCCGGCGGCGGCGTCGCTCGGGTTGGATCGAAGACTGCGGTTCCGGCGAGGGGAGGCTCGGGCAGGAGGTCAAGGAGCACCAGGGAGCTACCCTGAGCTTGATGGAGGTGTCAAATGGGCTCGGGAAAGCGAGGAACTGCCGGCGACGAGGAGGCTACCGAAGGCAGAGCTCCGGCGAGGTTCGAGGCCAGAGGGCCTCCCGCCCTTGGCTCGTTGCTCGGGGAAGCAATTGAGAGGAGGAGGAGATGGCTGATGATCTTTGGAGGGACGGGGAGGGCCTTAAATAGGCGGAGGGCGAGGGCGGGGATCACTCCCGAAGCGGCGAGGCTCAGACACGTCGCCGGCGCCCGTACGCCGCGCTGGCTGGCCGGGAGCGACGACGAGATGGAAGAGAGCAGGCAGGGGCGACGGGACGTGGCCGGAGCCATCAATGGCGTGCGGACGACCACAGTGGCCGAAGCCCACTGTTCTGCCCATGGCGACGCTTGGCCGGGAGCGACGACGGCCTTCTCCGGCGACCGGGAGGGTTCGGGAGGAGCCACGCGGCTACCTGCGACGATGTCGACACCAGAGGACAAGGGGAGAGCGGTGATGGACGGCTCGGGCGAGCTGACCCATCTCTGGCGCTGCGCAGAGCGCGCGCTGTGGCATGCCAGCCCCGTGATCACCACTGGTGTGGCCACCAGGAGAACACCTCTTCCTGGCGCACCTTGCCCATGGGGTCGACCCTTGTCCATTTAGCCTCCCTGGGTCACTGGCTCGACCAGGTTCACCCTGCCATGAAGTGTAGCCTCAGGTACAGCTTCTGCCAGCTATCTTGAGGAGATTCTGGAGGGAAAAAGAGATAAGGATGGAGCCAGAGGAGATGTCTAGGGCCATCAGGGTTGGAAGGACTTCAATCTGGCAAAATTTGAGAAGGTTTGAAGAAGAAATGAACATGGTTGCTTTGAAAACCATCATTCTGGTTCAGAATACCAATGAGCTCGTGGCCCTCACATAGATGTTCTGCTAGTGATGAAACTTTGTGGAAGGGAGTTGTTTGGTGGCACACACATGCCATAAAATTTGTAGATTCATTGTGCACCTCTAGATGGTACTTCCTTCACAAAGGTTCATAACTAACAGGAACTTAACAGGGTCTTGCTGCTCAAAATTTGAATTGGACCAGATGATGTTTTTGGATATTGGGGCTAGATAAGATCCCTAGAAGCTTGGGGAATTTATTGGGAATTTTCTGGAATAGAAATAATAGGGTTGCTTCACAATGGACAGATTCTGGTCAGAAATAAAATAATTATTCTGACCAAAATTTCCCATTGGGCAATCAAATATTTTTCGCAAATATAGAATCCTATGATGATAAGAAGATGAGGAAAATTTTTGGGAATTATTTGACCACCCAAACTATAGGTTGCTTCACAACCCATAGTGATGATCTAAATTCCCAAATTAAGAAAATGATTTTATAGAAAAGATTAAATATTGAAAAATTATCCAAGAGAGGCATGGAAAGGTTTTATCAAGATGACAAAGGTTTTGGAATGCTTGGAGAAAATTTTTGGAAGGCATAAGTCAACTCAACTGAGGAAGTTTTGAAAACTGCAAATAAAATCCAAATATTTTTGAAAAGAAAAAGTTGCCAAAATCAGGGTGTCACACTTTTCCAACCAATCATCCTTATACCCTATGAAAATTCCCCTTGTTAACCAATCAAATTCATCATAAGTCTCAAGATACAAGGTTTGAGTGACTTCCGCGTAGGGAACTCTTCTCCTAAGATTTTCACTATAAGATTGATAGTCTCTAGATTCAAGACTACGCAAGATCTCTTTATCATGGAGAATTTCTTCAATTGGAGGATGTTCAACATTTTTATTATAGAAAGCAAAAATCTCCCTAGCTTCTTGTACGATAAAATCAAATTCACGCATGAGGATGATAGTAGCAATCTTTTTAGCTTTAGGATGATTAATATTGGGAAGTTCATAAAACACCTTTTGCAAAGCGGGATGAATGTGCACAAATTTTCTTTCCAATTTTTCAATGCGCATGACAATAGCATCCGCATAACAATTTGTGCTAAGAAGAATAGATCTATTATTCATAGGCATCACTCCCGTACAATCAAAGAATTCTTGGATAACACTCTTCCCAATAATATTTCCATCTCCCACTTGAAAAGTTTTAGCTTTATGATTAGGAGGAGGTTCAGTTTCATGATCTAGAGAGCAAGATCCAAATTTTTCCTCAAGATTCGTATTAGCAATACCCTCGAAATTTTCCATGATACCCTTCCCCGATTCAGACATGGTAACAACGAAAGCAATCTAGCACACAAGCAAACGAGAAGCTAATGAAAAGACGAACGGAAGAAGGGCGAATAAAAAGGCAAATCTTTTTGGTATTTTCTGAAAATTGTTTTAGAAGTGGGGAAGAGGAAACGAGAGGCAAATGGCAAATAATGCATATGCAAGAGATGAGTTTGTGATGGGTACTTGGTAGGCTTGATGTAGATCTCCCCAGCAACGGTGCCAGAAATCCTTCTTGGTACTTCTTGAGCATGCGTTGGTTTTCCCTTGAAGAGGAAAGGGTGATGCAGCAAAGTAGATAAGTATTTCCCTCAGTTGTTGAGAACCAAGGTATCAACACAGTAGGAGATACAAGCAAGTCCCCAATAGATGTACCTACACAAATAATCAAACACTTGCACCCAACGCTATAAAGGGCTTGTCAATCCCTTCACGGTTACTTGCAAGGATGAGATCTGATAGAGATAGATAGATATTATTGCTAAAACGAAAAGTATAACAAAAGTAAAAAGAATGCATCGAGGTATTTTTGGTATTTTTGGTTTATAGATCTGAAAATATAATATGGAAAATACACCCGGGGGGCATAGGTTTCACTAGAGGCTTCTCTCATGAAGGAAAATAATACGGTGGGTGAACAAATTACTGTCGAGAAATTGATAGAAAAGCGAATAATTATGAAGATATCCAAGGCAGTGATTATGCATATAGGCATCACGTCCGTGTCAAGTAGACCGAAACGATTCTGCATCTACTACTATTACTCCACACATCGACCGACTCCTGCCTGCATCTAGAGTATTAAGTTCATGAAGAACAGAGTAACGCATTAGGTAAGATGACATGATGTAGAGGGATAAACTCAAGCAATATGATGAAAACCCCATCTTTTTATCCTCGATGGCAACAATACAAATACGTGCCTCGCTACCCCTACTTTGTCACTCGGTGAGGACACCGCAAGATTGAACCCAAAACTAAGCACTTCTCCCATTGCAAGAATTACCAATCTAGTTGGCCAAACCAAACCAATAACTCGAAGAGACTTGCAAAGATATGAAATCATGCATATAAGAATTCAGAGAAGATTCAAATAATATTCATAGATAAGCTGATCATAAACCCACAATTCATCGGATCTCGACAAACACACCGCAAAAGAGTATTACATCGGATAGATCTCCATGAAGATCATGAAGAACATGGTATTGAAGAACAAAGAGAGAGAAGAAGCCATCTAGCTACTAGCTATGGACCCGAAGGTCTGTGGTGAACTACTCACGCATCATCGGAGGGGCAATGGAGTTGATGTAGATGCCCTTCGTGATCGAATCCACCTCCGGCAGATTACCGAAAAAGGCTCCAAGATTGGATCTCAAGGGAACAGAGGCTTCTTGCGGCGGAAAAGTATTTTCGTGGATCTTTTTGGTATCCAGGGAATATTTGGGAATTTATAGGCCAAAGAATAGGGTTAGGAGGGCTGCCGTGGGGCCACAAGCCAGGGGGGCGCCCCCCCTAAGGCGCGCCCTGGTGGCTTGTGACGCCACGGCAGGTCTCCTGCCTTCATCTCCAAGTCTGCTGGGTTTCTTCTGGTCCAAGAAAAATCATTCCGAAGATTTTATTCTGTTTGGACTCCGTTTAATATTCCTTATCTGCAATACTCAAAAACAAGGAAAAAACAGAAACTAGCACTAGGCTCTAGATTAATAGGTTAGTCCCAAAAATAATATAAAATAGCATATTAATGCATATAAAACATCCAAAATAGATAATATAATAGCATGGAACAATCAAAAATTATAGATACGTTGGAGACGTATCAGTGCTCACCACGGGCTTTGGGCAGAGGGCACGGTCAACGGCGGTCATGGCAGCTGCAGGTGCAGGGACTTGGCCTCGCGGCGGGCAGGACGACGCGGGTTTTGCGAGTGGGGAACGGGAGGAGATGACAAATCTGGGCACGAGCAACCCATTCCTGGAGATGAGGGGTCTTGGGGAGGCGCGGACGGGCGACCTCCATGGCGGCGGTGACGGGTTCACGTGCTCTGTTCAACGAGAGAAGAGAGAGAGAGAGATAGAGCTTAAAGAGAGAGCTTAAAGAGAGAGCTTAAAGAGAGACAGACAGAGAGAGAGACAGAGAGCTTAAAGAGAGAGAGAGAGAGAGAGAGAGAGAGAAGAGAGAAGAGAGTATGGGAGGAGGACAAGCGAGATGGCAGCAGAGAGGGGCGGCGATGGTCCGACAGGTCGCCGGTGGCGCGCTCCGGCGCGGCGACGAGGTACTCATGGATGGTGCGTAGGGCTGCGAGGTCTTGGAGGGCACTTGATCTGTAGGCTTGGGGAGCTCGTGCTCCTAGGCGTGGGGAGGCTCGTCTGCGAGCAAGGTGGAGGTGGCGGGTTAGGCTCGATGGAAGGATGGATCGGGCAGGCGGAGATTGTCCGATGGCTGAAATCGAGGAGAGGTGTTGGCTTGGCTGTGGGCTGGGATGGATCCCGAGGAAGAGGGTGGCGGCGGCTACGGGTGGATGGGACAGATACCTAGATTGGGTTTAAACTCGTATATATAGCAATGAGATTAGGGTATAGACTATCTTGTCCCTATGATCGTAGATCGACGGTCGAGAAATATATCTAGGGGAGATCAATTGAGAAACGGATGATGGTTTAGGGTATTTCGTGGTTGATCCGGACCCATTGGTCCCGACCGCCGGGTTCGGGTCCGGGGGGAGTTTTCGGACTAGGTTGCGAGTGGATCGATGCCCTGTGCAGAGAGGCTAGGTGGAGATGAGAGGTAAAATGGGTAGCCCGACTTCAATTTTGAAAATCACAGCACATCTCGATTTGACCGGCTATAGTGCCGCTTTAGGTTTAATGGTTGGGGCACCAAACGAACTCCGAATGCGATAAAATTTGGCAGACGGTCTACCTACAATATAGTAAGACCGCTCGCCAACTTTCACCCCATACCGAGAACATTTTTATCCCACTTTTGAAAAGAATATTTTAGCGATGCCGCGGGCGCTTGCCTGTGTGGTTGGTCTTGAAATGGTCGTCAACGAAAATGGGGAGAACCGACAACTAATAACGTATGCAAGTTTGAAAAAACTGACGGCAACGGAGTGCCGATGCTATGTCGATGATGCAAATGATGCAATGACAAATGCAACACACAGACAAATAATGCGATGAACGCGAGAATAACTAGAAGGCATCTGGAGCATCGGTCTGGAGCTGTTACAACTGGCTACTTCAACGCCAATGGAGTTGAATGGGAAGAAGGTCAATACCCCAAGCCGAAGTTTATTCCCAAAAAGGAGAAGTATGAACACACTCTTCCCAAGGGAACAAACACTGGTGCAGCGACGTGCTATACAAACGGTTTTTAACCCCTTTCCGCGACGTAGTTCTAAACCGTCGCCTTGCATGTGTGGGCGATAGGGCGGTCCAGCCCACACGACACGGCAAACCCATCAGCGATGGTGGCCAACGAACGCAAATGTTTGGCCAAACTAAGCATATGGGATGTCTGCATCTATCACAAACGAGGGTCGCCGGACAATCGTTTGAGATATGGTGTATTTCCCATACGGTTCATCCTTGCAGCTCGTGTGAGATCACACTAACATCGTGCACGCTATTCTGTGGCGCGCCGTTTATGATGTGCACCGAATCGCAAACAGTTCACGATTATAAAGCGTGTATGATAAGGGGGCTATCACACACATTTAGTTCCACTATGACCGTCTGTGATATGATATAAGAGTGCATACGTTTATCATTATAAAAATGTATGCGAAGGTTGAATATATCCCACACGCGGCGTTTCAGATAAACGTTTGTGATTTATAATATGCTCCAAACATGTGATCCATACTTCCCAAACGTGTCATCCAGACTAACTGTGTCAGATGAAGGCCTATCACACGCGTTCTTCTTTGACCAACGTTTATGATGGGCATGATATCGTACACAGTTGAAAATACGAAATCGTGTGTGATAAGAAGACTACCACAAACGCTGGTGTTGTTAATCTCACACATTATTTCTCGTCTGACCGTGTGCAAAGACGAGATTCATCGCACACGTCTCGAATGGAGAAACGTGTGTGATATTGAAGTTGATCGCATACGTTTTGCTTTCTCAAACTGTATGCATTGTAATGGCCTGCAGAGCATGATTTGCCCCTAATTAAATACCGTTGTTCATAATTCACATAATTTAAATTTGAAAGTTGGAATTCATGTATTTCAAATCGAATCATGTTTAAATGTAGGTTTAAGAACGAATGCATAATTCGATTCACATGTACATATACTCAAGAACTACATAAGCATCAATTTTCCCAAAAAAAGGAAAACTACAGAAGGGACAAATAAAGAATGATGGAAGCATGGTTGTACTGAAGACGGTAAAGAGAGAGCCGAAAGACATTTTGTATGCTGGAGAAGGTGAAGAGGAATGCCCATATTGTGCCCTCCTCCATGCCTAACGCACGAACGACTCTAGGCCAGCCCCTAGTGATGGTTGCCCGCCCATCCTTCACTGTCTTCATTACGACTTCTCGATGCTCATTGTAGTCTCGATGATATATTTTAACCTTCATTGCATGTCCAACAATCATGTACTTTGCGAGGTAATCTTGAGTAAACTTCTTTGGGAACCACTGCAAAAGAAAAAGATTCAGACATTGTTGTGTGACAACTCATTATGGGCAGTACTAATAGAAGCCTATAGAGTTCGTAGTTACCATCCTACAGCTCACTATTTTGTTGGATAGAGCATAAACAAATAGTCTAACTGGCATTGTTCGTCTCTTTTCCCTAACAATCATTTTCAGTTTCCTCACTTGATGCTGGTTCATGAATATTTCATTGCCCCACACGCAAAAAGGGTCCAGGAATGGATCTTTACCTAAGACATATGTACCTACAAGCAAGAAGCCGATATTAGAAGCAAAAGTGCAGTTGCAGAATGGTGTAATATATTACTCCATCAGTTCCAAAATGTGTTGCGTATAAACATTTTGAGAAGTCAACATTTACTTACTTTGACCAAGTTTGTAGAGAAAAACATTTACATCTAGAATTGCAATTCCATTTCATTAGATACATCACAAAATTTCATATTGTATACATTTTAGATGGTATATGTAGATACATCACAAAAATCTATATGCACTACATGATGAAACGGATGGAGTATAAGCGGAGGGATGAAAAGAACCTCGGTGAAAAACGTTGGCCACTCCCATTGTTGTCCTGTGCAAGTACATGTAAAGTCATGATAAGTACAACAGGCTTAACATCTACCAAGTATACGAGGTATTTTCTTGAAATAAACAAGGCATATATGCTCACTATAACAACCCAATATAGCCATTTGATACTGGACAAATGCTCTATGGAACCAACCTAACAAGAAGATAACGAAAAGCAAGGCGTTTGCTTGAAAACTAGACAAATGCTCATTGCAATCAACCTAACAACCAGATACAGAAAAGCAAGGCATCTGCCTGAAAACTAGACAAATGCTCACTGCAACCAACCTGGCAACCAAATTCAGAGAAACAAGGCATAAATGTTTAAAGCGGGAGTTAAGGGCATATGTTAACAACACCAGGCATAATAGGTGGTATTGATGAAATTGAACTGCACAGTTCATACTTGCACATAATGAACATCGCATTGTGAATAACTGAAATAAACAAGGCATTCATGCTCACTGTAACAACCAACTATAGCCATTGAAAACTGGACAAATACTCAATGAAACCAACCTAACAACCTGATACATAAAAGCAAGGCATTGGCTTGACAACTGGACAAATGCTCAATTAAACACTGCATGATTATCGCATGGCAAAAGCTACTGCAACAATGGGTACGGGACGGCTAGCTAGAAAAGGTATGATTTGCTCACAGGATGTTGCCTCACTTGTCATGGATGGGCTCCTTCCACTTGGGGTATGAGGTGCCCAGGGTACGCTCCCTGATGTTGCAGATGGGACATTTCCCCTTGTAACAGCCGTAGTGTGTGCCATTATCTTGGTGGATGAGATCTGACTTTGGAGCTAAGGATCCCAAGCCACCGCCGTAGAACGTTTCTTTCAGAAATGACAAAAGGGGCTCGATGGCATAGAAGGATCGCAAATCCATGACCGCGAGGCGGAGGAGATCAGCGGCGGGGCCTTTGAAGAGATCGATGTCGGTTGAACGAGAGGCGTTGCCGGTGGATCACTTAACTTGTGACATGGCCCGGGTGAAGCCGGTGATGTTGACGAGCTTGATGTCGTAGCCGGCTCTCCTGAGATACAGGAATACGCGATCTCGCAGACTTGAAGCCTTCGGCCTGGCAACGTAGGCATCGTCCTCACCGGCTCCCGCGGCGAGGTGTTCGTCCGGGATCGAACGGTCGGGGCAGACGGCGCCCACCTCGCCAGCGTACGGCGGAGAGGCCATGATAGACCTATTTTTGCTCGTACACTCCTTGAGATCCATGGGAGATGTGGTCGGGCTGACTAGGCTGCGACTCTCTGGAGTACGGGATGGGGATCTGGGGGAAAGGGACACCGCCGGCCTCATCTAAAAACTCAGGGCGGCGATGGTGTATGTGGATCGATGGGGACCCTGAACTTGTTTAGCTATGAGGCACGGGCAGACCGGATGAGGTTGGTGGTGGGAGGTGGCGGCGGGGGCGAGCTAGGGTCAAGCTCCTGCTGAAAAATTTAGCAGTAATGGTGTGGGTGGAGATGGTGGTGGACGAGGGAACGCGACGGTTCAAATGCCTCAGCAGCTGAAATTTTACTATAGGGTCGGTGCGGTGGACAAGGAAGGGTGGCATGTAGTTGAAATACCGCTTCCAATTAAATTTTGGCAAAGGAACTGGGCAGGAGCAACCAAGATCGCACACGGTTCAAACATAATATAGTGTGTATGCTCTACGCTGTAACGAAATGTCGTGTCGCGAAACCACGAATTTTTGCATCGCTCAAGGCGGGTAGCTCTTTCTGAGATTTCTCAAGGTGGGTTCATCTCACACGGTTCATCCTCAATTTCAGTCGCAGACGTCAAATTCATCCTAAATTTCCACATGCCCACAAACAGATGACACAAACATTTGGCAAATTTTCACCACAAAATGCCTTACTTTGAAGTGGATTAGTTGACAATAGTTCATATGCTCAGTAATTTACAAACAGTTCGTCAATTTACATGAAGATGAACTGCACAAAATATTCACTACACCATGGATGCATACAAACGCCGCGCCTCCACCGTCGTCATGACCTTCCTCGGCTCAGAATGAGTATTCAGAGGAGCTCGTCAAGTCGATGAGCTCCACTGGTTCCACGGCGGAGACCGGCGGGGCTACCTCGGCCGGAGCGACCGCGATGCCTCTTGCCAGGTCTGCCACTGTTGACGAAGATGTCGTGGCATCCACGTGGGCCATCGGGATACAAATGGGCGCCGCTCTCGCTAGAGCTGTGTCCCTGGTCGCCGTGGACACTGTTGCCAGGGCTCCTGCCGTAGCTGCAAGGCCTGCACTGGCCTCCAACGCGGCTGAGAGGCATGTGGCGGCCTGCTCCGCCGCCTTCTGGTCCTGCTCCCACCTCTTTTTTTCCTCTGCATCTTAGTTCCGCTTCCTCTTCGCACTCTTCCGCCGTTTCTGCCGCTTCAGATCCCTAGCCGCATTGCACATGGCATCCGCAGATGCGATAGATTGCTCCACACCGACACTGAGACGACGCTCATCCTCATCATGCAGGAACGCACCGAGGCCCAATTCCTAGACGGACAGAGTGATGGCATCTGCATCTGACACTGAAACTCGGGGTCATCGTCGTTGTCGTTGGCCGCGGCAGATGACGATTGACCATTGACCGACATAGAGGACAGCGCGCCGGAATCCTCTATCCCGTCATCGTCGGCCACGGCAGCTGGCTATTTGCCGTTGCCTGCCATGGCGGCCAACGCGTCGGAATCCTCTATCACGTCGTCGTCCAACACTACCAGGATGGCGACATGCACATCCCCATGGTTGATCAACGGTTCCATTTGGTGTGTGTGGAGGTGGTGGCGAGCTATCGGCAGAAAAATTAGCTGTTAGCCGCTAGCGGCGAGATCTTTTATAGGTCGCTGTCGGGTGATGTCTACTACGCAACCTTCTTCTTGTAGACTCGTGTTGGGCCTCCAAGCGCAGAGTTTTTTAGGACAGTAGCAAATTTCCCTCAAGTGGATGACCTAAGGTTTATCAATCCGTGGGAGGCGTAGGATGAAGATGGTCTCTCTCAAACAACCCTGCAACCAAATAACAAAGAGTCTCTTGTGTCCCCAACACACCCAACACAATGGTAAATTGTATAGGTGCACTAGTTCGGCGAAGAGATGGTGATACAAGTGTAATATGGATGGTAGATATAGGTTTTTGTAATCTGAAAATATAAAAACAGCAAGGTAGCAAGTAACAAAAGTGAGCAAAAACAGTATTGCAATGCTTGAAAACAAGGCCTAGGGTTTATACTTTCACTAGTGGAAGTTCTCTCAACAATACTAACATAGTTGAATCATATGTAAATCCCTCACGTGCGACAAAGAGTTCACTCCAAAGTCACAAATAGCGGAGAACAAACGAAGAAATTATTGTAGGGTACGAAACCAGCTCAAAATTATCTTTTCCGATCAATCTTATGAGCTGTCCCTATAGGTCTCACGAACAGCCCCAGAGTTCGTACTAAAATAACACTTTAAGGTACACAACAACCAAAACCCTAATGTCACCTAGATACTCCAATGTCACCACGAGTACCCATGGGCTTGATTATACGATATGCATCACACAATTTCAGATTCATCATGTTCAATCCAACACAAAGAACTTCAAAGAGTGCCCCAAAGTTTCTACCGGAGAGTCAAGATGAAAACATGTGCCAACCCCTATGCATAGATTCCCAAGGTCACGGAACCCGCAAGTTGATCACCAAAACATACATCAAGTGGATCAACAGAACATCCCATTGTCACCACGGATATCCCATCGCAAGACATACATCAAGTGTTCTCAAATCCTTTAAAGACTCAATCCGATAAGAAAACTTGAAAGGGAAAACTCAATTCATCACAAGATAGAGAGGGGAAAACTCCATATGATTCATCTATATTAATAAATCTCGCGGTACATCAAGATCGTGTCATCTGAAGAACACGAGAGAGAGAGAGATCAAACACATAGCTACTGGTACATACCCTCAGCCCCGAGGGTGAGCTACTCCCTCCTCGTCATGGAGACCGCCGGCATGATGAAGATGGCCTCCGGTGATGGTTTCCCCCTCCGGCAGGGTGCCGGAACAGGCTCCCGATTGGTTTTTCGTGGCTACAGAGGCTTGCAGCGGCGGAACTCCCGATCTAGGTTTCTTTCTGGGGGTTTTGGTATTTATAGGAATTTTTGGCGTCGGTCTCACGTCAAGGGGACTCCCGAGGGGCCCACAAGCCAGGGCGGCGCGCCCTAGGGGGGGCACCCCCTAGGCTTGTGGCTGCCTCGGGACACCTCTCCGGTATCTTTTTGCTCCAGTATTTTTTATATTTTTGAAAAATATTCTTCGTAAATTTTCAGCCCATTCCGAGAACTTTTATTTCTGCACAAAAAAACGACACCATGGTAGTTCTGCTGAAAACAGCGTCAGTCCGGGTTAGTTCTATTAAAATCATACCAAAATCGTATAAAATTATTGTAAACATGGCATGAATACTTCATAAGTTATAGATACGTTGGAGACGTATCAGCATCCCCAAGCTTAATTCCTGCTCGTCCTCGAGTAGGTAAATGATAAAAGAAATAATTTATGAAGTGTGAATGCTAGCAAGTGCACAAGTTTGATCAATGATAATTCCAATCAGGTTTTCTAGCATCAATATAAATCATAAGCAGTAGCTCATCTCATAAAACTTCTCATGATCAAGTAACAAGCTATTCACATGTTAAAGTATAGACCAGAAAGTTTCTTGAAAACTAACAAACCATATTCCTAGTCATCGAACAATTGCAATTAATCTTATTTTCAGGAAGGGTCTATGTAAGAGCTTTGATTTAGCAAATTCCACATACTCAACTATCATATAGTCTTCCATGATTATTGACACTCAAAGCATATTTTTAGAACAAATAGCATCCATCGAACACAGAGAAAGATAGGGGCTTAATGTTTTGCCTCCCAACTTATTTATCATATAGATAATTGTCAACAATAATAAGTCATGATCAAATATATTTGTTTGGATATATATGTCTAGATCATTCCCCAACACATGACGCTTGCCAAGAGAAAAAGGCGAAATATAGGAAGTGGTGAAGATCACCATGACTCTTGCATAAAGGTAAGTACTAGAAAGTAAAAGATAGGCCCTTCGTAGAGGGAAGCATTGATTTGCAAAGGTGCCAGATCTCCAGCTTTTAAAATAGAGATGAATAATTATTTTGAGCGGTATGCTTTCATTGTCAACATAACAACCGAGAGATCTCGGTATCTTCCATGCTAGATACATTATAGGTGATTCCCAAACAGAATGGTAAAGTTTTTACTCCCCGTCCACCAATCAATCACACTCCACGGCAAGCCGAATCCACGGGTACCATCCATACAAACAACAATCTTGGGGGAGTTTTGTTTCATTATATTTTGATTTGATTTTTGAGCATGGAACTAGGCATCCCGAATACCAGCCACTTTCTCGTGAATGATAGTGAATCAACACATATCGTGAGAATAACCCACCTAGCATGGAAGATACTGACATCCCCTAGTCACTATATGAGCGATTCGGGCATACAAAACAGAATATTATTTGAAGGTTTAGAGTTTGGCACATGCAAATTTACTTGGAACGGCAGGTAAATACCGCATATAGGTAGGTATGGTGGACTCATATGGAACAACTTTGGGTTTAAGTGTGTTTGGATGCACAAGTAGTATTTCTACTTGGTGCGGAAGTTTTGGCTAGTATGAGGTGGAAGCAAGCACCACATGTGTGGCACCCCGGCTCAGAGAACCGGATTATCAGTGTTTCCAACCCAGAGATCATGTCTTCTGGAAACACACAACAACTTGGCACAGAACAGAACTGAATTTTATTGATAGGAGCCGAACACAGGCACATATCTTACAATGGTATCGAGGCCAAAGGCACCCTGGTGCTATGACAGTATCTACATTATTTATGTCACATAGCAGGGCCTCGGATACCCAGTACTTTTACAGCGTAGCGGAACATAGCGCAACTCCATCCACAGGGACACTGTTGTGGACACATCCTAGTTAGCATAGCCAGCACCCTCAGGATCTCCGTCCTCAGATTCTCCTGCATCTGGCATGATACGCCAGGTGAGTACTTTGAATGTACTCGCAAGCTCATAACAACCAAGAAATGCAGCAAACAATAGCATGGCAAACACTACGATAGCATCAACATAATTTACTCACTATACCGATCCTCAACTTACTCTTCTCTGGGTTGTCTCACAACCCTCGGAATACTCATGCCCAGTGAGTAGTTCCGAACACAAGACGAGTGCTTCCATCATTAATATCCGTAATAGGGTTGATCTCCTACTGAGGTCTTGACGAGCTGTCCAATACCGTGGACACGGCTATTAGAATAGGTTTTTACACTCTGCAGAGGTTGCGCACTTTACCCACACCATGAAGCACCTGGCCCTGGCCTCGAGATCCGACTCGGGTGGACCAGCATTGCTTCAACAAAACCTGCCTGACTCGTGACTCTTTCATCATACCACCGACACTCTTCCTCCCCCAGAGGTCAGCCTTGGGTGGCCCTTGTGTCCCCAAGACACCTGTGTCCCCATGACACCTGCCACCTCTGTGGCCAAACTCTGTAGACCCAAACAAGGCCTACTGTCCCAGACCGGGAAGCCGGCACAAAGTCAACTATCCACTGGGCACACAGGGTTATCACCGCTTACCTGATCAGGGTAGCACGCCGTGCATAACCCTCCCTCTTTGGAGGTACCGGTGAAAGATCACGCATGTCAGACCCGGTCAAGGCCGTCCCATACCGGCAAATGTGGTTGCACGAGTATGCCCGGACAGGTGACTCAAGATCAACCACTAAGTTATATGAAAACAATAGTGGTTCCACATAATTCTTGAGCATTTATTTAATGTCATTAATTATCAAACAAATCAACCTAATGTGTATAAGAAATGCAATGCTATGGAAATGCATGCATGAATTGGGTATCATGGCTTGCCTTGCTCTGTTGGGTGGTTCAAACACTCTGGAACTTCACAACCACCAACTTCTCCTTCTGAAAGTATTTTCAAATACAATTGGAAAATGTCACATATAACAATTTTGTTAAATAGAAATTCTGTGGTCAGTGGAAAAATACCAAAATTTACCAGAAAATAAAGGGGATTAAGACAAACACAATGCAAAAAGAATCAACTGCACTGGGGTTGTAGATAAAAAGATATTAATGGTCAAAGTTAGGTCAAAATTCTGTTTTTAAAATAGATTTACTATAAAATCAGAAAATCCCCAGGGTTGACGTCGAAGGCGTATTTCCAGAATGCGCCTCCACTTACATACCGCTTCGGGAGCGGCTGTCCCACTGACGGGTGGGGTCGGCCCTATCTCAAATAGAAGGAGGGAGGAGGGGACAGGGGAAGGGCAGCGCTCCGGCAATGGTCGCCGGCGATGGAGGGGCCGATGGGGACCGGCGACTACGGGAATTGAAAGAGCTCACGGAGGCGGTCCTGCACGTACCCGCGGCGTCTCCAGAGATGGCCTGACAAGGTCGTCTTCCTCCTCTCCGGCGGAAGCAGCTTCGGGCGACGGCGGATCACCAGGCAAAGCTCGAGGCCAGAGGGCCCCTTGGCCTTGGCTCGCTTCTAGAGCTCGATTGGAAGCTGGCTAGGGGTGGTGGCGAGCTCAGGGGGGCTGGCCACGGCTATATATAGGTGGGGCGGCGATGCCCGATCTGGAAAGCGCCGCGGGAAGAAGCCACCGGAGCTGGAGCTGAGTGGCCGTCGCGGAGCAGGCTGAGGTGATGGAGGAGAGCAGGGAGTTAATGTGGGAGGCGACGGCTCGACGGGAAGAAGACAGCCAGCGCGACGGCCGTACTGCCACTGTGTCGCCCGTGGCGCACGGTGGCCGTATCCGGCGGGCGCGATTCCAGCGAGGGGGAAGGCTCTGGGAGAGGGGAGAAGACTCAGGAGGGGCCACGTGGTCGAGGGAGAGGTCGTCGGCATGAACGGACAACGCACCGCTCCGCAGTAGTCTGCCTCCGACGAGACCCGAGCCTGGTGATGCCCAGAGCGCCCGTTTGGCATGGTTGGCCGCGTGGTCACCGCGTGCATAGCCGCACATGGCGTGAACCAGCCTGCCCAAACATGTCTGGTGCATCGACCCTGCGTTGAGGAGTCCCATCGTGCCACTGGCTTGGCCTGAGACCCACTGATCTGAAGGGTAGCATCAACTACAGTTTCTGACCAGAAACTTGGGGAGGATCTGGAAAGAAAAAGCATTGTGCTCCAAGCCCAGCGAGTTGTCTGGAGTCTTCTAGGATGGAAAGACTAGGGTCTGGCAAATTTTGAGGGGATTTGATAAAGAATAGGATGGGGATGCTTTGGAAACCATTATTCTGGTTCAGATTGCATTTGAGCTTGTGGCCCTCACATAGTTGATCTGCTAGTGCTAAAACTTGGTGGAGGAAAGTTGTTTGGTGGTACACACATGCCATAAAATTTGTAGCTTCATTGTGCACCCCTAGATGGTACTTCCTTCACAATGGTTCATAACTAGCAGAAACTTGGCAGGGTCCTGCTGCTCAAAATTTGAATTGGACCAGATAATGTGTTTGAATATTGAGGCAAGATAGGATCCCTAGAAGCTATAGGAATTTATTGGGAATTTTCTGGAAAAGCAAAAATAGGGTTGCTTCACAATGGACAGATTCTGGTCAGAAACAAAATAATTATTCTGGCCAAAATTTTCCATTGGGCAACAAAATATTTTTGAAGAATATGAAATCTTATGATGATGAAAAGATTAGGAAAAAGGTTGGGAATTGATTGACCACCCAAACTATAGGTTGCTTCACAACCCACAGTGATGACCTAAATTCCCAAATTAATGAAATGATTTTGAAGAAAAGATAAAAATTGAAAAAAATTATCCAAGAGAGCATGGAATGGTTTTACCAAGATGGCAAAGGTTTGAAGCTGCTTGAAGAAAATTTTAGCAAAGCATAGGTCAACTCAACTGAAAGTGTTTTGAAAATCCACTTAATTGCAAATAAAATCCAAATAGTTTTGAAAAGAAAAAGTTGCCGAAATCAGGGTGTCACAAACCTACCCCCCTTAGGATGAATCTCGTCCTCGAGATTCGGTTGCTCAAGGAACAAGTATGGATATGCAGATCTTAGAAAGTCTTCCCTTTCCCATGTAGCCTCTTCCTCTGTGTGGTGTTCCCACGGTACTTTATAAAATCTGAGTACCTTGCTTCTGGTGATCCTTTCCATCTCATCCAGGATCCTTATAGGTTTCTCTTCATAGGTCAGGTCTTTAGCCAGTTCTAATTCACTCATATCCGCTTGCTTGACTGGTGGTGCAATGCACTTCCTTAGTTGTGATATGTGAAACACATCGTGCACTTCTGACAGTTCTGGCGGTAATTCCAACTGATATGCCACTCTACCTCTTCTAGCAACCACTGGAAATGGGCCTACATACCTGGGTGCAAGTTTTCCCCGAGTATTAAATCTCTTTACTCCTTTCATAGGGGTTACTCGGAGATATGCATATTCTTCGGGTTCAAAGGTCACTTCCCGGTGCTTTGGATCATAGTAACTCTTCTGACGAGACTTGGCTGCTCGAAGACGTTCCTGGATATCCTTAACTTGCTTCTCAGCCTCGAGCATCAAGTCTGTACCAAAGATCCGACTGTCTCCTGTCTGGGACCAGTTCAAAGAAGTGCGGCACTTTCGCCCATATAATGCCTCAAACGGTGACATCTTCAAGCTTGACTGATAGCTGTTGTTGTATGAGAATTCCGCATAAGGTAGACTGTCTTCCCACTTTGGTCCATGAGTGAGGGCACATGACCGAAGCATGTCCTCCAGTATCTGGTTCACCCTTTCAGTCTGCCCATCTGTCTGCGGGTGATATGCCGTGCTATGCTTCAGCATGGTTCCCAAGGCTTGGTGGAGTCGCAGCCAAAATGCTGAGGTGAATAGGGATCCTCTGTCTGAGGTGATGGACTTAGGGACTCCATGGAGGCTAACTATTCGGGACATGTAGAGCTGTGCCAGCTGATTTGTGTTGAAAGTGGTCTTTACTGGAATGAAGTGAGCCACTTTCGTGAGTATGTCCACAATGACCCAAATAGCATCGTTGCCCCTTGCTGACTTGGGTAGCCCAACAATAAAGTCCATACATATGTCATCCCACTTCCACTGAGGTATCGGTAATGGTTGTAGTAGCCCAGCGGGTTTCTGGTGTTCGGCCTTGACTTTATTGCAAATATCACAGCAGGCGACATAATATGCTATATCTCTTCGCATTCCTGTCCACTAGAATGTCTCCCTTAGATCCTGATACATTTTTGTTCCTCCCGGGTGAATGGAATATGAGGACTCATGAGCTTCTTTGAGGATTCGTTGCCTCAAGTCATCTTGTTCGGGCACGCATATTCGCTTTTCGAACCATACGGTGCCTTGATCATCCACGTGGAAGGACTTGGCTTTCCCTTTTGGAATCAGCTCCTTGATCTTTTTGATTCCCTCATCTGGCTCTTGGGCCTTCCTGATTTCCTCCATAAGGGTGGGGGTAATTTCTAGCGTGTCCGATGTAGTTGGTCCGCATAGCACCATGTTGAGCTCAGCGAACTCCTCTTGCAACCTTGGGTGCATTCTTCCCATTAGGGCATTCACGGTGCCATGCTTTCTGCTGAGAGCGTCCGCGACCACATTGGCTTTCCCCGGATGATAATTTATTCCAATATCATAGTCCTTGACTAGCTCAAGCCATCTTCGTTGCCTGAGATTCAGTTCCGGCTGAGTGAAAATATACTTAAGGCTCTTATGGTCCGTGTATATTTCACAGCGTTGGCCAATGAGATAATGCCTCCAAATCTTCAGGACGTGCACTACGGCTGCTAGCTCCATATCATGGGTAGGGTAATTCTCCTCATGAGGTCGTAGCTGTCTGGATGCGTATGCTACAACCTTCCCTTCTTGCATCAATACGCAGCCGATTCCACGTCTAGAAGCGTCGCAGTAAATATCGAAGCTTTTGTGTATGTCTGGAAGAACTAGAACAGGAGCGGTAGTGAGTCTGGTCTTTAATTCCAGAAAACTATTGTCACACTCCGACGTCCAGACAAATCTTTGGTTCTTCTTGGGCAACTCCGTCAGGGGCTTGGCTATCTTAGAGAAGCCTTCTATGAAGCGTCGGTAATATCCTGCCAATCCCAAGAAACTGCGGACTTCGGTCACCGTGGCTGGGGTCTTCCAATTCAATACCGCGGTTACCTTGCTGGGATCGACGGCTACTCCTTGTTCTGACAGGATGTGCCCCAGAAATCCCACCTCTTTCAACCAGAATTCACACTTGCTGAACTTGGCATATAGACGGTGGTCTCTCAACCTTTCCAGGACAGCACGGAGATGCTTCTTATGCTCTTCCTCATCTTTGGAGTATATCAGGATATCATCGATGAATACCACCACGAATTTGTCCAGAAAGTCCATAAAGACTTTATTCATCATGCTCATGAAGTAGGCTGGAGCATTTGTCAGTCCAAATGACATGACCGTGAATTCGTACAGTCCGTATCGGGTGGTAAACGCTGTCTTGGGGATATCCTCTTTTTGAATCTTCAGCTGATGATATCCGGTTCGAATGTCAATCTTTGAGAATACCCGGGCTCCATTCAGTTGGTCGAACAAGTCATCAATGCGGGGAAGCGGGTACTTATTCTTGATGGTGACCTTGTTCAGCTGGCGATAATCTACGCACATACGTAGACTTCCATCTTTCTTCTTGACAAAGAGCACGGGTGATCCCCATGGCGAGATGCTTGGGCAGATATACCCTTTTTGCAGCAATTCATCCAGTTGCTTCTTTAATTCTGCCAACTCTGGTCCTGGCATACGATAGTATTTCTTGTAAATTGGAGCGGTGCCGGGAACTACTTCGATTGCGAACTCCAATTCCCGGTCTGGTGGCATTCCGGGTAACTCTTCGGGAAATACGTCCGGAAATTCACAAACTACCGAAATCAAGTTCATATCCGTGGCGGTAGCTTGATATGCCATTCCCTCCTTTGATATCATCTTGCCGGCAAGGAATTGGACGGTTTGTCCGATTGGGTTAACCAGGGTTACTGTCCTGCTGGCACAATTGATGCACACCTTATGTGGTGTCAACCAGTCCATTCCCAGTATTACGTCCAATCCCGAGGATTCAATGGCAATGAGGGCAGCTGGAAACTTTACTCCATGTATTGAAATTTCCAGATCTCTATAGATCAAATTTGTTCTGAGCAGGGAGCCAGGGGATTGTACCACCATGATTTTATCTAAAAGCGACGGCGAAAATTTGTGCAAGGTGGCAAAACTCCACGAAATAAACGAGTGGGAAGCCCCGGAATCAAATAAAATAACTGTAGGTATGTCGTTAACAGAAAACATACCAATGACTACTTCTGGGGCTTCGCAGGCTTCCTCGGCGGAGATATGGTGGACGCATCCATGGCAGACCTTACGGTTAGTGCGGCGTCCAATGGTGTTGACATGCGTATTGACTTCAGTTGATGGCTTCCCATTGTTGTTGGGACATTGTTTGGAGTAATGTCCGCTCTGGCCGCAAGTGAAGCAAGTATTGTTGCGGCGGCAGTCTTCCATCACGGGCTGCTTGCCGAAGGTCTTGGTCTGGCTCACTGTTTTGTTATTGCTTTTACCATTGCTCCAGGCAGGCTTATATTCAGAGGTGCCTGGTTTCCAGGTACGTGGCTTCTGGGCGAACGGCTCGCGGTTGTCCTTCTTATGCTCGAACTTCCGCTTATGGTTGTCTTGTCCTGACTTGTGCTCCCTTTCGGCTATAAAGGCCTTGTTCACCAGTGTCTGGAAGTCAGGGAAGTCTAACATGCATAGCTGACAACGAAGATGGTAGTTTAGTCCTCCCAGGAACCGATCTATCTTTTTCTCTTCGGTGGCTACATCATATGTAGAGTACCGGGACAGACTGTTGAACTTGTTAAGGTAATCTGCTACCGACATGCTTCCTTGTGTCAGAGCAAGGAATTCCCTCTGCTTCACCTTCATGATGCCGGTAGGAATATGGTAATTACGAAATAATTCCTTAAACTTCTCCCAAGTGATTTCTTCTTCAAAAGACCATGTTGCCTTTATGTTATCCCACCATACGGCTGCTGGCCCTTCCAGGTAATGAGTGGCAAACGGAACCTTGTCTGAATTCTCACAACGAGCTATCTCCAACTTCTTCTCTATGGTCCTCAACCAGTCATCTGCTTCTATTGGATCCACAGCTTGACCAAAATTGGGTGGCTTGGTGCGTTGGAAATCAGACAGCCTGGAATGTGACCCATTATGATTGTGGTTCTGACCTACCATAGCCTGCATGCTCTTCAGAAATTCCATCAGATCCTGGTTTCTCTTTTCCTCAAACATCCTCATAATCTTATCCGTAGTAGGTGCTTGAGGTGGTGGGGGCGGTAAATCTTCCGGTGCTTGACCTGCTTGTCTGGCGGATCGACGGATGGGGGTTCCATCGCCGCCTTGGCTACAACTTCTCTTCATCCTAAATTTTGTTCCCATTGCAAAGTACCGACTTGATGAGCAATATCCATCAGGGAAACATAGTTATATGACACCAGAAAAATACGCGAAAAAGAAAGTGAATAAAGCAAACCACATAATTATACAAGATAACCCAACATCATACATGGCAAGCTAGTAGGGAAATATCATGGCTAGGCTGCTCACACGGTAGTTGACATATGCAAGGATGCATGCTCCATGACTCAAGCCTCCATTCTAATGGCGCTGATGGCACGAACACTGCCAAACCACAGACTCCTCGTCATCTGATCCTGAGTCCGAGTCGGAACTGATGATGTGGATCTCATCCTCCGGATCAAAGGAAACACGACGACGCTGCTGGGACGGTTCTCCTTCTAGGGTAGAAGGAGCACGACGCCTCAGCATCGGAGCTGCTGGAGTGGCAAGAAGTGAGGCCCACTCAGCTGGAGTCTCACGATGGCTACCAGACAGAAAGCCTGGTGGCACAGTGGAGGTAGAAGGAGCCTCGAATCTGGGTGGAGGTGGAACTGGTGGTGGATGCATGGGTGGATGGGTAGTCTGAGGTGGAGGTGGCACCGGGGCTACGGCTGCAAGCGCCGCTAAGACACGAGACAGTTCCTCAGCCAGGGATATGATCATACGATAGTTGGCATTCAGGTAGCGGGACAGCACAGCAGTCGCACGGTCACATGCCGGGTCAACAGGAACAAAGTTGACTCGCCCTGTCGCAGGCGACAGGGTGGGATAATAGAGGAAACCTGGATGAGTCTGCATCTCAACCTCATGGAAGCGCAAGTCAGTGAGAGCCTCCATTGCGGCAAACTCAATCGCCAACTCTGGAGTGGAAGCCGTTCCGCCCTTGGTAGAGCGAGAGTAGCAGCCAAGATCCGAGCTCGCGATCATGAAAGCCTCTGCATGGTACTCGTACACCGACTCGGCAAGCTGCCCCCGAAACACCTGGTACACTGGATCTTCGCCGTGAGGGTACAGCCGAAGCCAGACGTTCCGGAGCAGTACTGGAAAGGTGGATGGTGCAGGCACAAAATGGTAATGGAATGGTACCGGTGCCATCTACACTCACAAGACCACCATTAGAATAATAATGAATTATGATGCATGCCATGCAACCATCAAATGCAGCAATCAAATGCATACTCATAATCCTATACTAATCACGGTGCTAGCGCTGGCTAACTAGGGTGTCCTACAGTCAGCACGGCTCTGATATCAAGCGTTGTGGCACCCCGGCTCAGAGAACCGGATTACCAGTGTTTCCAACCCAGAGATCATGTCTTCTGGAAACACACAACAACTTGGCACAGAACAGAACTTAATTTTATTGATAGGAGCCGAACACAGGCACATATCTTACAATGGTATCGAGGCCAAAGGCACCCTGGTGCTATGACAGTATCTACATTATTTATGTCACATAGCAGGGCCTCGGATACCCTGTACTTTTACAGCGTAGCGGAACATAGCGCAACTCCATCCACAAGGACACTGCTGTGGACACATCCTAGTTAGCATAGCCAGCACCCTCAGGATCTCCGTCCTCGGATTCTCCTACATCTGGCATGATACGCCAGGTGAGTACTTTGAATGTACTCGCAAGCTCATAACAACCAAGAAATGCAGCAAACAATAGCATGGCAAACACTACGATAACATCAACATAATTTACTCACTGTACCGATCCTCAACTTACTCTTCTCCGGGTTGTCTCACAACCCTCGGAATACTCATACCCAGTGAGTACTTCCGAACACAAGACGAGTGCTTCCATCATTAATATCAGTAATAGGGTTGATCTCCTACTGAGGTCTTGACGGGCTGTCCAATACCGTGGACACGGCTATTCGAATAGGTTTTTACACTCTAGAGAGGTTGCGCACTTTACCCACACCATGAAGCACCTGGCCCTGGCCTCGAGATCCGACTCGGGTGGACCAGCGTTGCTTCAACAAAACCTGCCTGACTCGTGACTCTTTCATCATACCACCGGCACTCTTCCGCCCCCAGAGGTCAGCCTTGGGTGGCCCTTGTGTCCCCATGACACCTGTGTCCCCATGACACCTGTGTCCCCATGACACCTGCCACCTCTGTGGCCAAACTCTGTAGACCCAAACAAGGCCTACTGTCCCAGACCGGGACGCCGGCACAAGCTCAACTATCCACTGGGCACACAGGGTTATCACCGCTTACCTGATCAGGGTAGCACGCCATGCATAACCCTCCATCTTTGGAGGTACCGGTGAAAGATCACGCATGTCAGACCCGGTCAAGGCCGTCCCATACCGGCAAATGTGGTTGCACGAGTATGCCCGGACAAGTGACTTAAGATCAACCACTAAGTTATATGAAAACAATAGTGGTTCCACATAATTCTTGAGCATTTTTTTAATGTCATTAATTATCAAAGAAATCAACCTAATGTGTATAAGAAATGCAATGCTATGAAAATGCATGCATGAATTGGGTATCATGGCTTGCCTTGCTCTGTTGGGTGGTTCAAACACTCTGGATCTTCACAACCACCAACTTCTCCTTCTGAAAGTATTTGCATATACAATTGGAAAATGTCACATATAACAATTTTGTTAAATAGAAATTCTGTGGTCAGTGGAAAAATACCAAAATTTACCAGAAAATAAAGGGGATTAAGACAAACACAATGCAAAAAGAATCAACTGCACTGGGGTTGTAGATAAAAAGATATTAATGGTCAAAGTTAGGTCAAAATTCTATTTTAAAAATAGATTTACTATAAAATCAGAAAATCCCCAGGGCTGACGTCGAAGGCGTATTTCCAGAATGCGCCTCCACTTACATACCGCTTCGGGAGCGGCTGTCCCACTGACGGGTGGGGTTGGCCCTATCTCAAATAGAAGGAGGGAGGAGGGGACAGGGGAAGGGCGGAGCTCCGGCGATGGTCGCCGGCGATGGAGGGGCCGATGGGGACCGGCGACTACGGGAATGGAAAGAGCTCACGGAGGCGGTCCTGCACGTACCCGCGGCGTCTCCAGAGGTGGCCTGACAAGGTCGTCTTCCTCCTCTCCGGCGGAAGCAGCTTCGGGCGACGGCGGATCACCAGGCAAAGCTTGAGGCCAGAGGGCCCCTTGGCCTTGGCTCGCTTCTAGAGCTCGATTGGAAGCTGGCTAGGGGTGGTGGCGAGCTCAGGGGGGCTGGCCACGGCTATATATAGGCGGGGCGGCGATGCCCGATCTGGATAGCGCCGCGGGAAGAAGCCACCGGAGCTGGAGCTGAGCTGGCCGTCGCGGAGCAAGCTGAGGTGATGGAGGAGAGCAGGGAGTTAATGCGGGAGGCGACGGCTCGACGAGAAGAAGACAGCCAGCGCGACGGCCGTACTGCCACTGTGTCGCCCGTGGCGCACGGTGGCCGTATCCGGCGGGCGCGATTCCGGCGAGGGGGAAGGCTCTGGGAGAGCGGAGAAGACTCAGGAGGGCCACATGGTTGAGGGAGAGGTCGTCGGCACGAACGGACAACGCGCCGCTCCGCAGTCGTCTGCCTCCGACGAGACCCGAGCCTGGCGATGCCCAGAGCGCGCGTTTGGCAGGGTTGGCCGCATGGTCACCGTGTGCATAGCCGCACATGGCGTGAACCAGCCTGCCCAAACGTGTCTGGTGCATCGACCCTGTATCGAGGAGTCCCATCATGCCACTGGCATGGCCTGAGACCCACTGAGCTGAAGGGTAGCATCAACTACTATTTCTGACCAGAAACTTGGGGAGGATCTGGAAAGAAAAAGCATTGTGCTCCAAGCCCAGCGAATTGTCTGGAGTCTTCTAGGATGGAAAGACTAGGGTCTGGCAATTTTTGAGGGGATTTGATAAAGAATAGGATGGGGATGCTTTGGAAACCATTATTCTGGTTCAGATTGCATTTGAGCTTGTGGCCCTCACATAGTTGATCTGCTAGTGCTGAAACTTGGTGGAGGAAAGTTGTTTGGTGGTACACACATGCCATAAAATTTGTAGCTTCATTGTGCACCCCTAGACGGTAGTTCCTTCACAATGGTTCATAACTAGCAGAAACTTGGCAGGGTCCTGCTACTCAAAATTTGAATTGGGCCAGATAATGTTTTTGAATATTGAGGCAGGATAGGATCCCTAGAAGCTGTAGGAATTTATTGGGAATTTTCTAGAAAAGCAAAAATAGGGTTGCTTCACAATGGACAGATTCTGGTTAGAAACAAAATAATTATTCTGGCCAAAATTTTCCATTGGGCAACAAAATATTTTTGAAGAATATGAAATCTTATGATGATGAAAAGATTAGGAAAAAGGTTGGGAATTGATTGACCACCCAAACTATAGGTTGCTTCACAACCCACAGTGATGACCTAAATTCCCAAATTAATGAAATGATTTTGAAGAAAAGATAAAAATTGAAAAAAATTATCCAAGAGAGCATGGAAAGGTTTTACCAAGATGGCAAAGGTTTGAAGCTGCTTGAAGAAAATTTTATCAAAGCATAGGTCAACTCAACTGAAAGTGTTTTGAAAATCCACTTAATTGCAAATAAAATCCAAATAGTTTTGAAAAGAAAAAGTTGCCGAAATCAGGGTGTCACAACATGTTGGAGGATCCATAACAATATAACTTCTATACAAATATACCCAAACATAACTCATTAAGCTGTCTTCCTTGTCCAATTTTAACTAATTTGCTCGAGTTTGAAAATAATTAATGAGCTCACAATCATAGAAGATGTCCAAGATAGTATATTTATATGTGGAATCTCTCTTCCTTCGATATTCTTTCATGAATTGTTCAAGTGACCAATGCGGTGTTTGCTAACTTTCAATAAATTTTACCACCTATACTTATTATGTGTGAAGTCATTACTCCCCATGGGATAAGTCTATGAAGCATATTTAATTTCAGATTTATGATATTCAATTCATTCAACCATTTACTCATAGGATATAAGTGAAGCACGAGAGTCAATGACAAACTAATCCAAAAAGATATAAGTGAAGATCAATGCATAGTCAACAATTAAATAACTATGTGAAGACTCTCTCATCTAAGAGTTTCAGATCTTAAGTATTTTATTAAACAGCAAGCAAAAGAAAAATAGCACTCCAAGAATAGCACACATCATGTGAACGAATAAAAATTTAGGCTCAACATAGGCTAACCGATAATTGTTGATGAAGAGAGGTGGGATGCGTAGCATCCCCAAGTTTAGATGCTTGAGACTTCTTGAAATGTTTACTTGGGGTTCCTTGGGCATCCCCAAGCTTGAACTTTTGAATCTCGTTCAATCGTCTCATATCCCGGTTTCACATATTCTCAAAAACTTCATCCACACAAAACTCGAAAAGAACTCGTGAGATAGGTTAGTACACATAAGAATAAATCAACACTTCATGTACTGCCAAGACAAGTTGCACAATAATTTTCAAACATCATCTACTTTTTACTATCGTTTCCACAATTTATATCTACCAATATAGGCTATGGAAACTATAGGATAAGTAGGTAACGAAACTATGACAGCAATCTGTCCAAACAGAACAGTCTGTAGAAATTTATGAAAACATTGTACTTATGTAACTCAAAAAATTATGAAAATTTAGGCCATGCTAAATAATTTATATGACATCACTGTGTAAAAATTTCAGAAACTTTACACGTTCCAGTAAAATATGAAAATTCAAACACTACAGCCAAAGTTTCTGTTTTTACACAGCACTCATCAAAATATGTAATGCAAGCATCCTAAGGCAATTCTTGGAACTTTTTATTGAAAAACAAGATTATAAATAACACCTAACAGAAAATAAAAAAATAAAATAAAGCTCCAAGTAAAACACATATTATGTGCCGAATAAAAATATAGCTCTAAGTAAGATATACCGATAATGTTGAAGACGAAAGAGGGGATGCCTTCCGGGGCATCCCCAAGCTTAGGCGCTTGAGTTTTCCTTGGATATTACCTTGGGGGTTCCTTGGGCATCCCAAACTTAGGTTCTTGTCACTCCTTATTCTCCTCATATCGGTGTCTCACCCAAAACTTGAAAACTTCAATCACACAAAACTTAACGGAACTTTGTGAGAAGGGTTAGTGTAATAAAGATAGATCATTCACTTAGGTACTGTCAAGACAAGATTCATAATTGTTCCCACATGATACCTACTGTATTCTACTATTCCCATAATTTATATCACTGAATATAAGCTATGGGAACACTAAAACAAGCAAACTATGCATGCAAAACAGAATCTGTTAAAAACAGAACAGTCTGTGAAGATCTGTAGTGTAACCATACTTCCCTGTTTCTAAAAATTCTGAACAAATAGGACAGCCTTAAGAATTTGTATATCAAGACTGTGTAAAAATTTCAGATCCTTATCACTCTCCAGTAAAAAATGAATATTCCTGTACTGGAGGCAAAAGTTTCTGTTTTGGTTCAGCATCAATTCTACTCATCTTGTGAGTCATCCCAAAGGTTTTACTTGGCACTTTATTGAAATAAAAGATACAAAACATGATTACTACAGTAGCTTAATCATGTGAACACATCAAAACAGAAATTAAAAGTGTTGGGTTGTCTCCCAACAAGTGCTTTTCTTTAATGCCTTTTAGCTAGGCATGATGATTTCAATGATGCTCACATAGGAATAATAATTGAAACATGCAAAAGAGCATCATGAATCTCATGACATGCACATTTAAGTCTAAGCCACTTCCTATGCATAAGGATTTTGTGAGCAAACAATTTATGGGAGCAAGAATCAACTAGCA
The DNA here is from genome assembly GCA_039707655.1 of Elymus sibiricus. Classification (NCBI taxonomy): domain Eukaryota; kingdom Viridiplantae; phylum Streptophyta; class Magnoliopsida; order Poales; family Poaceae; genus Elymus; species Elymus sibiricus. Next base: position 96,210,677 of record CM077663.1, on the reverse strand, counting down.
TAAGAAGGTAAAACAAGCATAACTTCAAAACTTTCAACACATAGAGAGGAAACTTGATATTATTGCAATTCCTACAAGCACATGTTCCTCCCACATAATAATTTTCAGTAGCATCATGAAGGAATTTCACAATATAACCAGCACATAAATCATTATTTTCATGATCTACAAGCATAGAAATTTTACTGCACTCCACACAAGAAAATTTCTTCTCATGACAAATAGAGGGAGTAAACTCAACAAAATAAGTATCATGAGATACTAGATTGACATAACCACTTTGAATATTAAAATCATGATGAAAAATTTAATGGTAACTATCACTCTTTATAGCATAAATTTCATCATCATAATCATCATAGATAGGAGGCATGCCATCATCATAATAGATTTGCTCATCAAAACTTGGGGGACTAAAAATATCATCTTCATCAAACATAGCATCCCCAAGCTTGTGGCTTTGCATATCATTAGCATCATGGATATTCAGAGAATTCATACTAACAATATTGCAATCATGCTCATCATTCAAGGAATTCTCATTAAGTATTTTCATAAATTCTTCCTCTACCAATTGAGCACAATTTTCCAAACCATCATTTTCACGAAAGACATTAAAAAGACGAACCAATTGATGCAACCTAAACTCCATTTTTTGTAGTTTTCTTTTATAAAACCAACTAGTGAAAAACAAGAAACTAAAAGATTTAATTGCAAGATCTAAAGATATACCTTCAAGCACTCACCTCCTCGGCAACAGCGCCAGAAAAGAGCTTGATGTCTACTACGCAACCTTCTTCTTGTAGACTCGTATTGGGCCTCCAAGCGCAGAGTTTTGTAGGACAGTAGCAAATTTCCCTCAAGTGAATGACCTAAGGTTTATCAATCCGTGGGAGGCGTAGGATGAAGATGGTCTCTCTCAAACAACCCTGCAACCAAATAACAAAGAGTCTCTTGTGTCCCCAACACACCCAATACAATGGTAAATTGTATAGGTGCACTAGTTCGGCGAAGAGATGGTGATACACGTGTAATATGGATGGTAGATATAGGTTTTTGTAATCTGAAAATATAAAAACAGCAAGGTAGCAAGTAACAAAAGTGAGCAAAAACAGTATTGCAATGCTTGAAAACAAGGCCTAGGGTTCATACTTTCACTAGTGCAAGTTCTCTCAACAATACTAACATAGTTGAATCATATGTAAATCCCTCACGTGTGACAAAGAGTTCACTCCAAAGTCACAAATAGCGGAGAACAAATGAAGAAATTATTGTAGGGTACGAAACCAGCTCAAAGTTATCTTTTCCGATCAATCTTATGAGCTATCCCTATAAGTGTCACGAACAGCCCTAGAGTTCATACTAAAATAACACTTTAAGATACACATCAACCAAAACCCTAATGTCACCTAGATACTCCAATGTCACCACGAGTACCCCTGGGCTTGATTATACGATATGCATCACACAATTTCAGATTCATCATGTTCAATCCAACACAAAGAACCTCAAAGAGTGCCCCAAAGTTTATACCGGAGAGTCAAGACGAAAACATGTGCCAACCCCTATGCATAGATTCCCAAGGTCACGGAACCTGCAAGTTGATCACCAAAACATACATCAAGTGGATCAACAGAACATCCCATTGTCACCACGGATATCCCATCGCAAGACATACAGCAAGTGTTCTCAAATCCTTTAAAGACTCAATCCGATAAGAAAACTTCAAAGGGAAAACTCAATTCATCACAAGATAGAGAGTGGAAAACTCCATATGATTCATCTATATTAATAAAGCTCGCGGTACATCAAGATCATGTCATCTCAAGAACACGAGAGAGAGAGAGATCAAACACATAGCTACTGGTACATACCCTCAGCCCCGAGGGTGAACTACTCCCTCCTCGTCATGGAGACCGCCGGGATGATGAAGATGGCCTCCGATGATGGTTTCCCCCTCCGGCAGGGTGCCGGAACGGGCTCCTGATTGGTTTTTCGTGGCTACAGAGGCTTGCGGCGGCGGAACTCCTGATCTAGGTTTCTTTCTGGGGGTTTTGGTATTTATAGGAATTTTTGGCGTCGGTCTCACATCAAGGGGACTCCCGAGGGGCCCACAAGCCAGGGTGGCGCGCCCTAGGGGGGGGGGCACCCCCTAGGCTTGTGGCTGCCTCGGGACTCCTCTCCGGTATCTTTTTGCTTCAGTATTTTTTATATTTTTCAAAAATATTCTCTGTAAATTTTCAGCCCATTCCGAGAACTTTTATTTCTGCACAAAAAAACGACACCATGGTAGTTCTGCTGAAAACAGCATCAGTCCGGGTTAGTTCTATTAAAATCATACCAAAATCATATAAAATTATTGTAAACATGGCATGAATACTTCATTAATTATAGATACGTTGGAGATGTATCATCGGGTTTGGGTTTGTACGGTGCACATTACCCCTTTGCACTGGCTGATGCTTGCGGTTGCCACCACTAGGCAAGGCCGATTTTGCTGTGTACGGGCATTGCACACGTTTAGAGTAGCACACTCATGTCTGTTGGGGATACAATCGCATACGGTTGTTTCGTCAGTTTCGTTTGCTATTTTACATAATACTAGTATCTTTGGGATAAATGACCAAAAAAACGCAAGAGAGGGTCAAAACACAACCACGCCCGCTAGTGGCCCAAATATATACTCCCTCCGTTCCTATATATATATGTAGTTCATAGTGAAGTCTATAAAAAGACTTGTAATTAGGTTCGGATGAAGTATATATATATATATACGAACATGGTGTTGTCATGTTTAAATTCGCAATGCGCAACTTTAATGTGTGGCACATGCTGCATATGTGCATGCCTAAAAGTGTCCAATGTGACAGAAAAGGGTTTCATGACAAACATAATATAGGGTGTTGCCCCCTACACTATGTGCCGGAGGATATATGGGGACCTATGAACACATGACCTGGTTCAAACTTTGTCACACATTTATCCATGTCTAACTTTTCGTAAGACAACCAAGAGAATTTATACCTTAATATGGCCAAACCATCACATATTGTTGTCGAACAAGAGGGATATATAGATCGCGCAGTCCCACGAGTTGGCGCGTCGTCGAAGATCAGTTGAGCGGGGCTAGAAGAACACCATCCCCCTGCATATGGCCAAATGTATATGTGAAAATGGTGTGGTCCAGTGTTTCAATTAATACACAATGCACAACACTATCTATGATGCGGCATGCACCTAGCTGAGATAACTGGACATATATATATATACCCCCCTTAAGATTGGTTATATATATGCTACCTAGGTCTTTATGGACGTATATATATATCGTTCCCCTCCCCCCACCCCCACCCCCCACACACATGACACGTAGCAGGGTGACGTTCCAACGTTGTCAGTCAAATAGATTATATATAGCGGCCCATCGATATATAAGCGTGTCATCGAAAACCGCACAATGGAGGCATGCATGGTCCACACACACACAAGTGCACACACACATGCACGCACGCATGCATGCACACACGCACACACACATGCACACACATGCATGGACACACACACACCGTCACCCATCCTTGGCCTTCCAGCATTGTCAGTAAAAGGCATGACAGAGCCTAAGGGCCCACCGATAGGTTTGCCGTCGAAAACCGCACAATGTAGGCACATGGTCTACAGATAGGCATGGTGATACGGGGCATGCCCGTGTGCGTCGATATTTCACAAATTGGAGGGGATCTCACGAGGAACACGAAGAACACAAGAGAAACAAGAGAGGAAAACCAACACTCAAGGACAACCTTTGATCACACATCCACTAGAATCACACGAGTACACGAGTATCACGGTCCACAATCAACAAAAGGATACAAGTAACGATAGTCTCCTCGCTCCGAAGGAGGAGGTCTTGAATCCCATGGGATCTTCCCTTAGAGGGGCCTTTGCATCGCTTGCATCTTCTCTCAACAGAGGTCAATCTCCTAGGGAGAAGTAAGTGATGGAGCTATGCTCAACAAAGTCTTTGCCAAACCATAGCTAACCCTAATTAGAGGTGGAACAAGACTATATATAGTCCTAGGGACGAAGGGGTAAGTGGGAGAGATACATGGACCTCGGGCCCCAGTGCAGTTGCTTTGTCAAGGCCGAAAGTTCGGGCTGGGCCGGAAGTTCCGGACGCGGGAAGTTCCGGGCTGGTTTCGGCCAGGGTCCGGGCTGAACAGAGAGTTGGCGCAGGCTTCGGGAGCTGGTTTCACGGGGGGGGGGGGGGAGCAGAAGTTCCGGGCCGGCCGGAAGTTCCGGGGCCCGGAGGTTCCGGGAAAAGGTCCGGCCTGGTTCCGGGCTATCCAGAGAGTTTGCACCTCTGGACTTGGGCCTGGGTCGTGGGAGGGCCGGAAGTTCCGGGCAGGCCGGAAGTTTCGGGCTATCCAGAGACTTGCGCTTGGTGCTAGCTCCTTCTCCTCCTCGGCCTTGGTCTTGGGGTTGCTTCCTTGGTCCTTCATGGTCGTATTCCTCGTACCTAAGAATACACAGGGTTTCATTGTGAGGTAGCATCCAAGTTCCTTTGCCATCGAAGTCATACTCGAAGAGGAGTGAGTTCACCTTAGTTCCCATGTCGCGTGCGCGTGCTCTTGTCATAGGGCCACTTGGGGGCTGGCTTGATGGTGTAGTCTTCATGGGGATGATGGTGGGATGCTCCGCATCATCTCCCCCCTTGGGGAAGATCCGTCATCGGATCAAGATCTTCATCACCATGAAAAGGGGATCTGATCCGTAACGTTGAAGGTTTCACTAACGTTGTACTTATCGCGTGGGATGTCGATCTTGTAGGCATTGTTGTTGTAGCGTGCCAGCACTTTGAAGTGACCTTCGGCTCGAGGAAGTAGATTTGACTTGCGTTCGTTGGGGAAGCGGTCCTTACGAAGGTGTAGCCACACAAGATCACCGGGCTTGAACACCATGGGGTGCTTGTTGAGGTTGCGCTTGTTGGTGACACATTCCATTTGACGTTCAATCGTGCACCTTGTATCTTCATGCATCCTCTTGATGTAGCTTGCCCTTGCACTTGCGTCCATGTTGACGCGCTCTTGGAGTGGTAGAGGTAGGATGTCCAATGGGGACAAATGATTGAAGCCGTAGACCACTTCGAACGGAGACTTGCCGGTGGTTGAGTGACTTGCGCGATTGTAGGCGTACTCGGCGGTGGGAAGGCAATCTTCCCATTCCTTGATGTTCTTCTTGATCAACACGCGAAGTAGGGTAGAGAGCGTCCGGTTCGTCACCTCCATTTGTCCATCGGTTTGAGGGTGATATGCCAAAGAGAATAGAAGCTTGATTCCGAGCTTGGCGCATAGGGTCTTCCAAAAGTAGCTCAAGAATTTGACGTCGCGATCTGAGACAATGGTCTTGGGGACGCCATGTAGTCGTAAGATGTCCCTACAAAATAGATTGGCAATATGTGAAGCATCGTCTATGTTGTGACATGGAATGAAATGAGCCATCTTAGAAAAGCGGTCCACAACAACTAAACGGAATCATGGCCATTTTTAGTTCATGGAAAACCAAGCACAAAATCCATACTAATGTCTTCCCAAGGTTGGAAAGTTCTAGGGAGAGGCATATAAAGACCATGGGATTGAGCTTTGGACTTAGCTTTGCGGCTTGTCGAGCATCGGTTGGTGAAGCGAGCAACATCACGAAACATCTTGGGCCAAAAGTACTTGTTTGATAGCGTGGCATACGTCTTGTCGCGTCCGAAGTGACCCATAAGTCCTCCACCATGAGCCTCTTGCAAAAGTAACAAATGAAGAGAAGACTCGGGTATACAAAGTTTGTTAGCACGCATAAGATAGCGATCTTTCATATAGTAGTTCTCCGAACAAGTTTTCACTCGGCACATAGCGTACGGATTAGCAAAATAAGCATCATGCTCATACAAGTCTTTGATGTGCTCAAAACCAATAACATTCAATTCAAGTTGAGTAACTAGCATGCATTTGCGGGAAAGGGCATCCGCTACAACGTTTTCCTTACCCTTAATGTATTGGATGACATAAGGGAAGGACTCAATGAATTCACTCCATTTAGCATGTCGTTTATTCAACTTAGTTTGGCCTTTTAAGTACTTAAGCGTTTCATGGTCGGTATGGATAACAAACTCATGCGGCCGCAAATAATGTTCCCACACATGTAGGACTCTCACCAAAGCATAGAATTCTTTGTCATAGATGGGGTAGTTAAGTTGAGCACCGGATAGTTTCTCGCTAAAGTACGTGATAGGACACTTCTCTTGCATAAGCACACCACCTATCCCATTACCACTAGCATCACAATGCACTTCAAATGTTTTATCAAAGTTGGGTAAAGCAAGCAAAGGTGCATGAGTGAGCAAATTTTTAAGTTCATGGAAAGCGTTGTCTTGGGAAGGACCCCAAATGAATGGTGCATTCTTCTTGCTCAAAGCATGAAGAGGTGATGCAATAGTGCTAAAGTATTTGATAGAACGGCGATAGAAACCGGCTAGTCCTAGAAAACTACACACTTGTTGCAAATTCGTTGGCGTGGGCCAAGTTTTAATAGCATCAATCTTAGTTTCATCTACATGAACGCCCTTAGAAGATACTACAAAACCTAGGAAAACTACCCTCTCAACACCGAATGTGCATTTCTCCATGTTTGCATAGAGTTTTTCTTTCCTAAGGATATGCAAAACATCACGAACATGTGTAGCATGCTCCTCAAGGGACTTGCTAAAGACAAGAATATCATCAAAATAGACCACAACACGATATCCTATGAGGGGTCGCAAAACATAGTGCATAACACGCATGAAAGTACCTGGGGCTTCGGATAAGCCCATGGGCATCACTAGCCATTCATAGAGACCAAATTTTGTTTTAAAAGCCGTTTTCCACTTGTCACCCTCTTGTATGCGAATTTGGTAGTAACCACTTTTTAAGTCAATCTTAGAAAATATAGTGGCACCACTAAGTTCATCTAGAATATCATCTAAGTGAGGAATGGGATGACGGTATCGAATGGTGATAGCATTGAAAGGGCGGCAATCGGAACACATGCGCATACTACCATCTTGCTTAGGAACTAGTATCACCGGCACCGCACAAGGACTCAAACTCTCACGTACATGCCCTTTATCTAGGAGTTTTTGGACTTACCTTTGTATTTCCTTTGTTTCTTTGGGGTTGACGTGGTAGGGAGCCTTGTTAGGAAGCGGTGCTCCGGGGATGAGGTCGATGCGGTGTTCGATCCCTCGTTTTGGTGGTAGTCCCGGAGGTAGCTCGTCGGGGAAAACATCCTTGAATTCCTGCAACAACTTAGATAACACAAGAGGAAGATGTTGTGAAGAGTTAGTCCGAATGACGTCATCTTTGCACACAAGTACATAGTGAAGAACGGTCGATGGGCTCTCACTCACATCCCTCAAATCTCTTTTGGTGGCTAAAAGAACTAGATCTCTCATGTCCCTCATCGTGGAGTCGCTCATTTTTGGCTTGTGGCACTCACTCTCTTTGAGGTGGATCACTCTCTCACTTTTATCTCCATGATGGGATGAAGCTTGTTTGTCGGCGATGACTTGACTTGGGGTCATCGGTCGGAGCACATATTACTTGCCCTTCATCTTGAAGCTATATTGATTTGTCCGACCATTGTGTGTGACGCCGCGGTTAAATTGCCAAGGTCTACCAAGTAGGAGGTGGCAAACGCACATTGGAACCATATCACATTCCAAAGTGTCTTCATAAGCGCCTATCTTGAAGGATACTTCCACGGTGTGGTCAACTTGGAGGGTTCCGGAATCACTTAGCCATTGGACCTTGTAGGGGCGAGGGTGCTTTTTCTTGACCAAGTGTAGCTTGGAGCAAAGGTCCTCACTTGCCAAGTTGTGGCAACTCCCGCCGTCGATGATGACCTTGACGGATTTTCCTTGGATGCCCGCCTTGGTGTGGAAGATGTGGCAACGTTGGTCCTCGTCTTCTTGTTGTTGGAGCATCAAAACTTTGGAGACAACGAGAGCGGGGCTCGAATCGTTGTCGCAAAAGATTTGCGAATCTTTATCTTCATTCACTTGGCGATTTATGGCCACTTGCTCCAAAGCTTGCATCTCGTCGTCACTCATAGAGTCATAGGTGCCATCGTCGAGGAGAATCATGTTGCGTTTGGTTGGACATTCGAAGGTCTTGTGACCTCGGCCTTGGCATGTGAAACACTTGATGGAGCTTGTCTTGGCGGTAGCATCCAGTGTTGGGGTAGAGGATGAAGCTCTCGGCTTGTAGGTGCTTGAGGTTGGTCGGCTTGACGAAGTCATCTTGTCCTTGTAGCTTGACTTTTCGCCGGTAGGTGTTGTAGATTTCGTAGTTGAAGGTGTCGTCGTCATAGTAGCTTAAGCACTTGAGTCGTAGGTCTTGGAGGATAACTTGGAGTACTTGTAGTCACCTTGCACTTGCCGTTCCGCCTTGGTTGCTTGATGCACAAGTTTGAGAAGGTTGGAGTATGGTTGGAAGTCGGCAATTTTATTGACTTGGTAGGTGAGGCCATTCAAGAAGCGTGCCATTGGTTGCTCGTCATCTTCCTTGACATTGGCTCGGATCATAGCTATTTCCATCTCTTGGTAGTACTCTTCTACCGACTTGGTTCCTTGCTTGAGTTGTTGTAGTTTCTTGAAGAGATCCCAGTTGTAGTGTGTAGGTACAAAACGAGCTCGCATGAGATCCTTCATTTGGGCCCAAGTGGTGATAGGAGGTTCATCTCTCTCCCTTCTTCGCTCAATCACTTGTTCCCACCAAATAAGGACATAGTCTTGGAACTCAAGGGAAGCCATGACGATCTTCTTCTCTTCATCATAGTTGTGTAGGCGAAAGATCTTGTCAACCTTGAGAGCCCATGACAAGTAGTCTTCGGGATCGTTGCTTCCGGAAAACTTAGGCATTGTGAACTTGAGCTTGGCGAAGCGTTGTTCATCATTGTGGTGGTGATGCCGAAATCCTTGTCTTGGAGGTGGATCCTCATTGTCATTGTCGTGAGCGTGTTGACGTTGAACTTGTCCTTGATCATCTTCATGTTCGAGTTTGTCGCGATGATCTCGAGGACGGTGACGAAGTGGACGCACGTGGTTGCGCCTTTCTTGGTGCTCCTCTTGGCGATTAGCTTCCTCCTGTCGTTGTCGACGAAGTGCATCTTGTCGTTCTTGGCGAAGTGCTTCTTGCTCAAGATGTGCTTGACGGTTTCGTTCCTCCAACACGCGAGTGGCATCACGGAGTGCACATTGTGCTTCAAGCGCTTGTTCCTCACGTTGACGTAGTTCCTCTTCACGGCGTTGTTGTTGGCGCTCTTGTTCTTGTTGGTGACGCCTATCACGCTCGCGAAGACGATCTTGTAGTCCATTGCCATGGAAGGGATTGTCCGAAGCTTGACGTTGGCAGCCTTGGTGTGAACTTGGACCGGAGTGGTCATCATGGTGATGAGCATGAGCTCGATGTGGGCTCTCACCGGAAGAGTGCTCCGATGAGTGACGGCTTGAGTTGCGCCTCCTTGATGAAGTAGATGTGGAATAGGCGCGTTGGACCATCAATGCGCGAATTTCCTCCATTTGGCTTGAGAGCTTGTTGTCGAGGTATTCCCTTGTTCGCTCTTCGGATTCGCGAAAGTCGGTGGCGAGGTGCTTGATGCGGTCGTTCAAAGCGTCATGCGATTGGCGCATTGCTTTTTGTGCGCCGAAGAAGTGCATCTTGGTGACGAAGTCGGTTTCGTCGTATTCTTGCTCCTCAAATGCCGGGTTGTGGATGCTTGACCTATCCATAACAACACTCAAGTAGATATAAGTGGAAGAGTGAGAAGACAATAACAATTACCGTTCCAAAAGTTGAAAGTGGATCAAGATCACTCAATGTGCAAGGATGGAAATAGTAGAATTGGTATTGAAGATCGTCCTTCTTACACCTACACAAATAAGGCTTATGGAGTAGCTTGGTTAGGATAGTGGCACAAATTTCAAGCAATTCGAAACATAAGATTCAATAATGTTGAAAGAGATTCGTAAAATTCGCAAATGAGACAATGTAGATCAATAGCAATGGGTATACACAGAAACACACACGGGGAAGAAAATTGGGGTCATGCAACCAAGGATGAGCCAAAATGTGGAATCCACGGAAAATGCTCTCGTTGCACAACACTAGAGAGACAGTAGCACGATTGCTCCAATGGGCATGATATGCACTTGTGCACACCCTAAAATTAACCAAAAGTGTCGTCTTCCTATGCCCGACTTGCTATGTGTGTATGCGGCACGTGTCACTCGCTCAAGTGATCCAAGAGGATCAAGTATGCTATGCGAATCTTGCGATGCTATTGCTCTTTTGATCCTTTGCTCTTGCTTAAAAGCTTTGCTTCTCTTTTCTTTTGCAATGATTTTTTGTATGGTCACAAATAGGGACGTGCACACCGAGATAGCAATTATGTATGCGGGTACTATGTTGTAACACAAAAGATACCAATATTATACCGAAATGATACTAAGGTATATGCATGCAATTTTAGCTATGCGGAGTATGTATCACTAAAGTGCACAAGTAGCGTTGCCCGGCAATACTCAATGGCTAGTCTTGATAGGCAAGTAACGCAAATAGGCTTGGGGTAACAATGCAATGGCAAGGTTAGAGTCAAGAGTGTCGTCGCGGTTACCGTCCTTGCTTACGTTGTGGTTTGAACGAAGAGTTGGTCGGCAACGATCCGGGGCGATGATGAGCGGCGATGTCGACGAAGAACCACTCCTAGTTAGACAAAACACCTTAGGAAGTGGCGAAGCTCGCGACTCAAAATCTCAAGTGCAAATGGGTTGCGGAAGAAAAATGGTGGGGGTTTGCCGAAAACTGTGGTGGAAAAACTCGAGAAAATGCAAAATTGGCAATTGCAAAGTTTCTGCAAAGGCCATAAGATCCGGGCCGGCCAGGGGTTCCGGTGGCCGGAAGGTCCGAGGTGGCCGGAAGGTTCGGGTGGGGCCCGAGGTTCTGGGGGTCTGGAAAATTGGGACGAACCCTAAATTCCAGATCTTGACTTGGGCGGAAAACCGAGAGGAAAGACCCAAATCTGATGGAGGAAATAAAAAATTGGGGGGAATTGGATGGAAAGAAAGATAGATCTACTCGTTCACAACGAAATCCACGGATCAAAATCAACAAAATCTCCTCAAATCAAACAAATCCAAGAAATTTGGGTATGGCTATTTTTGTGGGGATTTTCGAAATTAGGTCAAAACAAAAAAAAAATTGGCTAGCAACCGAAGGGGAGACTCCAAATTCGTGAGAAACCTTGGCGCTGATACCAATATGATATGGGGCACGCCCGTGTGCGTCGATCTTTCATGAATTGGAGGGGATCTCACGAGGAACACAAAGAACACAAGAGAAACAAGGGAGGAAAACCAACACTCAAGGACAACCTTCGATCACACATCCACTAGAATCACACGAGTACACGAGTATCACGGTCCACAATCAACAAAAGGATACAAGTAACGATAGTCTCCTCGCTCCGAAGGAGGAGGTCTTGAATCCCGTGGGATCTTCCCTTAGAGGAGCCTTGGCATCGCTTGGATCTTCTCTCAACGGAGGTTAATCTCCTAGGGAGAAGTAAGTGATGGAGCTATGCTCAACAAAGTCTTTCCTAAACAATAGCTAACCCTAATTAGAGGTGGAAGAAGAGTATATATAGTCCTAGGGACGAAGGGGTAAGTGCGAGAGATACATGGGCCTCGGGCCCGAGTGCAGTTGCTCTGTCAAGGCCGGAAGTTCCGGGCTGGTTCCGGGCAGGGTCCGGGCTGAACAGAGAGTTGGCGCAGGCTTCGGGAGCTGGTTTCATGGGGGGCCGGAAGTTCCAGTCCGTCCGGAAGTTCCGGGGCCCGGAGGTTCCAGGCGAAGGTCCGGGCTAGTTCCGGGCTATCCAGAGAGTTTGCACCTTTGGACTTGGGCCTGGGTCACCGGAGGGCCGGAAGTTCCGGGCAGGCCGGAAGTTCCGGGCTGTCCAGAGACTTGCCCTTGGTGCTAGCTCCTTCTCCTCCCCGGCCTTGGTCTTGGGGCTGCTTCCTCGGTCCTTCGTGGCCGTCTTCCTTATAACTAAGAATACACATGGTTTCAATGTGAGGTAGCATCCAAGTTCCTTTGCCATCGAAGTCATACTCGAAGAGGACTGAGTTCACCTTACCTCCCATGTCGCGTGCGCGTGCTCTTGTCATAGCGCCACTTGGGGGTTGTCTTGATGATGTAGTCTTCATGGGGATGATGGTGGGATGCTCCACATGACATGGGTTCACAAACACACACACGCGCGCGCACACACACACACACACACACACACACAAGGCATTACACACCCTAAGGGCCCACCGATAGGTTTGTCGTCAGAAACCGCACAATGTAGGCACATGGTCCACAAACAAGCATGGGTTCACACACACACACACATGCACACACACACACACACGTGCACACACACACACGCACCCACGCACGCATGCGCGCACACACACGCACACACATCGTCACCCATCCTTGGCCTTCCAGCGTTGTTAGTAAAAGGCATGGCAGACCCTAAGGGCCCACCGATAGGTTTGTCATCGGAAACCGCACAATGTAGGCACATGGTCCACACACAGGCATTGGTACACACAGGCACACACACACTCGATCCTTGACATTTTGAAAACAGCAAAAGAAGCAAAAGAAAATCATGGATATTTTCAAAACAAGGATCTCAAGATATTTTTTAGCCAGAATGACATATCACTACAGGCATTTTATTTATGCCTATAGTGATCGTATCACACCGCCTAAATGAACCTTGAAATCTAGAAACTTCCCAACCGGTCACCCATCCTTGACTACTCCACCGAAAGCACGCTTAACTTCCAAGTTCCATTCAAATGGGTTACGAGCTGGAAAGCTGCGTCTTGCTGGTAAGGGTTGCCTCCTATCATATACAAGGCGTGCCCCGATGGGCACCTGGTGGGACCAGATACGTATCGCAGACATTTCTGGTAGTACTAGAAACTGTGTGCGATGGTGGCATGGGGGCTGATGATGACGTCTCGCTCATGCTCGATGGTGCAATGCCGCTTGTGCCTGCTCTACGGCCTGCTCCGTCGCATCCTCCTCATCCAGGAGGTTGATGACGGGGTCGGCACTTCGGTGGGAAACAGATTGGGGGAGTGCTGGGAGACCGATTGGGGGAGTGGCGGGAGAAGCATGTTTGGATATAACATCATTTTAATACAAATTGGACAACTTATGAAAGAAGGAAGCTCGAGCTAGCACGACACACGCACACCGTGCTTACACATGCACGAGCTTCAGACGGGCGTATAGAACTGCTTTAAATTATTCATGGTTCGTTTAGCTTTTTGTATACTACACTAATTAAGTTTCTAGACATTTAATGTGCATAATTCAAATTTGAACTAAACGAACATGCTTTGTGTCACCAAAATGGGTTGAAAAGATATTTGTGTCCTTGGGTTCCTTGTTTAGGTCCCATGCAACTTGGCTATTAAATCATCATAAATCCACAACTCGTCTGAAATTCTTGAAACTTACCCTGGTGTCATGACACGACACTTATACATGATAATTTTTTGTCCAATTTGGTACAAGTCTCTTGCACACCAAAAATTCTCTCAAGAACCATCGTGGTTTCGATACGGAACATGTCACCTTTGTGGAGGGAACGGCATTCGATGTCTCTTCTTGCGTTGATATTTTTTCTACATGCAACATAGACTAATACAAGTGCAATGTTACAATGTGGAATTATTCACGGCTCGTTTGGGGCCCTTTATACATTAATTGAGCTTTTCTATATCCATTTAATGTGCATAATTCAAATTTGAACTACAAGCACATGCTCCAGGGCACCAAAATGGGTTACAAAATCATTTATATGTCCTTGGGTCCCTGTTTAGGTCCCATGCAATGATTAAAAACATCTCGGCATCGTGACTCGGATGCAAACATTGAGAAACATTGCTTCTTAAATCCCCATAAATTCGGAACTCGTCTGAAATTATTGAAACTGGTGTGTCGACACGACACTTATAGGACATGGTAATTTTTTTTGACCAGTTTGGGATAAGTTTTGGGACAAACCTCTTACAAATTGGAGCTTCCCACGAGAAGCATGATGGTTTCTATATGGAACATGTCACCTTTGTGGTTGAAACGACATTTGAGTTTTCTAGGCATGCACTTAATGTGAAGAACTCAAGTTTGAATTAGAAGCACGGGCTCCAGGGCACCAAAATGGATTAAAAACCATTTTATGTCACTGGGTCCATGTTTAGATCCCATGCACCGATGGTCACTGAATTACAAACATTTTGGTGTCGTGACTAGGCCGCAAACATTGATAATCTTGGTTTCAAAGTCCGAGAGAACCCAAAGCTCGCCAGGAATTCATGAAACTTACACAGTGGCATGCCATGGCACATATACGGTGTGCATTTTGTTTTTTGACAAATTTGGGACAAATATTGGGACATGCATCTTACAAGACAAAGCTTATTCAAGAAGCCTTGTGATTTCAATGGGGAACATGTCACCTTTGTTGGTGAAACTACATTCAATGATTAGTTAGTCCACCAATTCGGCCCCTTTTATACATTAATTGAGTTTTCTAGGGATTTAATATGCGTAGTTCAAATTTTGAAATAGAGGCACATGCTCTCACCTCGTGGTTTCGATAGGGAACATGTCAACTTTTGAGGCGGAACTACATTCAACGTGTCCTCTAGTGTACCAATTCGGCCTTTTTTATACATTAATTGAGTTTTCTAGGGCCCTTTTCATACGAATGTGAATGAATTAGAAACATTTCGGCATGATAGCTCGGCCGCAATCATTGATAATATTGGTTTACTGAATTCCCGTACATACAAAACTTGTATGATGACCATTTGGTGCCACGCGTCCATTTTTTACTACCTCGGTTTCTTTTTTACTTCGCATATAAGATTTGGTCAAAGTCAAGCTAAACATAGTTTGACTAAATTTATACGAAAACATATCAACGTCTACAATGCTAAGGTTATATAGTATGAAAGTTAATTTGACGATGCATCTATAAATATTGATTTTAAATTATAAATATTTATATATTTTTCTATAAAGCTAGTCAAACTTTACAAATTTTGAATTTGACCAAATTTTATATGCTAACTAAAAAGGAACAGAGGGAGTACTTGATATGGGCGAGCCGTGCGTGTAGCTGCAGGTTGATGACATGACGCATGCGAGCTTTCTGCCACGCAGGCTCGACGGGACGCGTGCGAGCTGTCTGCCACGCATGCTTGACAGGATGCGTGAGAGCTGTCCGCCATGCATGCTCGACGGGACGCATGAGAGTCTACTGCGCATGCTCATCGGAAGCGATACTTTGACCTCTACCCCCCCCCCCCCCCGCTCTCCTCGCTCCCAACTTCTGAATTAATGGTGTCCGACCCGCTGTTTATCATGTGGTTAATGTGCCTGGACGGAGGGACTACTTTTCTTGTGATCACTGTTTTGTTCGTGCCTAGCCAAGAACTTTAACGTTTCGTCTATTTTCGACTCGTATACATGTACAAACGAACGAATTAATATAACAACAAATTCGCACCGGCAAAGGATAATAATTCTCTTACATATGCATGATAATAAAAAATGCCACATGTGGCAACTCCCAAAAGACACAGGGGCAAAAGAAGAAGGAAGACAAAGAAAATGATCTAGCCCATGGAGTTCCTCAATCTCCTTCTTCATCGCCTCCACGACCTACATATCATGTCGCCTCTCATCCGACATCTTCCGCATTGCGGCCATGGCGCGGGCTCTTTGCTCGAGAGCATCGATGGTCTGCGTCACGTACACATGAAGTTCCTTCACATGCTCCATGGATTCCTTCACCAGCCCCTCGCGCTCGATGTGGAGCTTCGCCAAGTCTTCCAATAGTTCCTCGGCGAGTTCTTCCAGCCTACCCTCCAAGGCACTTTTCTTCTCGAGCAGTTTCTTCGAGGCATCGTTCTCCTCCATAAGTTTCTCCATGAGGCCGGTCGCCCTGTCAACCGAGGCGTCACTCTTCTCCAGCAGCTTCACCAAGTCATCGATCATGGCGTCCTTCCTATCAAGCTTAGCGCGCATGTCATCGCTGGCTGAGGAATCAAAGACTGCCAACTCGTCCAGTTCGCCTCCGAGGCGAATGCGCTTGTGATTGTGAGAGCCGTCATCTCTCCACGAAAGATCCTCCCGGGCGTCCGCGGCGCCACCGGACATCTCTGCTGCGGCCAAAGTGGTGTGGCTGGAGCTTTCTGGCGCTTTCGCAGCATGGCGGCGGGACCTCTCGGTTGCTTCCGCGGCCTTGGTCTTTCTTCCCTGGTTAAATCTTGACCCAGAAACCCCCCTCCTACCGGCCATGGTAGACGAAATGAAGGACTAACAATGAAAGGACTGTTTTTTTGGTGGAGGGGGTGAGGTGCAGTAATTTTCGAGTATGTGTTTGTATTTTTATAGCCTACTACAGTAAACAACTCCTAAGTGGGAACACGTTTAGGTTTGGTAGGTGTGAACTGATTTGCGAAAAAATTCACGGGTGGTAATTTGGAATGTGAAAGGAAACAAGCTCAATATTTATTGATGTTTTTAGTTCCCAAGCACGGAAAGCTTTATGGTTTTTAGAAACCGTTTGGGAACGGGCTCATCGAGCAGATGCATGGCCCTGCCTCTATGAGAGGTGGGCCCTGCCTGTGCTGTGGGTACAGGTTTGATTAGATGGGATGCATGCGAGGAGTCTGCCGTGCTGGCTCAAAGGGATGCGTGCGAGCAGTCCGTCGCGTAGGTGCAGCTGGCTCACCGAGAATCAAGCGCTTTGACCTTGGACCTCCACCCACATCCCTATTCTCTCCCAAGTTCTCCATTAATGCTACACCTTCTCCTCCAGTCTTATCTATAAGGGCCGCCACCAAGGATCGCCTCCTTTTTCGATGGACCACGAGTCGGCCAACAAGCACGGACGGGTGGAGGCTGAACCACACGAGCCTCCGGCGAGCGTGGACTTCATCAGCAACATCCCCGACGAGATGTTGGTAACCATCATGTCTGTCCTCCCCATCAAATCTACCGTGCAGACCACCATCCTCTGTAGGCGGTGGCTCCCCCTATGGCACTCCACCCCCATTGACCTCCTCGACGACAACGAGCTCTGCAGCGGGGATCCCAAACGCTTGGACGCATTGTCCCACATCCTCGCCACACACACTATGCCAGTCAGACGCCTTGCCATTGGAACTTTCCGTTCAAACTGCAAGGACGAACCCAACTTTCATGAGTGTTTCTTATCCCCCGCCCTAGATCAGCTCGAGGAGCTCAACTTTTTTGCTGGACATGGGCGCTCATTGCCTCCATCCGTCCTCTGCCTCGCGCCCACGCTGCGCCGCGCTACGTTCATGCGGTGCCTTTTCCCCAAGATTAATGCCGCGCACGCTCTTCATCTCCCTAAACTGAAGCACCTCGAGCTCATTGGCATTAGCATCTCGAAGTCAGATTTGGATTGCCTGCTCGGCGGCTGTACAACGCTCGAGTACCTTCGTCTTTAGATGATGTTTGGGTTCACTAGCCTCCACATCGCTATGACGAATCTCCGTACGATTTATGCGCATGGCTGGTGCCGCAACACGCTGTCAGTTGGGGAGTTTGATGATATGGTCATTGAGAATGCTCCTTTCCTAGAGAGATTGTTTGTACTTGATAAAGAAGGTCGAACAAGAATCAGGGTCATTGGCGCACCGAAATTGACTGTGTTGGGCTATTCGTGTGCTGAATTCTCTGAACTTGTTATAGCTGGATCCATACCGTTCAGGTACAACAATCTTCTTCTCATTCTTATTATTGTACATCACATTTTATCTAGTTTTTGTTGATCTATGTTCGGCTGTCATCCAGAAAATGATTCCCACAAGCCTCGCATTGTCTCTGCGCACAGTGAAGATCTTGGCACTACAATCTGTTGGCCCCAATCTGGATGAAGTTGTTAAGCTCCTTATATGCTTTCCGTGCACGGAGAAGCTATACGTCGAGGTGATGTTCCTTTCCTGTTAATTGTTAACCACAACGGAGTTCAATTTGTTGGTACTTTTACCCATGATTACAATCACAGATGTAGTATACATTTTTTTGAGATGTTAATCATGAACGATCGAAGATGGCATGTCAATCTATTAGTGTATTTTATAAATCATGCAAGTCAAAGAGGCCCATAGTGTTCAATACTACATCTAGCACTGATATGTTGTCTTCGTTTGTAGATACAAGCAGGACTTGGAGTTGAAAAGGTGGCGCAATATAACAATCCCATCGAATGCCTTGAATTCCATCTCACAGAAATTACTTTAAACGAGTACCGAGGCACCAATCCAGAGATTCAATTTGCCAGTTTCATTGTTCAGAAAGCAAGGGTACTCAAGGTAATGAAGTTTGCACTATATTTAGTGTGCCACAATGGATGGTTTACTCGCCAGTGGAGGCGTCTACAGCGGAATGGAAAAGGCTCTGTAGAAGCTGATTTTCACTTTGGACGTTCATATGACAGATTATAAGGAAGCGATTCTATCGAGCCGATATATGACTTCTTGGTGGATGATCCCTTCAAAGAAATATTTCATCCCATGGACCCTGAAGATTGGATTTGATTTCTAATGTCAGTTTGTACCTTGTAATCTTTGAATTTGGGCCTTGTTATGCTGGAATTTGAACCTTGTAATATTGCTGGTATTTGTGATACAATATTTGAAACTGCATTGTGTTCTTTTTTGTTTATGCAATCTTGTTCTTATAAGTACATATGTTATTGTTCTGTAGGCGCAACATTGATGTTGTGCAGACCTAGAAAATCATAGTACACACGGACTAAACTATGAAACCCGTTGGTGATGATTTCATCAATCGCTGATAGTTGTATACCAGCAAACGTTTCCCCACAAGACACACAGGTTATTAGCACCAATCGTCTATGTTATTTCTGGTGTTCGCACACGATTCTCATTACTCACCTATTTGTTGTATATCGCACACATCTTGTTATGCCGAATCGTTTGTGTTCTGCTGTATCAGCGAACACAGTTTATCCGAGTGAACTATATGTCGTACTTGGCACACGTATGTAGTTTTGCTAACCATTTCTATTATCTTCTCTAATCATAAATGGTTCATAAGAACAAACTTCCTGTCGTAGATCGCACACGCAACTACTTTCTGAATCGTATCTGATGGATCCACCTTCGCACACAGTTTGTGCCATTAGCGACGGAGCTTGAACTATACCGTTTGCGATTCATGCGTCGCACACAGTTTCGTCGAAGGGTCTCTGATTGATGTGTCATCTTTGGACCATTCTGTAGTAGTGAAAAGCTCAAGATGACCTTCCACCACAAGACCACAAGCTCAAGGGCAAGGACAAGCTTCAAGGAGAGATTGACACATATGAAGATGAGTCCCAAGCCATGGTCAAGTGGGTTCCCAAGGCTACTACTAGCTCTACATCATCAAGTGCTACTTCAACTCCAAGGATCCCCATCAAGTTGTTGTGGGTCCCAAAGAAGAAGAACTAGAGAAGTTCTTGAGGGGTGACTCCTCCAACAAATTCACTCACATTCATTTTTAGCAAGGACTATTTGCAATCAATATCAACCTTATGCAATAGTTCAAGGAGTCACACATTCCCTCATAGGTAAGCAAGGGACAAGATAATTAATGAATCCATGGACATTATCATGTATACATTGCACTCCATGTCCATAGATATCCTTGTATTTGTCTCTTGTGTGGGACTAACCCATGTAGGTGAGAAGAGTAAGAAACAACGAGGATTGCTCCCAACTCAAGATGATCTTCATCAGCTATGACTATCCACTACTACATCACCCACATGAAGTTTTGTACGACAAAACCCAAGGTTAGTTTATCGCTCTTAGGGGTGATGTCAAATCAAGGGGGAGCTTTACTCTATGACTTGAGTTAAAGCATCTCTTAAAGATGTGAACACATTAAATTCTTTATGTAAAAGCGGTAACCCCACTTGTACTCAAATGATGAGTATGACCTATGATTAAGTATTCTTACTTGGCTCCTAAGTCAATATACTCATATATAGATGACACCGTCATCACCAAAGTGCTTGGTAGATACTGGAGTGGTTTTGCATGTTTGCCATATTTCATTTGACATTTTATTGTGTGAGCATGTTGGTATGCATATCTTTTCTCATTCGAGGATATCCAGTTGTTGTTACTTGCTTTCATATTACTTTGGCCAATTGGATATGCAAGAATGCCTAAGTACCTCCCTCTAGCTATCTATGCTTTCTCATCTCTCAAATTCTATTCATGCTTCGTCACAAAAATTTGAGCAAGCACTTCTCGAATCCTCTGTGTGAGGAGCACTCGGAGTTCCGTTTCGTTAAGAGTTGACTTCCAAAACCTCCCCAGTGCAACTCGGTGTAACCAACTATAGCGTCCCGACTCAGAATGAGTCAAGCCTCTGTGTGTCAGTGCCATCCCTGGATCAGTATGCTGGCACACACAGTACATTAATGTATATATCAAAGTGCAAATCACATGTAATTAATGTAAACTGATATATACCTTAAAATCTCAGCGGAAACAGTGAACGGGAATGGAATCCCCATAAACACCAATGGCAGGTTGAGTGTAGACCGTAACCCTGAATCGTACTCTTACTCGTCGTAGAAAAGTATCTACAACATAAGACATTGCAGCCATGTAGGTCAGTACATTGAATGTACCGGCAAGATCACCATAGAATAAATGATAAAGGCTAATCTATATGCAAAGGCTTTGTGGCTCTGTGTCTGAGTTTTTGCATAAAAGCTGGTTTTATTTTCCCTACAACAAAGGAGTCAGACGAAAATATCACTACAAAAGTTGGTTGTTAATGAGAGGGTTCCACCAACCAATTCTCATGTCCCAAAATTATTAATAGACCCACTCATCATAAAGATTTATTAATTGTGTTGAGACTGGCTGATAGTATCATCTCCGGTGCTCATGTTGTCCGTAACCTAGGACACGGCTAATCGATTAGTTTGTCACTCTGTAGAGGTTTGTACACTTTACCCGCAAGAATCGATCCCTCCCATTGTGTCCTCGCACTGCCTGGTGTTTGAGAACGGGAAGATCGAAACATGGTCTTCCATAGCGATCCTCCGATAGAAAGTCAGTGCCCATCCAATCCTACCATTCTTCTACATCTCATAGCAACTGACCTACCAGAGTCATGACTAGGGTCAACCAAGCCAGAGCCCATATTGACTTGCGGTTGCACACGTAAGCTTTCCGGCCTTGAAGTATCCGTCCATCTCTTTGAGCCTGGGTGGCATTCCGTCGGGATGATCACAGGTAGATACCAGGATTCCCGGGCATAACCATGATAGATATTAGGCTGCCAGATGCAAGTCCAATCCACCTAGAGGTATATTGAGTCCTTGAAGTCTTGAGGTCTTGATCATCATGTAGGTCTTGAAATAATTAATTAATCTCACAACACTTCTGAATCTCACAACCAAACCCCGTCTACTAAAGCATAGCAATTGTGAAGTAACGTCCCTTCCCGGGCAATGGTAACACGGTGTTGGGTTATCCTACCTCATGATACTACCACATGTTCAAGCTCAATATCCTACTGGATGTATGACGGAGAGATTGATTCTAATGCAAATAAAACATAGGTAATGTAAGATGATCAAGGTGAACTTGCCTGGTGAGGTTGATGAAGATATAATCGCTCTCAGAAAATAACTTGATAGAACTATTCGTCACTCTCCGATGAAATCTATATAATCAAACATTGCACTCATTAGCAAACATTCCTAGCAATCAATACTATCAAGCAAGAAGCAACACAAAATTAAACACAATAGGGTTGTGATGAAGGAAATACTTAAGACAAAAGGTAAAACAACAAAACTTCATCAAAACAACCAAAGTAGTTTTCCCCTACAAATAATCCTATTTTCAATAGCAACAAGATGGCAACAAGGTAAAACTAACAAAAGTATTTTAGTAAATGTTTTACTAGCAAAAGAATTACTTTTGAAGAACAACTAAGGACTTTGGAACACCACACTAAACAACTCAAGTTTTCTAGTTAATGAACTTAACAACAAGAAAAACAAATAAATACTAAAATAACAGAAAACAAAAAAATAAAACAAACAAATAACAGAAAGTATTTTCACATAACTTTTTATTTAAGAAAAGGAACTAATTGTCAAGTTTTCATTAAACACTTCTTATGACCTAACCAAATTAACCTAGAGTTAAACCACAAAAAATTCAATTATAATACAAATTGCTTTTGGTCTAAACTATGGATAAAAATAAATAATAAAACTATAAAAAAAATTATAGAAAATATTTTCAAAAGGAAATTAAACTAGCATTGAAATCAATTTGCAAGTTATGATTGAACTAGAATTGATTTCATGCAATCAAAATAATAAATAAAAATAAAAATAATCTTTGTTGAGGTACTACTGCTAACTAATAGAAAACAAACTAAAACTAGTCAACTAATATAAAGGAAAACAATTTAAAAACAATTAAAACAAAAGAAATAGAAATAAACCTAAAAAGAATTAAAACAGATTCTGTTTTGCTTGAAACCCTAATTTAAATTATTCAAAAAAATCCCAAATTGTACCTACTGATACACAAAGTCGCTAGTGACCAGTAGCAAAAAAATCAACTCAAAATTTATTTTTAAACTCAAATATAAGCAATTTAGTGTTTGAAGAAAATCTGTTTGAATTCAAATTTAAATGTTTCAAAATGGTCAAACTTGATATCTACAGAAACTATAATAAAATTGTGACACAATACAAAAAGAATCAAATGAAAACAATAAAAATCCTAAGAGTTATCTAATTTATAAAACTGAAACTATTCTGTTTTTAACATAGAAACAGAAAAAGTAAACAAATATAACTAACAGACAGGGGTACACGTGGCACTCTCTGAGTGGCTGAAGGTGTGCACGGCGGTTGCTAAACGAGCGAACGTTCACTAAGTAAGAAAAACGGTTCGGTCTAAAATAAAACAAACAAACCGACCGATTCACTTAAAATAAACCGAAGGGGTACGGGCGATCTAATCTACACCGTTTATCTAGATCGGACGGTCGAGAACTCACAGAGGCGGGGTGGAGCTCCGGCGATGGCTCCGGCGATGGTGGCGGCTCGGGCATTGATGCGACGGCGTCTCTGGTGGTCCTCCTGCGAATGTGAGGGCTCCGGTCGATGCGGACGAGTTCGACGATTCGTCTGGTGGCGCCGAAATGGCTCGGGGACGACGGTGTCGACGGCGGCGAGCTCGTGAGCGGAGGGGGTCTTCGGGTGGTCACCGGGGAGCTTGCTCCAGGGGGGTGTTCGGCTCGGGTGAGTGCACGGGGAGGTGCGGGCGAGCGAGGTAGAGCGGATGGTGGCCTCGGGCGGCGACGGGAGTGGCTAGTGCTAGCAGGGGGGTCGGCAATGGCGCGGCGGCCGTGGGTAACTCCGACAAGAAATGGAGGCGAGGGCAGGGCTCGGGCGTGAGGGGTTTGGAGGGGACCGGGTCGAGGAGGCCTCGGGCTTTATAGGGGAGGGTTCGGGTGCTCCAGAACGGCAGGGGATCAGGAGATCGCCGCGGATCCGATCGGCTCCGGCGAAGGAAGGAAGGAGGAGGAAGGTGACCGCGGGGTCTTTCCATCGGGCGGGGTCGGGGCCACGGTCAGTGAGGGAGAGGGAGGAAGAAAGTGATCGGTGGCCGATCCCAGGAGGATTCGGATCCGTTCGAATGGGATCTGGGCCAGATCCTTAGCTGGGCCGGCTCGGGGTTTTCCTTTTAAAAGAAGATTTCTTTTTATAACAACAAACAGGAAAGGAAGTTGAATAAAAGGAAAACTAAAATACTTTTATATAGACATATTATATATCAAAATGACCAAAAAAATAAACTCTAAAAGATGAACATATATTCACTGTTAAACAAAATTCCCTTAAAATCAGAAAATTCAAACAGTGCTACTGTTGCATATAAAATGCAAAGAAAACATTTTAAAAATACCAAAATGACTTCAAATTCATTTCTCTCCATTTTTATTTTGAAGGGAATCATTTTACCCTATTTTCCATATATTTTATTTTTGGAGAAAAATAAATTTAAAAACCACTTCAAGAATGACTTTGAATTTGAATTTCAAATATTTTCCAAATAGTTTTTTTGAGTTCTATAAACTCAAATAAAATTCCAATTGCCCCTGGTTTGGAGTGTCATATTGCTCCTCTCAAGATTTTGAATTTGCGCTAATGGATTTGAATTCATTCAAACCTTGAAATAGAGCCCTTTATGGAATGAATTCCAAAAATTAAAATTTTCAAATCCTTTATTTGAAGAAGTCATGTCATCTTCTCTCACTGATTTGAATTGGATGAAATTTGAATTCAAAGCCAAGGGGAAAGTCATTTTATTCCCTCTGATTCAAAAGTTTTTAAAAGTTTCAAATTTCACTCAATTTTCAATCACTCAATCAAACAATCAATCATTCTATTGATTAATATAACATTCCAAATTTTGGGATGTTACACCAACCTGAAAAACTCGGTTCCACCGAAGCCTAGGGTTGATCTGGTTTTAAGAACCTCGGTAACACTGATTCCATAATCTCAGCTTCACCGAGTTTCCCTGTTATCTGACAGTAGAGAAACTTGGTGGCACCGATATTTTAGAATTGGTGTCACCGACAGCTAAAGGGTTTATGTACTCAGTGGAACTAATTTTGAAATCACTTCTTCAAAATCGTGGTCCTCGCAAAACCCTAGCTGCTGCTCATACATCTTCGGACTTCTCCCTCGCTCCCATGTGTCTGCACCACAGGAGGTCCCCGCCATCGACAGCTATCATCCCCTTCGTCGCTGCCTTAGGAGGCTGTCACCGAATTAGGATAAAGCCTCAAAATCTTTCCACTCCCCGTCCGATTCTTGTGCAATCGATCAATTTCCTCATCTTCACACTGATTGAAGTAGTTCCACCCTCTATAAAATCCATTAGATTAGAGAACGAAGGATTTTTAGGTTTAACCGTCCGCAAATCGAATCTCGGTATCACCGAGTTAGAAAAACCAGTTCTACCGATTTGGGTTTTAGGGCTACAGAGAACAATCTCGGTGAAACTGAGTGGCTATTTTTTGTGAAACCGAAGAGGCTGTCAAGTTTCTGTTAAGAAGATTGTGTGTCTCGGTGGCTCCGAAATTTATGACTCGGTGGTACCGAAATCCTTTTTGCAGAAAATTAAACTTAAGATTATGAGTTCAAATTTGCAAAAACTTTCTGAATTTTTGTGATGCTTAACCCCTCTGCTCCTCTATACTCTATTCACAGGGTCAACATGCCAGGGTCTGATGATAGCCAGAATTACTTCAGGGAGAGGGATGTTGATATGAGTTCTGGTACAAGTCCAGATGCCAGTTCCTCATCTTCAGAGGATCCAGGTGAGGGATCACTAGAAGAGTGTCTAGAGGGGGGGGGGGGGTGAATAGACTACTAGCAGGAATTTAAAACCTAACCTTTTCCCAAGTTAATTGGTTGGCAGATTTTAACAATTATAGCAAGTCTAGCACACCCTACATATGCAAGTCAACAAGTATGGCAGCGGAAAGTAAAGACATTGCACATGAAAGTAAGGAGAAGAGATAGGAAGATCAAATGCATGAGGGACACGAAGATTTTTCCCGTGGTTCCGATAGGTGGTGCTATCGTACGTCCACGTTTATGGAGTCTTCAACCCACCGAGGGTAACGGTCGCGAGAGTCCACGGAGGGCTCCACCCATAAGGGTCCACGAAGTAGCAACCTTGACTATTCCTTAACGGCTTCCGTCCACGAAGGAGTAGCCTCACTATGGGTAGATCTTCATGAAGTAGGCGATCTCCTTTCCCATACAAACTTCTTGGTTCAACTCCACGACACGAAGTTGGACGCTCCCAAGCGACACCTAACCAATCTAGGAGGCACCACCCTCCAAAAGGTAATAGGCTCGGCAATGTCGATGAACTCCTTGCTCTTGTGCTTCAAGATGGTAGACTCCTCAACACACAATCACTCTCTCACAGATTTGGCTATGGTGGAAATTATTGATTTGGTGGAAAGCAACTTGGGGAGGCTAGAGATCAAGATTCATATGGTAGGAATGGATAGCTTGATCTCAACACATGAGTAGGTGGCTCTCTCTCAGAAAATAGGATGGGGCAAGTATGGAATAGTTCTGAGTGCTTCTCTTTCGAGTGGGTGGTGGTGAAGGGGTATATATAGACATCCCCAAAAATCCAACCATTACACCTAAAGTGACCAACTCGGTGACACCGATGTGTGAATCTCGGTGGTACCGAAGTGACCAAAAGGCAGTAACTTTTGAATCTCGGTGAGACCGATATATAACTCTCGGTGGTACCGATTAGGTGACCAACGGTCAGATTGCACAACTCGGTGACACCGATTTTCACATCTCGGTGGTACCGATTCTTGACCGTGGATTACCAGAGAGTTGGTCCAGAAACTCGATGGTACCGATTCACAATTCTCGGTGGTATCGATTCTTGTGAATGGCTATCTAGAGAGTTGGTCCAAAAACTCGGTGAGATCGACTGGCAAAACTCGGTGGTACCGAAGACTGAAAATAGCTAAACAGAAAGTTGGCAACTGAACTCGGTGGCACCGAAGTGGAATCGGTTGCACCGATGTGCTAGGGTTTGGCATGGGTCTGTCTGAGTTTGAGAATCGGTGGGACCGAGTGGGAATTGTTGGTAGCACCGATTTTTCATGATTGGCTTGGATAGACTTTTGTGGAAGAGTTTGTGGGTGTTTTTGGTGACTATCACTTGTGCACATGGAGCATCTTGTTCACCAACAGTACCTTACCCCCTTTTAATAGTATTGGGTTTCCTATGGACTCAAAGTGATTTCTCACAAAGTAAAATGTAGAGTCCTCTTGCTTGAAGCTTTGCCAATCCATTTCCTTGCATCTTGGGGTATCTCCACAATCCTTTTTGCCAACCCATCTCTCTATAGACTTTCACCTGAAATACACTAGGTAGAAATATTAGTCCAAGAGACAATGTATGTAGTCATGAATTATCAAAACCACCAAGGGAGCATATTGTGCTTTCAATCTCCCCCTTTTTGGTAATTGATGACAACATACAATCAAAGCTTCAAATAAAGATATGCATGGATATAATGAAGACTTTGAGGACACATGACTTAAACTTGCTCCCCCTAAATGTGTGCAATCCCTTTAAACGATAGTTGCTTTGGAATGCATGGACACACATAAAGTAGAAGGGATATAAGGAGTCATGTGTATCTTGGCTATATGCATCAAATATATATATGAATGAGATGTATCCTTGTTCAAGACTTCACTCTTGCAAACAATATGTGCAAGACGCAATAGATCATCTTGACCAAGGACATGATGCATATACTTACCTTGAGTTCTTGAGCATTCTAGTAGTAGAAACACACATGAGAAAACAATGTTAGGAAACACAAGGGTAATCTACCAATCAAAAGCAATAGAGCTCAAAAGTACCAAGATGTGGAGAACAGATGGAAGGTAATATTCCTTAAGATTGATATGTCTCCAAGATCATTTAGAACTTTCTCCCCTTAGATATGAAAATAGTAGATCATCCTTTCCCTCTGAATCATGTAGATATTGGGATTGGATAGGGTGATAAAACTATAACATGAGCAGTCAAATGAAACAAACATATATTTCTCTATATATTTTTCTCCCCCTACTTTGGTATTCTCCCCTTGACTGTATAAGTATGAACTTGATATTCCCCCCCTTGATTATATCTCCCCGTTTGCATAAGCATGTATCTCCCCCTTTAGCATGAAGCTTTGGTATTTCTCCCCCTTTGGCATTAATTTCCAAAAAGGTCATACCCAGGGTTAGATACAGGGATCATTGATTAAGAAGGGATCCTTGAGAACAAGGGTCATTGAATGTAGGGTTCATAGAAATGAAAATTAGAGATCATTGAGACTGAGGAAATCAGAGAAATTATCTCTCTCCCTTGGGCGGATCTAAGAGCTTGTAAGACTTCTCCTCCTCTGAGTGAGGGATCCGTGAATAGATTTTTCTCCCCCTTTTTTTTGAAAATGAGGGATCATCGAAGAAATGTAAATATCACAATAGGATCACTAAGAAAACAAAGATTTACTGACATGAACACAGGCTGGAGAAGATGTCAAATCGGTGGTTCCGAGACAAACAAGTTGGTGGAACCGAGTTGTGTATTTGCAGCCTATCTGCATAATCGGTAGAACCGAGTCATTTGGATCGGAGGCTCCGAGGACATAACAGAGACTTGGCAATGTTTTTAGAAACTTGAAAATGAGTTTGGAAAACTTGTAACAAAGTGTCAAAAGGATCTTCAAAGGAAATGCAAAAGACTTTACAAAGATATATCATCTAGAGAAGATTTGAGTGGTTCCAAGAAATCTTGCAAATACAGAATGAACCAAATATGATACTTAACTAGATGATGGGCGGTGACTAGGTCACCTATATTAGAGTATATTGACTTAGGAGCCAAGCAAGAATACTTGATCATAGGTCATACTCATCTATAAGCTCAAAATGGGGTTACCATTTTTCGATTAAGCATTTTAATGTTTTAATATTACTTGAGTTGCTTTATCTCATGTCTTGGAGTAAAGCTTTTTCAAGGATATGAGTACATACCTTTGAGTGATGTTGATGACCTGGCTTGGAGGTGAACTTGTTGAGGATGCTCGAGGTTGATGAAGATCATCTTGAGTTGGGAGCAATCCTTCTTGTTTTAGTACACTTGTCACCTACATAGGTTAGTCAAGCAAGGAAGAACATGATATGACACGATACCAATTGTGAAGTACAAATATGTGTCAAGGATATGCTTTTGTTGTCTTCTTCCTTTCAACATCAAGAGGGGTTGTGGATACTTGGTCATGACAAGATTGCTTATGATTGGAGTTGATGACAATCTTGTGGAATGAAGTTCTTTCAAGTACCTACAAAAGGTTAGATGCAATACAAGGGAGCATAGAATTCCAAGATATAAGATAACATGTTAAGAGTATCATGGAAGTATCAAGTAAGCTCATGCCCTAGCATGCATCCGAGTGAGTCTAGCTCAAGTTTGAAGCATCAATGATGTTCAACTCACTCCTCAAGTGACAAAACACTTTCTCATCGAGTGGCTTAGTAAAGATATCGGCCAATTGCTTGTTAGTGCGAACATGCTTAAGATCAATATCTCCTTTGGCAACATGATCACGAATGAAATGATGTCGAACTTGAATATGCTTAGTTCAAGAATGTTGCACGGGATTATGACCAATCTTAATAGCACTTTCATTGTCACAAAGTAATGGAACATTTTTAACATGGATTCCATAATCCTTAAGCGTTTGTGTCATCCATAGTAATTGTGCACAACATGATCCGGCAGCAATATACTCAGCTTCGGCAGTAGATAGAGATACCGAGTTTTGTTTCTTGGAGGACCAAGACACAAGAGATCTACCAAGAAATTGACAAGTACCCGAGGTGGATTTTCTATCAACCTTGTCACCAGCATAGTCCGAATCGGAATAGCCAACAAGGTTAAAGGAAGATCCCTTGGGATACCAAATGCCAAAGTTTGGTGTTCGTATCAAATATCTCACAATACGTTTCACGGCCAAAAGATGACACTCTTTAGGTGCAGCTTGATATCTAGCACACTTGCAAACACTAAGCATAATATCAGGACGGTAGGCACATATATATAGCAATGAACCAATCATAGATCGATAAACCTTTTGATCAACCGGTTCGTCCTCCTTGGTAAGATCAACATGTCCACTAGTAGGCATAGGAGTTTTCATACCTTTGCACTCTTGCATGTTGAACTTCTTGATCAAGTCCTTGGTATACTTGGTTTGAGAGATGAAAGTTCCTTCTCTTGTTTGCTTGATTTGCAAACCAACAAAGAATTTCAGCTCACATATCATGGACATCTCATACTTCTCGGGCATCAACCTTCCAAATCTTTCACTAAATTGTGGGTTAGTAGATCCAAAGATAATATCATCCACATAGATTTGGCACATAAATAATTCACCATTAACTCTTTTAGTGAATAAGGTTGCGTCAATTTTACCAATTTCAAAACCCTTTTCAATGAGAAATTTCGTTAAGCATTTATACCAAGCACGAGGGGCTTGCTTAAGACCATAAAGAGCTTTACGAAGCTTGTAAACATGATTAGGTTTCTTGGGGTTCACAAAACTAGGGGGTTGTTTAACATAAACCTCTTCTTCAATCTCACCATTTAAAAAGGCACTCTTAATGTCCATTTGATAAAGTGTGATATCATGGTGATCAGAATAAGCAAGAAGAATGCAAATAGCTTCAAGTCTAGCGACGGGGGCATAGGTCTCACCGTAGTCCATACCTTCGACTTGCGTATATCCTTGCGCTACGAGACGTGCCTTGTTGCGTATGACTTGACCGTCTTCATCTTGCTTGTTCCGAAACACCCATTTGGTTCCGATGATGTTGTGCTCGTCCTTGGGCTTCTCCACGAGTGTCCACACTTCGTTCCTCTCGAAGTTGTGAAGCTGTTCATGCATTGCGTTCACCCAATCCGGGTCTTCAAGAGCTTGTTCTACCTTCAAGGGTTCAATGCTAGAGATGAAAGAATAATGCTCACAAAAATTAGCTAAGCGAGTTTCAGAGCGAGTGATTCTCCCGGTTTTTATGTCACCAAAGATTTGGTTTAGAGGATGGTTCTTGGTCACTCTTGCTCGAACTCGGGGTAGCTTTTGCTTGTTGGATGGTGGAGCTTCTTCATCATCATCATCTCCTTCATCTTTGTTGTTGTTGAAGGTGTCGTTCCCTTGAAGTGGTGGTGAAGGAGGTTGTGGTGGATCTTCATGATGTACTTCCTCCTCTTCATCTTGGTGTGTACCGCTTGTGGATGCCTCCATGTCATGTTGAGGTTCACCTTGTCGTGAAGTAGGGGCTTCCACTTGAGTTGACAAAGTACTTTCCTTCACCTCCATGGGACGAATCTTGCCAATGGACAAGTCTTGGATAGCTTCCGAAGGGTCTTTATCTCCTACATCATTTGGCAATTGTTCGACTTGCGAACCATTAGATTCATCAAACTTCACATCTACCGTCTCTTCAACTTTTCGAGTGAAGTTGTTGTAGACACGGTAAGTGTGAGAGTTCGATCCGTAACCAAGTAGGAATCCTTCATGAGATTTAGGGGCAAATTTAGCACGACGATGCTTGTCAAGAATGTAGCACTTTGAGCCGAATACCCAGAAGTATCCAACTTGGGGTTTGTTACCAGTGAGTAGCTCGTATGCCGTTTTACCGAGAAGCTTGTGCAAGTAGAGTCGGTATATGGCATGGCATGCTGTTTCCACGGCTTCTGCCCAAAAGTGTCTTGGCGTCTTGTATTCGTGAAGTATCGTTCTTGCCATCTCAATGAGCGTCCGGTTCTTCCTCTCAACAACTCCATTTTGTTGAGGCGTGTACGTAGCCGAGAACTCATGTGAAACACCCTCTTCGTCAAGAAAGGTATCTACATGGGTGTTCTTGAACTCCGATCCGTTATCGCTCCGAACCTTCTTGATCTTCACTTCAAACTAATTTTGCGCTTTGCGAATGAAGTTCTTGAAGATCTTTTGTACCTGCGAATTATCATCAAGAAAGAATACACATGTAAATTTGGAAAAATCATTAACTATGACTAGACCATAGGAATTTCCACCGAGGCTCTTATAAGCATTGGTACCAAAAAGATCCATGTGAAGTAACTCGAGTGGTCTCCTAGTAGTCATGATATTCTTATCGGGGTGACTTCCACCTACTTGCTTTCCAGCTTGACAAGCACTACAAAGTCTATCTTTGTCAAAGATAACATCTTTAACACAAAGTATATGATCACCTTTGATGAGCTTGTCTAGATTACGCATGCCAACATGTCCTAGTCTTGTATGCCAAAGCCCACCTTTAGAAGATTTTGCAATAAGACAAGTACGAGGTTTGGATCTCTTAGTGAAATCGACAATGTATAGATCACCTCTACGGAAACCGGTAAAGACCATGTTATGATTATCTTGACGAAACACTTGGCAATCTACTTTCGTGAATAGCACATTAAAACCAAAGTCGACAAGTCTAGATACGGAAAGAAGATTGTAGCCAAGGGATTCAACAAGCATGACGTTTTGAATAGAGCTATCATGGGATATGGCCACCTTACCAAGACCAAGTACCTTACCCTTGGAGGTGTCTCCAAATGTTCCGTACCTTCGTGGTCCATGGTTTGGTGTGATCTCTTCAAACATCTCTCTATCTCCGGTCATATGATCGGTGCATCCACTATCGAGAATCCACTCTTTTCCTCCGGACATGTAATCCTTGAAGTTTGCCATGAGACTTAGATTCTTCATGATCTTCTCATCCTCGATGTCGAACAACTCATCTTCATCATAGTAGCCATGTTACACATTGTCATCATCAAGTGGGAAATCCTCGTCACAAGGAACAAAAGATTCGTTAGGGTTGTGATCATGACCATGTTCAAACTTATGAATTCGCATGGCTTCTACAATGATGTTGTTGATAGTTATGACATCTCCTTTAGCACGCATGAGGTCTCTAAGCTCAAATAGATAGTCATCAAACCTGGGATTACTAGGCGTCATTTTGTGAAAGGCAATAGTTTTATGAAGAATTTCATTACTCAATGAATAACTTGGATGTAGTTTTTCCAAGTCATTCCACAAAGTATAAGCACATTCAAAATTCTTCATTTGATTAAGCACAATTCTAGGCATTCCTCTAACGATAAGATTAACAGTTCTAAGATTGCATAGCATATCAATTTCCTCTTCGTGTGTGGGATGTAAAGGATCAATGGGAGGTACATATGGGCTCTTAACATACTTGCTCAATTGAAATTCATTAAATAGCTCAAACATCATATGTTTCCATTGACTATAGTACTCCCCATCAAGAATAGGCACTCTACAACTCAAACTCCCTATACTAGACACATCCATCTTCCTCCACGGTGATGAAACCGAAGCAATGGAGACCAAAGCTCTGATACCAACTGAGGGATCACTAGAACAGTGTCTAGAGGGGGGGGGGGTGAATAGACTACTAGCAGGAATTTAAAACCTAACGTTTTCCCAAGTTAATTAGTTGGCAGATTTTAACAATTATAGCAAGTCTAGCACACCCTACATATGCAAGTCAACAAGTATGGCAGCGGAAAGTAAACACATTGCACATGAAAGTAAGGAGAAGAGATAGGAAGATCAAACGCATGAGGGACACGAAGATTTTTCCCATGGTTCCGATAGGTGGTGCTATCGTACGTCCACGTTTATGGAGTCTTCAACCCACGGAGGGTAACGGTCGTGAGAGTCCACGGAGGGCTCCACCCATAAGGGTCCACGAAGTAGCAACCTTGACTATTCCGTAACGACTTCCGTCCATGAAGGAGTAGCCTCACAATGGGTAGATCTTCACGAAGTAGGCGATCTCCTTTCCCATACAAACTTCTTGGTTCAACTCCACGACACGAAGTTGGAGGCTCCCAAGCGACACCTAACCAATCTAGGAGGTACCACCCTCCAAAAGGTAATAGGCTCGGCAATGTCGATGAACTCCTTGCTCTTGTGCTTCAAGATGATAGACTCCTCAACACACAATCACTCTCTCACAGATTTGGCTATGGTGGAAGAGATTGATTTGGTGGAAAGCAACTTGGAGAGGCTAGAGATCAATATTCATATGGTAGGAATGGAATAGCTTGATCTCAACACATGAGTAGGTGGCTCTCTCTCGGAAAATAGGATGGGACAAGTATGGAATAGTTCTGAGTGCTTCTCTTTCGAGTGGGTGGTGGTGAAGGGGTATATATAGGCATCCCCAAAAATCCAACCGTTACACCTAAAGTGACCAACTCGGTGACACCGATGTGTGAATCTCGGTGGTACCTTAGTGACCAAAAGGCAGTAACTTTTGAATCTCGGTGAGACCGATATATAACTCTCGGTGGTACCGATTAGGTGACCAATGGTCAGATTGCACAACTCGGTTACACCGATTTTCACATCTCGGTGGTACCGTTTCTTGACCATGGCTTACCAGAGAGTTGGTCCAAAAACTCGATGGTACCGATTCACAATTCTCGGTGGTACCGATTCTTGTGAATGGCTATCCAGAGAGTTGGTCCAAAAACTCG
Source organism: Elymus sibiricus (assembly GCA_039707655.1). Classification (NCBI taxonomy): domain Eukaryota; kingdom Viridiplantae; phylum Streptophyta; class Magnoliopsida; order Poales; family Poaceae; genus Elymus; species Elymus sibiricus. The sequence continues at coordinate 96,176,287 of CM077663.1, read as the reverse complement.
GTGAGACCGGCTGGCAAAACTCGTGTGGCGCCCCCGCCTGATTACCACTATAGCCAGACGGTCGCCACGCATACCAGCCCAATAAATCACTCTGGCATGCACATTTACAACAGGTATCATGAACACATGCATTTCTATTAATGGATATATGAGTCTTACATGATATGTTACAAGAGGTGATGGTAGCAGAAAGGCTCTATCTAAGGTAGCATGGTCCTGGTGCGGCTCCAATCCACAGGGATCTGACTGGGTTACTCTCCTAGCTCGCGAACGCTCCGGCTCCTTGACGATAGATGACGGATCCTTATGTGAACCTGGCCACGTTAAAGGCCGCTGAGTACTTTTGAATGTACTCGCAAGCAAACCAAACTAACATATACACCAAGCAAAGCAATCCATGGCATTCAAGCATGTATTTGTTCTTAGAGCAATATTAATTATCATGGCATAGCATACCTATCTAGCAATATTAATTATCATGTTGTAACAAGATTATCCAGTGTAATTTTACTAGACTAAGGTAAAGCATGGCAAGTAAATATTCCATACTCCGAACATTCTCACGATCCCATCTGAATCTGATCCAAATCCAATCCAAATCATGTGGTCATCCTACCACTCATCTCATAGCCATCACATAGCATATTCCTGACATCATCTGATGTCTGCACAAGACGAGTTCTTCCATCATTATTATCACTGTTACGGTTGACCACCTAGTGAGGCCTGGACGGATTGTCCAATACCGTGGACGCGGCTATTCGAATAGGTTTTTCACTCTGCAGAGGTTGCGCACTTTACCCACACCATGGAGCACCTGGCCTCGTGATCCCATTCGGCTGGACTAGCGTTGCTCCAACGAAACCCGCCTGACCCGTGACTCTCCCATCGTACCACCGGCATTCATCCTCCCCCGGAGTCCTGCCCTGGGTGGCCCTGTGTCACCCCGTGACACCTGCCACCGTCGTGGCCAAACTAACTGTCCCAAACGGGGACGCCGGCACAAAACTCAACTGGGCTCACAAGGTTATCGCCGCCTACCGGGCCAGGGTAGCGCGCGCGCATAACCTTCCCTGTCTGGAGGTACCAGTGAAAGAGCACGCAATCAGACCAAGTCAAGGACGTCCCATACCGGCAAATGTGGCTGCACGGATAAGCCCGGACAGGTGACTCTATATCAACCGACTAGGTTTAGCCGTAGCAAGTATTTAACAAGCATGGTTGTTTATCACAATAACTCAAGATGGCAGTAGCTAAGCATGATAAAAACATAACCACCTATCTCCATATAATATCACGACAAGTCATTAATGCAATGATAAGATGAGCAGTAGCAGGTAATACAAATGACCATATCGAGATGGCAGGAGTTTAATTATATCTAGCACAAGTATATCATTAATTAAACACGCAAGAATAACACAGAGCAATGCTTTAGGGCATATATCAGATGGTCGGCTTGCCTGGGGTCGAAGAAGTATTCCGGGAAGATGTGCGGTAGCCTAGCAGGAAAATCCGCCGGAAAGGATTCCCTCTCGGAGGGGCTGAATGAAGGGCAAGGGCAAAATGGTCATTATCAGAATGTGTCAACATTATGAAAGTGACCTCATCGGAACGGGCTCGAAGAGATGAAGAAGTGGGCGTTGGTTTCACCTGAATCGGAGTTACGGAGGAGAAGATATGATGATTGAAGTGCAAGGGACCTTTCTATAATTATTTTATTTACTTCTGGGTCCCTGGCTGATTTTTTTTTTGGAAAAGAATAAAGAGGACTGTTGCACTAGGGCTAAACGGGCCGAAAGCGCTGGGCGCCAGCTGAGCAGCGAGCCCGCCGCCACTACTGGGCCGGCCCACCCACCGCTGCTCCTTTTAAAAAAACGGAGGGAGGGACGTTGGCCACAGATGGGCTGGGCCTGCCTGCAGGGCGTCTTCCTCCTCCCTCTGTTCTCGACAAAACAGAGGAGAGAAGGAGAGGGCGCAGCGCCGGCGATGGCCTCCTCAGGCCACGGTGCGGCCACCGGTGAGCTTGGGTGGAGGCGCCGCCTCCATCCAGGGGAAGAACGGGCTCCGGGGAGGGGCGGAAAAGAGTCGCGCCACGGAAGCAGAGAGCGGCGGCGGCCGGACTCGGGGAAGACACGGCCACAGCGGCTACAGCGGTGAGATGAGGAGATGGGGAGGCTCGCCGGGATCTGGGAAGTCCTCTGGTGGTGGCTAGGAGGCGGGAGAGGCGCGACGTTGGGCTAATTTAGCCGCGGGGCACCGGCGGTCATGGCGGCCATTGGAGAGCTCCAGAGAGGGATTTGGCCGGACGAGGGTACTGGAGTGGACTAGAGGGAGAGGGCAGGCTGGTGAGGTGCTCAGGGAAGCTCCGGGGCTAGCTATTTATAGCCGGCTGGGCAACCGGATCAGCACAGCCGTCGTGGCGGCCTTATCACCGCACTGGAGCTCGCGGTGAGCTGGCCGTGGACACGAGCGTTGCCGACCTGACGCTCACCAGAAGGAGAGGACAACTCAAGGAGGAAGAAGCCAAGAGGGAGGTGACGGCTCGGGGGTCACGGGTGAACAGAGCTCCGGCGAGGATTATCGGGGCGCGCTGGAGATCAGAACAGAGGGGGAAGCTATGGGAGAAGGGCCAGGTGGACTCAGGGGAGCCGTTTGACATGCTCGGACAAGGCAGAGCCGGCCGAAGCGAGCTGGCCGATGTGACGACCGCGTGGGGCACAGTTTTTGCTCGCTGTTCACACGGTCACCACGCGCACTAGCTGCTCTAGAAGACTCCTACATGTTCCATCTTGTCCAGCATCTGTGTCTATCTTCAAATAGATGGTTTGAACCACCATATAGACACAAGGAGACCTGGTGTGACCACACACTGCTCAAACATGTGCTGGCAGCAAGGTGTTTGACATGTGTTATGGCCAGCACAGGGCTCCTCTTGGCATGGTCTTTGGCTGATCTTGATCATCCACTAAGGTGATAACTTTGGCAAAATATTAGCACAAATGGGCCACTCTAGATAACACCTCCTTTGCAAATGACTAAACTAGACAAAATCATAAACAAGATCAAATTGAGAAATTGGCTAAATGAAAAGGAATGAATTTAGGAGAATAGCAATTATTTGAGCAAGAGGTTCTGCCATAAAAATTTCAGCTAATTTTGAGCAACCATGAAGGTACTTCCTTCACAGATTCAAAATCTGAGCAGAAATCCAAACAATTTGCTGGAGGAGAATGGCACCATGGAATGAGCTGATTTTTAGTCTCAAAGTGTGATTTACCAATTGCAATAACCCTGCAAAATCTCAGCTCAAGGAGATCAAGGCATCAAGCACTTCCTTCACAAAGCTTCCAACGGGACAGAAACTTATGTTGGATCATGTGCTCAACTTTGCCAAAGAGTGACAAAATATTTTGATGGATCTGAGGCTTAAATGGATAGGAAAAGCTTCACAAATTATTTGGGATTTTTACTGGCTACCAAAATGGTAGTTCCTTTAGAAAGTGCCCAAAATGCAATATTGGCATTAAATAGGAAAATGCAATTTATCCTATTTAATTATGGCCATATTTTTTTGGGAGCTCAATATGATCACAAAGAATATCTCCACAAGTTTTCATGAACTTTGGAGATGGATAGATATTTTCCTAGATTTAATTCCTTTAACTGGCAGAAAAAGGAATTAATTATAAATGAAAAATATTGCAAATGACTTGGCAATATTTTTGCATATCCAGGTTTTATAGATGAAGGATGATCAATAGGAAAAGTTTGGGAGTCAGCAGATCAAAGTAAATTGGGGTTCCTTTGTAACTAGAAGGATCAGTGTTTCCCTCCCGGCAACTCGGAAGGTAGGGTTCTGATGACAAAGTCCTGAGATGGATCTTGGGTGGCAAGGTTGGACTAGAGAAAATCTCTGGTTGGATAGGGAAGGCAAGGTTCAATGACCATCTTCGTATACCCAAGAGCTAGCGAAATCCGATAGCACCGAAAAAAAGACGGGAGTCAAATCCCGCAAAGGAAAAAAATAGGAGCGAAAACCAGGGTGTTACAAACCTACCCCCCTTAAGAAAATCTCGTCCTCGAGATTTCTAGGCTTATCTCCCGGTGAAGGGGGACTTACCTGTGTGCGACTTGGATCCATCAGCGGTCTTGTCTTTATTGGTTCACTGACCCTTTTAACTGCCTCTTCTGATGGACCATGGGTTGTCTTTGCACACAACTTCCTTGAATCCTTCTCTTTCCTGTGAGGCATACCCCTGTAGTTTGTTGCTGGATGGGGTAGCGGTTAATACCAACAGACAGCTCGATTTCCAGGGCCTGGATGTATCTGCTTCGGGCTTTATTGTAATGCTTCGTACCCTCACTGTTATGGGCAAGACATCCTTTCCTGGTACCAGGCTTACGTGCTCGTATGGCCTCGAGTGAGTGGGAGTAGCTTTCATTTTGCCGTGTCAGAATGCTCAGTCTGGCTATGGGTTCCGTACCGATGTTTCTTTTTGTCTTAGGCATTCTGACTTCGTCCTTATGTGATCCATAATTCAAGGAACAACATGACCGAACTATTACCGCTATGTTCCCAACCGAAATGTGAGGCATGATCACACCGTAATCATAGAGAGTAATCTCTTATTCCAATGATGTCATGATGTCTACGAGCTGTGGATGCTGATGTGCTTTGAATACCTTGTTTCAAACTCTGTCACTCATGGAGAGGATTCTGTCATATTTATAACCTCTATAGTCCTTGCTGTGACCACTGAGCTAAGCATAGTATTGCTATCATCTGGTATATCTTTCGGAGCATAGCCTTTTACCTTGGTTGGTAACCCATATTCATGTGGAGTGCGGCAAGCTCATTTGTAGCCGCAGGTAGGGCATTGCTGTGGCCGCATATGCAAGAGTCTGATAAGGGTTGGTAGTACCACCCTGTTCGTGAAGCTGTATCTTGTTGACCGTCACGGAGGTTGCTTGTCCACTACTTTTTTTTGTTCTTGAGGATTCCTCTGATGGACCTATAATGACCTGCCAACACGGCTCTTTGATTGTTTTCCCGGTTTGTCGGGCTTGTTCTCACAGCTTACTCTTGCATACCTCGTAGGGGTTGATGTGCTCATACTCTTCTTTTCAACATGGGGCCAATGCTTTTCTAAACACAGTCATTCCTGTGTACGAGTGGCTCACATGAACTAATCCACTGGACTGCATGCTCACAACACATGCAGGGGTAAGATAATTCCTTTCATAACCACTGAGTTCTGAGGCGGATGTGTGTCTAGACTAGTTCGTGCTCCTGACAAGCTTGTTGTAGGCGCGATGGCATGTTGAAGAAAACTGAATTCTTTATGCTCGAAGCTTCTACCAGAGTAGCGTGCTGAAGAAGGCTAGGTATCGTGCCTCGAAAGTTTTCCTGTATGTGGCTTACTGCGGAAGGTCGGGTGCCTTATGCCGGAAGTTTTCCACGCTAGCACGCTATGGAAGATGGGAGTGCCGTATCCCAGAAGGATCTTTCACCGAGTGGCGTACCGAGGAAGATTGGCAGTCTGGTATCGTAAGCTCTTCTCGATAGCTTGCGGGGGAAGGCTGGGTTCCTTATACCAGAAGCCTTGTGTACACAGTCGGATCTATGGCCAATTCTGGCTTGCTTCCGAAGTATTCGGAATTTTACCCATAGCAGAGCCAAAACTTGATATAGGCCATACCTTGACTGAAGATATTCCATTGGTCATGCACATCGCTTGTCCTTTTGCTGGTCTGATTATTGCTGCTGTAAAGGTTGCATGACTGATACAGACCTCATGTTCACAATTAATCCTGAATAACATATGTTGCCGGTAGTACATAGTCCGCGGATAATTCCATTTGATTTGGTTGAACTTCCAAGCATGTTAGGTGCTCCTTGATTCTGGCAGCCGTGAACTTATCCATATTCCTCGCAAACCTTGTTCACAGCGTCCAGAAAATTTTGTATTTGCACCGGTGAATTCCAAGATTTGCTTTGAAATTTGTACCAGCATACCGGAGTTTTGTTGCTGTTCTCGGCACCTTCACATTCTCGAAATATGTCTTTCATGGGTAATAAATGATCCTTGGGTCCATTGAGGAAAGACTCTGTCCACCTCACTGACTGAAATAATCTTTGTGTTGAGGACGGAATCATTTGTTCCTACTGGTGTTTCTTCTTGGTAGCTCATCTGACTGCTCCTTAGGTGTGGTCTGTTCTGAGGCAAACTCTCTCAAGGTATATTCTGGCCTTGTCTGTTGCACACGGATTCCGCTTCTGACCCATTCTTCATTCTTGACAAATCCGGTGGTAATGTTCTGAATACCAGGCAGTTGGCATGGCTTGACTCTTGCTAAATTGGGATTATTGGGTATTATCCCAGTCGCATGCTAATCTTCTTAGGCAACTCTTGCGGATGGATCCAGTCGGAGCGGAGAAACAGAACCGACAAAAGGAACGAAAACCGTGAAAAACCAGGAAGCAAATAAAGCTCAAATTTTGTGGACCTTACACACCTGGCCGAAGATTCACTAGTATAACTATTATAGCACACTCGATGCACCTCTAAGGATTTAGAAGCGAAACGACACAATGCTCCTGGTAGCACTGGTGTCAAGCTCCTACTACTTCCTTAGGGATCATCAGCTCGACGCAGGACCATAGCCTAAGTGGCTTAGTCAACGTTCCTAAGGTTGTCGAGGAGAGATATAATTTATAAGCGTTTCCCAAAGGAAACTAGAGTAAGAAGAGAAATGCCATGGTTAGCAAGCAGGGTAAGGATATCTGGTTTACCTAGGGGTTTCAGGGCTCACGGGTCCGTTGCCTGGTGCGAGCATTTCACACCGAAGGCAAGGGCCACGAGGGTTGGGGTCTGATGGAGCCGAAAACCTATGGGGTTGCCTTATGATCAATAGTAGCCATGCCAGGTTGGCAAAGATGGCTGAAATCCATCTGGGCTTTCTACTGAGCACAAGACAATGAAGTCTGGCTAGGGTAACCTATAGTCAGCCTGGCTCTGATACCATCCGTTGTGGCGCCCCCGCCTGATTACCAGTGTAGCCAGACGGTCGCCACGCATACCAGCCCAGGAAATCACTCTAGCATGCGCGTTTACAACAGGTATCATGAACTCAGGCATTTCTATTAATGGATATATGAGTCTTACATGATATGTTACAAGAGGTGATGGCAGCGGAAAGGCTCTATCTAAGGCAGCATGGTCCTGGTGCGGCTCCAATCCACAGGGATCTGACTGGGTTACTCTCCTAGCTCGCGAACGCTCCGGCTCCTTGATGACGGATGACGGATCCTTATGTGAACCTGGCCACGTTAAAGGCCGCTGAGTACTTTTGAATGTACTCGCAAGCAAACCAAACTAACATATACACCAAGCAAAGCAATCCATGGCATTCAAGCATGTATTTGTTATTAGAGCAATATTAATTATCATGGCATAGCATACCTATCTAGCAATATTAATTATCATGTTGTAACAGGATTATCCAGTGTAATTTTACTAGAGTAAGGTAAAGCATGGCAAGTAAATATTCCATACTCCGAACATTCTCACGATCCCATCTGAATCTGATCCAAATCCAATCCAAATCATGTGGTCATCCAACCACTCATCTCATAGCCATCCCATAGCATATTCGTGACATCATCTGATGTCTGCACAAGACGAGTTCTTCCATCATTATTATCACTATTACGGTTGACCACCAAGTGAGGCCTGGACAGACTGTCCAATACCGTGGACGCGGCTATTCGAATAGAATTTTCACTCTGCAGAGGTTGCACACTTTACCCACACCATGGAGCACCTGGCCTCGTGATCCCATTCGGGTGGACCAGCGTTGCTCCAACGAATCCCTCCTGACCCGTGACTCTCCCATCGTACCACCAGCATTCATCCTCCCCCGGAGTCCTGCACTGGGTGGCCCCTATGTCACCCCGTGACACCTGCCACCGTCGTGGCCAAACTAACTATCCCAAACGGGGATGCCGGCACAAAACTCAACTGGGCTCACAAGGTTATCGCCGCCTACCGGGCCAGGGTAGCGCGCGCATAATCTTCCCTGTCTGGAGGTACCGGTGAAAGAGCACGCGATCAGACCAAGTCAAGGCCATCCCATACCGGCAAATGTGGCTGCACGGATAAGCCCGGACAGGTGACTCTAGATCAACCGGCTAGGTTTAGCCGTAGCAAGTATTTAACAAGCATGGTTGTTTATCACAATAACTCGAGATGGCAGTAGCTAAGGATGATAAAAACATAACCACCTATCTCCATATAATATCACGACAAGTCATTAATGCAATGATAAGATGAGCAGTAGCAGGTAATGCAAATGACCATATCGAGATGGCAGGAGTTTAATTATTTCTAGCACTGGTAAGTTAAGTATATCATTAATTAAACACGCAAGAATAACACAGAGCAATGCTTTAGGGCATATATCAGATGGTCGGCTTGCCTGGGGTCGAAGAAGTACTCCGGGAAGATGTGCGGTAGCCTCGCAGGAAAATCCGCCAGAAAGGATTCCCTCTGGGAGGGGCTGAATGAAGGGCAAGGGCAAAATGGTCATTTTCAGAATGTGTCAACATTATGAAAGTGACATCATTGGAACGGGCTCGAAGAGATGAAGAAGTGGGCATTGGTTTCACCTGAATCGGAGTTACGGAGGAGAAGATATGATGGTTGAAGTGGAAGGGACCTTTCTGTAATTATTTTATTTACTTCTGGGTCCCTGGCTTATTTTCTTTTGGAAAAGAATAAAGAGGACTGTTGCACTAGGGCTAAACGGGCCGAAAGCGCTGGGCGCCAGCTGAGCCTCGAGGCCACCGCCACTACTGGACCGGCCCACCCACCGTTGCTCCTTTTAAAAAAACGGAGGGAGGGACGCTGGCCACTGACGGGCTGGGCCCGCCTGCAGGGCGTCTCCCTCCTCCCTCTGTTCTCGACAGAACAAAGGAGAGCAGGAGAGGGCGCAGCGCCGACGACGGCCACCGGCGGCTCCGGCCACGTCAGGCCACAGCGCGGCCACCGGTGAGCTCGGGTGGAGGCGCCACCTCCATCCAGGGGAAGATGCGGCCACAGCGGCTCCGGCGGTGAGACGACGAGATGGGGAGGCTCACCGGGATCTGGGAAGTCCTCTGGTGGTGGCTAGGAGGCGGGAGAGGCGCGACATTGGGCCAATTTAGCCGCGGGGAACCGGCGGTCATGGCGGCCATTGGAGAGCTCTGTAGAGGGATTTGGCCGGGCGAGGGTACTGGAATGGACTAGAGGGAGAGGGGAGGCTGGTGAGGTGCTCAGGGAAGCTCCGGGGATAGCTATTTATAGCCGGCTGGGCAACCGGATCAGCACGGCCGCCATGGCAGCCTTATCACCGCACTGGAGCTCGCGGTGAGCTGGCCGTGGACGCGAGCGTTGCCGACCTGACGCTCACCAGAAGGAGGGGACAGCTCGGGGAGGAAGTAGCCAAGAGGGAGGTGATGGCTCGGGGGTCACGGTCGAACAGAGCTCCGGAGAGGATTGTCAGGGCGCGCTGGAGATGAGAACGGAGGGGGAAGCTACGGGAGAGGGGCCAGGTGGACTCAGGGGAGCCGTTTGACATGCTCGGACAAGGCAGAGCCGGCCGGAGCGAGCTGGCTGACGCGACGACCACGTGGGGCATAGTTTTTGCTCGCTGTTCACGCGGTCACCACGCGCACTAGCTGCTCTAGAAGACTCCTGCATGTTCCATCTTGTCCAGCATCTGTGTCTATCTTCAAATAGATGGTTTGAACCACCATATAGACACAAGGAGACCTGGTGTGACCACACACTGCGCAAACATGTGCTGGCAGCAAGGTGTTTGACATGTGTTATAGCCAGCACAGGGCTCCTCTTGGCATGGTCTTTGGCTGATCTTGATCATCCACTAAGGTGATAACTTTGGCAAAATATTAGCACAAATGGGCCACTCTAGATAAAACCTCCTTTGCAAATGACTAAACTGGACAGAATCATAAACAAGATCAAATTGAGAAATTGGCTAAATGAAAAGGAATGAATTTTGGAGAATAGCAATTATTTGAGCAAGAGGTTCTGCCATAATTTTTTTGGCTCATTTTGAGCAACCATGAAGGTACTTCCTTCACAGAGTCAAAATCTAAGAAGAAATCCAAACAATTTGCTGGAGGAGAATGGCACCATGCAATGAGCTGATTTTTAGTCTCAAAGAGTGATTTACCAATTGCAATTACCCTGCAAAATCTCAGCTCAAGGAGATCAAGTCATCAAGCACTTCCTTCACAAAGCTTCCAACAGGACAGAAACTTGTGTTGGATCATGTGCTCAACTTTGCCAAAGAGTGACAAAATATTTTGATGGATCTGAGGCTTAAATGGATAGGAAAAGCTCCACAAATTATTTGGGATTTTTACTGGCTACCAAAATGGTAGTTCCTTTAGAAAGTGCCCAAAATGCAATATTGGCATTAAATAGGAAAATGCAATTTATCCTATTTAATTATGGCCAATATTTTTATGGGAGCTCAATATGATCACAAAGAATATCTCCACAAGTTTTCATGAACTTTGGAGATGGATAGATATTTTCCTGGATTTAGTTCCTTTAACTGGCAGAAAAAGGAATTAATTATAAATGAAAAATATTGCAAATGACTTGGCAATATTTTTGCATATCCAACTTTTATAGATGAAGGATGATCACTAGGAAAAGTTTGGGAGTCAGCAGATCAAAGGAAATTGGGGTTCCTTTGTAACTAGAAGGATCAGGGTTTCCCTCCCGACAACTCGGATGATGACAAAGTCCTGAGATGGATCTTGGGTGGCAAGGTTGGACTGGAGAAAATCTCTGGTTGGATAGGGAAGGCAAGGTTCGATGACCATCTTCATATACCCAAGAGCTAGCGAAATCCGATAGCACCAAAAAAAAAGACGGGAGTCAAATCCCGCAAAGGAAAAAAATAGGAGCGAAAACCAGGCTGTTACAACTCGGTGGTACCGAAGACTGAAAATAGCTAAACAGAAAGTTGGCAACTGAACTCGGTGGCACCGAAGTGGAATCGGTTGCACCGATGTGCTAGGGTTTGGCATGGGTCTGTCTGAGTTTGAGAATCGGTGGGACCGAGTGGGAATTGTTGGTAGCATCGATTTTTCATGATTGGCTTGGATAGACTTTTGTGGAAGAGTTTGTGGGGGTTTTTGGTGACTATCACTTGTGCACGTGGAGCATCTTGTTCACCAACAGTACCTTACCCCCTTTTAATAGTATTGTCTTTCCTATGGACTCAACGTGATTTCTCACAAAGTAAAATGTAGAGTCCTCTTGTTTGAAGCTTTGCCAATCCATTTCCTTGCATCTTGGGGTATCTCCACAATCCTTTTTGCCAACCCATCTCTCTATGGACTTTCACCTGAAATACACTAGGTAGAAATATTAGTCCAGAGACAATGTATGTTGTCATGAATTATCAAAACCACCAAGGGAGCATATTGTGCTTTCACCAGGCACCCCTCATGGGTTGCCCAAGGCTGCCACCAGGGTAAGGAGAAAATTGAATTCTTATGAGGAGGACTCAGATTTTGTTCTTGAGGATGTTCTAGCCAAGAAGCAACAAGACAAGAAAGAGAGGGCTGCTAAGAAATCTACCACTGAGGCCACTTCAGCTAAGAGGCGAGTACGGAAAGAGTATGCAAGCTCTGAAACGATGAGGGCACCTGAGAGTGCTAGAGCAGGCATAACTTTGTTTCTTGAATATCCAGTCAAGAAGGCAGGTGAGAAAAGAGAGCTAGGAAGAAGATTGTGCGTGTCATTGGCAGGCCCACTTCTATGTTTGAAGCCCCAGCTAGAGCTGAGGAAGAGGAAGTGGAGGAAGAGCCAGCTACCAAAGCTCCTCCTTCCAAGAATAAGAAAATGCTTGCAGATGTTATGCCCAAGCAAGCTCCATCTAAGAGCAAGAAGTCTGCTCCAAAGAAACCTGCAGCACCCAAACCAAAGAGGACAACCAGAGACATTCCAGCAGCTGCAAAGAACAAGGGTTCTACTTCCAGAGATGCCAAGGAAGAGAACTTGATAGTTTTGAGGAAGCTGAGGCCACACATGCTAGAGCACAATGATGCTCATCCAATTGTTGAGGAAATGAAGAAGAGAAGGGATTCAGGGTTGAGGAAGTGGAGAGCAAGTGACCCCTATGCCTCCAGGAGGAAGACTATGACGTGGCTTGAGACTGCGTCGGTATTTCCCCAAAGAGGAAGGGATGATGCAGCATAGCGATGGTAAGTATTTCCCTCAGTTATGAAACCAAGGTTATCGAACCAGTAGGAGGATCACCAAGACCCAATAAGCAGCACCTGCACACAAACAACAAATATTTGCAACCCGACGCGAAAGAGAGGTTCTCAATCTCTCTACGGTAATAAGATAGGTTAGGTAGTGATAGATAGGAGAGATAGATCTCTCAAGAACACAAATAAAAAGAGTAAATAGGCAGCAATATATTTTTGGGTTTTTGGTTTTGTAGATCTGAAAACAAAGATTGCAAAAACGTAGATCGGAAAGCAATATGTTGGAAAAGTATACCCGGGGGCCGTAGGGTTCACTAGTGGCTTCTCTCATGAGTATTGCGCACGGTGGGTGAAAAAATTACTGTTGGGCAATTGATAGAAAATCGAATAGTCATGACGATATCCAAGGCGATGATCATTATATAGGCATCACGTCCAAGATAAGTAGACCGATTCCTGCCTGCATCTACCACTATTACTCCACACATCGACCGCTATCCAGCATGCATCTAGTGTATTAAGTTCATGGAAAAACGGAGTAATGCAATAAGAACGATGACATGATGTAGACAAGATCTATTCATGTTGGAATAGACCCCATCTTGTTATCCTTAATAGAAACGATACATGTGTGTCTTGCTGCCCCTTCTGTCACTGCGAAAGAACACCGCAAGATTGAACAGTCAGGACCGGTTTTCCAGGATATTAAATTCCCAGCAAATGGTCCTTGTGCTCACCAGCCCCAGGATTACTGTTAGCTGGTGAGGAACATTCTTGATACAGAAATTCCAAGCAAAATACAAAATCTGAAGTACAAGACCATTGTGGTCTATAAGTACAACAAAAGTTTCTAGTGGTTGGTGGCGGAAGCGGTTTGCAGATCATCAGCGTCTATGGGACTCCATTTCCCACAGGAACAACTGACCTGGATAACTCCTATCTTCGCGTGGCTGCTATCTTCGTTGCCTAGGTTCCGGGGCTGTCGTCATTGCACTCCTCTCCAAGCATGAAATCTGGCCAAGACAATAGCCAGGGACAAGCTAGTGAGTACTTTGAATGTACTCGCAAACATCATGAAAACAGGTATAATATAGCAGGTGATAATCATGCACTGAAATAATCCACGATCACTTAGTCAGTCACAAAATAAAATTCATGATGCACGCAAGCAGGTCATTCATATTAAACAGGAATAAGCAATCAGAGAATAAAAATAAAATAAACCGATCGGGTGTCTGAAGCGACGCGTCGAAAGGATAATAATATAAAACATGCCTCAGTCGGGCGTCTGAGCGACGCCACATAAAGGGCTTAGAAGAGAAATAAATAACATGCGTGTCACAGTCGGGCGTCTGAGCGACGCCACATAAAGGGCTTATACGGAAAAATAAATAACAAGCATGCCATAGTCGGGCGTCTGAGCGACGCCGCATAAAGGGCTTATAAGGATAATAAATAACAAACATGCCACAGTCGGGCGTCTGAGCGACGCCTCGTAAAGGGCTTATAAGGAAAATAAATAATCAGCATGCCACAGTCGGGCGTCTGTGCGACGCCTCATAAAGGGCTTATATAATAATAATTACAATGAGTATCTAGGAGGTAGAACCATCCTAGGGATACTCAATAAATAATATAAGTGGTTAGTCTACAATAATAATAATCATAATCATCATTCGTCATAGGTCATGATCAACATTTTGGTTTAGAAGTTTTCCTCCGAAGACGGACACTAAGACCGACACTCGACCCATCCCAGACTGTAGTCCTTAACCGCGGACACGGCTATTCGAATAGATGTAAACTCTGCAGAGGGTGTACTCTTTACCCACGAGTAACGGATTCGTTTAGTCCACCGGGACTAATTCCGCTTACGGTCTTTGAATTGAAAACACACCTGACCCGCACACACCAGCTTAACTTACCAGTGCGTGGAATCACCCACGACACTCGTTAAGGAAAACTCTAAGTGGGGAGTCTACTACCTCGATTAGCATGGAATCACATTTGTACCGCGCGCTACTAAGGGGTGCCCCCCTCTCGGTCTCAACCGGAAACACCCATGCCCCCGGACCAGGTGGCATATCTACCGGATGCACCCGGTATCTTCCACCATGGCCTCTCTGTACGCCAAGAAAGGGGTTGACAACTTACTGAACCGTACCCTACCTGCGGGAGGGACAAGTGGTAGTACGAAACAAGCATGGGGGTTACTGGAACAAGACTCGATCTATGGTCGACTTAGGAGGTTTATGTATTCCCTGCATGATTAGCACAACAGATATCTTTCACAGTTTCCAGGCAGGATCACCACTCACCACACCCCTTCATGCCTCACTGACCATTCTCTCCAACGAGATGTCAGCGCCAAGCTCATGTCTACCCGAGACAGAGACTTAGCCCGGATTCCTTCCGGTAGGCAGGGGTGGCACAAGGTGGTGACTACTGCCACAAGCATCTCAAGTTTAATAGCAAGAATTTCTCATCATGCACTTGCAAGCATGATCACACCTTCACATGAAATAACAAGCACATCATGTCAACTTTGTGTTGTAGCTTTATTCGTCACACTAAACATCACACAACCAATATTATACCAAGGGTTCAGAATGCTTGCCTTTAATGTGTGGAGAGGTAGGGTGTATCACAAAACTTTTGAAAGTTTTCTTCTCTCTCCATTTCCTATTTTGAAAATATTTGAATCAAAACGCAATACAAAAACAGTACAAAAAGTTTTCTTAAATATTTTGGAAATAAATCTTAAAATAAACTAGGTGAAATTTGAGAGAGGTAGGAAAAAGAATCAATTAATTTGGAGTTTTATTCTAAAAGTTATGATCAGTCAAAGTAGAGGTCAAACTCTGTTTTTAATAAATCAGAAAGAAAGAAAACGTTTCAAGAGAAACATGTCTTCCGAATACGAAAGCGTACCTCCGTGAATACGCCTCTCCAGAGGGAAAGCGCATCACCCGGGTTGCGCTACTAGAGGCAACGGCTGGCTCCCCGACAGGTGGACCCCACCTGTCGGGTTCACCTTCTTCCTCTCGCGTGCCTGGAACAGAGATAGGAGAAACTCCGGCGGTGATCCCTGGTGATACAAGCCACCATTCGGGGTGCTCCGGCCGGGAAGATGATCGGAAGGGGATGCCGCATCTGCCGGCGGTGGCTAGGGCGTGGGGTAAGCTCAAGAGGGAGCGGACCGTCCTCCATGGCGGCAATGAACTCCGGCGAAGAGGGGCTTCTGCTCCAGGGCTCTCTCAGGCGCAAATGGGGATGGGAATGGCTCTGCGGGGTCGTTCTAGAGCTACTGGTAGCTAAGGGGAAGAGGGATTGGCTTGGTTTCGCTGGGAACCGACCGGAGATTGGCGGCGGGGGAGATGGCCTGAGATGAGGAGAACTGTTGGCTCTGGTCAAATTGACACTACGCGGGGTCACTATGGGCTGAGGTAGGGCGATGGCCAGAGCAGAGAGCTCGGGAGGGGGCCTTTTATAGGGATAGAAGGTCGGTTCATCGGGGCGGGAGGATAAGCTCGGCGGTGGCTATGGCGGTTCATCGCCACTATTGCAGGGGGCGACGTGGCGGGTCTCTGGGGCACACCTGTAGCTAGAGGACGAGCGGGGACTACAGAAGGGGCAGCTGGCGCTTGGGGAGTGGCCGGACGGCGCCAACCATGGCAGGTGCGGCTAAGATCGACGGCAAGCCGCCAAGGCAAGCACTGCGGCGGCTCTGAGCGGCGCAAGGGCTTGTCGGCGGCTCTAGCGAGCGAGGGGGGGGCGTCTCTGCGAGCAGGGAAGGGCCAGGGGGACGCGGGGGTTGGTGGGGCGGCTCGGGTAGGCGCGTGCAAAACGCACGCTCTGCTCGCGCTCTCGGCATGCCCACCAAGTGCTCGATGAAATGCCAGGCCTAGCTAGCAAGCTGTGATGCACATGCAAACTACCAGGGTTATGCTATGGGCTAATGTAAGGCTATACGACATGATGTTTAGGCCTGGGAAGGGAGTTCCTAATGCAATCCTAGAACCATGCCAAAATTGGCCATGCACTACAGGTGTCTGACAGAATGCCCAGGTCACCTAGAAGTCTTTGCTAGCCACCAAAATTACCAGATCATGGTCTCTTTAGATGAAAACTAGAATGGCAAGTTTAGTTTGGCAAAACCAAAAAGTTGTTAGTGCAAGATTCTGAGTAAACCATTTCTAGACAGAAACTATAGGGCACTACTGCATGGGGTTAAATTATTGCAATGGGTATAAACTCTTGGACTTAAGAGTTTGGTAGAGTGTATTACAAGCAGGAAAAATATCATGGCAAGTAGGGCAAAATAAAATAGAGTTGTAGTGCAAAATGCCAAACTGGACCAAAATGAAGAAAAGGATGATTTGATCAAAATTTACAAAACACATGACTGGGTATTTGCATAAATGTCATCCAGGGTCTTCTAATGTCATCTACAAATTTTTATGGAATTTTTAAAAGAACTTATGAAGTAGTTGTAGTGCAACTCATGTCTTTAAAAGAATGAAAATGCTATTAAAAGAATTAAAACTTGGCAAGTTTTATTATAAAAATAATTCCACTGGTTTTACTAAATTAAATAAAATGCTTTAGTGAAACATTCAAGTCCCACAATATTATTCAAAAGTTTCAGATAAGAGGGAAAAAAAATTGAAATCCAGAGAAGTGGCTCTGAAATTAGTAGAAAAATCCAGAAAATAGGAAATAAATATTCCTGACAAAATTTTAATTAATAAAACAAGATTAAATTTTTGGGGTGTCACAACACTACCCCCCTTAAGAAAAATCTCGTCCTTGAGATTTGCTAAGGACGTTATTGCCAAAAATATTGCTACTATCACACGACAATCTTAGTACGAACAAATAAATATTCCACACACACTATAGGACGGGGTCACAATAAAATAGCTGACTAATGTGCAGTTGTGGTGTACTAGCGAGGTAATCGATTAGGTGATAAAAGAACGCGCGGTCTTGTATTTAGTGTACGCGCCCTGTGAGCCGTATAACGTGAGGGCATGCAAATTAAATTTTTGTTGGAAAACATTTTTCATCGCCAGTGGTCTTTTAAGAAAAACCTTACTATGAAATTTGCTATAATGAAAACAATCGATTTTCAAATCACAGCAAACAACTGTAACCAACACAATAAACTCATAAAGTAAATTTTAAATCACAGCACAGGCATCACGACAAGCAGTCAAATGCTACACAGACTGATACAACTACGGCGCTTACAGTTCAGGTAATAATCTATAGGTCATGAGGAAATATTCCCTGCAGTGGGATATATCCTTCGTTTACTGGGAGCGGATGGGGACTCACAAAATGCGTCTCTCTTAGTCTGGCCTCAGGGGTCTGCTAATGGCAATTAGGGTTTTACACAACAAGGGTCTGGAGAAAATCCTAGCTCTTACTGGGTCAAGCGCTCTCGAGCGATGACATAGTGCACCAGCTTAATTAGCACCGGATTTTTCTCTGCTCAGGTGTAGGGAAAGGATGCAGCTTCTCTGGCTGCTGCACTATTTGTGGAAATAATAATACCCACGTTCACTGGCATAGGGCACCATGAATTGAAGGCGGGTAACCGCTCCATAAGCAGCGATCTCTATGGCCATTACTGGAGTGGGAATAGATTTCCCGATGAAGGAAACTTCCGTAGGGTCTTGGTTTGGGTCTACCTGCGGGGTGTGCCTGACTGTCCAATATTTCGAGGAGATGAAAGTGACCCTCGATTTGAACAGCTTGTATCGGGATGGGTAGGGAGAACCCATGGTATTGTTGTTAAAATCCCACAATTATTTTAATAAAATTTCCCGGGGTTGCATCTGGGGTCTTTATATGAATCCCAAGGTGCGACCTGGAAAAAAATGGCTGTGAAGGCAGTGCACAGGGTGAGGGTTGCTTCGTAAGGTCACGGAGTGACCTCATGTATGGGATCTGGGCTGGATGACATATTGCGGTGTGGGGGCAATATTAACTGTCGGTTCTGTTCTCTTGTGGTCGGGTCAATGTCACAGATATATATATCGCAAAAATGCGACGTATTACTGTGGTTGTCGGTTGGGTGGTCTCAGGGTAGCTGTGCTCAGAATTAAATATGTGACCAGACGCCAAAATTATTTATGCATGGTTACTTGGAGTACTATCAAAGATAATGGCATACAAGCATCCTGCAATCTATTATTGGCGACGCACGATCACACTATTACATGGCATAGTAATACTAAGACTTCGCACTACTCGAAGTGGCTTAGTCTATTTCGTTCATATCTAGTCGAGCGTGTCTTGCGGATGTCAAGGCTTCTCTTTGGGCTTCACCGCTAGGGTTGATTGGGTTAGGGTGTGGTGTCGCGGGGTCGGGGTAGCGATGATGACCATCGCGGGGGTTCGTGGTCACAATCTCGTTGGAGTATGTCCCCAAGAGGCGACGAAGCTCCTCCGAGGATACAAATATATTACGCTCGGTTGCAGGGGCACGTCATGATGACTCTATCGGTTGTCCGAATAGCACGACTGGGTTGTCGGCATCGGGCACAGCTTCTCTTCTTGCCGGGGCTCGGCGAGCGAGTTCTCCGTGAGTTGTAACCAGATCAAGTGTGACCTGATCAAACAACGCCTCTTGTGCCCTTAAGTAGCGCACAAGATGCAATATGGCGGGGTCGGCCTCATGGTCTCCGTTGGCGACTTGGGGCGACCTACTATATCCTTCACGGCAGGGGTAGTAGTAGAACCAGTGGCAGTTAACCCTCGGCGACAGGTGCCGGAGTTGAACTATAGCCTCTAGAGCTGCTAGCTGGATGGCTTGCGGTTCATGGGAAGCTGTCCTTCCGGTGAACCAATAGGGGCGTTCTGGTGAGGTACCCCTGTCGAGTACGTGCACCGTGGCCCAAAAGTGATGAATGGCATCACTCGTGTGCTCCTGGAACACAATATACTCTGGGGCTCTTCTAACGCAAAGGCACGATGGGTGAGGTTGGCGAGAATGGTTACAAAACCTCAAAGGTCGGTCGTGGTGGTTCCACTACGCACGATGGTGCCAGGCATCTTGGTTTGGTTTTTGGATGGGAGGCTGTGTTGTGCTGGGTTCGAGCAAACGTTTCCTTTATAGAAAGAAAACGGAGTCTTCCTTCGCATGCTTGCGAATGGGACAACTCAGGTGTCGGTCACGGGCGGGTGGTTTACTAGGCTAGTCTGATGGGTTGGGCACCGAGTGCGAAAAGGAGTCGGGGTCACAGTGTGGGCTATCTGATAGGATAGGCTCAGCTATGGTTATGGTAGGTTTGGGTGGGTGGTAACCTAGGTTTTATTGACCCGGCTAAGATAGGATTAGCCAATGGTCAGCCTGGCTCTGATACCAAGGTTGTCAGGACCGGTTTTCCAGGATATTAAATTCCCAGCAAATGGTCCTTGTGCTCACCAGCCCCAGGATTACTGTTAGCTGGTGAGGCACATTCTTGATACAGAAATTCCAAGCAAAATACAAAATCTGAAGTACAAGACCATTGTGGTCTATAAGTATAACAAAAGTTTCTAGTGGTTGGTGGCAGAAGCGGTTTGCGGATCATCAGCGTCTATGGGACTCCATTTCCCACAGGAACAGCTGACCTGGATAACTCCTATCTTCACATGGCTGCTGTCTTCGTTGCCTAGGTTCCGGGGCTGTCGTCATTGCACTCCTCTCCAAGCATGAAATCTGGCCAAGACAATAGCCAGGGACAAGCCAATGAGTACTTTGAATGTACTCGCAAACATCATGAAAATAGGTATAATACAGCAGGTGATAATCATGCACTGAAATAATCCACGATCACTTAGTCAGTCACAAAATAAAATTCATGATGCACGCAAGCAGGTCATTCATATTAAACAGGAATAAGTAATTAGAGAATAAAAATAAAATAAACTGATCGGGTGTCTGAAGCGACGCCTTGAAAGGATAATAATATAAAACATGCCTCAGTCGGGCGTCTGAGAGACGCCACATAAAGGGCTTAGAAGAGAAATAAATAACATGCGTGCCACAGTCGGGCGTCTGAGCGACGCCACATAAAGGGCTTATAAAGAAAAATAAATAACAAGCATGCCACAGTCGGGCGTCTGAGCGACGCCGCATAAAGGGCTTATAAGGATAATAAATAACAAACATGCCACAGTCGGGCGTCTGAGTGACGCCTCGTAAAGGGCTTATAAGGAAAATAAATAATCAGCATGCCACAGTCGGGCGTCTGTGCGACGCCACATAAAGGGCTTATATAATAATAATTACAATGAGTATCCAGGAGGTAGAACCATCCTAGGGATACTCAATAAATAATATAAATGGTTAGTCTACAATAATAATAATCATAATCATCATTCGTCACAGGTCATGATGAACATTTCGGTTTAGAAGTTTTCCTCCGAAGACCGACACTAAGACCGACACTCGACCCATCCCAGACTGTAGTCCTTAGCCGCGGACACGGCTATTCGAATAGATGTAAACTCTGCCGAGGGTGTACTCTTTACCCACGAGTAACAGATTCCTTTAGTCCACCGGGACTAATTCCGCTTACGGTCTTTGAATTGAAAACACACCTGACCCGCGCACACCAGCTTAACTTACCGGTGCCTGGAATCACCCATGACACTCGTTAAGCAAAACTCTAAATGGGGAGGCTACTACCTCGATTAGCATGGGATAAAATTTATACCGCGCGCTACTAAGGGGTGCCCCCTCTCGGTCTCAACCGGAAACACCCATGCCCCCGGACCAGGTGGCATGCCTACCGGATGCACCCGGTATCTTCCACCATGGCCTCTCTATACGGTGTGTGCCAAGAAAGGGGTTGACAACTTACTGAACCGTACCCTACCTGCGGCAGGGACAAGTGGTAGTACGAAACAAGCATGGGGGTTACTGGAACAAGACTCGATCTATGGTCGACTCAGGAGGTTTATGTATTCCCTGCATGATTAGCACAACAGATATCTTTCACAGTTTCCAGGCAGGATCACCACTCACCACACCCCTTCATGCCTCACTGACCATTCTCGCTCCAACGAGATGTCAGCGCCAAGCTCATGTCTACCCGAGACAGAGACTTATCCCGGATTCCTTCCAGTAGGCAGGGGTGGCACAAGGTGGTGACTACTGCCACAAGCATCTCAAGTTTAATAGCAAGAATTTCTCATCATGCACTTGCAAGCATGATCACACCTTCACATGAAATAACAAGCACATCATGTCAACTTAGTGTTGTGGCTTTATTCGTCACACTAAACATCACACAACCAATATTATACCAAGGGTTCAGAATGCTTGCCTTTAATGTGTGGAGAGGTAGGGGCATCACAAATTTTTTGAAATTTTCTTCTCTCTCCATTTCCTATTTAGAAAATATTTGAATCAACACGCAATACAAAAACAGTACAAAAAGTTGTCTTAAATATTTTTGAAATAAATCTTAAAATAAACTAGGTGAAATTTGAGAGAGGTAGGAAAAAGAATCAATTAATTTGGAGTTTTATTCTAAAAGTTATGATCAGTCAAAGTAGAGGTCAAACTCTGTTTTTAATAAATCAGAAAGAAAGAAAACATTTCAAGAGAAACACGTCTTCGGAATACGAAAGCGTACCTCCGCGAATACGCCTCTCCAGAGGGAAAGCGCATCACCCGGGTTGCGCTACTGGAGGCAACGGCTGACTCACCGATAGGTGGACCCCACCTGTCGAGTTCACCTTCTTCCTCTCGCGCGCCTCTAACAGAGACAGGAGCAACTCCGGCGGCGATCCCTGGCGATACAGGCCACCATTCGGGGTGCTCCGGCCGGGAAGATGATCGGAAGAGGATGCCGCATCCGCCGGCGGTGGCTAGGGCGCGGGGTAAGCTCAAGAGGGAGCGGACCATCCTCCATGGTGGCAATGAATTCCGGCGAAGAGGGGCTCCTGCTCCAGGGCTCTCTCAGGCGCAAATGGGGATGGGAATGGCTCTGCGGGGTCGTTCTAGAGCTACTGGTAGCTAAGGGGAAGAGGGATGGGCTCGGTTTCGCTGGGAACCGAGCGGAGATTGGCGGCGGGGCAGATGGCCGGAGATGAGGAGAACTGTCGGCTCTGGTCAAATTGACACTACGCGGGGTCACTATGGGCTGTGGTAGGGCGATGGCCAGAGCTGAGAGCTCGGGAGGGGGCCTTTTATAGGGATAGAAGGTCGGTTCGTCAGGGCGGGAGGATAAGCTCAGCGGCGGCTATGGCAGTTCGTCACCACTGTTGCAGGGGGCGACGTGGCGGGTCTCTAGGGCACGCCTCTAGCTAGAGGACGAGCGGGGACTGCAGAAGGGGCAGCTGGCGCTTGGGGAGTGGCCGGACGGCGCCAACCACGGCAGGTGCGGCTAAGATCAACGGCAAGCCACCAAGGCGAGCACTGCGGCGGCTCTGAGCGGCACAGGGGCTTGTCGGTGGCTCTAGAGAGCGAGGGGTGCGTCTCTGTGAGCAGGGAAGGGCCAGGGGGACGCGGGGGTTGGTGGGGCGGCTCGGGCAGGCGCGTGCAAAACGCACGCTCTGCTCGCGCTCTCGGCATGCCCACCAAGTGCTCGATGAAATGCCAGGCCTAGCTAGCAAGCTGTGATGCACATGCAAACTACCAGGGTTATGCTATGGGCTAATGTAAGGCTATACGACATGATGTTTAGGCCTGGGAAGGGAGTTCCTAATGCAATCCTAGAACCATGCCAAAACTGGCCATGCACTACAGGTGTCTGACAGAATGCCCAAGTCACCTAGAAGTCTTTGCTAGCCACCAAAATTACCAGATCATGGTCTCTTTAGATGAAAACTAGAATGGCAAGTTTAGTTTGGCAAAACCAAAAAGTTGTTAGTGCAAGATTCTGAGAAAACCATTTCTAGACAGAAACTATAGGGCACTACTGCATGGGGTTAAATTATTTCAATGGGTATAAACTCTTGGACTTAAGAGTTTGGTAGAGTGTATTACAAGCAGGAAAAATATCATGGCAATTAGGGCAAAATAAAATAGGGTTGTAGTGCAAAATGCCAAACTAGACCAGAATGAAGAAGAGGATGATTTGCTCAAACTTTACAAAACACAAGACTAGGTATTTGCATAAATGTGATCCAGGGTCTTCTAATGTCATCTACAAATTTTTATGGAATTTTTAAAAGAACTTATGAAGTAGTTGTAGTGCAACTCATGTCTTTAAAAGAATGAAAATGCTATTAAAAGAATTAAAACTTGGCAAGTTTTATTATAAAAATAATTCCACTGGTTTTACTAAATTAAATAAAATGCTTTAGTGAAACATTCAAGTCCCACAATATTATTCAAAAGTATCAGATAAGAGGGAAAAAATTGAAATCCAGAGAAGTGGCTCTGAAATTAGTAGAAAAATCCAGAAAATAGGAAATAAATATTCCTGACAAAATTTTAATTAATAAAACAAGATTAAATTTTTGGGGTGTCACACGAACCCATCACGAAGCACCTCTTCCCATGGCAAGAAAAATCGATCTAGTTGGACTAACTAAACCAAAGATTCGAAGAAGAAATACCAGGCTATAAGCAAACATGCATATAAGAGATCAAAGAAGACTTAAATAATATTCATGGATAGAAACTGATCATGAACTCAAAATTTATCGGATCCCAACAAACACACCGCAAAAGTTTACATCAAATAGATCTCCAAGAGACCATTGTATTGGGAATCATAAGAGAGAGAGAGAGAGAGAGGAAGCCATCTAGATACTGCCTACGGACTCGTAGGTCTATGGTGGACTACTCACAGATCATCGGAGAGGCACCTATGAGGAAGATGAACTCCTCCGTGATGGTGATTAGATTGGATCTCGCGGTTCTGGAACTTGCGGCGGCTGGAATTGTGTTTCATCGACTCCCCTAGGGTTTTTGGAATATTTGGGAATTTATAGGCATCAGAGGTGGTGCGGAAGGGGGCCGAGGAGGGCACAACCCATCAGGGCGCGCCGGGCCCCCCTGGCGCGCCCTGGTGGGTTGTCATCTCCACGGCCCACCTCTCCGGTAGTTCTTTGGCCCACGGGGTGTCTTCTGGTCCAGAAAAAATCTCCAAAAAGTTACGTCGCGATTGGACTCCATTTGGTATTGATTTTCTACGAAGTAAAAAACAAGCAAAAATAGCAACTCGCACTTTGGCACCATGTCAATAGGTTAGTCCCAAAAAATGATATAAAGTTGTTATAAAATGATTGTAAAACATCCAAGAATGATAATATAACACCATGGAACAAGCAAAAATTGTACATACGTTGGAGATGTATGAGCATCCCCAAGCTTAATTCCTACTCGTCCTCGAGTAGGTAATTGATAAAAACAGAATTTTTGATGTGGAATGCTGCCTAACATGTTCATCACATTCTTTTCTTTTGTATAGCATGGACATTTGGACATATAATGATTCAAAGCAATAGTCTAGTTTTAACATAATGACTTCAATACTCAAGCATGTCAACAAGCAACCATGTCTTTCAAAATATCAACACTAAAGAAAGTTATCCCTAGCCCATCATGCTCAATCATTGATCCATTCATGAAACACACTCAAATATTAGCTATGCCAAATGCTCAAGTACGATCATAGTGCCCCCTAGTTGGTGCTTATAAGAGAAGATGGAGACTTAAATAAAAAATAAAAATTGCATAAAGTAAATAGATAGGCCCTTCGCAGAGGGAAGTAGGGATTTGTAGAGGTGCCAGAGCTCAAGGTTTAAATTGAGAGAGAAAAATATTTTGGGTGGCATGCTTTTCCTATCAACAAAAATGACACAGTAGTTCACAATACTTTCCATGCTAGATATATCATAGGCGGTTGCCAAACAGAAAATAAAGTTTATTCCTTTTTCCACCAAACTTTCACTTTCCATGGCAGGCCGTATCCACGGTTGCCTTCCATACCAACACTTTCCAAGGAATTTATTATTTGACAACATAAAGTAAATATGTTTTTCTTTTTCATTTCGGGAATGGGCATCCCTATTACCTCCGCACTCTCGTGCAATGATAAGTGAATAAACACTCATCTTGAGAATAACACATCTAGCATGGAAAAATATTGGACACTACCCACTGTTTCATGAGCGGTACAAGCACACAAAAGAGAAAATTTATTTTGAAAATTTAGAGATGGCACATACAAATTTGCTTGGAACGGCATGGAAATACCGCATATAGATAGGTATGGTGGACTCATAAGGGAAAACTTGGTTTAAGGTTTTTAGATGCACAAGTAGTATTTCTACTTAGTACAAGTGAAGGCTAGCAAATAGATTGGGAAGCAACCAAACCAACAAATGAAAATTCACATAAGTGAGCATTGAACATAACTAACACCGAATAATGCACCACAAGTAGAATGTAACTTCATTGCATAACTATTGACTTTCGTGCATGCATAGGGAATCACAAACCTTAACATCAATATTCCTACTAAGCATAATTACTCATCAACATGACTCACATATTACTATCATCATGTTTCAAAACTATTACAAGGAATCAAGTTTAATTTGTCCAATGATCTTCATGAAAGTTTTTATTATACACTCCTTGGATATCTATCACTTTGGTACAAGTTTCATATATTGCCGTTGCTTTCTGGCAAGCTCAAACAAATTTAAGTGAAGCACATGAGCATAAAGATTTCATCTCTCAAAAAGGTATAAGTGAAGCATGAGATGATTTCTTCAAAATTTACTAACTCTCAAATTAATCTAAGTGAAGCATGAGAGTATTTCTACAAAAGTTTCCAAGCACACCGTGCTCAAAAAGATATAAGTGAAGCACTAGAGCAATTTCTATAGCTCAAAAAGTTTAAGTGAAGCACATAGAGAAATTCTAACAAATCATAGCATGATTTTGGATTTCTCAAATAGGTGTGTACAGAAAGGATACAAAGGAAAAACTAACAAACAAAGCAAGCAAAGATACAAGACGCTCCAAGCAAAACACATGATATGTGACGAATAAAAATATAGCTCCAAGTAAAATACCGATGGTCGTTAGAAGAAAGAGGGGATGCCACTCGGGGGCATCCCCAAGCTTAGTTGCTTGTTTCTCTTTGGATTTATCTTCGGGGTGCGGTAGCATCCCCAAGCTTAGGCTTTTGCTACTCCTTATTCCTTCATCCATCGTGATCTCACCCAAAACTTGAAAACTTCAATCACACAAAACTCAACAAAATCTTCGTGAGATCCGTTAGTATAAGAAAGCAAATCACTACTTTAGGTACTGTTGCAAACCCATTCATATTTTGTTATTGCATTATACCTACTGTATTTTTACTTTACCATGGCTTATACCCCCCAATACAAACCATAGAATCATCAAAACAAGCACACAATGCAACGAAAACATAATCTGTCTTAAACAAAACAGTCTGTAGTAATCTGTACTATACCCATACTTCTGTAACTCTAAAAATTCTGAAAAATTAGGACAACGTAAGGAATTAGTATAGCAACACTGTTTAAATTTCAGCTCAAGATCACGTTCCAGCAAAAAATGAAAATTCATAAACTGGACGCAAAGTTTCTGTTTCAGATTCGGCATCACTTCTACTCATCCTATGAATCATCCTAAAGGCTTTACTTGGCACAAACACTAAATAAACCATAAAACACAATCATAACAGAGGCATAATTGTGTCAACATTCAAAAACAGAAAGGAAAAAGCAAAAAAATTATTTATTCATTGGGTTGCCTATCAAGCGCTATCGTTTAACGCCCCTAGCTAGGCATAATGGATAGATTCAAGTATTGTCATCTTTGGTTTTGGATCCATAGGATGCCCTCATGATTGATTCATATGGTGGCTTAATTCTTGTTCTAGGGAAGTGTTCCATACCCTTTCTCAACGGAATTTGAAAACAAATATTGCCTTCTTTCATATCAATCATGGCACCTATAGTGCGTAAAAACGGTCTACCAAGTATAATGGGACAAGACGGATTGCAATCAATATCAAGCACAATAAAATCAATCGGCCCATAATTCCTATTTGCAAGAATAGGAACATCATTAATTCTTCCCAAAGGCTTTTTAATAGTAGAATCCTCCAAGTGCAAATTAAGAGAGCATTCTTCAATGTTGGTAAGACCAAGCACATCACATAGAGATTTCGGAATCGTGGAAACACTAGCACCCAAATCACACAAAGCAAAGCATTCATAATTTTTAATCTTGACTTTAATGGTAGGTTCCCACTCATCATGTAATTTTCTAGGAATAGAAATCTCCAACTCCAACTTTTCTTCAAAAGATTTCATCATGGCATCAACGATATGTTTAGTAAAAGCTTTATTTTTCTCATAAGCATGGGGTGAATTCAACATAGATTGGAACAAAGAAATACACTCAATCAAAGAGCAACTATCATAGTTAAAATCTTTGCAATCCAAGATAGTGGGCTCATCACTAGTTAAAGTTTTGACCTCTTCAAACCCACTTTTATCAAGATTTTCATCAAGATTTTCACCCTCCAAATTATTGGGACACCTTCTAGCTAAAGTTGACTCTACTTCAGTCCCTTCATTATCAATTTTAATATTACTAAACAAGGAATGAATAGAAGAAACACCAATCACTTTAAGATCTTCATCGTTTTTATAGCGGCAATCACTAGAAGACGATTTTTCTAAGATTTCTCTTTTAGCTCTAGGCATAGTGGTTCTTTTATTACTTTCATCCATAGAGACATATAAAGATTTAATAGATTCATCCATCTTAGGCGCAAAAGCTTTCAACTTGAGATTTTCAACATCATGAGAAATTCTATCAATGCTTCTATACATATCATCAATTTTATTCAACTTTTCTTCTATCGTAGTATTGAGAGCCTTTTGTGCATTGATAAATTCTTTAATATTACTCTCAAGATCAGAGGTGTTCCTATTATTATTGTAAGAAGAATTACCATAGGAATTACCATAATTATTAGAGGAATTTCCAGGAAAAGGCCTAGGATTAAAATTACCTCTATAAGCATTGTTATTGAAATTGTTGCGCGAGACAAAATTCACATCTACGGATTCACTATTTTGCTCAATCAAAGTAGGAAAAGGCACATCATTAAGATCAATAGGAGCATTTTTACTAGCAACCAATTTCATCAAAGCATCAACTTTATCACTCAAAGTATAATTTCATCTACCGAATTAAATTTTTTACTAGTAGGTGCTCTTTCGGTATGCCATTGAGAATAATTAGCCATGATTTTATCTAGCAATTTAGTAGCTTCAGCCAAAGTAATCTCCATAAAAGTACCACCCACGGCGGAATCTAAAAGATTTCTATAGACAAAATTCAATCCCGCATAATTTTTTTGTATGATCATCCAAAGATTTAAACCATGAGTAGGACAATTTCTTAGCATCAACTTCATTCTTTCCCAAGATTGTGCAACATGTTCATGCTCAAGTTGCTTAAAATTCATGATTTGCGTCCTAAGGGAAATAATTTTCGCGCGCAGAAAATACTTAGTGATAAAAGCAGCCTTGCACTTCTTCCAAGAATCGATACTATTGCGAGGCAAAGAGGAAAACCAAAATTTTGCACGATCTTGCAAGGAAAAAGGAAATAGTTTCAACTTCACAATATCATTGTCCACATCTTTTTTCTTTTGCATATCACACAATTCAACGAACGTGTTTAGATGGGATGCGGCATCCTCATTAGGATTACCGGCAAATTGATCTTTCATGACAAGATTTAACAAAGCAGCATTAATATCACAAGACTCCACACTAGTGGCGGGAGGAGCAATAGGCGTACTAATAAAATCATTGTTATTAGTATTGGAAAAATCCCACAACTTGGTGTTCTCTTGAGTCATCGTGACTAGGCAAACAAGATTGCAAGCAAGGAAGAGATCCGGCAAGAAAAGGGCAAACGAAAAAGAGGGCGAATAAAACGGCAAATTGGTGAAGTGGGGGAGAGGAAAACGAGAGGAAAATGGCAAATAATGTAATTGCAAGGAGATGAGATTTTTGATTAGGAACTTGGTTGATGATGGTGGAGTCCCCTCGGCGCCTACGATAGGCACGTAGAAGAGACCGCTTCCTCCCCGGCAACGGCGCCAGAAATTCCTTTGACGTGGCTTGAGACTGCGTAGGTATTTCCCCAAAGAGGAAGGGATGATGCAGCACAGCGCGGTAAGTATTTCCCTCAGTTATGAAACCAAGGTTATTGAACCAGTAGGAGGATCACCAACACCCAATAAGCAGCACCTGCACACAAACAACAAATACTTGCAACCCGACGCGAAAGAGAGGTTGTCAATCTCTCTACGGTAATAAGATAGGTTAGGTAGTGATAGATAGGAGAGATAGATCTCTCAAGAACACAAATAAAAAGAGTAAATAGGCAGCAATATATTTTTGGGTTTTTGGTTTTGTAGATGTGAAAACAAAGATTGCAAAAACATAGATCAGAAAGCAATATGTTGGAAAAGTAGACCCGGGGGCCGTAGGGTTCACTAGTGGCTTCTCTCATGAGTATAGCGCAAGGTGGGTGAACAAATTACTATTGGGAAATTGATAGAAAATCCAATAGTCATGACGATATCCAAGGCGATGATCATTATATAGGCATCACGTCCAAGATAAGTAGACCGACTCCTGCCTGCATCTACCACTATTACTCCACACATCGACCGCTATCCAGCATATATCTAGTGTATTAAGGGCATGGAAAAACGGAGTAATGTAATAAGAACGATGACATGATGTAGACAAGATCTATTCATGTAGGAATAGACCCCATCTTGTTATCCTTAATAGAAACGTTACATGCATGTCTTGCTACCCCTTCTGTCACTCGGAAAGAACACTGCAAGATCGAACCCATCACAAAGCACCTCTTCCGATGGCAAGAAAAATCGATCTAGTTGGCCTACCTAAACCAAAGATTCAAAGAAGAAATACGAGGCTATAAGCAATCTTGCATATAAGAGATCAAAGAAGACTCAAATAATATTCATGGATAGAAACTGCTCATGAACTCAAAATTCATCGGATCCCAACAAACACACCGCAAAAGTTTACATCAAATAGATCTCCAAGAGACCATTGTATTGAGAATCATAAGAGAGAGAGAGAGAGAGGAAGCCATCTAGCTACTGCCTACGGACCCGTAGGTCTATGGTGGACTACTCACGCATCATCGGAGATGAACCTATGAGGAAGATGAACCCCTCCGTGATGGTGATTAGATTGGATTTCGCGGTTTTGGAACTTGCGGCGACTGGAATTGTGTTTCGTCGACTCCCCTAGGGTTTTTGGAATATTTGGGAATTTATAGGCCTCAGAGGCGGTGCGGAAGGGGGTCGATGAGGGCACAACCCATCAGGGCGTGCCGGGCCTCCCTGGCGCGCCCTGGTGGGTTGTGGTCTCCACGGCCCACCTCTCCGGCAGTTCTTTGGCCCACTGGGTGTCTTCTAGGCCAGAAAAAATCTCCAAAAAGTTTTGTCATGATTGGACTTCGTTTGGTATTGATTTTCTGCGAAGTAAAAAACAAGCAAAAACAGCAACTGGCACTTTGGCACTATGTCAATAGGTTAGTCCCAAAAAATGATATAAAGTTGTTATAAAATGATTGTAAAACATCCAAGAATGATAATATAACAACATGGAACAAGAAAAAATTATAGATACATTGGAGATGTATCGGATTACTGTAGATGACAGATTCTACACTAAGGAACGTCAGGATTTCTATGTGTCGGATTTCGGGCTCCGTAAAACCCTCAAGGTTCGAACACAGGGGCGTGCGCGGAGATTCCTTGCAGCTTCGCCCTACTCAGCTCACTACTCGATGGCTAAGACGACGAACTCGCACGATGACGAGGAAGAAGATGAACATAGTGGTTTACGCAGGATCGGGCCGCTGCGAAGTGTAATAACCTACTCCTGCTTTGGTGGATTGCCTCTCGTGGAGGTTATGGTGGATGAACTAGTACAATTTTAGGAGCCTCGAGAGGGCGTTCCTGAGGTGTTCTTGGCCCTCTACTAGCATTGTGGTGGGTCGGACGGATCGACTGGCTTCGGATCGGAGGGGGTCCTTCTCTACGGTGCAACCTAGTCTCTATATATAGCGGTGGACCGGGTCCTCTTCCCTTATCGCAATGGTGGGAAGGGATCCCACAACGGCCAAATTTGAAGGGGGACAGGACTACACCCCGCCCTGTCCAAAGGCGGTCTTCGCCTGCAAAGTAGTTGTCGATGAAGCAGAGGTGGGCTCGGCGATGACATCCATCCTGCGGGGCTCGTGGTCATGGTCTTGTTTCACCGGAATGGAAACCTTTGGCGGGCGCTTTGGGAACCCGCGTATGTCTTTGCTCCCCTTGCACTAAAGGGGAAACTGCTTCGCCTGGCGCGCTGGCGCCCGCCTGTCCTTCCTTGCGTCACCCTTGACTCCTGAGGCTGGGCCCTGCATAGAGATCTCCGCCGCTCCGGAGGGGGCCAGGGGAGGCCCCCCGCTTGCCGATCTTGGCGCTGCTCTCCCTCGCGAGCCTAGGGTCCTCGCGAGGGCCTTGTCTCGAGTGGGGCTGCATCTAGTTGTGCTTGGCTGATAAAGTGGGCATGCCCTAGGCTGCAGGCACGTAGTTCTGGGTACCCCCGTTCCCAGAACGCCGACAGTAGCCCCCGGGCCCAAGGCGCGCTCGAGCTGGCTTCTGGGCGAAGCCTCGAGGGCGGCTCGAAGCCTCGCGGGCCCCAAACGCCTGCGGGCCAGGCTTTACACACGTCGAGTGCCTGGGCGGCGACGCCCCCGCTCCCCGAGGGCGTCAGGAAACGCTCCAAGTCAGATTGACGCGGTGCCCGTATGCTGCGCCGGCCATCAATGCCCTTCCTTGAATGCTGCTGCTGCTTCTGGCCATGCGGATGTGTCCCTTAAGAGGCCGCATGCCTCCCGGGATGCGAGGGGGCGCCGGTTGGCCCTTGGCTATATATAAGCGAGCGAGGGCAAGAAAGCCCTCAACACATCTTTGTCTTCTTTGCCTCCCCATCTCCAAGTTGTCGCTCTCCCAGTCATGGCTTCAGTGAGGAAGTTCTCTGCCGCTGAGAGTCCTGCTGCTCCGCTGCCCAGGAGGGGCCGAGGTCGTCCCCGGAAGCATGCCGCGACACCGACAGTGGTTCCCGGTGGGCGTGGCCGTGCTTCTGCGTGCCCCGGGGTCACCGTCGGCGGCCGCGGTGGGGCATCGTCCAGCGCGGGCGGCCGCAGTGGTCGAAGTGGTGGCGCCCGAGGTGGGAGGTCGGCGGTGGCCGCCCGGCCGCCACGCCCGCGGCTCTATTCAGCCGACACGGCCCAGGAGTTCGTGACGTGGGTGGAGAGGCCGGAGGCCGCTTGGCTCCAGCTCTCGAGCTTCTTTGCGGGGGCGCTGCCGGCCTATGGCTACAGGCCGACGGCTGTTGCAGCACGGCGTCGTGGGTGGAGGTCGAGGTCACCCCCTGAGGCTACATGTACCTAAACCGCGGGTGGCAAACGTTCGCCCGCGCCCGCGGCCTGAAGGGGAGGCGCTCCCTTCACTTCAAGTATGACGGGGAGGCGACGCTCTTCATCAAGATATTCGGGGTGGAGGGCGAGCGCCTGGGGTGCTGCCCAGAAGACGACGGCCACGGAGATCTTGGAGGTGAGCTTGCCCTTCACAACGGACACCGCGCCTCCAGCAGCAGCGACACCCCCTCCGAAGGGAGCCCTAGCGACAGTAGCGACAGCAGCTACGACGCACCGCCACGCCAATGCGCCCGGACCTCGGGGGGTAGCCAGCCGCCGCGGCGCCGCTCTTCCGCTCTAGGGGCGTCCATGCCGGCGCGCCTCCACGGGCTCGTGAAGGAAGAGGAGGACACCGACTGAGCGCTGGTGCGCCGACGCCGGGGCTCCTGAGGTGGCAGCCCCCGTGGGGGTTTCTTCACTTTCTTTCTCCTCCTCTTTTCCTGTTCCTGCAATCAAAGACTAAGGGAGGCCCTGCGGGCGTGTAATGAATTTGGGCGCTTGCCTCTGTTTATCAGCACTTTTGTCATGTGTCCTGGCCTCTGCGTTTTGTTGGTCGAAATTGCCTTCCGGTCGTGATTAGGATACTTAGCTTGACATGCTCGCGGTAGGCTTCAGTGTTGTGGAGGCGCGGCTGCGGCGCTTGGAGAGTCCGTACGTCCTGCGGGCTTCTTCTTCTTACGAGCGAGGTAGGTTGGGAGCCCTGTCGGTGCTCTGTGTCTGCAGGCCCCAGTCCCGCACATTTCCCCACCGCCGTAAGGTACGACCAGATCACCTGGACGCACCTTACGAGGCGAGGCCCCAACACCCTTGATGCCGACCGGATCACCAAGGACGGCATCAAGGGGCGGGTGGCTTTATGACTAGTAAGGCTCCTGAGGCGTGATGCTCAGGAGCCCCCTTCGACACTCAAGCAGCTCTATGTCAACAGGTCCCAGTCCCGCACATTTCCCTACCGCCGTAAGGTACGACCAGATCGCCTGGACGTACCTTACGAGGCGAGGCCCCGACACCCTTGATGCCGACCGGATCACCAAGGACGGCATCAAGGGGCGGGTGGCTTTACGACCGGTAAGGCTCCAGAGGCGTGATGCTCAGGAGCCCCCTTTGACGCTCAAGCGGCTCCCAAAAAATTATGCTTCCTGCCCCGGGAGGGACGGGCCTCCCGAGGCTCCGAGTCGACGCTCATGTAGCTCTGTGTCGGCAGGTCCCAGTCCCGCACATTTCCCTACCACTGTAAGGTATGACCGGATCACCCGGGCGCACCTTACGAGGCAAGGCCCCGACACCCTTGATGCCGACCGGATCACCAAGGACGACACCAAGGGGGTGAGTGGCTTTACGACCGG
Source organism: Elymus sibiricus (assembly GCA_039707655.1). Classification (NCBI taxonomy): domain Eukaryota; kingdom Viridiplantae; phylum Streptophyta; class Magnoliopsida; order Poales; family Poaceae; genus Elymus; species Elymus sibiricus. Next base: position 96,142,107 of record CM077663.1, on the reverse strand, counting down.
TAAGGCTCCTGAGGCGTGCTGATCAGGAGCCCCCTTTGACGCTCAAGCTGTCCCAAGAAAATTTTGTTCCCTGCCCCGGGAGGGGCAGGCCTCCCAAGGTTCCAAGCTGGTGCGTCGGGCCGTGAGTGGAGCCCCCGAGCGAATACGAGGCGGCATGCGCCTGCTGACTCATCCGTGAGTACCACGCGAGGATCCGGGCGCCAAGGCCTTGGCGAGGTGCGAGCACTGTGCCCCCCAGCCCCCACTCGTGGGGTACGAGGCGGAGGGGATCAGGCGAGTGCTTGACTCAAAGAGAGAGAAACCAACATAAGAAATGGCGATGAAAACAAATCTTTGACCCTTTCCTTTAAAACATGATTTGGAAAAGCCCCGAGTTTTGTTCCAGAAAAGTTGGCAAATCCAAACACGAGGAAAGCAAATAACAGCCGCGTCCGGCACCTAGACTAGTCTTCGTCTTCCCCCAGCACTGAGCGTAGGGCATCCACGTTGCATGGGCATAGCCATTGGAGGGCAGTGTTGACTTCTCCGCCAGCGCGGAGCTGTGGCTTCCATGTTGCGTGGGAGGAACCCCTCCGCATCCTTGGGGGCCTCCGGGCGTATACAGCCCACTCATTATTACATGAGAGTGTCACGGGTAGGAATTCCGGAGGTGCTGGATGTTCCAGGCATTCTGGATGGGGACCCCGTCCTGAGTCTCCAGGCGCACGGCGCTAGGCCTGGAGACATGAGCGACCTTGAACGGGCCCTCCCACATGGGCGAGAGCTTGTGCAAGCCCTCCCTGGAGAGAACCCACCTCAGAACGAGGTCTCCGACTTCGAGGGACCTGGAGCGGATATTACGGCAGTGGTAGCGCCGTAGCGCTTGCTGGTACCTCGCAGCTCGGAGCGAGGCTCGGCGACATGCCTCCTCCCCAAGCACGAGGTCCATTCCCCGCGCGGCATCTTGACGCTCCTCGTCAAATGCCAAGACCCGTGGGGATTGGTGCTTGACCTCGTGGGGGAGGACGGCTTCGGCTCCGTAGACGAGGAAGAACGGGGTCTCGCCGGTGGGCTTTGTCGCGGTGGTGCGGGTGGACCACAACACCGACTGAAGCTCATCGACCCAACCCTTGCCGCAAGTTTCAAGCTTCTTCTTGAAGCTCCTTGTCTTGAGGCCCCGCAGGACCTCCGCGTTGGCGCGCTCCGCCTGGCCGTTGCTCCGTGGGTGGGCTACCGAGGCGTAGCATATCTGCGTTCCAAGGTTAGCACAATAGGTCCTGAAGAGGTTACTTGTGAACTATGAACCGTTGTCGGTGATGATGCGGTTGGGGATTCCGAACCGGCTTACGAGGCCCTTGATGAACTTGACGGCTGATCCGGCCAGGATGGTGCGCACGGGTTCCACCTCCGCCCATTTGGTGAACTTGTCGATGGTGACGTAGATGTAGCGGTACCCACCCGCTGCTTGTGGAATGGGCCCCAGTATGTCCAGCCCCCAGACCACAAAGGGCCAGGAGAGCGGGATGGTGTGGAGGCCCTGTGCGGGCTGGTGAATCTGGTTGGCATGAAACTAGCAGGCCTCGCAAGACCGGACCAGCTCGATGGTGTCATCAAGCGCCGACGGCCAGTAGAAGCCTGATCGGAATGCCTTCCCTGAAAGGGTGCGCGACGAGGAGTGATGCCCGCAGTCTCTGCCATGGATGTTGGCCAACAGCTCGCACCCTTGCTCCTTGGGGATGCACCGCAGCGTGACGTCGTTCGGGCGCCTTCGGTACAAGTCGCCATCCTGCAAGCAGTAGGCCGTGGCCTACCACGCTGCGCGTCCTCCTCCTTCTTCGGTAGCGCGCCATGAAGTAGGTACGCCCTGATCTCCTGCATCCAACTATCGGCGTGAGGCTCCAGTGCCAAGAGCAGCCGGGCTCCTGAGGCGTGGCCACAGTCCGGAGCCCCCGAGGGCGGCGCTGGGGGGAGCTCCTCACTCCGCGGCGCCAGGTCTTCGTTGGGTGGCGCTGCGGAGGGCTTGAAGAGCCGTTCCTCGAAGACGCCTGGCTCCTGGGGCTCACGGCGCGAAGCCCTTTTGGCGATGTCATCGGCTTCCTTGTTTGCGCCGCGCGGGATGTGCTGCAACTCCAAGCCCTGAAAACATTTCTCGATCTTACATACCGCTTCCAAATACGCCTCCATGTGCTCGTCCTAGGGTGTATACTCTTTGTTGGAGAAGTTGACGAGGAGCTGGGAGTCACCCATGACGGTGAGGCACCGAACCCCCAAGGCCGCCACCGCCTTGAGCCCGGCGATGAGGCCCTCATACTCCGCGATGTTGTTGGAAACCTTCTCTCCATGCTGGAAACACAGTTGCACAGCGTAACTGAGCTTGTCGCTCGTCGGGGAAGTGAGCACGACCCCAGCTCCTGCTCCCTTGTGCGTGAAGGCTCCGTCAAAATGGATGATCCATCCCTCGGGTGCCTCATCACCAGGGTGAGGGACCGGCTTCCATCCAGCCCTCAGTTAGGGGCGTCTGTCCACTCTGCTACAAAGTCCGCCAGGGCTGCCCCTTTGATAACCCTAGTCGTGCTGAACTCTATGTTGAAGGCCTGCAGCTCGATGTTCCATTCGGCGACTCTTCCTGCCGCGTTGGGGTTGTGCAGGATCTTCTCTAGGGGGTAGGCGGGGACGACCTTGATGGGATGTCCCTGGAAGTAGTGGCACAGTTTCCTCGAGGCGACAAGAAGCGCTAGGAGGAGCTTCTGTTGCATGGGGTAGCGTGAGCGCGCATCCCGCATCACTGTGCTGACGTAGTACACCGGGTGTTCGACGAGGGTGAGGTCCCCTACGGTGTCCTGTACCTTGGCGGGCCCAAGAGGCCTGGGCGCCTCGGGGGCCATCGGTGCGGCAGGGGCCTCATGAGGGTTGAGTGCTTCAGGGGCCGTCGGAGCGACTGGGGCCTCAGGCGCTCCGGCTTGGGGAGAAGCGGGCTCCTCAGGATCCTGCGAGCCCCCTTGCTCCAGGCTTGGGGGCCCGCCGACGCCCGGCAATGTGGTGCGTGCGCTGGCTCGCTCCTTCCTGACTGCCACCAATGTAGCGCTGGCGGAGTGGGGGGTGGCAGCCAGGTATAGCAGCAGGGGCTCCTGAGGGCGAGGCGCCATCATCACCGGCGGGCTCGTGAGGTACTGCTTGAGTTCCTCGAAGGCTGCGTCTGCCTCCGGGGTCCATTCGAAAGGGCCCTTCCTTTTCATGATCTTGAAGAACGGCAGGGCCCGTTCGCCGAGCTTGGAGATGAAGCGCCCCAAGGAGGTCACGCACCCCGCCAATTTCTGCATTTCCTTGAGAGTCTGGGGCGCGCTCATCTTGTTTATGGCCTTGATCTTCTCTGGGTTCGCCTCAATTCCCCGATGCGATACCAGGAAACCGAGCAGCTTGCCTGAGGGGACCCGGGAGACGCACTTCTCCGGGTTGAGTTTCAGGTTCACCTCCCTCAGGCCGGCGAATGTCTCCTCCAAGTCCCCGATCAGGGTCTTGGCCGCCTTGGACTGGACCACGATGTCATCGACGTAGGCTTCTCCATTCCTCCTGAGCTGCGGCCCCAGGGCGATGTGCATCAGCCGCTGGAAGTATGCCCCGGCATTCTGCAACCCGAAGGGCATGCATGTGTAGCACAATACCCCGCACGAGGTGAGGTAGGCCGTCTTCTCGATGTCCTCCACCGCCATTTTGATCTGATGGTAGCCTGAGAAGGCGTCCAGGAAGCACAGGAGGTCGCACTCCGCGGTGGAGTCCACGATCTGATCAATGCGCGGCAGCGGGAATGGATCTTGGGGGCAGGCTTTGTTGAGGCCCATGAAGTCGACGCACATACGCTCCTTCCCGCCTTTCTTCGGGACGACCACCGGGTTGGCCACCCATTCCGGGTAACTGAAAGCACAATATGCTCCCTTGGTGGTTGTGATAATTCATGACAACATACATTGTCTCTTGGACTAATACTTTTACCTAGTGTATTTCAGGTACAAGTCCATGGAGAAAAGGATTGGCAGAAGGAGATTGTGAAATACCCCAAGATGGAAGGAAATAGGTTGGCAAAGCTTCAAGGAAGAAAACTCTACATTTTACATTTGTGAGAAATCACTTTGAGTCCATAGGAAAGCCAATACTATTAAAAGGGGGTAAGGTTTTGTTGGTGAACAAAATGCTCATACGTGCACAAGTGATAGTCACCAAAAACACCCACTAGCTCTTCCACCAAAGTCTGTCCAAAGCCATATACTCAAAATCGGTGCAACCAACATTACCATTTCGGTGCCACCGATTCTAAACCTCAGACAGACTCAGCCAAACCCTATCCACTTCGGTGCAACCGATTCCATACCGGTGCCACCGAGTTTAGGTTGCCAACTTTCTATTATGCAAATTCACAATATCGGTACAACCGAGATTGTTGGATCGACGTCACCGAGATTGTCAATCTGACCGTTGGTCACCTTATCGGTGCAACCGAGTTTCCTATATCGGTCTCACCGAGATTCAAAAGTTGCCACCTTTTGGTCACTTCGGTACCACCGAGATTAACACATCGGTGTCACCGAGTTGGTCACTTTGTGTGTAACAGTTGGATTTTTGGGGATGCCTATATATACCCCTTCACCACCACCTGCTCGAAAGAGAAGCACTCAGAACTATTCCATACTTGCCCCAACCAGTTTTCTGAGAGAGAACCACCTATTCTTGTGTTGAAGTCAAGATCTTCCAATCCAACCATATGGATCTTGATTTCTAGCCTCCCCAATTTGCTTTCCACCAATCCCATCTCTTCTACCAAGCCAAATCTGTGAGAGAGTGATTGTGTGTTGAGGAGTCTATCATCTTGAAGCACAAGAGCAAGGAGTTCATCGTCATTACCGAGCCTATTACCTTTTGGAGGGTGGTGCCTCCTAGATTGGTTAGGTGTCGCTTGGGAGCCTCCTACTTCGTGTTGTGAAGTTGAACCAAGAAGTTTGTAAGGGCAAGGAGATCGCCTACTTCGTGAAGATCTACCCATAGTGAGGCTAGTCCTTCATGGACGGAAGCCGTTATGGAATAGTCAAGGTTGCTACTTCGTGGACCCTTATGGGTGGAGCCCTTCGTGGACTCTCGTGACCATTACCCTCCATGGGTTGAAGACTCCATAAACGTGGACGTACGATAGCACCACCTATCGGAACCACGGGAAAAATCCTTGCGTATCCAAATGCATTTGATCTCCATATCTCTACTCTTTACTTCATGTGCAATGTCTTTACTTTCCGCTACCATATTTGTTGACATGCATATGTAGGGCTGTTAGACTTGCTATCTTGTCATGAAATGCTAAAATCTGCCAACCAATTAACTTGGGAAAAGGTTAGGTTTTAAATTCCTGCTAGTAGTCTATTCATCCCCCCTCTAGACACTCTTCTAGTGATCCCTCAATTGGTATCAAAGCATTGGTCTCCATTGCTTCGGTTTAATCACCGAGGAGGAAGATGGATGTGTCTAGTATAGGGAGTTTGAGTTGTAGAGTGCCTATTCTTGATGGAGAGCACTATAGTCAATGGAAAACCTTGATGCTTGAGCTGTTTAATGAATTTCAATTGAGCAAATATGTCAAGTGCCCCGATGTTCCTCCCATTGATCCTTTGCATCCCACACACGAAGAGGAAATTGATATGCTATGCAATCTTAGAACTGTCAATCTTATTGTTAGAGCTTTACCTAGAAATGTGCTAAATCAAATGAAGAATTTTGCTTGTGCTTACACCTTGTGGAATGATTTGGAGAAACGATATCCAAATTATTCATTGAGTAATCTTGATGAAATTCTTAGTAAAACTATTGCCTTCCACAAAATGACGCCTAGTGATCCTAAATTTGATGATTGTCTATTTTAGCTTAGAGACCTCATGCGTGCTAAAGGAGATGTCACAACTATCAACAATATCATTGTAGAAGTCCTTCGCATTCATAAACTTGAACATTGTCATGATCACCATCCTAACGAATCTCTTGTTCTTTATGACGAGGATTTCTCACTTGATGATGACAATGTGGAACATGACTACTATAGTGAAGATGAGCTGTTCGACATCGAGTATGAGAAGATCATGAAGAATCTAAGTCTCATGGAAAACTTCAAGGATTACATGTCCGGAGGAAAATAATGGATTCTCGATAGCGGATGTACCGATCATATGACCGGAGATAGAGAGATGTTTGAAGAGATCACACCCAACCATGGACCACGAAGGTACATAACGTTTGGAGACAACTCCAAGGGTAAGGTACTTGGTCTTGGTAAGGTGGCCATATCCCATGATAGCTCTATCCAAAATGTTATGCTTGTTGAATCTCTTGGCTACAATCTTCTTTCCGTATCTAGACTTGCCGACTTTGGTTTTAATGTGCTATTCACGAAAGTAGATTGCCAAGTGTTTCGTCAAGATAATCATAAAATGGTCTTCACCGGTATCCGTAGAGGTGATCTATACATTGTTGATTTCACTAAGAGATCCAAACCCCGCACTTGTTTAATTGCTAAATCTTCTAAAGGTTGGCTTTGGCATAGAAGACTAGGAGATGTTGGCATGCGTAATTTAGACAAGCTTATCAAACGTGATCATATACTTGGTGTTAAAGATGTTATCTTTGACAAAGATAGACTTTGTAGTGCTTGTCAAGCCAGAAAGCAAGTAGGCGGAAGTCATCCCGTTAAAAATATCATGACTACTAGGAGACCACTCGAGTTACTTCATATGGATCTTTTTGGTCCCAATGCTTACAAGAGCCTCGGTGGAAATTCCTATGGTCTAGTTATAGTTGATGATTTTTCCAGATTTACATGGGTATTCTTTCTTGATGATAAGTCGCAGGTTCAAAAGATCTTCAAGAACTTCGCTCGCAAAGCGCAAAATCAGTTTGAAGTGAAGATCAAGAAAGTTTGGAGCGATAACGGATCAGAGTTCAAGAACACCCATGTGGATACCTTCCTTGACGAAGAAGGTGTCTCACATGAGTTCTCGGCTACATACACGCCTCAACAAAATGGAGTTGTTGAGAGAAAGAACCAGACGCTTATTGAGATGGCAAGAACGATGCTTGACGAATACAAGACGCCAAGACACTTTTGGGCAGAAGCCGTGGAAACAGCATGTCATGCCACAAACCAGCTCTACTTCCACAAGCTTCTCGGTAAAACGGCATACGAGCTACTCACCGGTAACAAACCCCAAGTTGGATACTTTCGGGTATTCGGCTCAAAGTTCTACATTCTTGATAAGCATCGTCGTACTAAATTTGCTCCTAAATATCATGAAGGATTCCTACTCGGTTACGGATCGAACTCTCACACTTACCGTGTCTACAACAACTTCACTCGAAAAGTTGAAGAGACGGTAGATGTGAAGTTTGATGAATCTAATGGTTCGCAAGTCGAACAATTGCCAAATGATGTAGGTGATAAGGACCCTTCGGAAGCTATCCAAAATTTGCCCATCGGCAAGATTCGTCCCATGGAGGTGAAGGAAAGTACTTCATCAATTCAAGTGGAAGCCCCTACTTCACGTCAAGGTGAACCACAACATGACATGGAGGCATCCACAAGCGGTACACGACGAGATGATGAAGAGGAGGTAGTGCATCATGAAGATCCACCATAGCCTCCTTCACCACCACCTCAAGCGAACGACACCTTCAACAACAACGAAGAAGAAGGAGATGATGATGAAGAAGAAGCCCCACCATCCAACAATCGGAAGTTGACCCGAGTTCGAGCACAAGTGACCAAGAATCATCCCCTAAACCAAATCTTTGGTGATATACAAACAGGGAGAATCACTCGCTCTAAAACTCGTCTAGCTAACTTCTGTGAGCATTATTCTTTCATTTCTAGCATGGAACCCTTGAAGGTAGAACAAGCTCTAGAAGATGCTGATTGGGTGAACGCGATGCATGAAGAGCTTCACAACTTCGAGAGGAACTAAGTGTGGACACTCGTGGAGAAGCCCGAGGAGGAGCACAACATCATCGGAACCAAATGGGTGTTTCGAAACAAGCAAGATGAAGACGGTCAAGTCATACGGAACAAGGCTCGTCTCGTAGCCCAAGGATATACGCAAGTCGAAGGTATGGACTACGCTGAGACCTACGCCCCCGTCGCTAGACTTGAAGCTATTCGCATTCTTCTTGCTTATGCTAATCACCATGATATCACGCTTTATCAAATGGACATTAAAAGTGCCTTTTTAAATGGTGAAATTGAAGAAGAGGTTTATGTTAAGCAACCACCTGGTTTTGTAAATCCTAAGAAACCTATTCATGTCTATAAGCTTCGTAAAGCTCTTTATGGTCTTAAACAAGCCCCTCGTGCTTGGTACAAATGCTTAACGAAGTTTCTCATTGAAAAAGGTTTTGAGATTGGTAAAATTGATGCAACCTTGTTTACTAAGAGAGTTAACGGTGAATTATTTGTGTGCCAAATCTATGTGGATGATATTATCTTTGGTTCCACTAACCCTCAATTTCGTGAAAGATTTGGAAGGTTGATCTCCAAGAAGTATGAGATGTCTATGATGTGTGAGCTGAAATTCTTTCTTGGCTTGCAAATCAAGCAATCAAGAGAAGGAACTTTCATATATCAAACTAAGTATACCAAGGACTTGATCAAGAAGTTCAACATGCAAGATTGCAAAGGTATGAAAACTCCTATGCCTACTAGTGGACATGTTGATCTTACCAGAGAGGATGAACCGGTTGATCAAAAGGTCTATCGATCTATGATTGGTTCATTGCTATATCTATGTGCCTCTCGTCCCGATATTATGCTTAGTGTTTGCATGTGTGCTAGATATCAAGCTGCACCTAAAGAGTGTCATCTTTTGGCTGTGAAACGTATTGTGAGATATTTGATACAAACACCAAACTTTGGCATTTGGTATCCCAAGGGATCTTCCTTTAACCTTGTTGGCTATTCCGATTCGGACTATGCCGGTGACAAGGTTGATAGAAAATCTACTTCGGGTACTTGTCAATTTTTGGGTAGATCTCTTGTATCTTGGTCCTCCAAGAAACAAAACTCGGTATCTCTATCTACTGCCGAAGCTGAGTATATTGCTGCTGGATCTTGTTGTGCGCAATTGTTATGGATGACACAAACGCTTAAGGATTATGGAATACATGTTAGAAATGTTCCATTACTTTGTGACAATGAAAGTTCTATTAAGATTGGTCATAATCCCGTGCAACATTCTCGAACTGAACATATTCAAGTTAGACATCATTTCATTCGTGATCATGTTGCCAAAGGAGATATTAATCTTAAGCATGTTCGCACTAACAAGCAATTGGCCGATATCTTTACCAAGCCACTTGATGAGAACACATTTTGCTACTTGAGGAGTGAGTTGAACATCATTGATGCTTCAAACTTGAGCTAGACTCGCTCGGATGCTTGCAAGGGCATGAGCTTTCTCGATATTTCCATGTATCTTAACATGTTATCTTATGCCATGGAATTCTATGCTCCCTTGTATTGCATCTAATCCTTCTGTAGGTACTTGGAAGATTTTTATTCCACAAGATTGCCCTCAACTCAAATCATAAGCAATCTTGTCATGACCAAGTATCCACAACCTCTCTTGATGTTGGAAGGAAGAAGACACCTCAACCATATCCTCGACATATACTTGATGTGATCATAGCTGCTAAATCTCAATTGGTATCATGTCAAATGGATATATCTATTGCTATTCCTTGCATGACTAACCTTTGTAGATGACAAGTGTGCTAAAACGAGAAGGATTGCTCCCAACTCAAGATGATCTTCATCAACCTCGAGCATCCTCAACAAGTTCATCTACAAGCAACGTCATCAACATCACTCAAAGGTATGTACTCATATCCTTGAAAAGGCTTTACTCCAAGTCATGAGCTAAAGCAACTCAAGTGATATGAAGACATTAAAATGCTTAATCGAAAAATGGTAACCCCATTTTGAGCTTAACGTAGAGTATGACCTATGATCAAGTATTCTTGCTTGGCTCCTATGTCAATATACTCTAATATAGGTGACCTAGTCACCGCCCATCATCTAGTTAAGAATCTTTGGATGGTTCATTTTCTATGTTGCAAGAATTTCTTGGAACCACTCAAAATCTTCTCTAGTTGATATCTCTCTGTAAAATCATTTGCACTCCCTTATTGTCTTTCTTTTTCCTTTGTTTCTCCGAAATCAGAAACTTTGTCCTTTGTTCTGTTTCTGACTCGGTGCCGCCGATACAAACATCTCGGTTCTACCGAATTTGCAGGTATGCTGCACCTTAAGATTTCGGTATCACCGATTAGTTCATCTCGGAACCACCGACTGGCATTTTTTTTACTCTGTGTTTTCTTAGTGATCTTTCTTGTAACTCTTCTGTTACTTCGATGATCCCGTTATAAAAAAAACGGGGGAGAATAACTAGATAATCTTAGGAAGAAAATTTCTTTATTCAAGGATTCCTATCTTAACGGAAGAAGGGGGAGAATAACAAAGTCTTACAACATCTCAAAAGGAGAGAAACTATTTTCCATGATTCCCTCAATTTTCACTTCTATGATTCCTACATTCAGTGACCCTTGTTCTCAAGGATCCCTTCTCAATCAATGATCCCTGTATCTATCCCTGTTTTTGACCTTTTTGGAAATTAATGCCAAAGGGGGAGAAGAACAAAGCTTCATGCTAAAAGGGGAGATACATGCTTATACAAAGGGGGAGATATGATCAAGGGGGAGAGCAAATATCAATATTCATACTCACTTAAACAAGGGGAGAATACCAAAGTAGGGGGAGAAGACAAGCTCATATCTAAGGGGAGAAAGAAATAATTTCGGAGACATATCAATCTTAAGAAATGCTATCTTCTATATGTTCTCCATATCTTGGTACTGTTGAGTTCTATTGCCTTGTTGATTGGTAGAATACTCTTGTGTTTCCTAACATTGTTTTCTCAAGTGTATTTTTACTACAAGAGTGCTCAAGAACTCAAGGTAAGTATATGCATCATACCCTTGATCAAGATGAGCTCTTGCTTCTTGCACATATTGTTTGCAAGAGTGAAGTCTTGAACAAGGATACATCTCATTCATATATATATGATGCATATAGCCAAGATATACATGACCTATTATATCCCTTCATCCATATATGTGTCCATGCATTCCAAAGCAACTATCCCTTAAAGGACTGCACACATTTAGGGGGAGTAAATCTGAGTCATGTGTCTCTCAAAGTCTTCATTATATCCATGCATATCTTTATTTGAAGCTTTGATTGTATGTTGTCATCAATTACCAAAAAGGGGGAGAATGAAAGAACAATATGCTCCCTTGGTGGTTTTGATAATTCATGACAACATACATTGTCTCTTGGACTAATACTTTTACCTAGTGTATTTCAGGTACAAGTCCATGGAGAAAAGGATTGGCAGAAGGAGATTGTGAAATACCCCAAGATGGAAGGAAATAGGTTGGCAAAGCTTCAAGGAAGAGGACTCTACATTTTACATTTCTGAGAAATCACTTTGAGTCCATAGGAAAGCCAATACTATTAAAAGGGGGTAAGGTTTTGTTGGTGAACAAAATGCTCATACGTGCAGAAGTGATAGTCACCAAAAACACCCACAAGCTCTCCCACTAAAGTCTGTCCAAATCCATATACTCAAAATCGGTGCAACCAACATTACCATTTCGGTGCCACCGATTCTAAACCTCAGACAGACTCAGCCAAACCCTACCCACTTCGGTGCAACCGATTCCATACCGGTGCCACCGAGTTTAGGTTGCCAACTTTCTGTTATGCAAATTCACAATATCGGTACAACCGAGATTGTTGGATCGGCGTCACCGAGATTGTCAATCTGACCGTTGGTCACCTTATCGGTGCAACCGAGTTTCCTATATCGGTCTCACCGAGATTCAAAAGTTGCCACCTTTTGGTCACTTCGGTACCACCGAGATTAACACATCGGTGTGACCGAGTTGGTCACTTTGTGTGTAACGGTTGGATTTTTGGGGATGCCTATATATACCCCTTCACCACCACCTACTCGAAAGAGAAGCACTCAGAACTATTCCATACTTGCCCCATCCAGTTTTCTGAGAGAGAACCACCTATTCTTGTGTTGAGGTCAAGATCTTCCACTCCAACCATATGGATCTTGATTTCTAGCCTCCCCAATTTGCTTTCCACCAATCCCATCTCTTCTACCAAGCCAAATCTGTGAGAGAGTGATTGTGTGTTGAGGAGTCTATCATCTTGAAGCACAAGAGCAAGGAGTTCATCGTCATTACCTAGACTATTACCTTTTGGAGGGTGGTACCTCCTAGATTGGTTAGGTGTCGCTTGGGAGCCTCCTACTTCGTCTTGTGGAGTTGAACCAAGAAGTTTGTAAGGGCAAGGAGATCGCCAACTTCGTGAAGATCTACCCATAGTGAGGCTAGTCCTTCATGGACGGAAGCCGTTATGGAATAGTCAAGGTTGCTACTTCGTGGACCCTTATGGGTGGAGCCCTCCGTGGACTCTCGCGACCATTACCCTTCGTGGGTTGAAGACTCCATAAACGTGGACGTACGATAGCACCACCTATCGGAACCACGGGAAAAATCCTTGCGTCTGCAAATGCGTTTGATCTCCATATCTCTACTCTTTACTTCATGTGCAATGTCTTTACTTTCCGCTGCCATATTTGTTGACATGCATACGTAGGGTTGTTAGACTTGCTATCTTGTCATGAAATGCTAAAATCTGTCAACCAATTAACTTGGGAAAAGGTTAGGTTTTAAATTCCTGCTAGTAGTCTATTCACCCCCCCTCTAGACACTCTTCTAGTGATCCCTCAGTAACGCACCTCCCGAATGACCCCGGCCTCCTTCAGCTTGCCGACCTCCTGGGCGATGAACGCCTGCTTCTCCTGAGCTTGCCTCCTTGCCTTTTGCTTTACCGGACGTGCGTTCAGGCACACCATGAGGTGGTGCTCGATCACGTCCCTTACGTCCCCACCAAGTCAGAGGCGCTCCACGCGAACGCGTCCTTGTTCGCACGGAGGAAGGCCACCAACGCCTCCTCCTGATCCTGAGGCAAGTCGGCGCCGATGGTGAAGGTAGGGCCAGGGTTTCCTTCGTGCACCAGGACCTGCTTCGTCTCTGCCTGACTCTGGGAGAACAGCTGCCTCTTCTTCACCAGCGCGACATCGAGGATACCCCCAGGTTCCTCCGCGGCCTACGCGGTGTCCCCGGCACTGGTGGGCGGCGTGGCCGCCGCTTCGTAGGAGAGCTTGAGCACGTGGGACGCGTCCTTGACATCCCCCACGACGGTGAGGATGCTGCCGCTCCTGGCCATCTTGATGACATTGTAGCCCGGGTGCGTTGCCGCCATGAACTGGGCGAGGGCGGGGTAGCCAAGTATCGCGTTGTACGGGAGGTGGAGGTGGGCGATATCGAAGTCGACCTGCTCGGTGTGGAAGTTGGAGCGGGTGCCGAAGGTGACGGGGAGGCGCACCCGCCCCACGGGGACGGCGGATCCACTGACCGCCCCAGAGAAGGGCCTTGAAGGCGCGAGCTGGTCACGGGGTAGCTGCAGCGCGTCGAAGGCCTCCACGGAGATGACGTTGAGGCTGGCGCCATCGTCTATGAGGGTCCTGGAGACGGCCACGCCGCGTATGGTTGGCGTGCACAACATGGGGAGCGTTCCAGCGGCCGCCGTCGTCTTGGAGTGGTCGTCGGGGCCGAAGGTGATGTCGCTCTCCGGCCATGCACGGTGCGGCGTGGGCTCGGGCCGCTGCCGAACCGATCCTACATGGCGTAGGAACCGGTTGACTTGGCAGCCTGAGGGCGGCGCCTACGACCCACCGAGGATGCAGGCGACCACGGAGCCGGCCCTGCGCGTCCTGGCGCCATCGCGCGCCAGGGGCCGGTCGGCGTCGGGGATCTCGTCCGCCATGGAGTTGCCGAACCGGGGCTCGGCTGTCGCCGCAAACGGGGAAGCTCCGACACGCCCCCTACCTGGCGCGCCAAATGTCGGATTTCGGGCTCCGCAAAACCCTAAAGGTTCGAACACAGGGGCGTGCGCGGAGATTCCCTGCAGCTTTGCCCTACTCAGCTCACTACTCGATGGCTAAGACGACGAACTCGCACGATGACGAGGAAGAAGATGAACACGGTGGTTTACCCAGGTTCGGGCCGCTACGAAGCGTAATACCCTACTCCTGCTTTGGTGGATTGCCTCTCGTGGAGGTTATGGTGGATGAACTAGTACACGTTTTAGGAGCCTCGCGAGGGCGTTCCTGAGGTGTTCTTGGCCCTCTGCTAGCTTTGTGGTGGATCGGACGGATCGGCTAGCTTCGGATCGGAAGGGGTCCTTCTCTATGGTGCAGCCTAGTCTCTACATATAGCGGTGGCCCGAGTCCTCTTCCCTTATCGCAATGGCAGGAAGGGATCCCACAACGGCCAAATTTGAAGGGGGACAGGAGTACACCCCACCCTGTCCAAAGGCGGTCTTCGCCTGCAAAGTAGCTGTCGATGAATCAGAGGTGGGCTCGGCGATGACATCCGTCCTGCGGGGCTCGTGGTCATGGTCTTGTTTCACCGGAATGGAAACCTTTGGCGGGCGCTTTGGGAACCCGCGTACGTCTTTGCTCCCCTTGCACTATAGGGGAAACTGCTCCGCCTGGCGCGCTGGCGCCCGCCTGTCCTTCCTTGCGTCACCCTTGACTCCTGAGGCCGGGCCCTGCATAGAGATCTCCGCCGCTCCGTAGGGGCCTTGGGGAGGCCCCCCGCTTGCCGATCTTGGCACTGCTCTCCCTCGCGAGCCTAGGGTCCTCGCGAGGGCCTTGTCTCGAGTGGGGCTGCATCTAGTTGTGCTTGGCTGACAAAGTGGGCCATGCCCTGGGCCGCAGGCAGGCAGTTCTGGGTACCCCTGTTCCCAGAACACCGACACTATGAGACTGTACTTTTGGACAAGTGCCCAGCAGTCAGTGACATGAGATATGTTGACTAGGCCTACATCAAGGAGAATGAGGACCATTTTCCCAGTGTGCAGGAAAACTTTAGATGCATTGATATTGAGAACTTTGTTGGGAGAGAGTTCACTGCTTGGAATGATGAGATGATTATGCAGTTCTACTCCACAACTCATTTCTATCCAGATGGTCGTATCATATGGATGACTGAGGGGGTTAGATACCAGTCTACAGTGGATGAGTGGGCTACCATCTTAGGAGTCTCACAGGTTGAGGAAGGAGATCTGGATGTCTATGCTGAGGCCAAGATGAGTCACAATTCAATGGCCAATATGTATAAAGCTATCCCTGCCACTCATGTGCATTCACATAAGTTGGGCTTTGTCTATCATTTGCAAGTAGGACTATCCACCACCAACACTATCTTGAGGTATACTTTGATGCCCAAGTCTGGGGATGATAAGATGATAAGGGGGTACTCCATCAATACGTTGCACCACATAGACAACCACACCAGGTTTAGAGTGATGGATTTGATAGTTGAGACAGTAAGGAGGACAACTGCTGATCAGAAACGATCTTGTGGATATGCTCCATACATTCATATGCTCATCAACTCCAAGCTGGAGAAGAATCTATATGCACTTGATCGTCCTCATATGCCACTTTAGCCAGATTTTGAAGATAATGTTGTGGTAATGGATCCCAGTCATCCCACTTCATCTACTGCACATGCAGAGGCAGAGGCAGCTAGAGCCACTAGTGCTCAGGTACAATGGACAAAGAGCGACCAAATGGATTTCCTCATCAGCACCATCCAAGGGATGCAGAAGGACATCAAGGAGATCTTGCTCAGCCAAGAAAGCCTTGAGAAGATAGTGGAAGATAAGTTCACTACTTTGAACAACATGGTGGATGAGCCGACGAAGACTGTGGATGAGCTCAAGAAGGTAGTGGATGATGTGCCTAGCCCTCATTCCACTGATGATGATTCCAGTCCACCTCTCAGGACCATCACTCAGTTCAAGACCCAAGCCAGGACTCCTACTGTGCCAGCTGTTGGGGAACGTTGCATGGGAAACAAAAAAAATTCCTACGCACACGCAAGATCTATCCATGGTGATGAGCATCTACGAGAGGGAGAGTGGATCTACATACCCTTGTAAATCGCTAAGTGGGAAGCATTAAGAAATGCGGTTGATGTAGTCGAACGTCTTCGCGATCCAAATCGCCGAGCGTCCCGCGATCTAATCACGATCCGTCCCGATCTAGCGCCAAACGGACGGCACCTCCGCGTTCAGCACACGTACAACTCGATGACGATCTCCGCCTTCTTGATCCAGCAATAGGGAGAGGAGAGGTAGATGAGTTCTCCGGCAGCGAGACGGCGCGGCGGCGGTGGTGGTGGAACTATTCCAGCAGGGCTTCGCCTAAGCACTGCTGAAAACTAGAGGACTTGATCTATTAGGAGAGAGGGATGCACTGTGGCTTAGGGTTGAAGTGCTTTTGCCCTCTCTCCCTCTAGTATATATAGGAGGAAGGGGAGGGAGGCCGGCGGCCCAA
The DNA here is from genome assembly GCA_039707655.1 of Elymus sibiricus. Taxonomy (NCBI): domain Eukaryota; kingdom Viridiplantae; phylum Streptophyta; class Magnoliopsida; order Poales; family Poaceae; genus Elymus; species Elymus sibiricus. Next base: position 96,125,563 of record CM077663.1, on the reverse strand, counting down.
GGGCTGCCCCTTGGTGCGATGGCAAGGAGGAGAGGTGGAGGAGTCCTACTCCAATCCTACTAGGAGTAGGATTCCTCTTCCTCCACTTGGAAACTCTTTCCACCTTTGTGTTTTCCCACCCCCAGCCGCATGGGCCTTAGTGAGGGGCTCGGCCAGCCCACTAAGGGCTGGTTTGACTCCTCCCACAGCCCATGAGGCCCTTTGGGTCGAGACACCCCTCCCGATGGTCCCCGATACCCCTCCCGGCACTCCCGGTACACTACCGAAATACCCAAAACTTTTCCGGTGACCAAAACGGGACTTCCAATATATCAATCTTTACCTCCGGACCATTCCGGAGCTCCCCGTGACGTCTTAGATCTCATCCAGGACTCTTAACAACCTTCGGTCACCAACATACATAACTCAACTATACCGAAACGTCACCGAACCATAAGTGTGCAGACCCTGCGGGTTCGAGAACTATGTAGACATGACCGAGATACCTCTACGGTCAATAACCAATAGCGGGACCTGGATTCCCATATTGGTTCCTACATATTCTACGAAGATCTTTATCGGTTGAACCTCTATGTCAAGGATTCAATTAATCCCGTATGTTGTTCCCTTTGTTCTTCGGTATGTTACTTGCCCAAGATTCGATCGTCGGTATCTGTATACCTAGTTCAATCTCGTTACCGGCAAGTCTCTTTACTCGTTCCGTAATACAAGATCCCATGGCTAATACTTTAGTCACATTGGTTGCAAGGCTTGTTGTGATGTTGTATTACCGAGTGGGCCCTGAGATACCTCTCCGTCACACGGAGTAACAAATCCCAGTCTTGATCCATGCTAGCTCAACAGACACCCTCGCAGATACCTGTAGAGCATCTTTATAGTCACCCAGTTACGTTGCGACATTTGATACACACAAGGTACTCCTCTGGTATCAGTGAGTTGCATGATCTCATGGTCATAGGAACAGATACTTGACATGCAGAAAACTATAGCAATAAACTGACACGATCATATGCTACGTTCATAGTTTGGGTCTGGTCCATCACATCATTCTCCCCAATGATGTGATCCTGTTATCAAATTACATCTCATGTCTATGGCTAGGAAACCTTCACCATCTTCGATCAACGAGCTAGTTAACTAGAGGCTTACTAGGGACACATTGTTTGTCTATGTACCCACACATGTATTTGAGTTTCCAGTCAATACAATTATAGCATGGATAATAAATGATTATCATGAACAAGGAAATATAATAATAACCATTTTATTATTGCCTCTAGGGCATATTTCCAACAGTCTCCCACTTGCACTTGAGTCAATAATCTAGTTCACATCACCATGTGATTCACATTGTTATGAATCTAGCACCCAATGAGTTCTGGGGTTCGATCATGCTTTGCATGTGAGAGAGGTCTTTAGTCAAAGGTCTGCTACATTCAGATCCGTGTGTTCTTTGCAAATCTATATGTCGTACTGTAGATGCTACCATGCTCCATTTGGAGCTATTCCAAATGACTGCTCCACTATACGTATCCAGATTGCTACTTAGAGTCATCCGGATTGGTGTTAAAGCTTGCATCGACGTAACCCTTTACGACGAACTCTTTATCACCTCCATAATCGATAAATATTTCCTTAGTCCTATAGTTACTAAGGATATCTTTGACTGCTGTCCAGTGATCCACTCCTGGACAACTCTTGTACCCCTTGATAGACTCATGGCAAGGCACACACCAGGTGCATTACACAGCATGGCATACGATACAGAACCTATGGATAAGGCATATGGGACGACCTTCGTCTTTTCTCTTTCTTCTGCCGTGGTCGAGCTTTGAGTCTCACTCAACTCCACACCTTACAAATCAGGCAAGAACTCTTTCTTTGACTGATCCATTTTGAACTCTTTCAAAATCTTGTCAAGGTATGTACTCATTGAAAGTTTTATCACACGTCTTGATCTATCTATATAGATCCTGATGCCCAATATTCAAGTAGCTTCATTCCAGGTTTTCCTTTGAAAAACTCCTTTTCAATCAACCCTTTATGCTTTCCAGAAATTCTACATCATTTCCGATCAACAATATGTCATCCACATATACTTATCAGAAATTCTATAGTTCTCCCACTCACTGTATTGTAAATACAAGTTTCTCATAAACTTTGTACAGACCCAAAAACTTTGATCACCTCATCAAAGCATATATTCCAACTCTAAGATGCTTGCTCCAGTCCATAGAAGGATCGCTGGAGCTTGCATACATTTTAGCATTCTTAGGACTGGCAAAACCTTTTGGTTGTATCACATACAATCTTTCCTCACGGCAACCGTTAAGGAAACTCTGTTTTGACATCCATCTGCCAGATTTCATAATCGAAAAATGCAGCAACTGCTAACATAATTCCAACAGACTTTAGCATCACCACGGGTGAGAAAGTCTCATCGTAGTCAACTCCTTGAACTTGAGAAAAACTCTTTGCCACAAGTCGAGCTTTATAGACGGTGACATTACCGTCCGCGTCTGTCTTCCTTTTAAAGATCCATTTGTTCTGAATGGCCTTTCGCCCTTCAGGTAATACTTCCAAAGCCCATACTTTGTTTTCATACATGGACCACATCTCAGATTTCATGGCCTCTAACCATTTCTCGGAATCCGGGCCCATCATCGCTTCTCCATAGCTCCTAGGTTCATCGTTGTCCAACAACATGACCTCTAAGACAGGGTTGTCGTACCACTCAGGAGCAGTACGCGTCCTTGTCGACCTATGATGTTCGATAGTAACTTGATCCGAAGCTTCATGATCATCATCATTAACTTCCTCTTCAACTAATGTAGGCTCCACAGAAACAACTTTCTGCGCTGCGCTACTCTCTGGTTGAAACAAAGGTTCAACAACCTCATCAAGTTGTATCTTCCTCCCACTCAATTCTTTCGAGAGAAACTCTTTCTCGAGAAAGGACCCGTTTTTAGCAACAAACACTTTGCCCTTGGATCTGAGATAGAAGGTGTACCCAACTGTAACGTTATGGTATTCTATGAAGATGCATTTGTCCGCTTTGGGTTCGAGCTCATCAGGTTGAAAACCTTTTTCACATAAGCGTCGCAGCCCCAAACATTAAGAAATGACAACTTAGGTTTTTGTCAAACCAAAATTCATACGGTGTCATCTCAACGGACATAGATGGTGCCCTATCTAAAGTGAATGTAGTTGTCTCTAATGCATAACCCTAAAACGATACTGGCAAATCGATAAGAGACATCATAGTACACACCATATCCAATAGAGCACGACTACGACGTTCGGACACACCATTACACTATGGTGTTCCAGGTGGCGTGAGTTGTGAAACAACTTCCACATTGTCTTAAGTTGTATACCAAACTCATAACTCAGATATTTACCTCTACGATCATATCGTAGACATTTTATCTTCTTGTCACGATGATCTCAAACTTCACTCTGAATTTGTTTGAACTTTTCAAACGTTTCAGACTTGTGTTTCATTAAGTAAATATACCCATATGTACTCAAATCATCACTGAAGGTAATAAAATAATGATATCCACTGCACGCTATAACACTCACTGGACCGTATACATCAACATGTATCATTTCCAATAAGTCACTTGCCCGCTCCATCATACCTGAAAACGGGGTCTTTCGTCATCTTGCCCATTAGGCATGGTCCGCATGTCTCAACCAATTCAAAATCGAATGAGTCCAAAGATCCATCAGCATGGAGTTTCTTCATGCGCTTTACACCAATATGACACTTAGCGGCAGTGCCACAAGTATGTGGTACTATCATTATTAACTTTGTATCTTTTGGCATCAATATTATGAACATGTGTATTACTACAATCGAGATTCAATAAACCATTCTCATTGGGTGCATGATCTTTGAAGGTATTATTCATGTAAACAGAATAACCATTATTCTCTAACTTAAATGAATAACCGTATTTGCAATAAACATGATCTAATCACGTTCATGCTTCAACACAAACACCAAATAACATTTATTTAGTTTCATCACTAATCCCGAAGGTAGAGAGAGTGTGCGATGGTGATTTCATCAACCTTGGAAACACTTTCAACACTCATCGTCACCTCACCCTTAGCTAGTCTCCGTTTATTCCGTAGCTTATATTTCGTGTTACTAACATTTAGCAACCGAACCGGTATCCAATAACCAGGTGCTACTAGGAGTACTAGTAAGGTACACATCAATAACACGTATATCAAATATACTTCTATTGACGTTGCCAGCCTTCTTATCTACCATGTATCTAGGGCAGTTCTGCTTCAGTGACCGTTCTCCTCATAACAGAAGCACTCAGTCTCAGGTTTGGGTTCAACCTTGGGTTTCTTCACTGGAGCAGCAACTGGCTTGCCATCCATGAAGTCTCCCTCCTTGCCCTTGCCCTTCTCGAAACTAGTGGTTTTACTAACCATCAACACTTGATGCTCCTTCTTGATTTCTACCTTCGCGGTGTCAAACATCGCGAACAGCTCGGGGATCATTATTTCCATCCCTGGCATTTCATAGTTCATCACGAAGCTCTAGTAGCTTTGTGGCAGTGACTTGGAGAACTATATCAACCACTATCTTATCTGGAAGATTAACTCCCACTCAATTCAAGTGATTGTAGCACTTAGACAATCTGAGCACATACTCACCGATTGAGCTATTCTCCTTCATCTTGCAGGCAAAGAATCTTGTTGGAGGTCTCATACCTCTCAACACGGGCACGAGCCTGAGATCCCAATATCAGCTCTTAGAACATCTCATATGTTCCGTGACGTTCAAAACGTTTTGGAGCCTCAATTTCTAAGCCGTAACGCATGACGCACTGAACTATCAAGTAGTCATCAAAACGTGCCTGTCAGGTGTTCACAACATCTACAAACGATGCTTGAGGGGGTGGTGCACCGAGCGGTGCATTAAGGACATAAGCCTTCTGTGCAGCAATGAGGACAATCCTCAGATCACGGACCCAGTCCGCATTATTGTTACCATCATCTTTCAACTCTATTTCTCTAGGAACATATAAAAAATTCAAGGGAGCTACAACGCGAGCTACTAATCTACAAACTAATTTGCAAATACATTTTGACTATGTTCATGATAATGAGTTTAGTTAATCGTATTACTTAAAATTCCCACTCAAATTGACATCCCTCTGGTCATTCGAGTGTCACATGATCCAAATTCACCAACTCAAGTCCTATCATCACGTGAGTTGAGGTGGTTTCAATGGTGAACATCTTCATGTTGATCATATCAACTATATGACTCATGTTCGACCTTTCGGTCTCTTGTGTTCCGAGGCCATGTTTGTACATGCTAGGCTCGTCAAGTTTAACCCGAGTGTTCCGCATGTGCAACACTGGCTTGTACCCGTTGTATGTGAACGTAGAGTCTATCACACCCAATCATCACGTGGTGTCTCGAAACGACGAACTTTCGCAACGGTGCACACTTGGGGAGAACACAATTTTATCTAGAAATTTAAGTGAGGGATCACCTTATAATGCTACCATCGTCCTAAGCATAATAAGATGCATAAAAGGATTAACATCACATGCAAATCATAAGTGACATGATATGGGCATGAACTTGTGCTTTTGATCTCCATATCCAAAGCACCGACATGATCTCCATCGTCACCGGCATAACACCATGATCTCCATCATCCTGATCTCCATCAATGTGTCGCCATGAGGTCGTCGCGCTGACTGTTGCTTCCATGACTATTGCTAACTCATAGCGATAAAGTAAAGCAAAAACGGCGAAAATAATTAAAGACAACCCTATGGCTCCTGCCGGTTGCCATACTCATCGACATGCAAGTCATGATATTATATACAATACATGATCATCTCATACATCACATATATCTCATCATGTAATTGGCCATATCACATCACAACATACCCTGCAAAAACAAGTTAGATGTCCTCTAATTGTTGTTGCAAGTTTTACGTGGCTGCTACGGGTATCTAGCAAGAACAATTCTTACCTACGCAAAAACCACAACGGTGATACAAAAATTGCTATTCAATCTTCTCAAGGACCGCCTTTGTCAAATCTGATCCGACTAAAGTGGGAGAAACAGACACCCGCCAGCCATCTTTATGCAACGAAGTTACATGTCAGTTGTGGAACCGGTCTCTCGTAAGCGTTCGAGTAATGTTGGTCCGGGCAGCTTCATCCCACAATACCGCCGAATCAAGAAAAAGACCAAGGGAGGAAGAAATCTAAATATCAACGCCCACAAACTCCTTTGTGTTCTACTCGAGATCTCATCTACACATAGACCTAGCTCATGATGCCACTGTTGGGGAACGTTGCATGGGAAACAAAAAAAATTCCTACGCACACGCAAGATCTATCCATGGTGATGAGCATCTACGAGAGGGAGAGTGGATCTACATACCTTGTAGATGGCTAAGCGGGAAGCGTTTAGAAACGTTGTTGATGTAGTCGAACGTCTTCGCGATCCAAATCGCCGAGCGTCCCGCGATCTAATCACGATCCGTCCCGATCTAGCGCCGAACGGACGGCACCACCGCATTCAGCATACGTACAGCTCGATGACGATCTCCGCCTTATTGATCCAGCAAGATGGAGCGGAGAGGTAGATGAGTTCTCCGGCAGCACGACGGCGCGGTGGCGGCGTTGGTGGCACTATTCCAGCAGGGCTTCGGCTAAGCACTGCTGAAAACTAGAGGACTTGATCTATTAGGAGAGAGGGTTGCACCGTGGCTTAGGGTTGAAGTTCTTTTGCCCTCTCTCCCTCTAGTATATATAGGAGGAAGGGGAGGGAGGCCGGCGGCCCAAGGGCTGCCCCTTGGTGCGGCCGCAAGGAGGAGAGGTGGAGGAGTCCTACTCCAATCCTACTAGGAGTAGGATTCCTCCTCCTCCACTTGGAAACTCTTTCCACCTTTGTGTTTTCCCACCCCCAGCCGCATGGGCCTTAGTGGGGGGCTCGGCCAGCCTACTAAGGGCTGGTTTGACTCCTCCCACAGCCCATGAGGACTTTGGGTCGAGACACCCCTCCCGATGGTCCCCGGTACCCCTCCCGGCACTCCCGGTACACTACCAAAATACCCGAAACTTTTCCGGTGACCAAAACGGGACTTCCTATATATCAATCTTTACCTCCAGACCATTCCGGAGCTCCTTGTGACGTCCTGGATCTCATTCGGGACTCCGAACAACCTTCGGTCACCAACATACATAACTCAACTATACCGAAACGTCACCAAACGTTAAGTGTGCAGACCCTGCGGGTTCGAGAACTATGTAGACATGACCGAGACACCTCTACGTTCAATAACCAATAGCAGGACCTGGATGCCCATATTGGTTCCTACATATTCTACGAAGATCTTTATCGGTTGAACCTCTATGTTAAGGATTCAATTAATCCTGTATGCTGTTCCCTTTGTTCTTCGGTATGTTACTTGCCCGAGATTCGATCGTCGGTATCTCTATACCTAGTTCAATCTCGTTACCGACTTCCGTAATACAAGATCCCGTGGCTAACACTTTATTCACATTGCTTGCAAGGCTTGTTGTGATGTTGTATTACCGAGTGGGCCCTGAGATACCTCTCCGTCACACGGAGTAACAAATCCCAGTCTTGATCCATGCCAGCTCAACAGACACCCTCGGAGATACTTGTAGAGCATATTTATAGTCACCCAGTTACGTTGCAAAGTTTGATACACACAAGGTACTCCTCCGGTGTCAGTGAGTTGCATGATCTCATGGTCATAGGAACAGATACGTGACATGCAGAAAACTATAGCAATAAACTGACACGATCATATGCTACGTTCATAGTTTGGGTCTTGTCCATCACATCATTCTCCCAATGATGTGATCCCGTTATCAAATGACATCTCATGTCTATGGCTAGGAAACCTTCACCATATTCGATCAACGAGCTAGTTAACTAGAGGCTTACTAGGGACACGTTGTTTGTCTATGTACCCACACATGTATTTGAGTTTCCAATCAATACAATTATAGCATGGATAATAAACGATTATCATGAACAAGGAAATATAATAATAACCATTTTATTATTGCCTCTAGGGCATATTTCCAACACCAGCTCCAGAGATGAGGCCTACTTCATCAGCACCTGCCATAGCTCCATCAGTTCCTCCCGCACCTCTAGTGTCTACTCCACCACCTCAGAGGACTTCAGCCGAAGCGTTTGCGGATGCTCTTCTCTCAACTCCTTCGACAGCTACAGGAGCAGCTTCATCGTCTCATGCAGGAGACCAAGCGCAGAGCGGCAATTAGCTCTATAGCTTTGAACTTTTTGGTAACTTGTTGCCAAAGGGGGAGAGGCTATAGATCATCGGGCTTCGAGAAAGAGTGTGTTGCATTTCGGTTCCTCTGTGTAGTTTGAAAACATTTTGTTTATTGTTTGTTTGAAAACTTTCTTGGTGTTTCATCATATACTTTTGTGTGATGCTACTACTTTTCTATCTTTGAGATATCTATATGATGATCATTCACTTATTGTTTGGTGTGATGTGCTTATATAACTAGATGATTCCCCGCACATTCTTGCAGAAAATGTTGCCTAAAAATTGATGTTTTACTTTGCATATTGACTCTCCTAAAAATATCAGCAGACTAATGAAAAACAATTTCACTTTGACAATGATACTTTAGAATCATAGATGACTGTAATGGTATGTAGGTAAAAGTAAGCTCGGTCCTTCTACTTATATGATTCAAAGCTCGGGAAATAGACCAACAATCAAAATGTAGGATTATATTGTGATTACCCATGGAACCAACTTGTTTAACGCTTCCATATAAGATACCATCTCCACTTCTTCTGCAAGGGAAAAACGTTCGAGCTACATCTAAAACACCAACACCTAGCTATTACCCCAAGTCTTGACTCTGTGCAATATCCATTAAAGAATCCATGTACATTTACTTTGATCCATCTCACATGAGGAGGTAAAAAATGTCATTAGTCCTGAAAGTCATAATCCTCCACCTTCTAAAATATTTGGATAGGAGAATTCTGCAGAACAAACTAACAAAGTAATCCACTAATGTGATTACCTCTACAACAAATGGCATCATCAAGGTGGTGCCAAGCTTGCGTAAAAACAATAGTCAAAATTTCAAGGTTCATTCATTCATCCGCAAGAGAATTTGTCATTGAGATTTCTAACAGAATAATGAAATACTACACTACGTATAATTATTTCCACCTGCATTCTCATCCATGCGTGAGTGGGAATTTTTCAAGTTGAAGTTAAACTATTGAATAATGTAACTCATGAATGTTCATACAAAAAGTATTCTACACAACAATCCAATCAAATAACCCATTACCAATATATCGAGTGCAAATTAAACATCAGTTCATCATGGTATTCCTCAATACATAAATCGGCATGTGTGTAATGAATAAGTGGTGTTAAACTATTGAAGTGGTTTTACCTTTAAAAGCTAAACGAGTTAGAGAAATTGGAATGCATGGAAATACCATCACACACCATGCATATAGCTATGGTTGGCGAATATACGTTCACCTTCCTTCATTTTTCTCATATTAGAAAATAATGTAAGTAAGAGAGTCGGTTGTAGTATGCACACATGTTGAAGCCAAGTAACACAGAAAAATCACTGAAGGGAAGCTGCAGAATAAAGAAAAAAGTGACTTGTAAACATTAAGATACTTCTGTTATTCATAAAAGACACATCCACAAATAGACTGCATCACAGAACACCTTCAGGTTATTGCATGTGTGGGTTCTTCAGTAAGAAATGAAAAATATAAGAAAGTTCAGAGTTAGACTGCACCGGTTTTCATTTTCACTTTCAGAAATATTTCAGCCCCAACCGAAATCACTGCAATTCAGTGAATTTCAGTGATTTCGGTTTGCATTCGGCCAAAATACCGAAATATTCATTTGAATTCAATTTAATATTTGAATTTTTTGATATTATTTTTGAAAAATATTTGAGTTCATGTGTACTACTGAAATTACTAGAATTATTTGGCCGAAAGGTAATATTTCAGTGATTGCTGAAATTTATGAAATTCAGTGAATTTCATCAAAATCTCACTAAAAGTGAAAACCATAGCCATGAACTAACACACCACTTCAAAATTGTTTGAGTTATTTTGTTTGCCGGCTATGATTCAATGTTCATAGTTTGTCCAACAGAAGCATGAAAGATGACAGTGACTTCAATGCACCTTTCAAGATAATCAAGAGAACTTACTATGCCTTGTGTTGTTGTGCATACATCAAGATATTTAACAAAAAAATAGATTAGATAGAGAGGCTACTCACATATGGTTCCTTTGGAGGGCACATTGAAGCTAAAAATCAAGGGGGACAACTTTCTTGTTATCTTGAGCCATAGAACGTCCAATATACGCACATGCATAAATTCCCATTGAAGTTACTCGAATCAGTGCATTTAGTCGCTGCATAACTTTTTAGCACATCAAAAGATGATGTAAGATACTTCAAAACAAATTTTAATCAACAATTATCTCTCCATAAAAAGTATTGCACTACAAAATATTGTAGTGGGGAGGGGAGATTCCATCGAGAAGACTATGGTTAGGAGTTGTAACCTGGACTTCACAGTAGCGGTGGCAACGAAACTGTGCATGGTGATATAGTTGCGGCAGCCGTGAAGACCCCCATGGCAGTACGGAAGGAAAGTGTGCTTGCCTCGTTGAGTCACTAGTGCGTCAACCGCTTCCTCCCATGTCTCGCCGCCGTTGGAGAGGATTAATTCTTGGGTGCCGCCACCAATGGTGAGTTGGGGTGTGACCCTATCTGATGTGGAATGATTTATTACCGAAGGAAACACCATAGACACAGATGGCAAGAGTCACTGAAAGGAATTAGGATTCAAGTTTCACCTGTTAAATTTCCAACTCATGAAGGCAAAAAATTGAAATCCAAATACGCTTTCCCAACTTAATTTTGGAGTCCGGGGCTCCTCCCATCTTTCACACAAGCCATGGCAACATGATGACATGGCGAAGGACTTCTACGGGAAGGGCACGACTGCGCACCCATGATCTGCTTCACAACTATAGGTTGATAGCACGGCGTAGTGGTAGGTCTTCGGCAACCACTGGCCCCGCTACAAGGCACACATGGGTGGCAGGAGGTGAGGGCGGAGGTGCGTTGCACCACGAGGTAGCCGGCGGCATGAGCAGATAAGAGGACACAATGCTGAAGATGGAGGGATCGAGAGAGGATTGGGAATGGAGAAATGTCCAGGGTGCGGCGGGCCAAGTGGGTGCAGGCGGCTACTGGTGGATTTTAATTGTTTAGGAACAGGAGTAACCTTGCTCCATGGAAGGGGAAATCCATAGACTTAGTCGTCAGTTATGGAAGGCAAAAGAAATATTGCATCAGATGATTCATTGATTTGTTAGTGGATTGCTCACATGGCTAGATGCTAATGTGGATAGGCTGCATGTTTAGATAAATCAAGTAGTGGGGATGAACTTCTTAAGTATATACGATTCACTCATATTAATTTTTGTGCACCACCAAGTTGTATGTGACATGGAATAGTGACCCATAATCCTAATCGATTGTGCATTTGCATTCAAACACAAATTTAAAATAATGCACAAATTTAGGGGGAGCTCTTGCTTATCACATACCTCTCAATGAAACGATATTATTCATTGATTATATCTTTTATCGAAGCTTTGATCTATATGTTGTCATCAATTACGAAAAAGAGGGAGATTGAAAGCACAACTTCTCCCTCGGTGGTTTTGGTAATTAATAACAACATATATTTCATTGGACTAATGTTTCCACCAAGTATATCTCAGGAAAGAGTTCAATGATGGGATGGCTAAAGGATTGTGTGGAAAACCTCCCCAAGGAAGGAAGGAATATGATTGGCCATGCTTCAAGATTGAGGATTCTACATTTTATATTTTGTGAGAAATTACTTTTAAGTCCATAGGAAAGCCAGTACTATTAAAAGGGGATGAGGAATTATAATGATCTGGTTGCTCAAGTGCTTAGAGATTAGCCACCAAAAATACTCACCCACTTTCCAAAAAATATCTTTTGTCCAAAGCCAAAAGTCAAAATTCGGTGACACCAACAATTCCCATTCGGATCCACTGAGTTTTACCCTAGACAGAAGCCAAGCCAAACCCTAGCATCTCGGTACTACCAACGTTCCATTCGGTGCAACCAAAAATAGTGACCAACTTTCTATTAACCAATTTCTTAAAATTGGTCCAACCGAGTTTGAGGAATCGGTGACACCGAGACTTGGTAACTGCGTAGGTCACCCATACCGGTACCACCGAGATTTATATATTGGTCTCACCAAAAAGTCCAAAGTTGCCACATTTTGCACTAAACGGTGCAACCGAGTTTTCACTTCGGTTTCACCGAGTTGGGCAATAATGTTGTAACGGTTGGATTTTTGGAAATGCCTATATATACCCCTCCACCATCTCTCCCTCGCAAGAGAAGCACTCAGAACACACACCCACTTGCCATATCCAATTTTCTGAGAGAGAGCCACCTACTCATGTGTTGAGATCAAGATCATCCACTGTAACCATATGGATCTTGATTTCTAGCCTCCCCAAGTTGCTTTCCATCCAATCAATCTCTTATACCCATGCCAAATCTATGAGAGAGTGATTGAGTATTGAGGAGTCTATCATCTTGAAGCACAAGAGGAAGGAGTTCATCGACATTGCCGAGCCTATTACCTTTTGGAGGGTGGTGCCTCCTAGATTGGCTAGGTGTCGCTTGGGAGCCTCCTTCTTCGTAATTGTGGAGTTGAACCAAGAAGTTTGTAAGGGCAAGTAGACCGCCTACTTCGTGAAGATCTACCCCAAGTAAGGCTAGTCCTCCATGGACGTAGGCCATCATGGAATAGACAAGGTTGCTACTTTGTGGACCCCTTTGTTGGAAATATGCCCTAGAGGCAATAATAAATTGGTTATTATTATATTTCCTTGTTCATGATAATCGTTTATTATCCATGCTATAATTGTATTGATTGGAAACTCAAATACATGTGTGGGTACATAGACAACACTGTGTCCCTAGTAAGCCTCTAGTTGACTAGCTTGTTGATCAAAGATGGTTAAGGTTTCCTAGCCATGGACATGAGATGTCATTTGATAACGGGATCACATCATTAGGAGAATGATGTGATGGACAAGACCCAAACTGTAAACGTAGCATTTGATCGTGTCAGTTTATTGCTATTGTTTTCTGCATGTCAAGTATCTGTTCCTTTGACCATGAGATCATGCAACTCACTGACACCGGAGGAATACCTTGTGTGTATCAAATGTCGCAACGTAACTGGGTGACTATAAAGGTGCTCTACAGATATCTCCGAGGGTGTCTGTTGGGTTGGCATGGATGAAGACTGGGATTTGTTACTCCGTATGACGGAGAGGTATCTCAGGGCCCACTCGGTAATACAACATCACAATGAGCCTTGCAAGCAATGTGACTAAAGTGTTAGCCACGAGATCTTGTATTACGGAACGAGTAAAGAGACTTGCCGGTAACGAGATTGAACTAGGTATAGAGATACCGACGATCGAATCTCGGGCAAGTAACATACCGAAGAACAAAGGGAACAGCATACGGGATTAACTGAATCCTTGACATAGAGGTTCGACCGATAAAGATCTTCGTAGAATATGTAGGAGCCAATATGGGCATCCAGGTCCCGCTATTGGTTATTGGCCGTAGAGGTGTCTCGGTCATGTCTACATAGTTCTCGAACCCGCAGGGTCTACACACTTAACGTTTGGTGACGATTAGTATAATTGAGTTATTATGTTGGTGACCGAAAGTTGTTCGGAGTCCCGGATAAGATCCCGGACATGACGAGGATCTCCGGAATAGTCCGGAGGTAAAGATTGATATATATGATAATAGTGTTTTGATCTCCGGAAGAGTTCCGAAGTTCACCGGAAGGGGTTCCGGATGTTTACCGAAGTGTTCGGGTGCAGCAACACTTTATATGGGCCAAAGGGATAAAGCCCACGAGGTATTGGAAAGTGCAAAAGTAGTTTTGCTGCCGCGTAAGCGGTACTACCGCTTGTGTGAAGCGGTACTACCGCCCGAGCGGTACTACCGCTTGTGTGAAGCGGTACTACCGCCCAAGCGGTACTACCGCTTGTGAGCGGTACTACCGCTTGTGCGCGGCTGTGCACAGTTCGGCCGGGATCCGAGTTGGACTCTTTCCCTGCGGGCCAAACCGACCTTGTGCGGGCAAAACCGACCTGGAGGAGGCTTTTACTCCAAGTTTAGACCCCAAGGCTCAACATATAAATAGAGGGGCAGGGCTAGCACACGGGACACATCAAGATTTCCCCAAGCCGTGTGCGGCAACCCTAACCCTCTAGTTCCTCCGTCATAATCTCCGTAGCGCTTGGCGAAGCCCTGCAGAGATTGTTCCTCACCACCATCACCACGCCGTCGTGCTGCTGGAACTCAACCACTACTTCACCATCGCTCGCTGGATCGAGGAGGTGAAGGCGTCATCAAGCCGTACGTGTGTTGAACGCGGAGGTGCCGTCCGTTCGGCACTAGATCGGAAGGATCGTGATTGGATCGCGGGACGCTCGGCGATTTGGATCGCGAAGACGTTCGACTACATCAACCGCGTTTCTTAAACGCTTCCGCTTAGCGATCTACAAGGGTATGTAGATTCACTCTCCCTCTCGTAGATGCTCATCACCATGGATAGATCTTGTGTGTGCGTAGGAAAATTTTTGTTTCCCATGCAACGTTACCCAACAGTGGCATCATGAGCCAGGTCTATGCGTAGATGAGATCTCGAGTAGAACACAAACGAGTTGTGGGCGTGGTTGTATACATATTGCTTGCCGTTACTAGTTGATATTTGATTCGGCGGTACTGTGAGATGAAGCGGCCCGGACCGACTTTACGCGTACACTTACGCGAGACAGGTTCCTTCAACTAACATGTAACTTCGTTGCATAAAGATGGCTAGCGGGTGTCTGTCTCTCTCACTTTAGTTGAATCGATTTCAATGAAGAGGGTTCTTTTAGAAGATCAAAAAGCAATCACTACACCACGTTGTGGTTTTGCGTAAGTAAGAACGGTTCTTGCAAACCCGTAGCAGCCACGTAAAATTTGCAACAACAATTAGAGGACGTCTAACTTGTTTTTGCAGGGTATGATGTGATATGATATGGCCAATTACATGATGAGATATATGTGATGTATGAGATGATCATGTGTTGTATAGAATATCACGACTTGCATGTCGATGAATACGGCAACTGGCAGGAGCCATAGAGTTGTCTTTAATTATTGTATGACCTGCGTGTCAATCATTAAGCGCTATGTAATGCTTTACTTTATCGCTAAACGTTAGCAATAGTCGTAGAAGCAACAGTCGGCGCGACAACCTTATGGTGACACGTTGATGGAGATCAAGATGATGGAGATCATGGTGTCATGCCGGTGACGATGGAGATCATGCCGGTGCTTTGGAGATGGAGATCAAAAGCACAAGTTCATGGCCATATCATGTCACTTATGATTTGCATGTGATGTTAATCCTTTTATGCATCTTATTTTGCTTAGGACGACGGTAGCATTATAAGGTGATCCCTCACTTAAATTTCAAGATAAATTGTGTTCTCCCCAAGTGTGCACCGTTGCGAAAGTTCGTCGTTTCGAGAC
The DNA here is from genome assembly GCA_039707655.1 of Elymus sibiricus. Classification (NCBI taxonomy): domain Eukaryota; kingdom Viridiplantae; phylum Streptophyta; class Magnoliopsida; order Poales; family Poaceae; genus Elymus; species Elymus sibiricus. The sequence goes on along the minus strand of CM077663.1, from coordinate 96,109,819 downwards.
ACGCCGTGATGATCGGGTGTGATAGACTCTACGTTCGCATACAACGGGTGCAAGCCATGTTGCACGTGCGGAACACTCGGGTTAAACTTGACGAGCCTAGCATGTACAGACATGGCCTCGGAACACAAGAGACCGAAAGGTCGAACATGAGTCATATAGTAGATATGATCAACATGAAGATGTTCACCATTGAAACCACCTCAACTCACGTGATGATCGGACTTGAGTTGGTGGATTTGGATCATGTTACACTCGAATGACCGGAGGGATGTCAATTTGAGTGGGAGTTTTTAAGTAATATGATTAACTAAACTCATTATCTAGAACAATAGTCTAAGTTGTCTTTGCTATATTTATGTTGTAGATCATGGCTCGCGCAGTAGCACCCCTGAATTTTAATGCGTTCCTAGAGAAAGCTAAGTTGAAAGATGATGGAAGTAACTTTGTGGACTGGGCCCGTAATCTAAGGATTATCCTTACGGCTTCCCAGAAGGCTTATGTCCTTGATGCACCGCTTGGTGATCCACCCGCTCCAGTTGAGTCTCTAGACGTTGTGAACGCCTGGCAGGCTCGTTCTGATGATTACTCAATAGTTCAATGTGCAATGTTGTATGGCTTAGAACCGGGACTTCAAAGACGTTTTGAATGTCATGGAGCATATGAGATGTTCCAGGAGTTGAAGTTTATCTTTCAGAAGAATGCCCGGATCGAGAGATATGAGATCTCCGATAAGTTCTATGCTTGCAAGATGGAGGAGAACGGGTCTATCAGTGATCACGTGCTCAGAATGTCTGGGTACTCCACCCGTCTGGCTGAGTTAGGGATGCCCCTTCCGCCAGAGGCTATCACTGACAGAGTTCTTCAATCATTGCCACCTAGCTACAAGAGCTTCGTGTTGAACTATAACATGCACGGGATGAACAAGTCAGTCGCCGAGCTGTTTGCGATGCTGAAAGCCGCTGAGTCTGAAATTCAGAAGGAGCATCAAGTGTTGATGGTCAATAAAACCACTAGTTTCAAGAAAAATGGCAAGGGTAAGAAGGGTAACTCCAAGCAGAGTGGCAAAGCAGTTGCTCCTCTCGTGAAGAAACCCAAGGCTGGACCCAAACCAGAAACTGTGTGTTTTCATTGCAAGGGAACTGGACACTGGAAGCGGAATTGCCCCAAGTATTTGGCTGACAAGAAGGCGGCCAACAACAAACAAGGTATATATGATATACATGTTATTGATGTGTACCTTACCAACTCTCGTTGTAGTGCCTGGGTATTTGATACCGGTGCGGTTGCTCATATTTGCAACTCAAAACAGGAACTGCGGAATAGACGGAGGCTGGCAAAGGACGAAGTGACGATGCGCGTGGGAAATGGTTCCAAGGTTGATGTGATCGCCGTCGGCACGCTCGCTCTTCGATTACCGTCGGGATTAGTGATGAACCTAAATAAGTGTTATTTGGTGCCTGCGTTAAGCATGAACATTATATCTGGATCTTGTTTATTGCGAGACGGTTACTCATTTAAATCAGAGAATAATGGTTGTTCTATTTATATGAGTAATATCTTTTATGGTCATGCACCCGATGTGAGGGGTTTATTCTTATTGAATCTCGATAGTAATGATACACATGTTCATAACATTGATGCCAAAAGATGTAGAATTGATAATGATAATACCACTTTCTTGTGGCACTGCCGTTTAGGTCATATTGGCGTAAAACGCATGAGGAAGCTCCATGCTGATGGACTTTTGGAGTCACTTGATTTTGAATCACTTGACACATGTGAGCCATGCCTCATGGGCAAGATGACTAAAACGCCGTTCTCTGGAACAATGGAACGGGCAAGTGACTTATTGAAAATCGTACATACTGATGTGTGCGGTCCGATGAGTATTGAGGCGCGCGGTGGTTATCGTTACTTTCTCACCTTCACTGATGACTTAAGTAGATATGGGTATATTTACTTAATGAAACACAAGTCTGAAACATTTGAAAAGTTCAAACAATTTCAGAGTGAAGTTGAGAATCATCGTAACAAGAAGATTAAATTCCTACGATCTGATCGAGGAGGAGAATATCTGAGTTATGAGTTTGGCAGTCACTTAAAACAGTGTGGAATTGTTTCACAATTGACACCGCCTGGAACACCACAGCGTAATGGTGTGTCCGAACGTCGTAATCGAACTTTATTGGATATGGTGCGATCTATGATGTCTCTTGCCGATTTGCCACTATCGTTTTGGGGTTATGCATTAGAGACAGCTGCATTCACTTTAAATAGGGCACCATCGAAATCCGTTGAGACAACGCCATATGAACTTTGGTTTGACAAGAAGCCAAAGCTGTCGTTTCTTAAAGTTTGGGGATGTGATGCTTATGTCAAAAAGCTTCAGCCTGAAAAGCTGGAACCCAAAGCGGAGAAATGCGTCTTCATAGGATACCCAAAAGAGACAATTGGGTATACCTTCTACCTCAGATCCGAGGGCAAAGTGTTTGTCGCTAAAAACGGAACATTTCTTGAGAAAGAGTTTCTCTCGAAAGAATTGAGTGGGAGGAAGATAGAACTTGATGAGGTCATTGAACCTTTACTTCAACCTGAGAGTAGCGCATCGCAGAAAGTTGTTTCTGTGGAGCCTACATTAGCTGAAGAGGAAGTTAATGATGATGATCATGAAGCTTTGGATCAAGTTGCTATTGAACCTCGTAGGTCGACAAGGACGCGTACTGCTCCCGAGTGGTACGGCAACCCTGTCTTAGAGGTCATGTTGTTAGACAACGATGAACCTACGAGCTATGGAGAAGCGATGATGGGCCCGGATTCCGAGAAGTGGTTAGAGGCCATGAAATCCGAGATGGGATCCATGTATGAAAACAAAGTATGGACTTTGGAAGTATTACCTGAAGGGCGTAAGGCCATTCAGAACAAATGGATCTTTAAGAGGAAGACGGAACCGGACGGTAATGTCACCGTCTATAAAGCTCGACTTGTGGCAAAGGGTTTTTCACAAGTTCAAGGAGTTGACTACGATGAGACCTTCTCACCCGTAGCGATGCTTAAGTCCGTCAGAATCATGTTAGCAATAGCTGCCTTTTTCGATTATGAAATTTGGCAGATGGATGTCAAAACAGCGTTCCTTAACGGTTACCTTAAGGAAGAGTTGTATATGATGCAACCAGAAGGTTTTGTCGATCCAGAGAATGCTGACAAAGTTTGCAAACTCCAGCGATCCATTTATGGACTGGTGCAAGCATCTCGGAGTTGGAATCTTCGTTTTGATGAGGTGATCAAAGCGTTCGAGTTTATACAAGTTTACGGAGAAGCTTGTATTTACAAGAAAGTGAGTGGGAGCTCTATAGCGTTTCTAATATTATATGTGGATGACATATTGCTGATTGGAAACAATATAGAAATGCTGGAAAGCGTAAAGGAATATTTGAACAAGAGTTTTTCAATGAAGGACCTAGGAGAAGCTGCTTTCATATTAGGCATCAAGATCTATAGAGATAGATCGAGACGCTTAATAGGACTTTCACAAAGCACATACCTTGATAAGATTTTGAAGAAGTTCAAAATGGATCAGTCCAAGAAGGGGTTCTTGCCTGTTTTGCAAGGTGTGAAGTTGAGTAAGACTCAATGCCCAGTGACTGCAGAAGATAGAGAAAAGATGAGTGTCATCCCCTATGCTTCGGCCATAGGCTCTATCATGTATGCAATGCTGTGCACAAGACCCGATGTCAGCCTTGCCATAAGTATGGTCGGAAGGTTTTAAAGTGATCCAGGAATGGAACACTGGACGGCGGTCAAGAATATCCTGAAGTACCTGAAAAGGACTAAGGACATGTTTCTCGTTTATGGAGGTGATCAAGAGCTCGTCGTAAAGGGTTACGTCGATGCAAGCTTTGACACTGATCCGGATGACTCAAAGTCGCAAACCGGATACGTATTTATTCTAAATGGGGGTGCGGTTAGCTGGTGCAGTTCCAAGCAAAGCGTGGTAGCAGATTCTACATGCGAAGCGGAGTACATCGCTGCCTCAGAGGCGGCGAAGGAAGGTGTCTGGATGAAGGAGTTCATGACAGATCTTGGAGTAGTGCCTAGTGCGCTTAACCCAATGACTCTGTTTTGTGATAATACTGGTGCCATTGCTCTAGCCAAGGAACCAAGATTTCACAAGAGGACCAGACACATAAAGCGACGTTTCAATTCCATCCGCGATTACATCAAGGAGGACGACATAAATATTTGCAAAGTACACACGGATCTAAATGTTGCAGATCCGATGACTAAACCTCTTCCAAGGGCTAAACATGAACAACACCAGAACTGCATGGGTGTTCGATTCATTACAATGTAAATCACATAGTGATGTGAACTAGATTATTGACTCTAGTGCAAGTGGGAGACTGTTGGAAATATGCCCTAGAGGCAATAATAAATTGGTTATTATTATATTTCCTTGTTCATGATAATCGTTTATTATCCATGCTATAATTGTATTGATTGGAAACTCAAATACATGTGTGGGTACATAGACAACACTGTGTCCCTAGTAAGCCTCTAGTTGACTAGCTTGTTGATCAAAGATGGTTAAGGTTTCCTAGCCATGGACATGAGATGTCATTTGATAACGGGATCACATCATTAGGAGAATGATGTGATGGACAAGACCCAAACTGTAAACGTAGCATTTGATCGTGTCAGTTTATTGCTATTGTTTTCTGCATGTCAAGTATCTGTTCCTTTGACCATGAGATCATGCAACTCACTGACACCGGAGGAATACCTTGTGTGTATCAAACGTCGCAACGTAACTGGGTGACTATAAAGGTGCTCTACAGATATCTCCGAGGGTGTCTGTTGGGTTGGCATGGATCAAGACTGGGATTTGTTACTCCGTATGACGGAGAGGTATCTCAGGGCCCACTCGGTAATACAACATCACAATGAGCCTTGCAAGCAATGTGACTAAAGTGTTAGCCACGAGATCTTGTATTACGGAACGAGTAAAGAGACTTGCCGGTAACGAGATTGAACTAGGTATAGAGATACCGACGATCGAATCTCGGGCAAGTAACATACCGAAGAACAAAGGGAACAGCATACGGGATTAACTGAATCCTTGACATAGAGGTTCGACCGATAAAGATCTTCGTAGAATATGTAGGAGCCAATATGGGCATCCAGGTCCCGCTATTGGTTATTGGCCGTAGAGGTGTCTCGGTCATGTCTACATAGTTCTCGAACCCGCAGGGTCTACACACTTAACGTTTGGTGACGATTAGTATAATTGAGTTATTATGTTGGTGACCGAAAGTTGTTCGGAGTCCCGGATAAGATCCCGGACATGACGAGGATCTCCGGAATAGTCCGGAGGTAAAGATTGATATATATGATAATAGTGTTTTGATCTCCGGAAGAGTTCCGAAGTTCACCGGAAGGGGTTCCGGATGTTTACCAAAGTGTTCGGGTGCAGCAACACTTTATATGGGCCAAAGGGATAAAGCCCACGAGGTATTGGAAAGTGCAAAAGTAGTTTTGCTGCCGCGTAAGCGGTACTACCGCTTGTGTGAAGCGGTACTACCGCCCGAGCGGTACTACCGCTTGTGTGAAGCGGTACTACCGCCCAAGCGGTACTACCGCTTGTGAGCGGTACTACCGCTTGTGCGCGGCTGTGCACAGTTCGGCCGGGATCCGAGTTGGACTCTTTCCCTGCGGGCCAAATCGACCTTGTGCGGACAAAACCGACCTGGAGGAGGCTTTTACTCCAAGTTTAGACCCCAAGGCTCAACATATAAATAGAGGGGCAGGGCTAGCACACGGGACACATCAAGATTTCCCCAAGCCATGTGCGGCAACCCTAACCCTCTAGTTCCTCCGTCATAATCTCCGTAGCGCTTGGCGAAGCCCTGCAGAGATTGTTCCTCACCACCATCACCACGCCGTCGTGCTGCTGGAACTCAACCACTACTTCACCATCGCTCGCTGGATCGAGGAGGTGAAGGCGTCATCAAGCCGTACGTGTGTTGAACGCGGAGGTGCCGTCCGTTCGGCACTAGATCGGAAGGATCGTGATTGGATCGCGGGACGCTCGGCGATTTGGATCGCGAAGACGTTCGACTACATCAACCGCGTTTCTTAAACGCTTCCGCTTAGCGATCTACAAGGGTATGTAGATTCACTCTCCCTCTCGTAGATGCTCATCACCATGGATAGATCTTGTGTGTGCGTAGGAAAATTTTTGTTTCCCATGCAACGTTACCCAACACCCTTGTGGGTGGAGCCCTCCGTGGACTCTCGCGACCGTTACCCTCTGTGGGTTGAAGTCTTCATAAACGTGGATGTACGATAGCACCACCTATCGGAACCATAGGAAAAATCTTCATGTCTCCAATTGCGTTTGATCTTCCTATCCCTACCCTCTTTACATATGCTTGTCTTTACTTTCCATTGCAATACTCGTAGACATGCATGTGTATGGTGAACTTGATTCGCAGCAATTGTTAAAATCTGCCAACCAATTAACTTCGAAAAGGTTAGGTTTTTATTTGGTCAAGTAGTCTAATCACCCCCTCCTCTAGACCTACTTTTGATCATATAGATCTCCATCTCCATGCATGGTTTCCCTTGTGGTGATCTCCATAGCCACACACGGTGTCAACCGCCAAGTGTTAGATAAGATACTATACTATTACAAACTAATAGGTATGAGAGTAAATTACATTACAAGGCATCTCATGTTGACACGCAGGTCATTAATACAATAATGGGACAACCATATAGCTCCATCCGGTTGACGCACTCAGGACACGCTGGTCATGATTTAAGAATTTACATGCAACATTCATGGGCTATACCAAATCACAAGCATTCCCCGCAAAAACAAGTCAGACGTTCTACTGCCAAAAATTAAACCGTCCGAAACTCTATTTTCCAAGAGGATTTTTACCTCAAAAATTTCGCTAAAAACGGCAAAGTGGTTGAAGGTCAAATGCATCTTTTCGTGTTGTTCAGTTTGACAGGTCGTGGAGCGAAAATAGAGTTCGTATGCAAATGCTATGCCCGTTTTACTGTGACTGCTCCAACAGATTTCAGCACTGCGGAAATCACATTTCCACGGTGTCGATCTTTGTTCCGGTTCGATCAATCTCATTGATCTTCGCGTGCTGCATCTGGATTTGCGTTCCACTGTCTACCCTGATGGCGGGAACCGACCGGTAGGGGTAATTCGTGTTACGACCTCTGCATCATGATCATGGAAGCAAGATCACGAAACCAACCTTCAACACTGACGTGCACAGCCGATCTCATTGACCCGCACTTGAACCGATCTACATATCTTATATGCAAATCACTGAATATATCATCACACAACCTGGCTCTGATACCACTGTTGGAACACGTGGTACGCTACGCTAGCGCCAAATAAAATTTTCTACCGCGCACTGATACGTCTCCAACGTATCTATAATTTTTTATTGTTCCATGCTAATATATTATCATTCTAGGATAATTTTGGGGTATTTATTTACCAATTTATAATATTTTTGAGCACTAACCTATTGACCCAGTGCCCAGTGCCAGCTCCTGTTTTCTGCGTGTTTTTGCCTTTTCAGAGTTACAGTACCAAACGGAGTCCAATTGCCACAAAACATTTTGACGATTTTTTCTGGACCAATACAAAACCTAGAAGCTTCGGAGGAGGGCCGGAAGATGCTCCAGGGCCCCACAACATATCCAGCTGCACCACCTGGGTGGTGCGGCCAGATATGTGGTGGCCCCTGAGTGTCTCCCGACGTCATTCTCTGGCCTATAAATTCACATCTACCCTAAAAACACAAGAAGCGCTCCCGAAAAACTTTTTCCGCTGCCGCAAGTTTCTGTTCCGACGGGAGGCCACCTACACCTCCGTTCCGGCACCCTGCCGGAGGGGAGATCGATCACGGAGGGCCTCTTCATCAACCTTGCTGCCCTCACCATGATGTGTGAGTAGTTCACCACAGACCTACGAGTCCGTAGGTAGTACTTAGATGGCAATCTCTCTCTCTCGATCTTCAATACAATGTTCATCGCATCTTTGCCTTGATCTATCTGATGCAATCCCTTTGTATGGTGTGTTTGTTGGGATCCGATGAATTGTGAGTTTATGTTCAGATTATTCATGAAAAATATTTGAGTCAAATCTGATTACTATGATTCTTATTTGCATGATCATTAGAGCTTTGTAATGCTCTCCGATCTATTGAGATAGTTTTGCCAACTAGATTGATATTTCTTCAGTGGGAGTGGTGCGTTGTAGTAGGTTCAACCTGGCGAGTTTCTGTTTCCCAGTGACAGAAGGGTACACGTTGCGTCTTTGTGTTGTTGCTACTAAGGATAAAACTATGGGGTTTATTCATATTGATTGAGTTTACTGTCTACATCATCTCTACTAAGGATAAAACTATGGGGTTTATTCATCTCCAAGCATTACTCCGTTTGTCATGAACTTAATACGTAGAGAGGCAAGCATAGAAGCGCTCTTGATGTGGAGTAATAGTAATAGGTATAGGCAAGAGTTGACCTATTTTCTTATGGACGTGATGTCTATATAAACATGACCATTGCCGTGAAAATCGCATAACTATTTGGTTTTCTATCAACTGCCCAACAGTAATTTGTTTACCCAAAGTATGCTTTGCTTATGAGAGATGCCACTAGAGAACTCTACGACCCCCGGGTCCATTCACTTATATATTCAGAAATGCTATAATTACCTTGCTGTTATTTATTACCTTTTATTTTATTTTGCACTTTACTATTATCTACAATTATCTACACAACTCACTTGCTTGCAAATAACGAAATCAAGGGGATTGACAACCCTCTTGCCGGCATTGGGTGCAAGTTGTTTGTTCTTTTGTGTGCAACCGCTGAAGACGGTTGAGGATTGGTATTCCTATTGGTTCGATAAACCTTGGTTTCATAACTAAGGTAAATACTTACCCACTTTGTGCTGCGATTACCCGTTCCTCTTCAAGGAACACCCAACGCAGATCACGAGTATCAGGATGGATTTCTGGCGCCGTTGCCGGGGAATACCATCACCAACTATCAAGTAACTTCGCAAAAAAATTCATTCAATTGTTCTTTTTTTATTTGCTATTATATTTAGTGTGTCTCATAAAAATCAAAAATACAAAAATATTTACCTTTGCTTGTTACTAGTTTTCTTTACTTACTAGTTTACTTGTCTTACTTGTTGCTTTGCTTGCGTGGTCACCATGTCTCAAGATACTACTTAGTTGTGTGATTTCTAAAATACTAATAATAATGATTTTATTAGTACTCCTATACCAGCCGCCACTAGTGCGGAGGCATATTATATTAATGCTGCATTGCTGAATCTTGTCATGAAAGATCAATTTTCGGGAAGTCCTAATGAGGATCCCGCGTCACATCTTAATACATTTGTTGAATTATGTGATATTCAAAAGAAAAATGATATGGATAATGATATTGTGAAATTAAAATTATTACCTTTTTCACTAAGAGATAAAGCTAAATCTTGGTTTTCATCTTTACCTCGTAATAGTATTGGAACGTGGGACAAGTGTAAAGATGCTTTTATTGCCAAGTATTTTCCTCCTGCTAAGATCATCTCCCTTAGAAATCAAATAATAAATTTTAAACATCAAGATCAAGAGCATGTTGCACAAGCATGGGAGAGAATGAAATTGATGATAAGAAATTGTCCAACTCATGGCTTAAATTTGTGGATGATTATCCAAAATTTCTATGTTGGACTAAACTTTGTTTCTAGAAATCTTCTAGATTTTGCTGCAGGTGGTACCGTTATGGATGTGACCTTATGAGAGGCCACAAAACTTCTGGACAACATTATGAAAATTATTCTCAATGCCATACCGAAAGAGCTCCAACTAGTAAGAAGGTAAATTCTGTCAAAGAAATCACTACTTTGAGTGAAAAAGTGGACGCTCTTATGATGATGGTTGCTAATAAAAATGCTAATGTTGATCCCAATGATATGCCTTTGTCTACTTTGATTTAGCAAAATAATGATGCTATTGATGTGGACTTCATCTCGCGAAATAATTTCAACAATAATGCTTATAGAGGAAATTTCAATGCTAGACCGTATCCCGGTAATTCCTCTAACAACTATGGAAATTCTTATGGTAATTCTTATGGAAATACTTCTACAAATACTAATAGGATAAGTTCTGATTTTGATAATACAATTAAAGAATTTATTAATTCTCAAAAGGTTTTCAACACTACGGTAGAAGAAAAGTTGCATGTGATTGATACTTTGGCTAAAAACATGGATATAATTGCTCTTGATGTTGAAACTCTTAAAAAATAAGTCTTTTCCACCCAAGCATGATTTTAGTGAGACTACTAAATCTATCCAATTATCTATAAATGAAAGTAAGGAGAGGACCGCTAAGTTGAGAGCTAAGCAAGAATTCTTAGAAAAAGCTCTTCCACCCGGGTTTTACCGGAATCATGATGAAGATCTTAAAATGATTGGTGTTTATACTATTGAATCTTTGTTTACTTCTTTGAGTATGAATGATAAAGGGACTAGAGATGATTCAACTTTAGTTAAGGAGCATCCTGTTTGCTTGGAGGGTGATGATTCTAATGCTAAAACTGAAAAAAGTGGGTTTAGAGAGGTCAAAACTTTAACTAGTGATGTGCCCACTATCTTGGATTACAAGGACTTTAATTATGATAAATGATCTTTAGTAGAATGTATTTCCTTGCTGCAATCCATTATTAGCTCACCCAATGCTTATGAACAAAATAAAGCTTTTACCGAACATATAGTAGAAGCTATGATAAAAGCTTATGATGAGAAACTTGAGCTTGAAATTTCTATTCCTAGAAAATTGCATGATGACTAGGAACCTACTACCAAAATAAGAATAAAAAATATGAATGCAGTGCTTTTTTGGACCTTGGAGCTAGTGTTTCAACTATACCTAAAACTTTATGTGATGCGCTTGGTCTCACTAATATTGAAGAGTGATCCCTAAACTTGCATCTTGCGGATTCTACCATCAAGAAACATTTAGATAGAATTAATGATGTGCTTATTATTGCAAACAAAAATTATGTGCCTATAGATTTCATTGTGCTTGATATTTATTGCAATCCTTCTTGTCCCATAATACTTGGAAGGCCATTTTTACGAACTATAGGTGCAATTATTGATATGAAAGAGGGAAACATAAGATTCCAATTCCCATGAAAGAAAGGGATGGAACACTTCCCTAGGAGGATAATTAAACCACCTTATGAATAATGAGAGCTACCTATGGGTTGAGTGTCAAAGATGACCACACTTGAAACTATGCATTATGCCTAGCTAGGGGCATAAAACAATAGCGCTTGTTGGGAGGCAACCCATTATGTATCTTTATTTTTGTTTTTCCTTTTTGTTTTTGTGTGATAACATTATTGTTGCCTCTGTAATGATTATGTTTTTATGTTTTAATTAGTGTTTGTGCCAAGTAAAGCCTTTGGGATGACCCAAAAGATGAGTAGAAACGATGCTGAAGCATAACAGAAACTTTGACTCCAGTACAGGAATTTTCCTTTTTTACTGGACCGTGATAATGATCTGAAATTTTAACACAATATTTTCATACAAATTATTTACGATTTCCTAATGTTTCAGAATTTTTAGAGTTATAGAAGTATGGGCTCTTTACATATTGCTACAAACTGTTCTGTTTTAAACAGATTCTGTTTTGCTTGCATAGTTTGCATGTTTTGATTTTGCCATGGACTATATCGGGGGGGGGGGGGGGTGTAAGCCATGGGGAAGTTAGAATACAGTACCTATTATGCTAAAATGAATTTGAATCAATTTATCACAGTACCTCAAGTATGCAATATGTTTCTTATACTAACGGATCTCTCGAAGTTTTGTTGAGTTTTGTGTGATTGAAGTTCTCAAGTTTTGGGTGTGATCGCGATGGACTACGGCAGAAAGAGTAGCAAGAGCCTAAGATTGGGTATTCCCAAGGCACCCCAATTATAATTCTAAGGAGACTCAAGCGTCTAAGCTTGGGGATGCCCCGGAAGGCATCCCCTCTTTCATCTCAATCCATCGGTATGTCACTTGGAGCTATATTTTTATTCACCACATGATATGTATTTTGCTTGGAGCGTCGTTTGTTTTTGTTTGCTTTTTATTTCAGTTTATCACAATCATCATTTGCCTGACACACCTATTTGAGAGAGACACACCTTCATGATAATTTTCTAGAATACCCTACGTGCTTCACTTATATCTTTTGAGCTAGGCAGTTGCTCTAGTACTTCACCTATATCTTTTTGAGAATGGTGACGTGTAGATTTTATAGAAATAATATGCTCTTGTTCTTCACTAATATTTGTTTGAGAATTGAATTTATAGTGACGGTAATTTGCATGGGTCATAAGACTAGTCCAAGAATATTAGGTATTCAATGAATGATAATCAAAACCATCGTGTAGCACATATAGAGTTGTGGGTTAATGACATTGATGTAGTAATATGAAAAAGGTGTGAGTCCAAAATTGTTGATTCGTAAAAGTGTCGAGATTAAGAGGTGTTAACTTGTTATTCATCTAAAAATTAAAGAGGCATGGTGATGATGTGTGAGCATTTATATTCCTCGTTGAAATCCTAGTGTTGTTTTGATTCGGGGGCGCGCGATGGTTAACTCCTACCAACCTCCTCCCTCGGGGCATGCAAGGAGTACTTTGATTTGTGATAAAACTAATAAAACTTTGCAATAAGTATGTGAGTTATTTATGAGTAATCTGACACCATGGACATATGCATCTTCACCTTCTCATATTTGCTAGCCTCTTCGGTACCATGCATAGCCCATTCTCACCTCAAGGATCGGTGCAAATATTCGCCGGTTCATTCCAAACCCCGTGAAATGATACGCTATGTTGCACATAAGCCTCATTATATCTTCCTCAAAGAAGCCACCATACCTACCTATTATGGCATTTACATAGCCATTCCGAGATATATTGCCATGCAAATTCCATCGTCAGTTCACATGACTAATTCTTTCATCATTATAATGCTTTGCATGATCATATAGAGCTGACAAAGTATTTGTGGCAAAGCCACCGTTCTTCATATTTTTCATACATGTCACGCTAGATCATTGCACATCCTGGCACACTGCTAGAGGCATTCATTCAGAGTCATATCTTCCTATCAGTCCTTCATGTTGAGTTGTAAGTAAATAAAAGTGTGATGATCATCATTATTAGAGCATTGTCCCAGTGAGGAAAGGATGATGGAGACTATGATTCCCCCACAAGTCGGGATGAGACTTTGGACAAAAAATGAAATAAAAATGGGTGAGGCCAAATCAGTCCACCATATATAAAAAAAGAGAAAATGGGGGAGGCAAAAAAAAAAGAGAAAAACCCACCATAAAAAAATAAAAAAAATAAATGAGAGAAAAGAGAGAAGGGACTTTGCTACTATCCTTTACCATACTTGTGCCTCAAAGTGGCACCATGTTCTTCATATAGAGAGTCTCCTATGTTGACACTTCCATATGCTAGTGGAAATTACCTTTTCATATTATAAACTTGGCTTGTATATTCCGATGACGGGCTTCCTCAAATGCCAGAGGTCTTCATGAGCAAGCAAGTTTGTTGCACACCCCACTTAGCTTCAGTTGAGCTTTCATACACTTATAGCTCTAGTGCATCATTTGCATGGCAATCCCTACTCCTTGCATTGACATATATCGATGAGCATCTCCATAGCTTGCTGGTACGCCTAGTTGATGTGCGACTATCTCCACTTTTTACCCCTTTGGTACCTACCATCATATTCTATACCACCTATATGCTATGTCCAATGGCTCACGCTCATGTATTGGGTGAAGAATAAAAAGTTGATGCATATTGAAAAAGTACGATCCAATTGCCTGACTTGCACATCGTGGTGCTTAACATTTGTATCTATGTGGTGAAGACGGAGTCATGCCTTGCTAATATAATAAGATGGATAGGGGTAAACATTCTTTTAGGATCGTATACTTTGAAAAAATAATGATTTTGTTTCCTATACTTATAATTATTACTATGTTGTTGTTTGTTAATTCATCATTTCTATATACCAAAGATTACATAATGGGTAGCATGTCAAATCAAAAATTATATTTGTATCATTTACCTACTCGAGGACGAGCAGGAATTAAGCTTGGGGATGCTGATACGTCTCCAACGTATCTATAATTTTTGATTGTTCCATGCTAATATATTATCATTCTAGGATACTTTTGGGGTATTTATTTACCAATTTATAATATTCTTGAGCACTAACCTATTGACCAAGTGCCCAGTGCCAGTTCCTATTTTTTGCGTGTTTTTGCCTTTTCAGTGTTACAGTACCAAACAGAGTCCAATTGCCACGAAACTTTTTGACGACTTTTTTGGGACCAATACAAGACCTAGAAGCATCGGAGGAGGGCCGCAAGGTGCTCCAGGGCCCCACCACATATCCAGCCGCGTCACCAGGGGGCGCGGCCAGATATGTGGTGGCCCCCTGGAGCGTCTCCTGACGTCGTTCGCTGGCCTATAAATTCACATCTACCCTAAAAACACAAGAAGCGCTCCTGAAACACTTTTTCCGCCGCCGTAAGTCTCTGTTCCGACAGGAGGCCATCTACACCTCTGTTTCGGCACCCTGCCGGAGGGGAGATCGATCACGGAGGGTCTCTTCATCAACCTTGCTGCCCTCACCTTGATGTGTGAGTAGTTCACCACAGACCTACGGATCCGTAGGTAGTACCTAGATGGCAATCTCTCTCTCGATCTTCAATACAATGTTCATCGCATCTTTGCCCTTATCTATCCGCTGTAATCCCTTTGTATGGTGTGTTTGTTGGTATCCGATGAATTGTGAGTTTATGTTCAGATTATTCATGAAAAGTATTTGAGTCAAATCTGATTACTATGATTCTTATTTTCATGATCACCATAGCTTCGTAATGCTCTCCGATCAATTGAGATAGTTTGGCCAACTAGATTGATATTTCTTTAGTGGGAGTGGTGCGTTGTAGTAGGTTCACCCTGGCGAGTTTCTATATCCCAGTGACAAAAGGGGACAAGTTGCGTCTTCGTGTTGTTGCTACTAAGGATAAAACGATGGGGTTTATTCATATTGATTGAGTTTACTTTGTCTACATCATGTCATATTTCTCCAAGCATTACTCCATTTGTCATGAACTTAATACGTAGAGAGGCAAGCATAAGAGCGCTCTTGAAGTGGAGTAATAGTAATAGGTGCAGGCATGAGTCGGCCTATTTGCTTGTGGATGTGATGCCTATATATACATGATCATTGTCGTGAAAATCGCATAACTATTCGCTTTTCTATCAATTGCCAAACAGTAATTTGTTTACCCACTGTATGCTTTGCTTATGAGAGATGCCACTAGAGAACTCTACAGCCCCCGGGTCTATTCACTTATATATTCAAAAACGCTATCATTACCTTGCTATTATTTATTACCTTTTATTTTATATTGCACTTTACTATTATCTACAATTATCTACACAACTCACTTGCTTGCAAATAACGAGATCAAGGGGATTGACAACACTCTTGCCGGCGTTGGGTGCAAGTTATTTGTTCTTTTGTGTGCAGCCGCTGAAGACGATTGAGGATTGGTATTCCTATTGGTTCGATAAACCTTGGTTCCATAACTGAGGGAAATACCTACCCAGTTTGTGCCGCGATTACCCGTTCCTCTTCACGGAAAACCCAGCGCAGATCACGAATATCACACACCCAAGAACATGCTGCTGGAAATAGATCACGGGGTCGGGTTTACCGCTAGATGCACAGTCATCGCAGTGGAAGTAGAGTTGATGATGCATGTAATCGATCAAACAATTCGTCTTCTCCTCGTGCAGCCGATCTCCCACGAACAGTGATCTCCCACGAGCAGCTCCTCACGGATCCCTCGAACGGTTCTTCCTAGCACCGCAGTTGCGATGCCTCCAAGGTAGCCACATGTACGGGGGCAGCGTCGGGTGGCAGACTGCTAGGTCCGGTCGCACGGCATGGTGGCGTGGGGTGTGGCGGTGGCTGTCGACGGGAGAAAAAGTATCAAACCTGAAAGGTGCGCCCACTCCCCTTTATATAGACCTCCGAGGTGGGCTCATCACTTGAGGCCCACGATGAGTCTAGTCCCATTTTTCATTCGGATCCAATCTGAATGGGCTGCAATCCCTTAAGTGTGCGACCCTATAGGTTCACGTACACATGGACACGACCCGAGTCGATAGTCGGTAGCGGCTCCTAGCAGAACGTGCCAACTCCCATGTGTGTGCAAAGTCGTTAGACGAACCTCGACAATGTGTCATATACAACATTCCTTTTGCCTCATGATATAGGTTGTCGAGCTCAAGGCTAGTACTTGTCACCCTTGTGGTAGCTCAACATCTCTCCTCGAAACCGTGATACAGATTCTCAAACCGGGTTAACACTTAACCCATGTCGCATGGCCATGCTTTCTGAATCTGATCACTCGAGAGGGCCTAGAGAATATCTCTCCTCACGGAGGGGAAAATCCCATCTTGGTCAACCATGTCTCGCGGCATGTCTCATGACTCATCAAAAGCTACCTTTATAACTACCCAGTTATGGAGTAGCGTTTGATAGACCCTAAGTAAGTCGATCCTCATCCCGAGAACATACGAGGACCTCAGGTCTAGGACATGGCATATACATTGTACTTAAGACTAACAGATGACATTATCTCGCGGTGTCTCAAAGTGGGTCTGCCCGACTCATTGATCTCAATCCCCGAGTCCATACTATGTTTAGCCTCTCTATGCACATGACTTGTGAAACATAGTCATCAACTGAATCGTATACTAGTAAAGGATATGTGTCCACATAACCTTAACAACTAGGGACTATTAGAACAATCATCATACGATATATAGTCTCACAAATAAGTCACATAATTATTGATACATATCACTGATGATCTTCAAGGACAATACAAAATACTCATGAATACAAAGGAAATGAAATCATCACATGATTGCCTCTAGGGAATATTTCCAACAGGTCGCGCCCTATTGCCTCATGGCCCACAGGTGGCTCCCCTCTGGTGGTTCTTTGCTCAGGTATTTCTTATTTTCCCCCAAAAAATAATAAAAAAGTTTCGGGCGATTCCGAGAACTTTTATTTTCTGCACAGAAACAACACCACGGTAATTGTGCTGAAAACAGCGTCAGTCTGGGTTAGTTACAAATAAATCATATAAAGTGCATCAAAACCATATAAAAGCATTGTAAACATAGGAAAATATGGCATGAATACTTCATAAATTATCGATACGTTGGAGACGTATCACGGGCGTACGCCTGCGTGAAGATGCACTTCCGGAAGGTTGATGTGGCGATCGTTGCCGAGGGCCCCCCTAAGGGAAGTAGCTCACCATGGAGCAATTCTTCGCCGAGGTGGAAGAAGGTGCCCGGGCTACCGAGGCCATGTGTCCAAAAGACACTTTGTATCAGTTTTAGTACTTCGGAGTGTTGAAGTACATGGGATGTAAAAAACCATCTTTTGTTTTAATGCGTATTTAGATTTCCTCATATATGTGTGTTGTTTTAATTGATATTCCTCCCGTTTGACTGTGTTGAGCTGAAAGTGGCCAGTCGTCATCTTCTACCCCATTGTAGAATATACAGAGGGTGTTCCTTGAGGCAGCTCTGACCCTTAGCCGACAGCTCGGTACCCGAAGGTGGTCTGTGCTTGTAGGAACTACGCAATCATACTATAACGACTTTATAACTTTCACTTAGTCATAGGAGTTTGATTGTGGGGGCTGATGATGAGCCCCCGGTGTGTGAAGTGGTTTGCTTTGAGCAGCAGAGGTCTACATTGTTACCCATGTCGGCTTATACTATGAATAAGCCCTTTGTTTAACACGAGTGCTCTCGAACGACAAGTCGCTTAACGCGGTCTTCGGATTGTTAACCAATTTACGCTTACCCAGATTGTCGGTTTTTGGCTTTCTCCTCTGAGGTGCTCTGCCAATTAAACTGGCGGCACTATCGCATTGGTTCTCCTGTTACACCCTTAGCCGAATTAGTTCGGGAACGTAAGGGGTACACATAGGAGCGGGCAACCCAACTATTGACCATCTAGGTTCAAAACTGATGCATATAGCACAACATCCGAGACGCCGAGTACTTCGGACTTGTATTTCAAGACAGGGAAACGAAGCCCGTTAGTAGTTGTATCTTGAAGACGTTCTTGTAGCTCACAGGCAAGGCTTGTTTAGAAATACAGTAAGAACCTTGAGGGCATGATTTTTTTTTCAAGCTTTACATGACGAGCTGTAATAAGAGAAACTAAAAAGATACAATGCAAAAAGGTAAATAAAGGAGCACATAGAAACATGGCGGATATTATCGTTGGGTTTATAGGCCCGGGCCACCTCCTGCCGCACGTCTGCGGCTCCATGTTGTTGATCAGCCTATCTTCGTTGATGGCGAAGACTGAGATGGACTGTATGCAACCTCGGCCTTGCATGTGCTTAGCGAGCTCGCTGGCCGAGTCCTTTTAAGAGGTATGTAGATGTCCGTGGTGTGGTTAAAGCCACATGGGTATTCTTTCCTGGCTAGATCTTTTGACAGGACCTTGCCAATATGGAAGCTCGAAGTTTAGCCTCTCTTCGGTCTAGCTGATCTGATGTTTCCATAAATATTGGCTCCTCGGCGGCCCAAGGGATTTTAGTGTGAAATTGTGCACCCTTGGGACGTAGTGCACCTTCCAAGGGGAGCACGCGAGGAGCCCGCACCCCTATTTAGGATGTGAGGGTATGTGTCCGAGGTCGACTGACGTGCCATGTGAACACTTCGAAGAGCTAGAAGTGCGTTTACCGCCACAGGCCGCGTCCTCAGATGCCTGCACCTCGGCTACGAAGGCCGCGGTCTGCTCCTCAGTACAGAGGGAGCATTCTATTTAACCATTAACTGTGATAACACCTCTGGGTCCTGGCATTTTGAGCTTGAGGTAAGCATAGTCCGGGACCGCATTGAAGCGAGCGAACGTTGTGTGCCCTAGGAGCGCATGGTATCTGATATGTCTCCAACGTATCTATAATTTTTGGTTGTTCCATGCTGTTATATTATCATTCTTGGATGTTTTACAATCATTTTGTAGCAAATTTATATCATTTTTTGGGACTAACCTATTGACATAGTGCCCAATGCTAGTTGCTATTTTTTGCTTGTTTTTTACTTCGCAGAATATTAGTACCAAATGAAGTCCAAATGCCACGAAACTTTTTGGCGATTTTATTTGGTCCAGAATACAACTTGGCAGCCAAGGAAGCACCTGGGGGGAGGCCCGTGTGTCCACAAGACACCAGGGCGCGCCAACGGCCCCTGGCGCACCCTGATGCATTGTGGGGCCCACGAGGGTCTCCTCCACCGCATCTCAGCTCTATAAATACCCAAATATTCCAGAAACCCTAGGGGAGTTGACGAAACACAATTCCAGCCACCGCAAGTTCCAGAACCACGAAATCCAATCTAGAGCCCTATTACGGCACTCCGCCGGAGGGGAACACGATCACGTAGGGGTTGATCATCCTCATCAGTGCTCCTCCGACGATGCGTGAGTAGTTCACCATAGACCTACGGGTCCGTAGGCAGTAGCTAGATGGCTTCTTCTCTCTTTTTGATTCTCAATACAATGGTCTCTTGGAGATCTATTTGATGTAATGACTTTTTGCGATGTGTTTGTTGGGATCCGATGAAGTTTGAGTTTATGATCAGATCTATATCCATGAATAATATTTGAGTCTTCTTTGATCTCTTATATGCATGATTATTTATAGCCTCGTATTTCTGCTCCGAATCTTTGGTTTAGTTAGGCCAACTAGATTGATTTTTCTTGCAATGGGAAGAGGTGCTTTGTGATGGGTTCGATCTTACGGTGTCCTCACCCAGTGACAGAAGGGGTAGCGAGGCACGTATGTATCGTTGCAATTAAGGTCAAAAAGATGGGGTCTATTCCTACATGAATAGATCTTGTCTACATCATGTCATCGTTCTTATTGCATTACTCCATTTCTCCATGAACTTAATACACTAGATGCATGCTGGATAGCAGTCGGTGTGTGGAGTAATAGTAGTAGATGCAGAATCATTTCGGTCTACTAATCTTGGACATGATGCCTATATATTGATAATTGCCTTGGATATCGTTATAATTATTTGTTCTTCTATCAATTGCCCAATAGTAATTTGTTTACCCACCGTATGCTATTTTCTCGAGAGAAGCCAGTAGTGAAATCTACGGCCCTCGGGTCTATCTTTTATCATATTGCTTTCCGATCTATCTTTTATCGTTTTGTTTTCAGATCTATTATTCCAAAAAACCAAAAATACCTTTCTGCACTTTTCTTTACTTATTTTATTTTGTGTTTTTGAAAGATCTATTTATCCAAACTCATACAAACCAATCTATCTTTTTACCGAGGAGGGATTGACAACCCCTCTTACCTGTTGGGTTGCGAGGTTTTGTTCTTTGTGTGCAGGTACCGTTTACATAGTGTTTCTTGGTTCTCCTACTGGATTGATAACCTTGGTTTCATAACTGAGCGAAATACTTGTCATCGTTGTGCTGCATCATCCCTTCCTCTTTGGGGAAATACCAATGCAGTTCAAACACGTCAAAGGAATTTCTGGCGCTGTTGCCGGGGAGACATCATCAACATCTATCAGGTTCCTAATAACAAATCTCATCTCCTTGCAATTTACATTATTTGCCATTTTCCTCTCGTTTTCATCTCCCCCACTTCACAAAAAATGCCATTTTATTTGCCCTCGTTTTCGTTCGCCTTTTGCTCGTTAGATCTCTTGCCTACCTTCTCGCTATGACTAGCATGACTACCCCTCTTTTGTCACCAGATTTTGAAGTTCCATACTTCAAACAGAAACAAGAAGAAAATTTGAAAGATGCTTGTTATAGATTAACGGAATCTTACCGCATTAGCAACTTAAAGGTAGATGCAAAAAATTTGCTTTGCAATTTTTATATAGGTTTAGCCTTGCATCATAGACAACTCTTGGATTTTGCCACAAAAGGGAATTTTATTGATCTTGATGCTAATACTGCTTATGATGTACTAGAGGAAATATTGGGGATTCCACCACAAAAAAAGGGGTTTACTTTTACGCAAGAAGGGATGCAAATGTTAGATAAATTGGGTGATATACAGAAAAATTTGGTTGAGTTGCAAAAATAGAATGAACCCCTCAAACATATTAGTGGAAATCTCAACCGCATGAATACTTTGATTACTCTTTGTAATAAGCGGTTGGATATTTTGGATCTCAAGATGGTCTCTTTTCCTGAAAATATTGGCAAACATAAAGATCCTCCCGGGTTTGAGAAGGCCCTCACAAAGGTGGCAAAAACTAAAGATGACAATACTTGAATCTATGCATTATGCCTAGCTAGGGGCGTAAAATGATAGCACTTGTTGGGAGGCAACCCAATGAATAAAATTTATTTTTGCCTTTTTCTTTCTGTTCTTAAGTGTTTACACAATTATGCTACTGTTATGATTGTGTTTTTATGTTTTAATTAGTGTTTGTGCCAAGTAAAGCCTTTAGGATCATGTTGGGTGATAGTTGATTTGATCTTGTTGGAAAACAGAAACTTTTGCATCCAGTAGAAATTTTTTGAAAAATCACAGATGTGACGAACAATTCTGATTTTTTTATAGAAGATTGATATACAAATTGTCTACGTTGTACTAATTTTTCAGAAGTTGTGGAGTTACAGAAGTATGGTTAGTGTACAGATTACTACAGACTGTTCTATTTTTGACAAATTCTGTTTTCGGTGCATTGTGTGCTTATTTTGATGACTCTATAGATTATATTGGGGGGTATAAGCCATGTCAAAGTTAGAATATGGTAGATATAATACATTTATAAAATATGAATGGGTTTGCAACAGTACTTAGAGTGGTGATTTGCTTTATTATACTAACGGATCTCACGAAGGTTTTTGTTGAGTTTTGTGTGATTGAAGTTTTCAAGTTTTGGGTGAGATCATGATGGATGAAGGAATAAGGAGTGAAAAGAGCCTAAGCTTGGGGATGCCCATGGCACCCCAAGGTAATATTCAAGGATAAACAAGCAACTAAGCTTGGGGATGCCCCGGAAGGCATCCCCTCTTTCTTCTAACAACCGTCGGTAATTTTACTTGGAGCTATATTTTTATTCGTCACATATCATGAGTTTTGCTTGGAGCATCTTGTATTATACGAGTCTTTGCTTGTTTTGCTTTTTAGTTTGTCAAAAGTATCCTTGCTGGACACACCTTTTTGAGAGAGCCAAATTATGCTATGATTTGTTAGAATTGCTCTATGTGCTTCACTTAATAAAATTGAGCTATGGAATGGCTCTAGTGCTTCACTTAATCTTTTTGAGCATGGTGTGCTTTAATTTTTGAAGAAATACTCTCATTCTTCACTTAGATTTATTTGAGAGTTACTGAATTTTTGAATAAATTCTCTCATGCTTCACTTATATTATTTTGAGAGATGAAATTTTTTATGCTCATATTCTTAGCTTAAATTTATTTGTGCTTGTCAGAAGATATTGCAACATATGAAACTAGTCCCAAAGTGATAGGTATTCAAGAGGGATATAATAAAAACTTTCATGAAGATAATTGGACAAAATAAACTTGATTCCTTGTAATAGTTTTGAGATATGATGATAGTAATATGTGAGTCATGTTGGTGAGTAATTATGCTTTAGTAAGAATATTGGTGTTATGGTATCTGATTCCCCATGCAAGCACGGAAGTCAATAGTTATGCAATGAAATTACATCCTACTTGTGGTACATTATTCGGTGTTAGTTATGCTTAATGCCCGTTTATGAGAATTTTCGTTTCTTGCTTGGTTGCTTCTTAATCTATTTGCTAGCCCCACTTGTACTAAGTAGAAATACTACTTGTGCATCCAAAATCCTTAAACCCAGTTTTGCCATATGAGTCCACCATACCTACCTATATGCGGTATTTCCAAGCCATTCCAAGCAAATTTTTATGTGCCATCTCTAATTTTCAAAATAAAGTTCCTTTTTGTGTGCCCGTACCGCTCATGAAGCGGCAGGGGGTGGCCAATATTTTTCCATGCTAGATGTGTTATTCTCAAGATGAGTGTTTATTCACTTGTCATTGCACGAGAGAAGGTGGTAATAGGGATGCCCAGTCCCAAAATGGAAAAGAAATTTACTTTATGTTGTGACATAATTCCTTGGAAAGTGTTGGTATGGAAGGCACCCGTGGATACGGGTAGCCATGGATTGTGAAAGAATGGTGGAAAAAGGAATAAACTTTATTTTCTATTTGGGAACCGCCTATGATATATCTAGCATGGAAAGTATTGGAAATTCTTGGTCGTTTTCGTTGACAGGGAAGGCATGCCACCCAAAATATTTTTCTCTCTCAATTTAAGCTTTGACCTCTAGCACCTCTACAAATCTCTAGTTCCCTCTGCGAAGGGCCTATCTATTTACTTTATGCAATTTTTATTTTTACTTTGAGTCTCCATCTGCTCTTATAAAGAACCAACTAGGCAGCACTATGATCATACTAGTGCATTAGATGTAGCTAATATTCGAGTGTGTTTCATGAATGGACCAATGATTGAGCATGATCTCCTAGGGATAACTTTCATTAGTGTTGATATTTTGAAAGACATGGTTGCATGTTGATATGCTTGTGTATTGAAGTCTTCATGTCAAATATAGACTATTGCTTTGAACCATCTAAAAGTCCAAATGTCCATGCTACAAAAGAAAAGAATATGTGATGAACATGTTAGGCAGCATTCTACATCAAAAATTCTATTTTTATCATTTACCTACTCGAGGGCGAGCAGGAATTACGTTTGGGGATGTTGATACGTCTCCAACGTATCTATAATTTTTGATTGTTCCATGCTATTACATTATCATTCTTGGATGTTTTACAATCATTTTATAGCAACTTTATATCATTTTTTGGGACTAACCTATTGACATAGTGCCCACTGCGAGTTGCTTTTTTTGCTTGTTTTTTTACTTCGTAGAATATCAGTACCAAACGAAGTCCAAATGCCACGAACTTTTTGGAGATTTTTTGGGACCAGAATACAACTTGGGAGCCAAGGAAGCACCTGGGGGGAGGCCCGTGGGGCCCACAAGACACCAGGGCATGCCAGAGGCCCCTTGCGCGCCCTGATGGATTGTGGGGCCCACGGGGGTCTCCTCCACCGCCTCTCAGCTCTATAAATACCCAAATATTCCAGAAACCCAAGGGCAGTCAACGTAACACAATTCCAGCCGCTGCAAGTTCCAGAACCACGAGATCCAATCTAGAGCCCTATTCTAGCACTCCGCTAGAGGGGAACACGATCCCGGAGGGGTTCATCATCCTAATTGGTGCTCCTCCGATGATGCGTGAGTAGTTCACAATAGACCTTCGGGTCCGTAGGCAGTAGCTAGATGGCTTCTTCTCTCTTTTTGATTCTAAATACAATGGTCTCTTGGACATCTATTGGATGTAATGACTTTTTGCAGTGTGTTTGTTGGGATCCGATGAAGTTCGAGTTTATGATCAGATCAATATCCATGAATATTATTCGAGTCTTCTTTGATCTCTTATATGCATGATTATTTATAGCCTCGTATTTCTTCTCCGAATCTTTGGTTTAGTTAGGCCAACTAGATTGATTTTTCTTGCAATGGGAAGAGGTGCTATCTGATGGGTTCGATCTTACGGTTTCCTCACCCAGTGACAGAAGGTGTAGCGAGGCACGGATGGGTTGCGAGGTTTTGTTCTTTGTGTGCAGGTACCGTTTACATAGTGTTGCTTTGTTCTCCTACTGGATTGTCTCATAACTGAGGGAAATACTTGCCGTCATTGTGTTGCATCATCCCTTCCTCTTTGGTGAAATATCAACGCAAGTCAAACACGTCAAAGGAATTTCTAGCGCCGTTGCCGGGGAGACATCATCAACATCTATCAAGTTCCTAATCACAAATCTCATCTCCTTGCAATTTACATTATTTGCCATTTTCCTCTCGTTTTCCTCTCGTTTTCATCTCCCCCACTTCACAAAAATTTGCCGTTTTATTCATTTCGTTCGTCTTTTTCTCATCAGATCTCTTGCCTACCTTCTCGCTATGACTAGCATGACTACCCCGCCTTTGTCATCGTATTTTGAAGTTCTATACTTCAAACAGAAACAAGGAGAAAATTTGAAAGATGCTTGGTATAGATTAATGGAATCTTACCGCATTAGCAACTTAAAGGGAGATGCAAAAAAATTCCTTCACAATTTTTCTATAGGTTTAGCCTTGCATCATAGACAACTCTTGGATTTTGCCGCAAAAGGGAATTTTATAGATCTTGATGCTAATGCTGGCTACGAAGTACTAGAGGAAATATTGGGAATTCCACCACAAAAAAAGGGGTTTACCTTTACGCAAGAAGGGATGCAAATGTTAGATAAATTGGGTGATCTACTGAAAAATTTGGTTGAGTTGCAAAAATATAATGAACCCCTCAAACATATTAGTGGAAATCTCAACCATGTGAATACTTTGATTACTCTTTGTAATAAGCGGTTGGATATTTTGGATCTCAAGATGGTCTCTTTTCCTGAAAATATTGGCAAACGTAAAGAGCCTCCCGGGTTTGAGAAGGCCCTCACAAAGGTGGAAAAAACTAAAGATGACAATACTTGAATCTATGCATTAGGCCTAACTAGGGGCGTAAAACGATAACGCTTGTTGATAGGCAACCCAATGAATAAAAATTATTTTTTCCTTTTTCTTTGTTTTCTTGAGTGTTTATACAATTATGCTACTGTTATGATTGTGTTTTTTGTTTTAATTAGTGTTTTTGCCAAGTAAAGCCTATAGGATCATGTTGGGTGATAGTTGATTTGATCTTGTTGGAAAACATAAACTTTTGCATCCAGTAGAAGAATTTTCAAAAATCATAGAAGTGACAAAAAATTCTGAATTTTCGACAAAATATTTATATACAAATTTCCTACGTTGTCCTAATTTTTTAGAATTTTTGGTGTTACAGAAGTATGGTTAGAGTACATCTTACTACAGATTGTTCTGTTTTTGACAGATTCTATTTTCGTTGCATTTTCTGCTTATTTTGATGACTCTATGGATTATATTGGGGGGTATAAGCCATGGAAAAGTGAGAATACAGTAGATATAATGCAATAATAAAATATGAATGGGTTTGCAACCGTACTTCGAGTGGTGATTTGCTTTATTATACTAACGGATCTCACGAAGGTTTTTGTTGAGTTTTATGTGATTGAAGTTTTCAAGTTTTGTGTGAGATCACGATGGATGAAAGAATAAGGAGTGAAAAGTGTCAGCTTTCTAGGAACGGGGGTACCCAGACCTGCCTGCCTGCGGCCCAGGGCATGGCCCACTTCGTCAGCCGAGCACAACCATGCACAGCCCCACTCGAGGCAAGGCCCTCGCGAGGCCCCTCGGCTCGCGAGGAGGAGCAGCGTCAAGACCGGCAGAGGATGGGCCACCCCAGGCCCCCTCTAGAGCGGCGGAAATCTCTATGCAGGGCCGGGCCTCAGGAGTCAAAGATGACGTAAGGAAGGACAGGCGGGCACCAGCGCGCCAGGCGGTGCAGTTTCCCCTTTGGTGCAAAGGGAGCAAGGACGTACGCGGGTTCCCAAAGAACCCCCAAAGGTTTCCATTTTGGTGCAACAAGACCACGACCATGAGCCCCGCAGACGGATGTCATCGCCGAGCCCACCTCTGCGCCGTCGACAGCTACTTTGCAGGTGAAGACCGCCTTTGGACAGGGCGGGGATGTACCCCTGTCCCCTTCAAATTTGGCCATTGTGGGATCCCTTCCCGCCATTGCGATAAGGGAAGAGGACCCGGGGCACCGCTATATATAGAGGTTAGGCTACACCGTAGAGAAGGATCCGGAATCGGTCGATTCACCCATCCACCACAAAGCAACAAAGGGCCAAGAACACCTCAGGAGCGCCCTCACGAGGCTCCTCATCGTTGTACTAGTTCTTCCACCAATCCTCCACGAGAGGCAATCCACCAAAGCAGGAGTAGGGTGTTACGCTTCGCAGTGGCCCGAACCTGGGTATACTACCGTGTTCATCTTCTTCCACGTCATCGTGCGAGTTCATCGTCTAGGCCACCGTGTAGCGAGCTAGGTTGGGCGAAGCTGCAGGGGATCTTCGCACACGCCCCTGTGTTCGAATCTTAAGGGTTTTGCGGAGCCCGAAATCCGACATTTGGCGTGCCAGGTAGGGGGCGTGTCGGGGTCTTCTTCAAGCTTCGCTCTTCCCATGCTTCACTACTCCGATGGCCGGCGCTCAACAAGCTTCCCCCGGCCGCAGCGGGTCAGCTTCCGTCGACCCCACCGCGGCCGCCGGAGGCCCCCGCCCCGGCAGCATTGTACTGGGCGGTCAGTATCAAGCCAACAGCATCGCCTCCACCGTCACCGCCTCTCGTACCGCCCAAGCACACGGCGGGCGGGCGGCGCCCTCGACACCAGCGACGCGCCGCATCTATGTGCGGGACCTCGACGCGTACGATGCGCTATTGTTGGCAAGCAAGATGCTCCGCCATCGCCCAACGCACGGGGGCTTCGACGCATGGGCCGACCACATTGCAGAGCTGGTCACCGTCGCACAGAGGACCATGGCTCCTCACTCTTCTTCAAGGCCGCAGGCACCGGGCGCCGGGGGCTCGTCCGTTGCGCCCGTTCCCCAGCCCGCCGGCGGTGTGACCCTTCGGGCACTGGATGGGCTCGAGCGGGGCCCGCCACACGCTGTGCTCCTTCTCCTCCGAATCCCGGTGACCGGTTTCGGGGCGCAGCCCGGCCACGACGACCAAGCGCATGGAGGAAACAACGGGGCGCCCCGCGCGCACACCAACACGCGCCTCTATGACCCGGTGGACCTTCAACAGCCTGGGTTGACTAGGCGGGAGCGCGCCATCCGGTGTAGTGAGCAAGCGGCGCAGGCGTCCGGACAAACAAGCAACAACAGCGAAGGCGCATCAGGTCGCCGAGGGGGCAATCCACACCAGGAGACGCGCGGCCCACCCACCGCCGGTGGCAGAGGTAAGCAACTCCGCTCTGAGGCCCGTCGCAGGAGGGTCTGCGAGCGACGCGCACGAGGCGGCCCCCCGCCGCCGCCAGGAGGGGCCGTTTCCGGTGCCCCGCCGGGCGGCTCAGGAGGAGGACCGAGCCCTTATGTGGAGCCCTATGTACCATGCTACGTCGTACCGCCTGACGGTGGGGTGGGTCAGGCGCCTGCCGAAGGCGCCAGCACCTTACAAGAGTAGGGAGCGCCCTGGGCGTCCTACCCCAAGCCGGGCCTGGGGGCTTCCGCCGACGGAGCACCGGGCCTGGGTGACATGAGCGGGAGAAAGAGGGAGGGCGCCCCCGGGCCCGCGGGGCGCGGCGCAAGCCGGCGCCCTCGCGGGCAAGCGACGCCGAACCAAGCCCCGAGGCCTCAGGAGTGATGGCCTGGGGGGAGCAGCAAGACTCAAACAGCGCGGGCCACCCGCGGCAAGTGCAGCGCCGACGCGGCCTCGGGAGGCTGGGCCTCATGAGGCCCTCAGGACATTGTCCGGCCGGCGCACGGACGCTTCACGAGACAGCTTCATCGACAAAACACCCTTATGGCTGCGCCGGATGCATAGTGCTCATGTTTGGGCCTCGGCAGCACAATCCTACGGTCCCGCGGGGAACGATGCATTCGGGTTAGGGTCATAAGGGCGCGCAACCGAGCAGAAATGCACGGGATGGGTCTTGACGGAGTTGGGAGCCACCAGGCCGCGCGCCTGGGGGCTTGCCCAGCTATCTACGGCCGTGACACTCTCACGTAATAATGAGAGGGCTGTATACGCCCGGAGCCCCCCGAGGACGCGGAGGGGTTCCTTCCCACACAATGTGGAAGCCACAGCTCTGCGCTGGCGGACGAGACAACACTGCCCTCCAATGGCTATGTCCATGCAACGTGGATGCCCTACGCTCAACGCTGGGGGAAGACGAAGACAAAGACTAGCCTAGGGGCCGGACGTGGCAGTTGCTTGCTTCTTTTTGGTGTTCGAGTTGCCACTTTTTGGAATGAAGTTTGAAGATTTCGGAGTTCTAAATTTAAAAGAAAATGGGGCGGGAACTTTTCTTTCATCGATCTTTCGTTTTACCGGCCTTGGATTCTTTCTTTCTGGATTGGTGATTCACAAGGGGCCAAGCGCTCCGGCCCTCCCCAAGGCACCTCGGGGCTGGATAGCAAGGCCCTGTCGCCTCAGGAACTTGCATCTTTTGGCAGTCGACCCCCGCTCAAGGGCTCCAACCGCAGCACGGTACCACAGCATGGAGTCTCGGGAGGCCCCAGGGCCTCCTGAGGAAATGTCCAGCAGGACGGAATGGGGATCGCTCGAGTATCAAGGGGGGCTCCTGGGCATCGTGCCTCAGGAGCCTTACTGGTCATATAGCCACTCGCTCCCCTTGATGTCGTCCTTGGTGATCCGGTCGGCATCAAGGGAGTCGAGGCCCCGCCTCGGGAAGTGCGTCCTGGTGATCCGGTCGTACCTAACGGTGGTAGGGAAATGTGCAGGACTGGGACCTGCCGAAGTAGAGTCGCTTGAGCGTCAAGGGGGGCTCCTGAGCAGCACGCCTCAGGAGCCTTACTGGTCATACAACCACTCACCCCCTTGAAGTCGTCCTTGGTGATCCGGTCGGTATCAATGGTGTCGAGGCCACGCCCCGTGGTTGCGTCCTGGTGATCCGGTCGTAAATTACGGTGGTAGGGAAATGCACGAGACTGGGGCCTGCAGACTCAGAATACATAAAGGGGCCCCAAACCGTCCCACAGAGAAGGGGGAAGCATCCCAGGAGGAATCGCGGACTATCTGGGTAACCCAGCCGCACCTCGCGACGCACGAGATCGCCACCGCCCTACAAGCTAAGTACACTGCCGAACCAAGCAAGAGGCTCCTGGCCTAATAATGACCCGAGGACGGGGTAAGGATTATGCGCACTAATCTAAGGATGCAGGTACTACGGGCCACCACGCGCGGCTACCGAGACCCAGAGGACAGGGGCGGCAGGAAAAACGGCGCGAGGAGAGTGTCGGTGTCAAAACCGGCGGATCTCGGGTAGGGGATCCCGAGCTGTGAGACTAGGATCGATGGTAACAAGAGACGAAGGGGACAAGGTTTTACCCAGGTTCGGGCCCTCCTATGGAGGTAATACCCTACGTCCTGCTTGATTATATTGATAGTATGAGGATTACAGAGTTGATCTACCTCGAGATCAAGTAGCTAAAACCCTAGATGAGTTCTGTTGCCTACAACCTAAAACCCTCTAGCTTATATAGATGCCGAGGGTACCTAGGGTTTACACATGGTCGGTTACACGTCGAAGGGATAAACATGCCTATTCACTACTCCAAACGTGGAGGACAAGCCACGATTCTCGAAGCTTCCTTCCTGGAGACAGGGTCTTCAATCCATCTAGTATTCGGCTAGTGGCCCATATAGTCCGGCCCATAAGCAATAGGTCGACCTCCCGAGGACCCCTTAAACCAGGACTCCCTCAGTAGCCCCCGAACTAGCCTCCAACGCCAAGGGTCCAAGCTCCAGCTGCTTCAAATGATCAGCATCTTCGGCTTGCGAGGCGAGTTCCTTTCTCCGAACAATGATCGGCCGAGTTTAGCTCGGCCTCTGACGACGTGTAGTTTTTTCCGATCATAGATCGTCCGAACATCAGGAATAATTCGGCCCTGAAGGCCAAACGTCAGGGAGTCAATAGTGCTCTCTGACAACCTTACAGATGAAAGTTCACGGCCCACCACGACCACCAGACCAGTCGTAAAGACTCGATTCGCGGTTCGAGGCCGTTTTCATCAGCACGATCCATCAATGCATAGATCGTGCTTCGTTTTACACGGGATATGTTTAATCATGCGCGTATAATGGCACGCACGTCTCGGGAAGCGGAGGGATTCACGGCGCAGTGAAGGGAGGCTAAATGGCGACAGGCCCAATAAAAGGGGAAGAAAACCCCAAGGCTTATCCGCACTTCCCATTCTCACCCCTGCTTCCCCAATCTACTGAGCCTCCAGAGCCCAGATCTAGGTTTTGCACCCATTCCTCCTCCGAGCTCAGCCATGGCCGGCTTAGGCTCTAGCGGCAAGTGGGAGGCTTCCTCAGTCATAGACCAGGACATCCGGGATCTTAAGGAGGCCGGGTACCTCCCCGCCAACATATTCCACGACGCCGCAGAGGAGGGCCAGGTGATCCCCACCCCCAAACCAGGCGAGAGGGTGGTCTTCATCCCTCATTTCATCCGAGGGCTGAGCTTCCCGCTCCACCCCTTCGGGAGGGGCCTCATGTTCTTCTACGGCCTCGACTTCCACGACCTCCCGCCGAACTCTTTCATGCATATATCGGCCTTCATCATCGTCTGCGAGGCTTTCTTGCGAGTCGAACCACACTTCGGACTGTGGCTCAAGATCTTCAACATCAAGCGGAAGTGTGTCGCCGGCGCACATGCGGACTGCGGCGGGGCGGTCATCGGCAAGATTCCGCGTGCAGTATGGCCATCCGGCACCTTCATCGACACCATCAAGACTTGGCAAAAAGAGTGGTTTTACATCACCGAACAAAGGGAGGAGGGCGGAACTGTTCCTGCCGAATTCAGGTCCGGACCCCCGGCCAGATTGACCTCATGGGTCCGAAAGGGCCTCGACTGGGGGTCGGACACAGAGGTGGATGACCTGCAGAGGGGCATCGCCTCCATGATCAAGGATGGAGTCGGGTTGACCAACGTGGTCCAGGCTATGCTTCGGCGGCGCATCCTCCCCTGCCAGTGTCGGGGCTCCCCATGTGGACTTATCGGACTGACGTCGATCCTACGATTCGTCGGCTCTTCCGCACCACACGGGAGAAGCTGTGGAAGGCGCTGTTCAAGGCGCAGGAGAATTGGCCGGCCAAGAAGGAGGACCAGGGCTTACGCGCCGATAAGCTCCCTTCCGAGGTATGATATAGTTTTATTAGATCGGCTTTTATCTTCCCGAAGAAAATCTAAGTGCTTTCCGATCACTTCTGCAGGAATGGCTGAGCAAGGCCACGGGCATCAAATGCCCGGCTCCGCAGCCCGAAGACCCTAGGTCTCAGCTGCTGTTGGAGATGCTCGTCATGGCGCCTTATAAGGCGCCAGAGAAGAAGGAGAAGAAGAAACCAGGCCGAGCAGGCGTGCACAACAAGGACCAGCCAGGGGCTGTGTCCGAAGAAACCCATGCCTCCTTGAATCAAGAGGGGGATCATGAGGCTGAGGGGGAGGTGATTCCCCCCTCACAGGAAAGAGGGCGGCGTCATCGTACGCCTCAGATGATGTACTTCCTCCCGCCCAGAAGAAAGCGCGCCAGACATAGGTAGCCCTGTCCGGTGATAGCTCGGACTCGGATACTGAGTCTGAGGACTTCGAGAGGGTTCCACGAAGGAACCTCAGGGTCAAGCCCCCACCTTGAAGGTAAAGATCCGAAGACCTCCTGAGCTATTAATGCTAAGTTTTGAATGTTACTGACATGTGAATGCCTATTGTCTTGCAGCCCCCCGTGTGTTCTCCACACCGATCAAGTTTCGGATGGGGAGACCCCGCCTGTCGAGCTAGCGGAGAGCGGGACCGCATTGCACCACTCTCCTCCGGGCGCCACGAAGGACGCCGCGAAGGTGTCGTCCCAATAGGCTCCTCTGGAGCCGGGCACTGGAGGCGGGGGCGACGATGTCATGGCCGAGGCTAACACCTTGGCCGCCGAAGACTTGGGGGAGAGGCCCCTCCCGGATACTGAGGAGACCGGACGAGAAGACGTCCAGTCACCTCCAAGGCGGTCTCCGGAGCGCACCATGCCTCCGGAGGCACCGGATCAATCTCCGGTTGGAGATCGGGTCAACAAATCCACACCGGCGCCACTGACCAATGGGTGGCCGACTATGAGGGAGGCTCTGTCAAGCGCCTCCATCTCCGGGGAGCACCGCACCCTTATGGGTGCGGTATTCCAGAGCATTCAGTCCGTAGACCACGGACTGAAGGAGGCCTTCAATGGTCTCCTGACGGGCTTCCAGGTAAGCCATGTAATGCTCTATTTTGTGAAATATTATTTTCTGTGAGTTATGATTATATACATGGCAGCCCCCGAGCCCCAGGTGAGTTTGAAAAAACTTACCTGGGGGTCAAACAGAGATCCTTATCCGAACTGTGCATAGGACAATATGTGTTCGGATCGTTCTAACAGCCCTTAAGAGGACCGGACACAGGATCATTTTAGTGACAGTTCGGAGGTTGTAAACCCCTGTAACGTTATATGATTTTGTTTGTTACAGGCTTCGTCGACAGCAGCGGCTAGTAACGCTGCCGAGCTAGGTGAGCTAAATCGGAAGCTCAAGAGCTCCGAAGACGAGCTTGACGCTCTAAACAAGAGATTTAACGAGGCGCAAGGTAAGCCAGATTAGAGTATCAAAACTCTTCTTTACCGTACTATCAACACGGTTTCTTGATATAAGTCGATGCTTATGCAGCCTCGGCGAAGGAGATTGAGAAGCTCAAGGCCGAGCTTGAGAAGGCGAAGCAGGAGGCTGAGGTTGAGAGGGCGGCGGCCAGGGAAGCGGATACCGCTCTATCCGCCCTGAGAGCCACCAGCGACAAGCATGAGGCTCGGGTGGAAGAAATCCAACAGGAGCTCAAGGACGCCGGTCAAAAGTGCGAGGACTTTGAACGGAAAAGCAAGGAGCAGGCCACCGAACTATCCACCCTAAAAACCGATCTCCAAAAGGAGCGGGTGGATAGGCGATCCTATGAAGAGGATGTCGGCCAGGCCAAGGCGATCATGGATGGTAAGCCATATTTATTGCAGTGTATCTACGGGGATAGCAAGTTCAAATTGCTCACCCAAGTATGGCGTTCCTTAGGCGCCTGCTTGGATCTACAGAAGAGCGCCGCGGACGCGAACCAATTCTATGCTTCGCGGGGAGAAGGAGATGAAGCTCGACTGTTTTAGGCGCAATTTGAAGCCCCCGAGCGCTCTCCTCTCCTCGTGGATCAGCTGAAGCAGCTGATGGAGCTACATCAGCTGGCAGAGCCGGCCATGAAGGATCTCTGTATCCGGCTATGGCCCAACGAGCCACTGCCGGGTAGCTACTTCGGCCTGGTGCAGAAGCTGAGCGACGTCTCTCTTCGGATCGACGCACTGAGGTGGTCTTCCTGCATCGAGGGATCTCGGATGACCTTCGCAAAGGCCAAGGTGCACTGGCCGGGGCAGGATCCGATGAAAATAGCCACCGCCCCTCCGCCTCCTGGAAAGGGGCATAGGCGTCCCGAGATGTACTTCTCCGGAGTTATGGAGGGTGCTCGGGCCATAGAATCGCAGTGTTCGAGAGAGAACGTGTATGAATAAAGTGTTGTAATATGTCCGAAGACTTTTCAACGTGTTTATATGCATGGTTTATCATCTTTCGTGTTTTTGCATCCTTTCTAACTCCTATATGGCCGTTAAAACTGAAACCTGCAAGTCGTCGGCTTTAGCCCCCATGTAGATACTACGTGGGGTGTCTCTGCGAACGCACTGTGACCCTTAGCCGAGTTATCGATACCCGAAGGCGGTAGTGTGGGGCGGACAAGGCAATCGGACCATAATGCTTTATTGCTTTCACTTAGCCGTAGGGGCGCGAGAAAGGAGTGCGGGAGGCTGATGACTAGCCCCCAGAGTTCGTGATGTTCAAAATAACCGTGGCCGAAGCCTATATCACATGGTTTGTACGAATACAAAACCCATCGTATAACACAGAGTAACCTCTGACGAGATTTATTTAAGCTCGGATTCGCAGACCAGTTCTCGCATACTATGACAGTCAGTTTTCGGCTTTCTCCACTGAGGTGCGTGACCAGGCTAGCCGAAAACACAATCGCAGCGGTTCTCCCTTTGCCCTTTTAGCCGAATGAGCGGAACATAAAGGGGCAAGCACAGGAGCCGAGCAACCCAACTATTGACCCAAGACATAGTTCGGAACCAATGCATGTAAAGCGGAATTCCAAGACGCCGAACGCAAAAATCAGTTTGTGCTCAGGGCGATTTTCTTTAATTCGAGCCCCCGGTCTATATTTAGCCGGTTGCATCGTAAAGTATACCAGACAGGTTCGCAAGAAGAGAGGGAGAAATAGAGAGTGCGCCAAAAACAGCGAAGTGATCATGCATGATACATCTGTATTTTACTCAACAACTCTTATTATTCAAATTTTCGATACAACTGTTTACAGGTATTAAAAATGAAATATAAACCTTACGGGAGGGGGTTGTACCAAGGGTCTTCGATAGGTGACCAGACATCCTCGATATGCCCTGTTGCTTGTCCGCTCCCGCGTCTAACAAGGAGTTGTATACCTTGATGGGTGTACTATACGGCGAGCAGGCTTTTGTCAAAAAGTCTTGAGAAGTCACCGAAGTGTGAATGAGCTTTACGCCGTAGTAGGTACTTTATGGTACCTGTAGTGTGTCCGAAGACATGTTTGATGGTGATAGTTCGGTCCAGCCGAACACTTACCCTTTAATAATTTTCCCACCGCTGCCCATGGAATTTTGAGCGCGAAGTTGTGCCTCCTTGGCACGTACCTTGCCGGTACTAGGGCCGTGCGATGGGGGGCGAGTCCCTATTTATGGGGAGAGGAAGGTTCTGGTACTTCGGATTGAGACCGAGCTCGCTTCCCAGCCTTGGGTGCCTTTACGGAAGATGTCGGCGCTTGCCAATCATTGGTGTAATGGAATTCAGCCGCCAGGGCCAACGCATGTTCCTCAGTTCGGAGGGAGCGCTCTGTGTTGCCATTGACAGTAATGACCCCCCTAGGGCCGGGCATCTTGAGCTTGAGGAATGCCTAGTGCGGGATGGCATTAAAGCGAGCGAACGCTGTACGGCCGAGCAGGGTGTGATAGCCGCTGTGGAAAGGTACGATGTCAAAGATCAAGTCCTCGCTTCGAAAGTTATCGGGCGAGCCGAACACTACTTCCTGGCTTACAGAGCCTGTGCACCGGGCTTGAACGCCTGGTATCACTCCTTTGAAGGTAGTGTTACTGGGCTTGATCCTTGACGGATTTATGCCCATCTTTTTCACCGTATCTGAGTAAATCAGATTGAGGCTACTTCCACTGTCCATTAGGACTTTAGTGAGGTGGTACCCATCTATGATCGGGTCTAGGACGAGTGCGGCCGAACCCCCATGACGGATACTGGTCGGATGGTCACGTCGATGGAAGGTGATCGGGTATGCTGACCATGGGTTATACTTCGGGGCTACATGCTCTATGGCGTAGACGTCTCGAAGGGCGCGCTTCCTCTCCTTTTTGGGTATATGGGTGGCGTATATCATGTTTACTGTTTTTACCTCTGGAGGAAATTTCTTTTGTCCGCCACCGATCGGACCACGGGGTTCATCTTCATCCTCGCTGCGTGGGCTCTTGCCTTGGTCCTCGGATGCGAGCTTGCCGGCCTGTTTGAAGACCCAACAGTTACGGTTGGTGTGATTGGCGGGCTTCTCTTGAGTGTCGTGGATCTGGCAAGGCCTCTCCAGGATCTTGTCCAGCGGGGTGGGTCCGTCGTGTTTGCCTTTAGAAGGCTTCTTCCGCTGCCCAGGCCGGGAATTGCGGAAGCCGGCGTTAACAGCCATGTCATCGGCATCACTATTATTGTGCCGGCGCTTGTTCTTGTTGCGCTTTGGTTTCCCGTTTCCATCCCGAACTTCGGAGGTTCCGGGGTCTTCGGGGTTGTGGCTACGTCTAGCTAGCCAGTTATCCTCGCCCGCGCAAAAGCGGGTCATGAGTGATGTGAGGGAGGACATTGTCCTTGGTTTATCCTGGCCGAGCTGACGAGCCAGCCATTCATCCCGAATATTGTGCCTGAAAGAGGCTATTGCTTCGGCGTCCGGGCAGTCCACGATCTGATTTTTCTTAGTCAAGAAACGATTCCAGAATAGCTGCATGGACTCTCCTAGCTTCTGGACGACGTTGCTTAGATCGGAGGAGTCAGGCGGCCGGACATAAGTGCCCTGGAAGTTAGATCGGAATGCCTCTTCTAGGTCCTCCCAACACCCAATGGAGTTTTCGGGGAGGCTATTTAACTAGTGCCGAGCTGGCCCCTTGAGCTTCAGGGGTAAGTACTTGATGGCGTGGAGGTCATCTCCTCGTGCCATGTGGATGTGGAGGAGGAAATCCTCGATCCATACGGTTGGGTCAGTTGTCCCATCGTATTGCTCTATGTTTACGGGTTTAAACCCTTCCGGGAACTGATGCCGCATCACCTTGTCCGTGAAGCACAGTGGGTGGGCAGCGCCTCTGACCCGAGCTATGACGCGCCGGTGATCGGTGGCTGTCCTAGCTCGGGTTCGTTCCCGATCTTCATTGTCGCGGTCGAACCAAGGCCGGTACCCTTCCCGTCTATCGGGTGAGTATCCTCTGGATCCGTAGATGGATCGCGTACGACCTGCTCTGTGGTCCAGGTCGTGTCGCAGGTCGAACCAGTTGTCAGTGTCAAAACCGGTGGATCTCGGGTAGGGGGTCCCGAACTGTGATACTTGGATCGATGGTAACAGGAGACAAAGGGGGCAAGGTTTTACCCAGGTTCGGGCCCTCCTATGAAGGTAATACCCTACGTCCTGCTTGATTATATTGATTGTATAGGGATTACAGAGTTGATCTACCACGAGATCGAGTAACTAAACCCTAGATGAGTTCTGTCGTCCTACACCCTAAAACCCTCCGGCTTATATAGACGCCGAGGGTGTCTAGGGTTACACATGGTCGGTTACACGTCGAAGGGATAAACATGCCTATTTACTACTTTAAACCTGAAGGACAATCCACGATTCTCGAAGCTTCCTTCTTGGAGGCGAGATCTTCAATCCTCCCAGTATTCGGCAAGTGGCCCATACAGTCCGGCCCATAAGACATAGGCCGGCCCCCCGAGGACCCCTCAATCCAGGACTCCCTCAGTAGCCCCCGAACTAGCCTCCAACGCCAAGGGTCCAGGCTCCAGCTGCTTCGAGTGATCAGAGTCTTCGGCTTGCGAGCCGAGTTCCTTTCTCCAAACATAGTTCGGCCTCCGTCGACGTGTAATGTTTCCGATCATAGATCGTCCGTATACCATGAGTAATCCGGCCTTAAAGGCCAGACGTCAGAAAACCAATAGTGTCTTCTGACAACTTTTCAGATGAAAGGCCACGGCCCACCACGACCTCCGAACCAGTCGTGAAGACTCGATTCGCGGTTCGAGGCCATTTCCACCAGCACGCTCCATTAACGCACAGATCGTGCCCCATTTTACACGGGATATGTTTAATCACGCACGTACAACGGCACCACGCCTCGGGAAGCGGAGGGATTCACGGCACCGCGAAGGGAGGCTAACCGGCAATAATCTTTAATAAAAGGGGAAGAAAACCCCAAGGCTTATCCGCATCTCCCATTCGCATCCTTGTTTCCCCAACCTTCCGAGCTCCCTGAGCCCAGATCTAGGTCTTCCATTCTTCCCCCTTCGAGCTCAGTCATGGCCAGCAGCAAGTGGGAGGCTTCCACGGTCACAGACCAGGACATCCGGGATCTCAAGGACACCGG
Source organism: Elymus sibiricus (assembly GCA_039707655.1). Taxonomy (NCBI): domain Eukaryota; kingdom Viridiplantae; phylum Streptophyta; class Magnoliopsida; order Poales; family Poaceae; genus Elymus; species Elymus sibiricus. Next base: position 96,071,063 of record CM077663.1, on the reverse strand, counting down.
CTACCTCCCCGCCAATGTCTTCCATCGTGCTGCAGAGGAGGGCCAGGTGATCCCCACCCCCAAATCAGGCGAGAGGGTGGTCTTCGTCCCTCATTTCATCCGGGGATTAAGCTTCCCACTGCACCCCTTCGTGAGGGGTCTTATGTTCTTCTATGGGCTTGACTTCCATGACCTCCCGCTGAATTCTTTCACGCATATATCGGCCTTCATCATTGTCTGTGAGGCTTTTCTATGGGTCGAGCCACACTTCATACTGTGGCTCAAGATTTTCAACATCAAGCCGAAGTGCTTCGCCGGCGCACATGCGGACTGCGGCGGGGCAGTCATCGGCAAGCTTCCACGCGCAGTGTGGCCATCTGGCACCTTCATCGACACCATCAAAACTTGGCAGAGAGAGTGGTTTTACATCACCGAGCCAAAGGAGGAGGAGGGCGGAACTGTTCCTGCTGAATGCGGAACTGTTCCTGCCGAATTCAGGTCCGGCCCCCCGGCCAGATTGACCTCATGGGTCAGAAAGGGTCTCGACTGGGGGTCGGAAACAGAGGTGGAGGACCTGTAGAGGGGCATCACCTCCCTAATCAGGGAGGGAGTCGGCCTGACCAACGTGGTCCAGGTCATGCTCCGGCGGCACATCCTCCCCTGCCAGCACCGGAGCTCCCCTATGTGGGATTACCGGACTAACGACGATCCTACAGTTTGTCGACTCTTCCGTATTATGCGGGAGAAGCTATGGAAGGCACTGTTTAAGGAGCAGGAGAACTGGCCAGGCAAGAAGGAGGACAAGGGCTTGAGTGCCGCCAAGCCCCCTTCCAAGGTATAGTATTGTTTTATTTGATCGGCCTCGCCTTCCCAAAGAAAGCCTAAGCATTTTCCGATCACTATTGCAGGAATGGTTGAGCAAGGCCGAGGGCATCAAGTGTCCGGCTCCACAGCCCGAAGACCCCAAGTCTCCGCTGCTATTGGAGATGCTCGTCGTGGTGCCTTACAAGGCGCCGGAGAAGAAGGAGAAGAAGAAGCCAGGCCAAACAGGCCTGCGCATCAGGGACCAGCCGGAGGCTGCATCCGAAGAAACCCACGCCTCCTCGAATCAAGAGGAGGAGCATGAGGGTGAGGAGGGAGGCGATTCCCCCCTCGCAGGAAAGAGGGCGGCGTCATCGGACGCCCCGGAGGACCTAGATCCCCCCGCCCCGAAGAAAGCGCGCCGGACACAGGTTATCTCGTCCGACGATAGCTCGGACTTGGATACTGAGTCCGAGGACTTCGAGAGGGCGCCGCGAAGAAACCTCAGGGTCAAGCCCCCACCTCGAAGGTACAAATCCGAAGACCTTTCCGAGTTATTAGTGCTAAGTTTTGAATATGATTAATCATGTGAGCGCCTTCGTGAGTTGCAGCCCACCAAAAGTTCTCCCCACCGATCAGGCTTCAGATGGGGAGACCCCGCCTGCCGATCTAGCGGAGAGCGGGACCGCATCGCACCCCTCTCCTCCGGGTGCCGCAAAGAATGCCTCGGAGGTGTCCTCCCAACAGGCTCCTTTGGAGCCGAACACTGGGGGCGGGGGCGACGACGTTATGGCCGAGGCCAACACCTCGGCCGCCGAAGACCCGGGAGAGAGGCCCCTCCCGGATACTGAGGAGACCGGACGAGAAGATGTCCAGTCGCCTCCAAGGTGGTCTCCGAAGCGTACCATGCCTCCGGAGGCACCGATTCAATCTCCGGTCGGAGATCGGATCAATCGATCCCCACTGGCGCCACCGACCAACGCGTGGCCGGCTATGGGGGAGGCTCTATCAAGCGCCTCCATCTCCGGGGAACACCGCACTCTTATGGGTGCGGTATTACAGAGCATCCAGTCTGTTGACCACGGACTGAAGGAGGCCTTCAATGGTCTCCTGACGGGCTTCCAGGTAAGCCATGTAATGCTCTATTTTGTGAAATATTATTTTCTATAAGTTATGATTATATACACGGCAGCCCCCGAGCCCCAGGTGAGTTTGGAAAAAACTTACCTGGGGGTCAAATCATAGATCCTTATCCGAACTATGTATAAGACAGTATATGTTCTGATCGTTCTGTCAGCCCTTAAGAGGACCGTTCACAAGATTATTTTAGTGACAGTTCGGAAGTTGTAAGCCCTTGTAACGTTATATGATGTTGTTTGTTATAGGCTTCGTCGACGGCAGCGGCCAATAACGCTGCCGAGCTAGAAGAGCTAAATCGGAAGCTCAAGAGCTCCGAAGACGACCTTGACGCTCTAAACAAGAGATTCGACGAGGCGCAAGGTAAGTCGATTTAGAGTAAAAAAAAATTTGTTATCATACAGTCAATGCAGTGTTGTTTGATATGCTTAATGCTTGTGCAGCCTAGGCGAAAGAAATTGAGAAGCTCAAGATCGAACTTGAGAAGGCCAAGCAGGAGGCTGCGGTGGAGAAGACGGCTGCCAAAGAAGCAGCTATCGCGCTATCCGCCCTAAGGGCCACCAGCGAAAAGCACGAGGCTCGGGTGGAGGAAATCCAGCAGGAGCTCAAAGACGCTGGGCAGAAGTGCGAGGATCTGGAGCGGAAGGGCAAGGAGCAGGCCGCCGAACTATCCACCCTGAAAACCAATCTCCAAAAGGAGCGGGTGGATAGGCGGTCATTTGAAGAGGAGCTCCGCCATGCCAAAGCTATCCTGGATGGTAAGCCGTATTCATTACAGTGTATCTTCGGGGACAGCAAGTTCAAGTTGCTTACCCAAGTATGCCGTTCCTTAGGCGCCTGCTCGGATCTCCAGAGGGACTTAGCGGACATGAAGCAGTTCTATGCTTCACGGGGAGAAGGAGATGAAGCTCGGCTATTCTGGGCGCAATTCGAAGCCCCCGAGCGTTCTCCTCTCCTTGTGGAGCGGCTAAAGCACATGATGGAGCTACACCGAATGGCAAAACCGGCCATGAAGGATCTCTGTATCCGGCTATGGCCCAATGAGCCACTGTCGGGCAGCTACTTCGGCCTAGTGCAGAAGCTGAGCGATGCCACTCCTCGGATAGACGCCTTGAGGCGGTCTTCCTGCATCGAGGGGGCTAGGATGACCTTCGCGAAGGCCAAGGTGCACTGGCCGGGGCTGGATCCGATGAAAGTAGCCACAGCTCCTCCGCCTTCCAGAAAGGGTCATAGGTGCCCCGAGCTGTACTTCTCCGGGGTTATGGAGGGTGCTCGGGCCATAGAATCACAGTGTACGAGAGAGAATGAGTATGAATAGATTGTTGTACTATGTCCGAAGACTTGTCAGCGTGTACGTATTTAAAATGCATGGTTTATCATGTCTTATATGTTTTGCATCCTTTATAACTCCTTTGTGGCCGTTAACCCTGAAAGCTGCGAGTCGTCGGCTTCATCCCCCGTGTAGATACTACACAAGGTGTCTCTGCCAACCGCACTATAACCCTTAGCCGAACTATCGGCACCCGAAGGCGGTAGTCTGGAGCGGACAAGGCAATCGGACCATAATGCTTTATTGCTTTCACTTAGCCATAGGGGCGCGAGAAAGGAGTGCGGGAGCTGATAACTAGCCCCCAGGTGTTTGTGATGTTCGGATGAACCGCGGCCAAAGCCTATATCACCTGGTTTGTGCTAACCCCAAACCCATCGTATGACACGAAATAACCTCTAACGAGATTTAGTTAAGCTCGGATTCGCAGACCGGTTCTCGCATACCATGACAGTCAGTTTTCGGCTTTCTCCGCTGAGGCACTTAACCAGACTAGCCGGAAGCACAATCGCAGCGGTGCTCCCTTTGCCCTTTTAGCCAAACGAGTGGAACATAAAGGGGCAAGCACAGGAGCCGGGCAACCCAACTATTGACCCAAGACATGGTTCGGAACCAATGCATATAAAGCGGAAATCCAAGATGCCGAACACTTAAAGAAATTGTGATTAGGGCGATTTTTATGGTCGAGCCCCCAGTCTATTAGCCGGTTGCATCATGCAGTATACCAAACAGCTTCGCAAGAAGAGGGAGAAGACAGAAAGTGTTCCGAAAAGGGTCATCAAAGAGAAAATGATATATCTGTATTTTACTCAACAACTCTTATTGTTCAATTTGCCGATGCAACTGTTTACAGGTATTTGATAAATGAAATATAAATTTTACAGGAGAGTTTGTACCAAGATCCTTCGATAGGTGACCTGACGTCCTTGATGTGCTCTGTCGCTTTCCTGCTCCTGCATCTCCTAAGGAGGTTTATGCCTTTATGGGTTTTGTTATTTCGGCGAACGGACCTTGAAGAAAGGGTCTTGAGAAGTCGCCGAGGTATGGATGAGCTTGACGCTTTTAGCAGGCACTTTATGGTACCTGTAGTATGTCCGAAGACGTGTTAATGGTAATAGTTTGGTCCAGCCGAACACCTACCCTTTAATAGTTGTTCCGCACCGCTGCCCATGGAATTCTGAGCGCAAAGTTGTGCCTCCTTGGTACGTACTTTGCTGGTGCTAGGGCTGTGCGATGGTGGGCGAGTCCCTATTTATGGGGAGAGGAAGGTTCTGGTACTTTGGATCGAGACCGAGCTCGCTTCCCAGCTTTGGGTGCCTTTACGGCAGATGTCGGCACTTGCCAATCATCGGTGTAATGGAATTCGGCCACCAGGGCCAACGCATGTTCCTCAGTTCGGAGGGAGCGCTCTGTGTTGCCATTGACAGTAATGACCCCCCTAGGGCCGGGCATCTTGAGCTTGAGGTATGCGTAGTGAGGGACGGCGTTAAAGTGAGCGAACGCTGTACGGCCGAGCAGGGCCTGATAGCCGCTGCGGAAAGGTACGATGTCGAACATCAAGTCCTCGCTTCGAAAGTTATCGGGCGAGCCGAACACAACCTCCAGGCTTACGGAGCCTGTGCACCGGGCTTCAATGCTTGGGATCACTCCTTTGAAGGTAGTGTTGCTGGGCTTGATCCTTGACTGATCTATGCCCATCTTTTTCACCGTATCTGAGTAAATCAGATTGAGGCTACTTCCACCGTCCATTAGGACTTTAGTGAGGTGGTACCCATCTATTATTAGGTTTAGGACGAGTGCGGCCGAACCCCCATGACGGATACTGGTCGGGTGGTCGCGTCGATTGAAAGTGATCGGATATGCCGACCATGGGTTATACTTCGGGGCTACAGGCTCTATGGCGTAGACATCTCGAAGGGCGTGCTTCCTCTCCTTTTTGGGTATATGAGTGGCGTAGATCATGTTTACTGTCTTTACCTCTGGAGGGAATTTCTTTTGACCGCCACCAATCGGACCACGGGGCTCATCCTCTTCCTCGCTGCGTGGGCTCTTGCCTTGGTCCTCGGATGCGAGCTTGCCGGCCTGTTTGAAGACCGAACAGTTACGGTTGGTGTGATTGGAGGGCTTCTCTTGAGTGCCGTGGATCTGGCAAGGCCTCTCTAGGATCTTGTCCAGCTGGGTGGGTCCGTCGTGTTTGCCTTTAGGAGGCTTCTTCTGCTGCACAGGATGGGAATTGCGGAAGCCGGCTTTGACGGCCGTGTCATCGGCATCGCTATTATTGTGCCGGCGCTTGTTCTTGTTGCGCTTCGGTTTCCCGTGGCCATCCCGAACTTCAGAGGTTTCGGGGTCTTCGGGGTTATGGCTACGTCTAGCTAGCCAATTATCCTCACCCGCGCAAAAGCGGGTCATGAGTGATGTGAGGGCGGACATTGTCCTTGGTTTGTCCTGGCCGAGCTGTCGAGCCAGCCATTCATCCCGAATATTATGCCTGAAGGAGGCTATATCTTCGGCGTCTGGGCAGTCTACGATCTGGTTTTCTTGGTCAGGAAACGATTCTAGAATAGCCGCGCGGACTCTCCTGGCTTCTGTACGACGTTGCTTCGATCGGAGGAGTCCGGTGGCCGAACATAAGTGCCCTGGAAGTTAGATCGGAATGCCTCTTCGAGGTCCTCCCAACACCCAATAGAGTTTTCGGGGAGGCTATTTAACTAGTGCCGAGGTGGCCCCTTGAGCTTCTGTCGGGGGGATTACCCCCGGGTAGGCTCAAGGAGACGAATCAACATTTTAAAACACCAGGGGGGCACCCCCGGTAAGCCAGGCCTGACGAATCGACAGGACAAACGAAGAAGGTAGCTGACGAAATTGTAGCTGTCCGGCTCCTCCTGTCCGGCTCCTCCTGTCCGGCTGCTCCTGTCCGGCTCCTCCTGTCCGGCTCCTCCAGTCCGGCTGCTCCAGTCCGGCTCCTCCTGTCCGGCTGCTCCTGTTCGGCTCCTCCAGTCCGGCTCCTCCAGTCCGGCTGCTCCAGTCCGGCTCCTCCTGTCCGGCTCCTCCAGTCCGGCTCCTCCTGTCCGGCTCCTCCAGTCCGGCTCCTCCTGTCCGGCTCCTCCCGGCCGGCTACCGGCTGCGGCCCGATGAAGTCAGCTCCAGGCATCCCGTCGTACCCGAGCTGACGACACTGTGGCTGACGGACTGCAGAGCCTGCCACCCCGCTACAGTCGGGCACTATTGGCGAATAGTGCCCCGCTGTGCACACGTCACTTCACTGCGCTCCAACAGTGGCGCACTGTAGCCTGCATCACTTGTCCTCTCCAATAGTAGATAGTTGGCTGGTGGGCCACCCCTTGTCCCCTGGGCCTCCCTATATAAGAGGCACCAGGGGAGCCTCCAAGAGGCAGCCACACACACACCCACGGGAGGCCTCCTCTCACCCTCTCCCTCTCACTCATACTCACATATGCAGACATATGAGGCCAAGGTAAGGAGCTCACAGCTCCCTCTTCCTCCTCAGATATAGCTCCAGGAGCAACCATGTAACAGATATACCACATATATGCAGACATGCAGGAGTAGGGGTATTATCTCTCCGGAGAGCCCCGAACCTGGGTAAACCACCGCGTGCTATTCGCATACCCGTCCCGGATCCTCCACGGCAGCCTTGCTCTCACCTCTCAAGCCATCCCATGGCATCTGCCGTCTTGGGGTACCCCCGGTGAGAAAACGATGATAGTTGGCGCCCACCGTGGGGCGAGCTGCTGCTGGTTCCGCGGTCCGGGCGGGACCATCTTCGCCAGCTCCACCGTGGAGTCGCCGTCGCCTCTCCGGCCGCGCTCGAGGGCTCGACGTCAACTCGCCCCCGGGGCGGCCGCGCGAGGCGGCGCGCCTTCGTCGTCGGCCTCACCATCTTCGCCAGCTCCGCCGTGGCGTCGCCGTCGCCTCTCCGGCCGCGCTCGAGGGCTCGACACCGGCACGCCCCCGGCGCGACCGTGCGGGGCGGCGCTCGTCTGCCATCGGTCCGCGTGCGCGTGCACCGCCTCGGCGAGGCCCTGCTCCGCCTCCGTCCGCGCGCGCGTGCGCGCCCACACCTCCACTCCATCACCGCGCAACTCCTCTATGGCCTCCTTCTGCCGTGATGCCCCACCGCCTTTGTCTGCCACTTGCTTCGCCTCCACACGCGCTGCTGCTCTCGACAGCATGCCTTGGGGAGGGACGCTGGCAGCGGCCTCTGCGGTGGCGCGTTCGGCATCTCCAGGCCCGCGCCCTCCTCCATCAGCAATCCGTCGCGGCCAGACCGTCTCTCCAAGTCCCTTGCTGCCGTTGCTCTGCTCTGTCGCGAAGACGACGAGCACCTGCTCGAGGGCGCCCGTGTACGCCTTGACAATGCCGAGACCCGCACTAAATTCCTGCCTCACCGGGAGCTTGCGGTTGGCGGCGCCACTCCTCGCGTGCGTGCAGCCGCGCCTTGGGCCGCCCCGCCACAAGTCCCGTCGCCGCGGCCTCCTGCGCCGTCTTCGCGCTGGGCCTCCCGAGCCGCCCGCTCACTGGCTCTGCCCCGGGCCTTCCACGCCGTCTCCTCGCCGCTCCACCCGCTGCCGGCGCGCGCACGGCGGCCGCCCTCGCACCAGCCGGCTTGCTGCGCTGTCCGGCTCCGCGCCCGGTCGCGACCTCGCCTAGCTCCATCGGCCGGCTTCCGTGAGCCTGTACGGCTCGCTGGCTCCGCCCGCGTCGCTACGTCACACCTCGCCCCCCGGCCGTGCTGCCACATCTCCGCTGACCCGGCGGGCTGTGCTGGCCGGCCTCCGGCTCCCCCGCCGTCTGCGCTCCCGGCCCGCACCGGCTCCGGGTCGCCACCCCGAGCCGGGCCGCGTCCGACCTCTCGCCCGCCCGACCCGGCTGGCTGCGCTGGCCGGCCTCCACTCCGTCCCCCCGCGCTCCCGCGGCCGGCCCCCTCCAGCCACGGCCGGCTCGGCCTCCGGCGCGTCGACGTCCCGGCTCGCCCCTGCGCACCGGCGCCACGCGCTCCCGCACCGCCCGCCGCCTGTGCCGTGCCGGCTCCGCGCGTGCTCGCGACGCCCGCTCGCCGGCTGCCTGCCTGACGCTCCGGCGACGGCCGGCTGCCCGCCTGCTGCTCCGAACGCCCTCGGTTCCGGCGGGAAAGAAAGAAAAGAGGTGGGGCCGGCGGAAAAGAAAGAAAAGGAGAGATGGTGTGGCCGGCTGCCCAGCCGGCTGGAAGTAAACGGGCCGGCAAAAAAAAATACTATGCGTCCGTCCGTCCACGGCAGCTATTCCACTCGGAGGCTCGGACTCGCGTCCCCGGTCGGCCGGCCCGCATCGCCGCTCGGCCAGTTGGCACCCGCCCGCGTCGCCGCTCGGTCGGCTGGTTCGCCTGCCCGCGTCGCCGTCCGGCTTCCCGGCTGGCCGGCCTGCCTACTTCGACACCGGGCCGACTAGAGAGTCGGCTCCGCTACTCGTCCACTTTGACGCCGGCCGGTCAGGCCCGGCCGGTCGGCACCTCCACCAACCAGCCCGGAGGCTTCACCCAGCGGGTGCACTCGGCATGCTCGTTGGCAAAATACCGCGCCGTCTCCAAGCCGCGCCGGCTATCTTCAACAACAACCGCCTCGCCGGCACCAAAAACCAACGAACCCCCTCGCCCGGAGGCTTGACAGCCACTCCCGGCGGCGCCTCACGCTCAACAGCTGGCGGACCCCGCGTCCGCCCTCCGCAGCGCCTCGCGCACAACAGCCGGCGGACCCCGCGTCCTCCCTCGGCAGCGCCCCACGCCCAACAGCCGATGGACCCCGCGTCCGCCCTCGGCAACGCCTTGCGCGCAACAGTCGGCGGACCCCGCGACCGCCCTTGGCAGCGCCTCGCGCGCAACAGCCGACGGACCCCGCGTCCGCCCTCGGCAGCGCCTCACGCGCAACAGCCGGCGGACCCCGTGTCCGGACTCAACAGGGCCCCGCGCCCATCGGTCGACGGTCCCCGCGTCCGCGCCCGGCATACTCAACGCCACTATCCACTTAAGCAACAGCAAAGACCCTCCGCCCGACTCTTCGAGTTGCCCGGAGGCTCGGAGGCTACACCCAGCGGGTGCGCTGGCGCGCCACCGCTGGAAACCGCCAGCCGGTGGACTCCGCGTCCATGCCCGGCAGGGCTCCACGCCCATCAGCCGGCGGACTCTAAGTCCGCGCCAGACGGCGCCTCGCGCGCATCAGTCGGACCACGTCGGCTGCAAGCCACGCTGGCCGACATCGACAAAAACCGCCTCGCCGGCACCAAAAAACAATGTGAGATCTCCACCCACATACCCTTGCGGCGTGCACACAAACGGATACCCCGAGCAACCCTCGGGGGCCATCCCCGCATTTGTCTCTACTACTTTATTGTTCACCCCGGCGCCAGCTAGCCTCGGCCCGGGGGTTGGCCGTTTGGCCCGATACGTTTGTTCCCACGAGACGACTTAGTAGCGTGCATGGTGCCGAAGGCCCACTCTTTGTCTCAGCTACAGACCGCACCGCGGCTGTCCGGCTAGCGAGAGCAAAAGCTGGAGGTCACCACACGAGAAAAGCGTCCCGGGAGGAAACGGCCCGGGCGACCCGATCGTTTCATTTATGAGTATCTGCTCGGTCGAGTCTGCTCCCAGAGTCCGAGTACTGTACGCTCCACTCCGCGGCCCACTCTTCGCCTCAGCTACAGACCGGCTCCCGGCTGTCCGGCTAGCAAGAGCAAAAGCCAAAGATCGGAGAGAACATGAAAAACACTCAAGGGTGCTCGGACGAAACCGAGTCGGCACCCTCTGCATAAACTTGCGTTACCAAAATCAAATATTTGATATACCTGCATCGACTAAACTTGCCTTTTGCACGATCATTACAATGAGGAACCCCCTCGCTCGGAGGCTCGGAGGCTACTCCCGGCAGGGCCCCGTGCCCATCAGCCGGCAGACCCCGCGTCCGCCTTCGGCATCGCCTCGCGCTCATCAGCCGGCGGACCCCGCGTCCGCCTTCGGCAACGCCTCGCGCTCATCAGCCGGCGGACCCCGCGTCCGCCTTCGGCAGCGCCTCGCGCTCATCAGCCGGCGGACCCCGCGTCCGCCTTCGGCAGCGCCTCGCGCTCATCAACCGGCGGACACCGCGTCCGCCTTCGGCAGCGCCTCGCGCTCATTAGCCGGCGGACCCCGCGTCCGCCTTCGGCAGCGCCTCGCGCGCATCAGCCAGCGGATCCCGCGTCCGCCTTCGGCAGCGCCTCGCGCTCATTAGCCGGCGGACCTGAAAGCACATTTGCTCCCTTGGTGGTTTTGGTAATTAATATCAACATATAAGTCATTGAACTAATGCCTCTACCAAGTATGTTTCAGGAAATGTTCAATGATAGGGATGGCAAAAGGATTGAGGAGATTGTGGAGATACCCCAAGATGCAAAGGAAATAGGTTGGCCAAGCTTCAAGCAAGAGGACTCTACATTTTATATTTGTGAGAAATCACTTTGAGTCCATAGGAAAGCCAATACTGTTAAAAGGGGGTAAGGTCTTGATTGGTGAACAATATGCTCATACGTGCACAAGTGACATTCGCCAAAAACACCCACAAGCTCTCCCACCAAAGTCTGTCCAAAGCCTAACACTCAAAATCGGTGAAATCAACTTCTTCACTTCGGTACCACCGATTCCATACCCTAGACAGACTCAGCCAAACCCTAGCCACTTCGGTGCAACCGATTCCATACCGGTGCCACCGACTTTAGGTTGCCAACTTTCTGTTACGCAAATTCACGTTTTCGGTCCCACCGAGAATGTTGGATCGGCGTCACCGAGATTGGAAATCTGACCGTTGGTCACCTTATCGGTGCAACCGAGATTCCTATATCGGTCTCACCGAGATTCAAATGTTGCCACCTTTTGGTCACTTCGGTACCACCGAGATTCACACATCGGTGTCACCGAGTTAGTCATTTTGTGTGTAACGGTTGGATTTTTGGGGATGCCTATATAAACCCCTTCACCACCACCCACTCGACAAGAGAGCACTCAGAACTATTCCATACTTGCCCATCCAGTTTTCTGAGAGAGAACCACCTACCCTTGTGTTGAGGTCAAGATCTTCCACTCCAACCATATGGATCTTGATTTCTAGCCTCCCCAATTTGCTTTCCACCAATCCCATCTCTTCTACCAAGCCAAATCTGTGAGAGAGTGATTGTGTGTTGAGGAGTCTATCATCTTGAAGCACAAGAGCAAGGAGTTCATCGTCATTACCGAGCCTATTACCTTTTGGAGGGTGGTGCCTCCTAGATTGGTTAGGTGTCGCTTGGGAGCCTCCTACTGCGTGTTGTGGAGTTGAACCAAGAAGTTTGTACGGGCAAGGAGATCGCCTACTTCGTGAAGATCTACCCATAGTGAGGCTAGTCCTTCGTGGACGGAAGCCGTTATGGAATAGTCAAGGTTGCTACTTCGTGGACCCTTATGGGTGGAGCCCTCCGTGGACTCTCGCGACCGTTACCCTCCGTGGGTTGAAGACTCCATAAACGTGGATGTACGATAGCGCCACCTATCGGAACCACGGGAAAAATCCTTGCGTCTACAACTGCGTTTGATCCTTCTACCCTATCCCTTCTATACATGCTTGTTGTTACTTTCCGCTGCTATATACTCTTAGACTTGCATGTGTAGGGTGTACTTGACTTGCCATGAAATGCTAAAACTGCCAACTCTAAAACTTGGCATAGGGAAAACTTTTATTTGGTCAAGTAGTCTAATCACTCCCCCTCTAGACATACTTTCGGTCCTACAGGACCCCGCGTCCGCCTTCGGCAGCGCCTCGCGCGCATCAGCCGGTGGACCCCGCGTCCGTCTTCGGCAGCGCCTCGCGCTCATTAGCGGGCGGACCCTGCGTCCGCCTTCGGCAGCGCCTCGCGCGCATCAGCCAGCGGACCCCGCGTCCCCCCTCGGCAGCACCCCGCACTCATCAGCCGGCGAACCCCACGATCACCCTCGGCATCGCCTCGCGCGCAATTGCCGGTGGACCCTGCGTCTGCCTTTGGTAGGGCTCCACGCCCATCAGCCGTTGGACCCCGCGTCCGCCCTCGGCAAGGCTCCGCGCCCATCAACCGGTGGACCCCGCGTCCGCCCCCGGCTGGGCTCCGCGCCCGTCAGCCGGCGGACCCTGTGTCCGCCTCTGGTTGGGCTTCGCGCCCATCAATTGGTGTGCCCCGCATCCGCGCTCGACGTCCTCGACGCCGCCGTCTGCTTCAGCAACAGCAAAGACCCTCCGCCCGACTCTTCGAGTCGCCCGGAGGCTCGGAGGCTACACCCAGCGGGTGCGCTGGCGCGCCCCCGCTGGAAACCGCCAGCCGGTGGACTCCGCATTCGCCCCTGGCCGCGCCTCGCGCCCTTCAGCCGGCGGACTCCGCGTCCGCGCCCGGCGCCCTCGACGCCACCGTCTACTTCAGCAACAGCAAAGACCCTCCGCCCGATTCTTCGAGTCGCCCGGAGGCTCGGAGGCTACACCCAGCGGGTGCGCTGGCGCGCCCCCGCTGGAAGCAAGCTGCGCCGTCCTCAGCCCGTGATCGACTGACAACGACCACTTCTGCAAACTCCAACGGCAAAAACCCTCCACCCGACTCTCCAAGTCACCCGCAGGCTCGGAGGCTACTGTCGGGGGGATTACCCCCGGGTAGGCTCAAGGAGACGACTCAACATTTTAAAACACCAGGCGGCCACCTCCGGTAAGCCAGGCCTGCCGAATTGACAGGACAAACGAAGAAGGTAGCTGACGACATTGTAGCTGTCCGGCTCCTCCTGTCCGGCTCCTCCTGTCCGGCTGCTCCAGTCCGACTCCTCCAGTCCGGCTGCTCCAGTCCGGCTCCTCCTGTCCGGCTCCTCCAGTCTGGCTCCTCCAGTCCGGCTCCTCCTTTCCGGCTCCTCCAGTCCGGCTCCTCCTGTCCGGCTCCTCCCGGCCGGTTGCCGGCTGCGGCCCGACGAAGTCAGCTCTAGGTGTCCTGTCGGACACGAGCTGACGACACTGTGGCTGACGGACTGCAGAGCCTGCCACCCCGCTACAGTCGGGCACTATTGGCGAATAGTGCCCCGCTGTGCACCCGTCACTTCACTGCGCTCCAACAGTGGCGCACTGTAGCCTGCATCACTTGTCCTCTCCAATAGTAGATAGTTGGCTGGTGGGCCACCCCTTGTCCCCTGGGCCTCCCTATATAAGAGGCACCAGGGGAGCCTCCAAGAGGCAGCCACACACACACCCATGGGAGGCCTCCTCTCATCCTCTCCCTCTCACTCATACTCACATATGCAGACATATGAGGCCAAGGTAAGGAGCTCACAGCTCCCTCTTCCTCCTCAGATACAGCTGCAGGAGCAACCATGTAACAGATATACCACATATATGCAGACATGCAGGAGTAGGGGTATTCTCTCTCCGGAGAGCCCCGAACCTGGGTAAACCACCGCGTGCTATTCGCATACCCGTCCCGGATCCTCCACGGCAGCCTTGCTCTCACCTCTCAAGCCATCCCATGGCATCTGCCGTCTCGGGGTACCCCCGGTGAGAAAACGACGACAGCTTCAGGGGTAAGTACTTGATGGCGTGGAGGTCATCTCCTCGCGCCATGTGGATGTGGAGGAGGAAATCCTCGATCCTTACGGTTGGGTCAGTTGTCCCATCGTATTGCTCTATGTTTACGGGTTTAAACCCTTCCGGGAACTGATGCCACATTACCTCGTCCGTGAAGCATAGTGGATGGGCGGCGCCTCTGACCCGAGCTATGGCGCGCCGGTGATCGGTGTCTGTCCTAGCTCGGGTTCGTTCCCGATCTTCATTGTCGCGCTCGAACCAAGGCCGGTACCCTTCCCGTCTATCGGGTGAGTATCCTCTGGATCCGTAGATGGATCGCGTGCGGCCTGCTCTATAGTGCAGGTCGTGTCCCAGGTCGAACCTGTCATCAGGCTCTAGTGGCTCCTTTCCCTGTCTTCGGGGTATCGTCGGCCTATAGCCGGTATCGTCAGCCATCCTGTCTCGTCCTCGAGGAGGGCGATCTGGCTTGTCGTATGTGGTGTGCTTAGGAGAAGGCATATTAGTAAGCTCGTCGTCGAATTGTGGCAGCAACCATCTGCGAGGATAGCTCTTAGGCTGGTCCGATAGACCGGTGCCGTATCCTTCCTCGGCTGAGAGGACTCTCGTCCATCGGTCGTTGAGGTCGTCTTGTTCGGCTCGGAGCTGCCGCTCTTTTGCTTTCAGGCTGCGAGCTGTGGATATGAGCTATTGCCTGAACAATTCCTGATCTTCAGGATTGTCGGGGATGGCGAAGTCATCGGCAGCCGCATTATCCTCCCCCTCAATAGAGCGGAGGTAGTCGTCGTCCTCAGGATCATCTGGATCATCGGGGTTGCGACGTTCTTTGGGGCTCTCCTGACCCTCCAACGGGTGTTCAGGGATTTCGGGACCGCCGATGTCTTCCGGGGTGTCACCGTCCCCGGTGTCATCAATAGACTTTCGCCCCTTTTTTCCTTTTGACCGTTTATGCGGCTTTCGGTGTCTTGACGGTGCTTCATCCGATTTATCACCGTTGGTTTTCGGAGTGTCCACCATGTAGACGTGGTATGTAGAGGCGGCAGTCCACTGCCCGGTCTTAGCGGGGGTGAGGGAGTGATCTTCCTCATCCATGTACTCTGCTTCCTCGGAAGCGTAGTCTAGCATGTAGGTTAAATCCTCAACAGTGGCTATCAAGTGGGTGGCGGGTGGGACGAAAAATCTGTCCTGACCCATCTGAGGCCCGATCTGAGAATAGATCGGGATTGGGTCATCGTTGATCTTCATCGACGAGATCCGATCTAGAGCCTCGTCGAGTATCGAGAGCTCGATCGGACCGGTCAGCCCAGAGCTTCCGGAGTGAACCTCCGATGCGTCCGTGCAGGGAGTGTGTTCGGCAAGAACCGATGTCCGGACGTCGGGTGCTATGACCTGATCCGGACTGAAGGTCGGGCCCTCGCCGGGGTAGATCCCATGGGCGGAGCCAAAATATGGGTCTGGGGTTGAGGCCTCAGAGTCTTCGGGCATGGCAGGCAAGACTGCAGGCCCGGTTAGTGACAGATCACCTCGAGAGTCTACGGAGAACTCTAAGTTCCCGAATCTGACCTCTTGATCAGGGGCAAAACTTCCAACGCGGCCTAGATGGCCGGTCGGGTCGGCGTGCAGCACAACGCTGCCGAAAGCGAAGATCTGTCCGGGGACACAATTGCCCGGATTGCGGACCTCTTCGTTGATGACTAGGCGAGCCATCGATTCCTCCTGGCGACCACAGCGGAACTCTCAATGAAAGCACCAATGTCGGTGTCAAAACCGGCGGATCTTGGGGTAGGGGGACCCGAACTATGATACTTGGATCAATGGTAACAGGAGACAAAGGGGGCAAGGTTTTTACCCAGGTTCGGGCCCTCCTATGGAGGTAATACCCTACGTCCTGCTTGATTATATTGATTGTATAGGGATTACAGAGTTGATCTACCACGAGATCGAGTAACTAAACCCTAGATGAGTTCTGTCGTCCTACACCCTAAAACCCTCCGGCTTATATAGACGCCGAGGGTGTCTAGGGTTACACATGGTCGGTTACACGTCGAAGGGATAAACATGCCTATTTACTACTTTAAACCTGAAGGACAATCCACGATTCTCGAAGCTTCCTTCTTGGAGGCGAGATCTTCAATCCTCCCTGTATTCGGCAAGTGGCCCATACAGTCCGGCCCATAAGACATAGGCCGGCCCCCCGAGGACCCCTCAATCCAGGACTCCCTCACCTGTCATCGGGCTCTAGTGGCTTCTTTCCCCGTCTACGGGGTATCATCGGCCTATAGCCAGTATCGTCAGCCGTCCTGTCTCGTCCTCGAGGAGGGCGGTCTGGCTTGTCGTATGGGGTATGCTTGGGAGATGGCGTATCAGTGAGCTCATCATCGAATTGTGGCAGTAGCCTTCTGCGTGGATAGCTCTTAGGTTGGTCCGATAGACCGGTGTCGTATCCTTCCTCAGCTGAGAGAACTCTCGTCCATCGGTCGTTGAGGTCGTCTTGTTCCACTTTGAGCTGCCGCTCTTTTGCTTTCAGGCTGCGAGCCGTGGATATGAGCTGTTGCTTGAACAGTTCCTGATCTGCAGGATTGTCGGGGATGGCGAAGTCATCAGCTTCCGCATTGTCCTCCCCCTCGATAGAGCGGAGGTAGTCATCGTCCTCACGATCATTTGGATCATTGGGTTGCGACGGTCTTCGGGCCTCTCCTGACCCTCTAACGGGTGTTCGGGGATTTCGGGATCGCCGAGGTCTTCCGGGGTGTCTCCATCCCCGGTGCCATCGGTAGCTTTTCTTCCCTTTTTTCCTTTTGACCGTTTATGCGGCTTTCGGCGTCTTGATGGCGCGTCATCCGATTTGTCGCCATCGTTAGTGTCCACCATGTAGACATCGTACATGGAGGTGGCAGTCCATCACCCGGTGTTAACGGGGGTGAGGGCATGATCCTCATCATCCATGTAATCTGCCTCCTCAGAGGCGTAGTCCAACATGTCGGTTAAATCCTAGAGAGTGGCTACTAAGTGGGTGGTGGGTGGGACAAAAAATTCGTCCTGACCCGTCCCCAGCCCGATCCGAGCACAGATCAGAGTTGGGTCGTCGGTAATCTTCATCGACGAGATCCGATCTAGAGCCTCGTTGAGTATCGAGAGCTCGATCGGGTCGGTCTGCCCAGAGCTTCCCGAGTGAACCTCCGATGCGTCCGCGCAGGGAGAGTGTTCGGCAGGAACAGATGTCCGGACACCTGGCACTGTGACCGGGTCCGGACTGAGAGTCGGGCCCTCACCGGGGTAGATCCCATGGGCGGGGCCGAAAGATGGATCTGAGATTAAAGCTTCAGAGTCTTCGGGCGCGACAGGCGAGACTGCGAGCCCGGTCAGCGATAGATCGCCCCGAGAGTCTACGGAGAACTCTAAGTTTCCGAACCTGACCTCTTGATTAGGGGCGAAACTCCCGACACGGCCTAGATGGCCAGTCGGGTCGGCGTGCAGCACAATGCTGCCGAAAGCGAAGATCTGTCCGGGGACAAAAGTGCCCGTATTGCGGACCTCTTCATTGATGACAAGGCGGGCCATCGATTCCTTCTGGCGATCACAGCGGAACTCTCAATGAAAGCACCAATGTCGGTGTCAAAACCGGCGGATCTCGGGTAGGGGGTCCCGAGCTGTGAGACTAGGATCGATGGTAACAAGAGACGAGGGGGACAAGGTTTTACCCAGGTTTGGGCCCTCCTATGGAGGTAATACCCTACGTCCTGCTTGATTATATTGATAGTATGAGGATTACAGAGTTGATCTACCTCGAGATCATGTAGCTAAAACCCTAGATGAGTTCTGTTGCCTACAACCTAAAACCCTCTAGCTTATGTAGATGCCGAGGGTACCTAGGGTTTACACATGGTCGGTTACACGTCGAAGGGATAAACATGCCTATTCACTACTCCAAACATGGAGGACAAGCCACGATTCTCGAAGCTTCCTTCCTGGAGACAGGGTCTTCAATCCATCTAGTATTCGGCAAGTGGCCCATATAGTCCGGCCCATAAGCAATAGGTCGACCTCCCGAGGACCCCTTAAACCAGGACTCCCTCAGAGAGGGACTCGACCACGATGGGCCACAAGGCCCAGAACCCAGGGGGACGGCGGCCACGAGTCGTCCCTCAGGAGAGAGAGTCTCGCGAGGGCCTTACCGTTTGCCGTTGCCAGTCCGCATCGATGGCGGCGCTGGGCCCCGCGCGGAGAATCTAAGTCACGTCACGGCAAGCGAGCGATCGGCGATTCAAGGTAGAAAAACAAGAAGGCGAAGGTCACATACAAAAGATTAACGCCCTCCGGGGCAGAATTCTTCTTGAAGGAATACAGGAACCGAGAAAGGGAAACAGGAGATGCCTAGGAGGAGAAGTCACCGTCGCCGCCCGCGCCACCGGCCGGCCCGGCGTCGGAATCGTCCTCCCTGCTGGAGGCGGGCACTTGGATGAACCGCTCCACCAGGGCCTCCACGTGTGGGTGCACCTCGTCCCGAAGGGGGCGCTGGAGCCCGTCGGGCACCCGCTCGCTGAGACGCCGGAGGTCGACCTGTGGGGCGAGGCGGCGTAGGTTGGAGAAGACGAGCGTCAAGGCAAGGTCCAGGTGGTCGCGCACGTCGGACTCGTTGTCCACGTTCGCGCGGGAGACGCCGGTCTCCAGCGCCTCCACCACCTTCTGGAAGAAGTCGAGGTAGCCCCCGTCACCGCGCACGCTCGGCAATGCGGGGGCATCCCCGACGAACCGATTCACCGCGCCAGCCGCACGGCTGGGGATGCCGAGGTACTGTTTGGCGCGCTGGGACTCCATCATCCTGGCATGTGCCACCTCGTCCTGGGCGGCCTGCACGGTGTCGGCCGCCTCCTTCACCTGGGCCTGGAGGGACGCCAGCTCCACCCTGTCCTCCGCTTCGCCCCTGAGGGCAGCCTGGAAGGCGGCGTCGGCGGTCGCCAGCTGGGCCCGTAGCACGTCCACCTCCTCCTGGAGTTCGCCAAGCTTGCGCTTCTTGGTTGTAGGTGCCCTGGAGGGAGGAGGGGATCAATCCCGGTGCGTGGAACAAGACAACTAAGGCGGTGGGAGGGGGCGGAGTACTCACTCATCGACCATGGCCCAGTGCCGGCGAACTTGCGCCGACCCCGAGGGGCCCCCACCGCTGCCTCCGGAGGGGGCGAGGGAGCCGGCGGTGCCGCGCGTTTCCCTATGCCCCCTGCGCTTCCTCCAGACGCCATGGAAGAGGAGAAGCTGGGAAGAGGAGAGGGCTTTCTCCACGGGCGGTGGAAGCAGGAAGATACCACGAGACGGCAATGCCCCTCCCCTGCCAGGGGCGGGGTGGATTTATAGGCGAAACTGCAGCCGCGAGGCATCGTGGGAGAACAGGCGTCGTGCGCCTCTCGGGCGCCGTGGAGCGGTTCGATCGGCGCAGTACCGTCCGCGTCGCCTCACCTGCCTATTGACGGGACACATCCATGTGGCCCGAGGAGTAGAGGCCCGAAGCAGCAGCAACATTCAAGGAATGGCAATGATGGCCGGCGCTGCGCACGGGCGTCGTGTCAATTTGACTTGGAGTGGTTCCTGACGCCCTCGGGGAGCGGGGGCGTTGCCACCCAGGCGTTCGACGCGAGTAAAGCCTGGCCCGCAGGTGTTTGGGGCCCGTGGCGCTTCGGGCCGTCCTCAAGGCTTCGCCCGGAAGCCAGCTCGAGCGCGCTTTGGGCCCGGGGGCTACTGTCGGCGTTCTGGGAACGGGGGTACCCAGACCTGCCTGCCTGCGGCCCAGGGCATGGCCCACTTCGTCAGCCGAGCACAACCATGCAAAGCGCCACTCGAGGCAAGGCCCTCGCGAGGCCCCTCGGCTCGCGAGGAGGAGCAGCGTCATGACCGGCAGAGGATGGGCCTCCCCAGGCCCCCTCCGGAGCGGCAGAAATCTCTATGCAGGGCCGGGCCTCAAGAGTCAAAGATGACGTAAGGAAGGACAGGCGGGCGCCAGCGCGCCAGGCGGTGCAGTTTCCCCTTTGGTGCAAAGGGAACAAGGACGTACGCGGGTTCCCAAAGCACCCCCAAAGGTTTCCATTTCGGTGCAACAAGACCACGACCACGAGCCCCGCAGGACGGATGTCATTGCCGAGCCCACCTCTGCGTCGTCGACAACAACTTTGCAGGCGAAGACCGCCTTTGGACAGGGCGGGGATGTACCCCTGTCCCCCTTCAAATTTGGCCGTTGTGGGATCCCTTCCCGCCATTGCGATAAGGGAAGAGGACCCAGGGCACCGCTATATATAGAGGTTAGGCTGCACCATAGAGAAGGATCCGGAATCGGTCGATTCACCCATCCACCAGAAAGCAACAGAGGGCCAAGAACACCTCAGGAGCGCCCTCACGAGGCTCCTCATCGTTGTACTAGTTCTTCCACCAAACCTCCACGAGAGGCAATCCACCAAAGCAGGAGTAAGGTGTCACGCTTCGCAGCGGCCCGAACCTGGGTAAACTACCGTGTGCATCTTCTTCCTCGTCATCGTGCGAGTTCTTCGTCTAGGCCACCGTGTAGCGAGCTAGGTTGGGCGAAGCTGCAGGGGATCTTCGCACACGCCCCCGTGTTCGAATCTTAAGGGTTTTACGGAGCCCGAAATCCGACAAAAAGAGCCTAAGCTTGGGGATGCCCATGGCACCGCAAGGTAATATTCAAGGAGAAACAAGCAACTAAGCGTGGGGATGCCCCGGAAGGCATCCTTCTTTCATCTAACAACCATCGGTAATTTTACTTGGAGCTATATTTTTATTCGTCACATATCATGAGTTTTGCTTGGAGCGTCTTGTATTATATGAGTCTTTGCTTGTTTTGCTTTTTAGTTTGTCACAAGTATCCTTGCTGGACACACCTTTTTGAGAGAGCCAAATTATGCTATGATTTGTTAGAATTGCTCTGTGTGCTTCACATAAAAAAATTGAGCTATGGAATTGCTCTAGTGATTCATTTATATATTTTTGAGCATGGTGTGCTTTAATTTTTGAAGAAATACTCTCATTCTTCACATAGATTTATTTGAGAGTTAGTGAATTTTTGAATAAATTCTCTCATGCTTCACATATATTATTTTGAGAGATGAAATTTTTTATGCTCATGTTCTTCACTTAAATTTGTTTGAGCTTGTCAAAAGCAATTGCAACATATGAAACTAGTCCCAAAGTGTTAGGTATTCAAGAGGGGTATAAAAAAAACTTTCATGAAGATCATTTGAGAAAATAAACTTGATTCCTTGTAATAGTTTTGAGATATGATGATAGTAATATGTGAGTCATGTTGGTGAGTAATTATGCTTTAGTAAGAATATTGGTGTTATGGTTTGTGATTCCCTATGCAAGCATGGAAGTCAATAGTTATGCAATGAAATTACATCCTAATTGTGGTGCATTATTCGGTGTTAGTTATGCTTAATACCCGTTTATGAGAATTTTCGTTTCTTGGTTGGTTGCTTCTTAATCTATTTGCTAGCCTCCACTTGTACTAAGTAGAAATACTACTTGTGCATCCAAAATCCTTAAACCCAGTTTTGCCATATGAGATCACCATACCTACCTATATGCGGTATTTCCATGCCGTTCCAAGAAAATTTGTATGTGCCATCTCTAATTTTCAAAAGACAGTTCTTTTTGTGTGCTCGTACCGCTCATGAAGCGGCAGGGGGTGGCCAATATTTTTCCATGCTAGATGTGTTATTCCCAAGATGAGTGTTTATTCACTTGTCATTGCACGAGAGAAGGTGGTAATAGGGATGCCCAGTCCCGAAATGAAAAAGAAATTTACTTTATGTTGTGAAATAATAAATTCCTTGGAAAGTGTTGGTATGGAAGGCACCCGTGGATATGGGTAGCCATGGATTGTGAAAGAATGGTGGAAAAAGGAATAAACTTTATTTTCTGTTTGGGAACCGCCTATGATATATCTAGCATCGAAAGTATTGGAAATTCTCGGTCGTTTTCGTTGACAGGAAAGGCATGCCACCCAAAATATTGTTCTCTCTCAATTTAAGCTTTGAGCTCTGGCACCTCTACAAATCTCTACTTCCCTCTGCGAAGGGCCTATCTATTAACTTCTGCAATTTTTATTTGTACTTTGCTTCTCGATCTTCTCTTATAAAGCACCAACTAGAGAGCACTATGATCATACTGTTGCATTGGATGTAGCTAATATTCGAGTGTGTTTCATGAATGGACCAATGATTGAGCATGATGGGCTAGGGATAACTCTCATTAGTGTTGATATTTTGAAAGACATGGTTGCCTGTTGATATGCTTGAGTATTGAAGTCTTCATGTCAAATATATACTATTGCTTTGAACCATCTAAAAGTCCAAATGTCCATGCTACAAAAGAAAAGAATTTGTGATGAACATGTTAGGCAGCATTCCACATCAAAAATTCTGTTTTTATCATTTACCTACTCGAGGGTGAGCGGGAATTAAGCTTGGGGATGCTGATAAGTCTCCAACGTATCTATAATTTTTGATTGTTCCATGTGTCGGCGTTCTGGGATGGGGGGTATCCAGACCTGCCTGCCTGCGGCCCAGTGATACGTCTCCATCGTATCTACTTTTCCAAACTCTTTCGCCCTTGTTTTGGACTCTAATTTGCATGATTTGAAAAGAACTAACCCGGACTGCCGCTGTTTTCAGCAGAATTGCCTTGGTGTTATTTTTGTGCAGAAATAAAAGTTCTCGGATTGTGTCGGATTTCGGGCTCCGCAAAACCCTCAAGCTTCGAACACAGGGGCGTGCGCGGAGATTCCCTGTAGCTTCGCCCTACTTAGCTCACTACTCGATGGCTAAGATGACGAACTCGCACGATGACGAGGAAGAAGATGAACACGGTGGTTTACCCAGGTTCGGGCCGCTGCGAAGCGTAATACCCTACTCCTACTTTGGTGGATTTCCTCTCGTGGAGGTTATGGTGGATGAACTAGTACAAGTTTTAGGAGCCTCGCGAGGGCGTTCTTGAGGTGTTCTTGGCCCTTTGCTAGCTTTGTGGTGGATCGGCCGGATCGACTGGCCTCGGATCGAAGGGGGTCCTTTTCTACGGTGCAGCCTAGTCTCTATATATAGCGGTGGCCCGGGTCCTCTTCCCTTATCGCAATGTCGGCAAGGGATCCCACAACAGCCAAATTTGAAGGGGGACAGGAGTACACCCCGCCCTGTCCAAAGGCGGTCTTCGTTTGCAAAGTAGCTGTCGATGAAGCAGAGGTGGGCTCGGCGATGACATCCGTCCTGCGGGGCTCATGGTCATGGTCTTGTTTCACCGGAATGGAAACCTTTGGCGGGCGCTTTGGGAACCTGCGTACGTCTTTGCTCCCCTTGCACTAAAGGGGAAACTGCTCTGCCTGGCGCAATGGCGCCCGCCTGTCCTTCCTTGCATCACCCTTGACTCCTGAGGCCGGGCCCTGCATAGAGATCTCTGCCGCTCCGGAGGGGGCCTGGGGAGGCCCCCCGCTTGCCGATCTTGGCGCTGCTCTCCCTCGCGAGCCTAGGGTCCTCGCGAGGGCCTTGTCTCGAGTGGGGCTGCATCTAGTTGTGCTTAACTGACAAAGTGGGCCAGGCCCTGGGCCGCAGGCAGGCAGTTCTGGGTACCCCCATTCCCAGAACGCCGATAGTAGCCCCCGGGCCCAAGGCGCGCTCGAGCTGGCTTCTGGGCGAAGCCTCGAGGGCGGCCCGAGGAGCCGCGGGCCCCAAACGCCTGCGGGCTAGGCTTTACACTCGTCGAGTGCCTGGGCGGCGACGCCCCCGCTCCCCGAGGGCGTCAGGAAACGCTCCAAGTCAGATTGATGCGGTGCCCGTATGCTGCGCCGGCCATCATTGCCCTTCCTTGAATGCTGCTGCTGCTTCGGACCACGCGGATGTGACCCTTCAGAGGCCGCACGCCTCCCGGGATGCGAGGGGGCGCCGGTCGGCCCTTGGCTGTATATAAGCGAGCAAGGGCGAGAAAGCCCTCAATACATCTTTGTGTTCTTTGCCTCCCCATCTCCAAGACGTCGCTCTCCCAGTCATGGCTTCAGTGAGGAAGTTCTCCACCGCTGAGAAGGGGAAGGCCTCCGGGGTGTGTCCTGCCGCTCCGCTACACAGGAGGGGCCACGGTCATCCCCGGAAGCATGCCGCAATGCCGACAGTGGTTCCCGGTGGGTGCGGCCGTGCTTCTGCACGCCCCGGGGTCACCGTCGGCGGCCGCGGTGGGGCGTCGTCCAGCGCCGGCGGCCGCAGTGGTTGAAGTGGTGGCGCCCGAGGTGGGAGGTCGGTGGTGGCCGCCCGGCCGCCACGCCCGCGGCTCCATTCGGCCGACACGGCCTAGGAGTTCGTGACGTGGGTGGAGAGGCCGATGGCTGCTTGGCTCCAGCTCCCGAGCTTCTTCGCGGGGGCGCTGCCGGCCGGAGGGCCTGATGGCCTATGGCTGCAGGCCGACGGCTGTTGTAGCGTGGCATCATGGGTGGAGGTTGAGGTCACCCCCGGAGGCTACGTGTACCTGAACCGCGGGTGGCAAACGTTCGCCCGCGCACGCGGCCTGAAGGGGAGGCGCACCCTTCACTTCAAGTATGACAGGGAGGTGACGCTCTTTGTCAAGATCTTCGGGGTGGAGGGTGAGCGCTTGGGGTGCTGCCCGGAAGACGACGGCCGCGGAGATCTTGGAGGTGAGCTTGCCCTTCACGACGGACGCCGTGCCTCCAGCAGCAGCGACAACCCTCCGAAGGGAGCCCTAGCGACAGCAGCTACGATGCACCGCCACGCCAGCTCGCCCGGACCTCGGGGGGTAGCCAGCCGCCGCGGCGCTGCTCTTCCACTCCAGGGGCGTCCATGCCGGCGCGCTTCCACGGGCTTGTGAAGGAAGAGGAGGACACCGACTGAGCGCTGGTGCGCCGACGCCGGGGCTCCTGAGGCGGCAGCCCCCGTGGGGGTTTCTTCACTTTCTTTCTCCTCCTCTTTTCTTGTTCCTGCAATCAAAGACTAAGGGAGGCCCTGCAGGCGTGTAATGAATTTGGGCGCTTGCCTCTCTTTATCAGCACTTTTGTCAGGTGTCCTGGCCTCTGCGTTTTGTTGGTCGAAATTGCCTTCCGGTCGTGATTAGGATACTTAGCTTGACATGCTCGCGGTAGGCTTCAGTGTTGTGGAGGCGCGGCTGCGGCGCTCGGAGAGTCCGTACGTCCTGCAGGCTTCTTCTTCTTATGAGCGAGGTAGGTTGGGAGCCCTGTCGGCGCTCTGTGTCTGCAGGCCCCAGTCCCGCACATTTCCCCACCACCGTAAGGTACGACCAGATCACCTGGATGCACCTTACGAGGCGAGGCCCTGACACCCTTGATGCCGACCGGATCACCAAGGACGGCATCAAGGGGCGGGTGGCTTTACGACCGGTAAGGCTCCTGAGGCGTGATGCTCAGGAGGCCCCTTCGACGCTCAAGCAGCTCTACGCCGGCCTGTCCCAGTCCCGCACATTTCCCTACCGCCGTAAGGTACGACCAGACCGCCTGGATGTACCTTACGAGGCGAGGCCCCGACACCCTTGATGCTGACCGGATCACCAAGGACGGCATCAAGGGGCGGGTGGCTTTACAACCGGTAAGGCTCCTGAGGCGTGATGCTCAGGAGCCCCCTTTGACGCTCAAGCGGCTCTCAAAATTTTTTGCTTCCTGCCCCGGGAGGGGCGGGCCTCCCGAGGCTCCGAGTCGACGCTCATGTAACTCTGCGTCGGCAGGTCCCAGTCCCGCACATTTCCCAACCGCCGTAAGGTATGACCAGATTGCCTGGACGTACCTTACAAGGCGAGGCCCCGACACCCTTGATGCCGACCGGATCACCAAGGACGGCATCAAGGTGCGGGTGGCTTTACGACCGGTAAGGCTCCTGAGGCGTGATGCTCAGGAGCCCCCTTTGACACTCAAGCTGTCCCAAGAAAATTTTGTTCCCTGCCCCGGGAGGGGAAGGCCTCCCAAGGTTCCAAGATGGTGCGTCGGGCCGTGAGTGGAGCCCCCGAGCGAGTACGAGGCGGCATGCGCCTGCTGACTCATCCGTGAGTACCACGCGAGGATCTGGGCGCCAAGGCCTTGGCGAGGTGCGAGCACCGTGCCCCCCAGCCCCCGCTCACGGGGTACGAGGGGGAGGGGAGAAGGCGAGTGCTTGACTCGAAGAGAGAGAAACCAACATAAGAAATGGCGATGAAAACAAATCTTTGACCCTTTCCTTTAAAACACGATTTGGAAAAGCCCCGAGTTTTGTTCCAGAAAAGTTGGCAAATCCAAACATGAGGAAAGCAAATAACAGCCGCGTCCGGCACCTAGACTAGTCTTCGTGTTCCCCCAGCGCTGAGCATAGGGCATCCACATTGCATGGGCATAGCCATTGGAGGGCAGTGTTGACTTCTCCGCCAGCGCGGAGCTGTGGCTTCCACGTTGCGTGGGAGGAACCCCTCCGCGTCCTCAGGGGGCTCCGGGCGTATACAACCCACTCATTATTATGTGAGAGTGTCACGAGTAGAACTTCCAGAGGTGCTGGATGTTCTAGGCATTCTGGATGGGGACCCTGTCCTGAGTCTCCAGGCACACGGTGCCAGGCCTGGAGACATGAGCGACCTTGAACGGGCCGTCCCACATGGGCGAGAGCTTGTGCAAGCCCTCCCTAGAGAGAACCCGCCTCAGGACGAGGTCTCCGACTTCGAGAGTCTTGGAGTGGATATTACGGTAGTGGTAGCGCCGTAGCGCTTGCTGGTACCTCGCAGCTCGGAGCGAGGCTCGGCGACGTGCCTCCTCCCCAAGCACGAGGTCCGTTCCCCGTGCGGCATCCTGACGCTCCTCGTCAAATGCCAAGACCCATGGGGATCGGTGCTTGACCTCATGGGGGAGGACGGCTTCGGCTCCATAGACGAGGAAGAACGGGGTCTCGCCAGTGGGCTTAGTCGCGGTGGTGCGGATGGACCACATCACCGACTGAAGCTCATCGACCCAACCCCGGCCGCAAGTTTCAAGCTTCTTCTTGAAGCTCCTTGTCTTGAGGCCCTGCAGGACCTCCGCGTTGGCGCACTCCGCCTGGCCGTTGCTCCGTGGGTGGGCTACCGAGGCGTAGCATATCTGCGTTCCAAGGTTAGCACAATAGGTCCTGAAGAGGTTACTTGTGAACTGCGAACCGTTGTCGGTGATGATGCGGTTGGGGACGCCGAACCGGCTTACGAGGCCCTTGATGAACTTGACGGCTGTTCCGGCCGGGATGGTGCGCACGGGTTCCACCTCCGCCCATTTCGTGACCTTGTCGATGAAGACGTAGAGGTAGTGGTACCCGCCCGCTGCTCGTGGAAAGGGCCCCAGTATGTCCAGCCCCCAGACCGCAAAGGGCCAGGAGAGCGGGATGGTCTGGAGGCCCTGCGCGGGCTGGTGAATCTGCTTGGCATGAAACTGGTAGGTCTCACAAGACCGGACCAGCTCGATGGCGTCATCAAGCATCGAGGGCCAGTAGAAGCCTGATCGGAACGCCTTCCCTGCAATGCTGCGTGACGAGGAGTGATGCCCGCAGTCTCCGCCGTGGATATCGGCCAACAGCTCGCACCCTTGCTCCTTGGGGATGCACCGCAGCGCGACGTTGTTCGGGGGCCTTCGGTACAAGTCACCGTCCTACAAGCAGTAGGCCGTGGCCTGCCGCGCCATGCGCTCCGCGTCCTCCTCCTTCTCCGGTAGCGCGCCATGAAGTAGGTACGCCCTGATCTCCTGCATCCAGCTGTCGGCCTGAGGCTCCAGTGCCAGGAGCAGCCGGGCTCCTGAGGCGTGGCCACAGTCCAGAGCCCCCGAGGGCGACGCTGGGGGGAGCTCCTCACTCCGCGGCGCCAGGTCTTCGTTGGGTGGCGCCGTGGAGGGCTTGAAGAGCCGTTCCTCGAAGACGCCTGGCTCCTGGGGCTCGCGGCGCGAAGCCCTCTTGGCGATGTCATCGGCTTCCTTGTTCACGCCGCGCGGGATGTGCTGCAACTCCAAGCCCTGAAAACGTTTCTCGATCTTACG
Organism: Elymus sibiricus; assembly: GCA_039707655.1. Lineage (NCBI taxonomy): Eukaryota > Viridiplantae > Streptophyta > Magnoliopsida > Poales > Poaceae > Elymus > Elymus sibiricus. The sequence continues at coordinate 96,043,219 of CM077663.1, read as the reverse complement.
TACCTCTTCCAAATACGCCTCCATGTCCTCATCCTTGGGTGTATACTCTTTGTTGGAGAAGTTGACGAGGGGCTAGGAGTCGCCCATGACGGTGAGGCACCGAACCCCCAAGGTCGCCGCCGCCTTGAGGCCGGCGATGAGGCCCTCGTACTCCATGATGTTGTTGGAAACCTTCTGTCCATGCTGGAAACAGAGTTGCACAGCGTAACTGAGCTTGTCGCCCGTCGGGGAAGTGAGCACGACCCCAGCTCCTGCTCCCTTGCGCGTGAAGGCTCCGTCGAAATGCATGATCCATCCCTCGGGTGCCTAATCACCAAGGGTGAGGGACCGGCTTCCGTCCAGCCCCCGGTCAGGGGCGTCTGTCCACTCTGCCACGAAGTCCGCCAGGGCTGCCCCTTTGATGAACCTGGTCATGCTAAACTCTATGTTGAAGGCCTGCAGCTCGATGTTCCATTCGGTGACTCTTCCTGCCGCGTTGGGGTTGCGCAGGATCTTCTCCAGGGGGTAGGCAGAGACGACCTTGATGGGATGTCCCTGGAAGTAGTGGCGCAGTTTCCTCGAGGGGTTGCATGGGGTAGCGTGAGCGCGCATCCCGTAGCACTGTGCTGACGTAGTACACCGGGTGTTCGACGAGGGTGAGGTCCCCTGCGGTGTCTTGTACTGTCGGGGATATACCCCGCGGTATGACCCGGCAGACAGTTATAACCCGGTGACAGTTATAACCCGGTGACAGTTATAAGCCGGCAGACGCTTGTAAGCCGGCAGACAGTTGTAACCCGGCAGACAGTTATAACCCGGTGACAGTTGTAACCCGGCAGACAGTTATAACCCGGCAGACGGTTATAACCCGACAGATAGTTATGACCTGGCAGACAGTTATGACCCGTCAGACAATTATGACCCGGCTGAAAGTTAAGTCCCGGAGACGAGTCCCAGAAGAGGAGTCCCTGAAGATGAGTCTTGAAGATAAGCCCTGATTGTACGCCGCCCGGTTAAGCCGCCCGGCGTAAGCCACCCGGTTGTAATCTGCCCGGTTGTAAGCCGCCCGGTTAAGCCGCCTGGTTAAGCCGCCCGTCTGAGATAAGAAGCCCGAGACTCAGAAGCCCATGAAGAGAAGCCCGCGATGGGAAGTCATAGTAAGTTAAGTCTCAATCCGACTTAGACTCTACATGTAAACCGCCCCTTCAACTTATATAAGGAGGGGCGGGTCACCCCAAGAGGGTTAGTTTTTAGACGTCTCAATAGACAGGTCTTAGACAAGTTCAAGTCACGAGAGATAGACAAATTAGAGACACTCGAGATTAGAGGTAGCGATTCCTCACCCTTGTAACCGAGACCGTCATCATCATCAATACAAGACGAGCATGACGTAGGCTTTTACCTCCATCGGAGGGGCCGACCCTGGGTAAACTCGCGTCTCTCGATTCCGACCAACCCCTCTCAAGCCGCCACATAGTTGCGATGGCCTCACACCTAAGTCCGCTAACCCGGACATCTTGCCGTGACAAATCCACGACAGTTGGCGTCCACCGTGGGGCCACGCACGGTGGTGTTGTGTTCTTGGAGGGAGCCTTACCAGGGATCGAGATGCTCGCGACTGACCGGATGAAGAAGATCTGGCTCGGAAGGATCTACATCGACTCCAGGGCTCATCAGTCGAATCGTCAGCATAAATCAGATTAGAGTAAAAAGGTGGCGTCAACAGCAGCGGAGTGCATCAGATAAACATTATCACACCAATCAACTTCAAAAAGATCAGTGTATGTTAAAATCGAAAGAGCTACATGCGTGGCTGTTTGCAAGAAAAGCATCAATTAGTGGGATCGGTTTCCGAGGAGAGAAAGACCCGGTTGACTGCTACTAGTTGAGGCGAGAGAATACTACAGTTTGAAGATTTCGATGGATTTTTCATCAACCAGACGATGAGGAGAACAAAGGTAAGATCAGATTGCAGCCGCCGTACACCCTGTGAGTTAAACACCGCGCGTTTGGCCATGCCAACAGGCTCGCCTCTCCAACTCACCGGCACGGCCTCGCTCCGAGTCACCGGAGGGGCTCCGCAAGCCGCCCCACCGGTCTGTTCCAGGTCGCCTAGTACCCCCGAGTTGCTTCCACCTCCAATTATTACCCGGAGACGGATGCGGTCGTGGGCTCGGAATAAAGACGCTTCCGCCGCCGCTGTGGTCGCGCCGGCTTCTGGTCCAAGTCATTCTGAAATGCCGCACATCAAGCCGCCTCTCCGAGTCGCATCTCCACGCTACCCCGTGCCGGCTCCACCTCACCCTCGCCCGGCCTCCTCAAGCTGTGACCGCGGCCGTTGTCAACCGCCGCCTCGCCAAGTCATCGTCATGGCCGGGTCCAATCACCAAACCGTCTTTGTCCCCTCAACGGCCGCGCGTTGAGCCGGCCACGGCTGCCTCGACCATGCGCTGTCGTTTAACCGCCCTTGCTACCGCTGGTTCTTCCGCGGCCATTGAGCCCTCAAACGGTGACCGCCGTTGCTCGGTGCCCCTGAGCGTCCTCCCCTCTACCACGAACCGACGTTGCCGCGCCTCGATCCGGTCTCGAGCCACCTCAGACGGCCGGCCGCCTCCAAGCCACCTCCATCTGCGGCCGCCGCTGCGGCCTCACCAGCTTCCACCGTTGTTCTACCCCAAGCCGCCTCGCTCCGGCTTTACTCGCCCCAGTCTTGAGCTGCCGCCTCGGCCCGCTGGGCCGCCTCCGCCGATGGCCAGAGCCACGTCTGCTTCTGGCCTGATCCGCCTCAGCTCCTGGCCTGAGCCGCTTTGCTCCGCCTCGCCGGTTTGCCTCCTCCGCTACTGGTCTCCGTCAAAACTGGCCTCGAGCCGCCCTGCGCTGCCTCCGCGAGTCGCCTCAGCCGCCGCCGCTTCACCTCACCCTTGCCTCGAGTTGCCGCAGGCCACCGCCCTGGCTCGCCTCTGCCTCGTGCGGTCTCTACCGCAAACCGCCGCTATGAGCTCCGTCACCGGGGGCGCCGTCCTCCTCGCCATTGCTTTGAACCGCCGCACCTTCGCCTGGAGTCGTTGTTGCGCCTTGAGCCGCCGAGCCTTGAGCCGCCGGGGCGTCGGCCTCCGCTGCACCTGCCGCGGCCATTATGGATTGGCCTCGCCTCTCCTCGCCGCTTCACACCGGTCGTTACGCCTGCGCCTTGAGCCGCTGCCCGCTCGCTCAGAAGTTGCCTCCACTCCGTCAAACCTGGCCACGCGCCTGCGTACCGGCCCGGCCTGCTCGCCGGTTCGCCGCAGCAGCCGCTCGCCTCACCCGCGCACCGGCTCCACCTCGCCTTGTCCTGCGCCGGCCGTGCCTCGACCTCGGCCGGGTCAACGGCCGCACCGCGAGCCGCCGCGGTATCCGAGTCGCCGTCGCCTCACTTTGCCTTGAGATGGTCCTCCAGCGCCACGGCCTCGTCCGCTGCTGTTGCAAGACGCCACCGAGGCCTGCCTGCTCGGGATCGCGGTGCGTCCGGAGCCGCTGCGAGTCGACTCTGCCGTGCATCCGAGCCGGATTTGTTCCGCCTCCACCTCACTTTGCGCCGCGCCGCCGTCCGCTGATCCCACCGCCGTGCCTGCAAGCCGCACCGGCCTCCGCTGCCGCGCCTTGGGCTACCGCACACCTGCGCTTCAAGCCACCGCTATGCCTCAAGCTGGCCGTCGCCGCATTCTAGAGCCGCCCCGTCGCACTGTTTGGCCCTGCGGCACCTGAGCAGCATCGGCGCCCACCTCCTCGCGCTGTTGCGCCGGGCTGTTTGAGTTGTCGCTCGACCTCGGCCAGGTTGTTCGGCCGCACCTCGACCCGCCGCACGAGCCATCTCGCACCGCGCCCTGCTCATCCACCTCCGCAGCCGCGGTCGGCCTTCGCCCCTGCTCCAACCAACTCTTCGCCCGCATCGCGCCGCTCCGGCTCCCGCGGTACTCCCGCGCAGCTGCGTCGCTGCGCGCCGCTCCCTCCGCCTCTGCGCGAGCCGCCGACTCTGAGCCGCCGCCACGGCATCGCCTCTGCATGAGCCGCCTCGCCCCGCCGCTGCCGGCTCGCCGCAACCCCGCACCACTCCAGTGGCCTTGGCTGCGCCGCATCCTGCCGACCGTCGCTTGGCCGCCTCTGCCTCGCCTCCAAGAGCCCCCCAACGAGCCGCCGCTCCCTTGCCTCTGTCGTGACCCGCCGTGGCGCCGTGGCCATTACTGTCAAGGGAGGGGAAATGGGAGGGCGGTTGGCGGATAAAAGGTGGGGAGTACATGCCAATTATTGCGAGTATCTTCGACTCGCCTGCGGATTACTTCAGTTTCGCTGCAGTCATTATCATCCTTGTTGTTGATAATTTTTGACAAAACATATCAGGTGAAGTTTATCCGGTCTATTTCAATTGGTACATTTTTATTCTTCCAAGAACAATTACTCTGTCTTTGTCATATGTTTAACACAGGACAATTATTCATTGCCAAAATGGCAGTATACTGCGGAGATGGAGGCATGCCGATATCATTCTACGCAGGTGGTCGTCCGTGTCGCGTTACTCAACGGACTCGCACCGGCTTAGAACGCCGCAGCCACCTCAAGCTTCTGCACCGGCTTACAATGCCGCGGCCGTCTCTCGTGATCGCACCGGCTTACAACGCCGCGATTGACTTCTACGTCTACATCAACACACCGGAGCTATCCATACAAACCGCACAACGGACGCACGCAAGACGCCGCCCACAATCTGACCTACATCAACGTATCGGTGCGGTGCTCGCCTGTACGAGCCGCCCAAACGGACAGGCACACAAGTCGCCCCAACTGCGGTTTTGTTAACTTCAACAACCAGCCGGGACGAACCATCGACCGGATTATTGAAACAATTCATACGGGATCATTTATAGCCCGCCACGGTCAACCTCAACCTTTAGTGGATTTACATTGCGTAATCAATGCCACGGACATACAAGGAGTGTCGCGAGGATCATCAACTCGCCACACGCTTTTGGCTTCAATAAATTTCAGTTATCAGCCGTCAACCATATGTCGGTTTATGCCACGACCAAGTATGGACAATCTCAAGCCAACTCCTTGAGTCGTCTTAAGACTCGGGGGCTACAGACACGATTCAGCGAATGTTGCTAGTTTCAGCAAATTCAAGAACCCCGAATCACCCGATCTCCGGGGCTACTGCCACCTTGGTGAAAGTTTAAAGGCTGTCAGAAAATTTCCAGCTGAAAAAGTGCCAAGTGATCTGAGAGTCCCGGTTCAAGAGAAATCTATCTTTCACAAAGTCTTGAGATCTCGATATCCGGCTCAGCATCCGGTTCAAAAGGAATTCATCTCTCGCAAGTTCGAGTTTTCAGAAAGTTAAAAGTTGCCCAAGAGGACGAGCCGCCATGATGCACCGTTCAAACATGGGTGCCCTGATTCATTGGATCATCATAAAGTCACTTGGAGTTTCTGCCGTTTCTTCAAAAAGATGGTGCAAAGATGGATACTTCAACAAAGGTCATTTGGGGGCTTCCAACCCGCCGGCTTTAGCTTACACACCCTCTTGATCGGCTATTCAGCCACCGTAAGGCTGGGTTGTATACACAAAAGTTGACTCCGTCAACAAGGTCATTTGGGGGCTTCCAACCCACCGGGTTTAGCTTACACACCCTCTTGATTGGCTCTTCAGCCATCGCAAGTTCGAGTTAAACCTGCCTGTATGCTGCTGCTGCTCCGCTAGGTGACCCGCCGAACTCTTTCCAGTTAATCTCGATTAGCGACCCTGAGCTGTTCAAAATATTTGGCAGTCACTCTCGCTAGAGACCCTGTACTGGTCAAGGTTAAACCGGCGGCTCTTGTCACGTGAGGGCCGGCTTACGGAAAGCGAGGATAAACTCACCCATCTGCTGCATACTCTCCGCTATGTGGCCTGTTCGTACTCTTAAACAGTTACTCTTTTAAAGACCCTGTATTGTTTAAGGTTCAAATGATGGATTTATGTCACGTGAGAAGTAGCTTATGCGCCCTGGGGGCATGACCCGCCATTTGCTGCGTCTCTCTCAGGTTCATTGCTCTCTTATCAGTTAATCTTGCCTAGAGACCCTGAGCCGCTCAAAGGAGTTGACGGTCACTCACACTAGAGACCCTATAATGTTAAGAGTTCAAGCAGCGAGTCCACCCAGAAGAACCGGCATACGAGTTTTCAAAAAACAAAAAAGGAAGAAAAAGCAAGAACATCATACATTGCATCATACATTGCATCATACATTGCATCATCATTGCATCATCTTACCATGCATCATATATGCATGGATATCCTGGTCTACATTGCAGGAACTGGTTTTTTCAAACCGGGTTATATTATTCAAATCTTAAATAGCCAACATGGCTGGATTTTTCATTATGGTTGTCATAACCAGCATTGGATGATTGAGGTTTTCAAAGCCCCTTCAGAGTAATGGCTATTATTCCTTCATCCCCAAAATACCAGCTTACAGCAAGGAGCATGGTTCAACAATGATATGCAAGGTTTTCAGCAAACATCATCTGGACAGTGGATAAAATTTTATTCTACACTGGAAGGAATAGTCCCGAATCGTTTCAGGCATACGACCGGCACTTGGGGGCTACATTCAAGTCCTGTTTATATCAAGTATGCAAGTCCCATGTCACTGCAAGCATGCACCACGATACTTGGGGGCTAATGCAAGTTGTTTTTTCAAGTCATTATGTTCTCAACAGACCTCGTTATCTCAAGGAGATGAGCCGGCATTTCTATCTTTTTCTAAGTCCCAGCCCAGTATTGTCTTACTGAGCCAGCCCTTGGGGGCTACACATTGCTCCTCAAGTCTATATGATCAGATCTATAAAAAGTTCCTGCTCATTATTGTATAATGACCCGGCCCTTGGGGGCTACACTGGCTGAAGTTTTATGAGCATAAGATACTTACAAGTCCCAGGTTGTTGTAGGCAAGACAACCCGGTACTTGGGGGCTACATATGTGGAACATTGAATTTATAACTGGTGACTCAGATAAACAATCTGGATTTCTCTAGGTTTGCAATATGTTGAAGCAAGTCTTAAGGCTATCACTATGTTTCCCTTCTTAAGACTTGGGGGCTACAGGAGTCAGCGCCAGTGTATGGATATGACAGAGTTTCAGAATTTTCAGGAGCTGGTCAACTGGTATTTTTGAGTGAACCAGGTCCCTTTACATATTCTTATTTCAGGAGGTTACCATGAATAAATTCAAGCTAAACCTGGGGGCTAATGTCGGGGATATACCCCGCGGTATGACCCGGCAGACAGTTATAACCCGGTGACAGTTATAACCCGGTGACAGTTATAAGCCGGCAGACGCTTCTAAGCCGGCAGACAGTTGTAACCCGATAGACAGTTATAACCCGGTCACAGTTGTAACCCGGCAGACAGTTATAACCCAGCAGATAGTTATAACCCGGCAGATAGTTATGACCTGGCAGACAGTTATGACCCGTCAGACAATTATGACCCGGCTGAAAGTTAAGTCCCGGAGACGAGTCCCAGAAGATGAGTCCCTGAAGATGAGTCTTGAAGATAAGCCCTGATTGTAAGCCGCCCGGTTAAGCCACCGGGCATAAGCCGCCCGGTTGTAAGCTGGCCGGTTGTAAGCCGCCCGGTTAAGCCGCCTGGTTAAGCCGCCCGTCTGAGATAAGAAGCCCGGGACTCAGAAGCCCATGAAGAGAAGCCCGCGATGGGAAGTCATAATAAGTTAAGTCTCAATCCGACTTAGACTCTACATGTAAACCACCCCTTCAACTTATATAAGGAGGGGCGGGTCACCCCAAGAGGGTCAGTTTTTAGACGTCTCAATAGACAGGTCCTAGACAAGTTCAAGTCACGAGAGATCGACAAATTAGAGACACTTGAGATTAGAGGTAGCGATTCCTCACCCTTGTAACCGAGATCGTCATCATCATCAATACAAGACGAGCAGGACGTAGGCTTTTACCTCCATCGGAGGGGCCAAACCTGGGTAAACTCGCGTCTCTCGATTCCGACCAACCCCTCTCAAGCCGCCACATAGTTGCGATGGCCTCACACCTAAGTCTGCTAACCCGGACATCTTGCCGTTACAAATCCACGACATGTACCGTGGCGGGCCCAAGAGGCCTGGGCGCCTCGGGGGCCGTCGGTGCGGCAGGGGCCTCATGAGGGTTGAGTGCTTCAGGGGCCGTCGGAGCGGCTGGGGCCTCAGGCGCTCCGGCTTGGGGAGAAGCGGGCTCCTCAGGATCCTGTGAGCTCCCTTGCTCCAGGCTCGGGGACCTGCCGTCGCCCGTCGATGTGGCGCGTGCGCTGGCTCACTCCTTCCTAACTGCCACCAATGCAGCGCTGGCGGAGTGGGGGGTGGTAGCCAGGTATAGCAGCAGGGGCTCCTGAGGGCAAGGCGCCACCATCACCGGCGGGCTCGTGAGGTACTGCTTGAGTTCCTCGAAGGCTGCGTCTGCCTCCAGGGTCCATTTGAAAGGGCCCTTCCTTTTCATGATCTTGAAGAATGGCAGGGCCCGTTGTAGGACCGAAAGTATGTCTAGAGGGGGGTGATTAGACTACTTGACCAAATAAAAGTTTTGCCTATACCAAGTTTTAGGGTTGACAATTTTTAGCATTTCATGGCAAGTCAAGTACACCCTACACATGCATGTCTAAGAGTATAGCAGCGGAAAGTAACAACAAGCATGTATAGAAAGGATAGGGTAGGAGGATCAAATGCAATTGTAGACACGATGATTTTTCCCGTGGTTCCGATAGGTGGTGCTATCGTACATCCACGTTTATGGAGTCTTCAACCCACAGAGGGTAACGGTCGCGAGAGTCCACGGAGGGCTCCACCCATAAGGGTCCACGAAGTAGCAACCTTGACTATTCCATAACGGCTTCCGTCCACGAAGGACTAGCCTCACTATGGGTAGATCTTAATGAAGTAGGCGATCTCCTTGCCCTTACAAACTTCTTGGTTCAACTCCACAACACGAAGTAGGAGGTTGCCAAGCGATACCTAACCAATCTAGGAGGCAGCACCCTCCAAAATGTAATAGGCTCGGTAATGACGATGAACTCCTTGCTCTTGTGCTTCAAGATGATAGACTCCACAACACACAATCACTCTCTCACAGATTTGGCTTGGTAGAATTGATGGGATTGGTGGAAAGAAAATTGGGGAGGCTAGAAATCAAGATCCATATGGTTGGAGTGGAAGATCTTGACCTCAACACAAGACTAGGTGGTTCTCTCTCAGAAAACTAGATGGGGCAAGTATGGAATAGTTCTGAGTGCTTCTCTTTCGAGTAGGTGGTGGTGAAGGGGTATATATAGGCATCCCCAAAAATCCAACCGTTACACACAAAATGACCAACTCGGTGACACCGATGTGTTAATCTCGGTGGTACCGAAGTGACCAAAAGGTGGGAACTTTTGAATCTCGGTGAGACCGATATAGGAAACTCGGTTGCACCGATACGGTGACCAACGGTCAGATTGACAATCTCGGTGACGCCGATCCAACAATCTCGGTTGCACCGATATTGTGAATTTGCATAACAGAGAGTTGGCAACCTAAACTCGGTGACACCGGTATGGTATCGGTTGCACCGAAGTGGCTAGGGTTTGGCTGAGTCTGTCTGAGGTTTAGAATCGGTGGCACCGAAATGGAAAGTTGGTTGCACCGATTTTGAGTATATGGCTTTGGACAGACTTTGGTGGGAGAGCTTCTGGGTGTTTTTGGTGACTATCACTTGTGCACGTATGAGCATTTTGTTCACCAACAAAACCTTACCCCCTTTTAATAGTATTGGCTTTCCTATGGACTCAAAGTGATTTCTCACAAATGTAAAATGTAGAGTCCTCTTCCTTGAAGCTTTGCCAATCTATTTCCTTGCATCTTGGGGTATTCCACAATCTCCTCAATCCTTTTGCCATCCCTATCATTGAACGTTTCCTGAAATATACTTGGTAGAAACATTAGTTCAATGACTTATATGTTGTTATAAATTACCAAAACCACCAAGGGAGCAAAAGTGCTTTCAATCTCCCCCTTTTTGGTAATTGATGACAACATATAGATCAAAGCTTCGACATATGATATAATCAATGAATATAATCGTCGCTTTGAGAAGTATGTGATAAGCAAGAGCTCCCCCTAAATTTGTGCATTATTTTGAATTTGCGTTTGAATGCAAATGCACAATCGATTAGGTACATAGGGCAATTCTTCCATGTCACATACAACTTGGTGGTGTGCGAGAATAATTAGAATGAACATCATAGCACAACACAATCAAGCAAAGGTGAATGATCATCTCATAAGCATTAAGATGATAGGAAATAGTAGCACAACACATAAAGCGTATGATCAAACACCACAAACATGTGTCACAAGCAACCAAAAGATCAAATGTTTGAAAAACGATAAAAACCAAATGCTCTCTCACTCGAAGCCTAAAGATCTATATACACTTCTCCCCCTTTGGCAACAAGTTACCAAAAAGTTCAAAGGCATATATCTAAGCGTTCTTGGGCTGATCTCCTCCGGTTGTTGATGAAGGAGTCGAGAGAACAGCGTCGGCGAAGATCTCTGCAGATGTCGTGGATGGAGTTGGAGTGGCAACTGGAGGAACTGGAACTGATGGAGCAGGAACTAAGGTGACAGCAGCAGGAGCTGATGAAGAGGGCCTCAAGTCCGGAGCTGACACAGTGGCTGATCTGGCCTGAGTGGTAAACTGTGTGCCTGGCCTGAGAGGTGATCCATCCTCATCATCATCATCATCATCTGAAGAAGAAGTCTGAGGAAGAGGCACTGAGTCAACTTCCTTCTTGAGCTCATTTACTGTCTTAATCAGCCCATCCACCTTATCATTAAGGGTCTTGATCCTGTTCTCGAAGATCCTCACGAGACTGTTCTGGTTGTCCAGAATCCCCTTAATGTCCTTCTTTATGTCCTGAACTGATGAGATCAAAAGATCCATTTGCTCGTTCCTGGATCTGGGGACCTGAGCACTAGTGGCTCTAGCTGCCTCTGCTTCTGCCTGAGCTGCAGCTGATGTGGGATGTTCTGGGTCCATCACCACAACGTTGTCCTCGAGATCTGGCTGTAGGGGCAAGTGGGGACGATCTAGAGCAAAAATGTGCTTCTCCAACTTTGAGTTGATGAGCATCTGAATAAAGGGTGCATAACAGCAAGAGCGCTTCTGATCAGCGGCAACCCTCTTGACTGTCTCTACAATCAAGTCCATGACTCTGATCCTGGTATGTTTGTCAAGGTGGATCAACATATTAATGGAGTAGCCTCGGATCATCTTTTCATCTCCTGACTTGGGCATCAAGGTATGCCTCAGAATGGTGTTCATGGTGCGGAGGCCAGCCTAAAGAAAGTAAATAGATCCTAGCCTGTGAGACTTCACGTTTGCAGCAGGGATCTCCTTATACATGTTGGCCATAGCATTGTGGCTCTCCTTGGATTCTGAGTAGACATCCAATTCACAATCCTGTGCTTCTGGGACTCCTAAGATGGTAGCCCACTCCTCGATAGTAGACTCGTACCTTGCACCTTCAGTCATCCATACAATCCTACCATCTCCATAGAAATGTGCAGTGGAGTAGAATTGCATGATCATCTCATCATTCCAAGCGGTGAACTCTCTGCCAACGAACTCGTCCAAACCAATGAAGTGGAAATTGTCTTGGACACTTGGAAAGTATTCCTCATTCTCCTTGATGAATTTCCAATCAACATACCGCATATCACTCACAGCTGGACTCTTGTCAAAAAGCACAGTCTCATAGAAATCCTGTTGCCCTTTGGTGTAGAATCTGTAGTCCACAGCTGTTTTCTTCCTTTGGGCATATGGATCAGCAGCTCTCCATGCCCTCAAGCCAGAGTCCTTCCTCTTCTTCATATCCTCAGCGATTGGATAGCTGGCATTATGTACTGGAAGGTGTGGCCTAAGCTTCATCAAAGCAGACATAGCATCCTCATCTTCAACTCTGGAGGTGGTTCCTTTGTTCTTCTCAGAAACTGGAATTTGCCTTGACAATCTCTTGGGCTTCTCAGCAGCAGGCTTCTTTGCAGCAGACTTCTTTGCAGCAGACTTAGTGCTCTTGGAAGCACCAGTCTTTGTCATAGCATCAGACATAAGCTTCTTTTGCTTCTTCTTGGGAGGGGCTTTCTCAACATGTTCTTCCTCCTCCTCAGCAGCAGCAGCAGCAGCCTCCTCAGGTTCCTCAAACATGGAGGTCTGCCTGCTAACAGCATAAACAATCCTTTTCCTGGCACCCTTCTTCTCACCTGTTTTCTTAGGCAATGACTTCTTTGGGGGTGACTCAAGGTGAAGAGCCATCTTTGTCCTAGCACCTTCAGGTTCTCTTCTAGCTTCTGAGCTAGCATAGACATTGTCAACAACTCTCCTGGAAGAAGTGGCTTCACTTGCAGCCTTCTTGGCAGCCTTCTCTTGCTTCTTAGCAAGAACCTCTTCTGGAACGAAGTCTGGATCCTCCTCATCTGAATTCAGCTTCTTCCTAGCCCTCGTAGCAGCCTTGGGCAAACCATGGGAACTAGGAGTGCCTGGTTCTGAAGATGAACTAGACTCAGGACTAGTGCCAGAATCCATCTCAGCACTTTGCTCTCTGAAGTTGTTCTCACTGTCCTCAGCACTCGACATATCTGACCCTGTGAATAGAGTATAGAGGAGCATAATAAGATGAGTCATCACAAAATAAGGCTGGTTTTTGAAAGATTGAACAAAAGATTTTCAAGATTTTGCATTCTGTCCCATGAATATCGGTACAGCTGAAGCAAAATTGTCGGTGTCACCGAGACTGACTATCTCATTAACAGAAACTTGGCACTCTTTTCGGTGGGACCGAAAAGAAGCACTCGGTTTCACCGAGACAGTTCTCCGCAGCACAGACAGGAAAATCGGTGGTACCGATTTTCTCACTTCGGTTATACCGAGATTCATTGGGCGGAAGGCAAACCCTAGAAAATCTATCATTCGCTAACTACAGGAAGTTTTAGTGGATTGAGAGGATTGCAAATGGTGGCTTATAGATAATATTGAATCCAATGCGCGAGAATCAGACGGGGAGTGCAAGGAAGAACGAATCCGTACCCTAACTCGGTGACGGACCCGCTACGGCAGCGACGGCGGCGAAGATGCCCGTCGACGGCGAGGATCCCAGCGGCGGAGGAGCGCGGGGAGACAAGGTCGACGACCAGGGGGTCCCGAAGCGGCAGCTTAGGGTTCTGAGGCACGACGGTTTGAGGATGAATTTCAAAACGTCGGGGTCCACAGTATATATACCCACCACTGTCGGTGATGCCGATTCTAGATTTTCGGTGTCACTGAGTTTCTCAACTGTCAGTTGATAGGGAAACTCGGTGTAACCGAGAATATGGAATCGGTAGTACCGAGATAGAAAACCAGATCAACCCTAGGCATTCGGTGAGACTGAGAGTTGTGGGTTGGTTCCACCGAGATGCACTTGGGAGGTTTTAATGGTCAGTCCTTGTCGATACGGAACTCCGAGTGCTCCACACACAGAGGGATCGAAAAGTACTTGTTCAAATTTTGTGATGCAGCATGAATGGAATTGAGGTGAGAAAGCATAGATAGCTAAAGAGTGGTCCTAGGCATTCTTGTCCATCCAATTGGCAAAAGATAAAACAAAGGCCAAATAGCAACAATTGGATGTCCTCGAATGAGAAAATAAATGCAGACCAACATGCTCACACAATAGAATGTCAAATGAAATCATGACAAACATGCACATACACACTAGCATCTAACAAGCACTTGGGCGATGACAAAGTCATCTATATATGAGTATTTGACTTAGGAGCCATGTAAGAATACTTGATCATAGGTCATACTCATCGTTTAAGCACAAGTGGGGTTACCACTTTTACATAAAGCATTTAATGTTGTCACATACTAAGAGATGCTTTGACTCAAGTCTTAGAGTAAAGCTCCCCCTAGACGTGACATCCCCCCATAAGAGGGACAAACTAACCTTGGGTTTTGTCGATGAAGACTTCATGTTGGTGAGGTAGTTGTGGATGCTCAAAGTTGATGAAGATCACCAAGAGTTGGGAGCATCCTTGTTGTTTCCTTACTCTTCTCACCTACATGGGTTAGACCCAACACACAAGAGACAAATACAAGGATATCTATGGACATGGAGTGCAAAACATGTGTTATGATGTCCATAGATTTGTTGATTACCTTGTCCCTTGCTTACCTTTGAGGGAATGTGTGACTCCTTGAACTATTGCATAGAGTTGATGTTGATTGCAAATAGTTCTTGCCAATTATGAATGTGAGTGAATTTCATTAGCGGAGTCACCCCTCAAGAACTCTCTAGTTCTTCTTCTTGGGAACCCACATCAAGTTGATGGGGATCCTTGGTGTTGTAGTAGCCTTTGTAGAAGTTGAGCTTGACGTAGCCTTGGGAACCCACTCCACCATAGCTAGGGATTCATCTTCATATGAGTCAATGTCCTCTTGAAGCTTGTTATTGCCCTTGAGCTTGTGGTCTTGTGGTGGAAGATCATCTTGAGTGCTTGTCCTCTTGGGAAGAGTATTTTCATACTTCTCCTTTTGAGGAACAAACTTTGGCTCGGGATATTGACCTTCTTCCCATTCAACTCCACTAGCGTTGAAGTAGCCAACACCACGATTCTTCCGGTATCCTCCGTGCTTGCGTACAATTTCCTCAAATTGCTTACACCCGACAAGACTCTTGTAGATACCTTTTTCTATAATTCCTTTCAATAAAGCATTTTCTTGCTCAAGTGTAACTTGGCTAAGAGAATCATCATTAGTGGAATCAATAGAACTACTAGGAGCAACATCATTAGGTTTAGCATTTTTATTATTGCTACTAGTTGAAGAACCTTTCTTGCCTTTGTTACTAGTTTGTTTAGATTTAACTTGTGGCATGAATGTAGACAAGAGTAGTTGTTTGGCTAGATAAGATGAAGTCTTCTTTCGGAGATCATCATTGATAGCTTTGAGAAACTCATGCTCTTGCTCCAAGTTGAGCTTCTCGAAGCGTAGCTTCTCATGAGTTCTCACAAGCTCTCTATGATCTTCAAGAGTAGATTCATGAGCTAACTTAAGAGTGTTTAGTTCTTTAGTTAGTTCTTCTATTTTCACCTTATCATCATCAATTGACTTATCTTGACTAGCATGAGAATTATCAAGTTCATTTTGATCAACATCACTAGTATTATCACAAAGCAAGTCATCATCACAAAGCAAATCATCTTCATCACTATCAAAATCAAGATACTCGGGGTGTGATACCTTGGGGCCTTTAGCCATGAAGCAACTTCCACTCCCTTCATTCGGTGAGTCAAATAGATCATGGGAGTTGGTAGTCACTAGAGCAATTCCGGCAACACCATCATCTTGACTATAGTCGGAGTCAGAGTGATAGCTTCTCTCAGAGTTGTTGTCGGAGTCGGAGCCGGAAACCCATTCACCAACATGAACTTGATGTTTCCTTCTTGTGTAGCTCTTGGTGTACTTGTCCTTCTTCTCCGAATCTCTACTTCTCCTTGAGTGTCTTCGTTCATAACAATCATCTCTACTCCTTTTCTCTCTTTGAGGTGATTCATTCCTTGAGCTTCGTCTTCGAGGTGACTCTTCTCTTCGTTTGTAGGGAGCCGTGCACTCATTGGAGTAGTGTCCGGGCTTCCCACAATTGTAGCAATTGCGGTCACGACTTGATGAACGCTTCTCATCATATCTTGAGTTGGAGCTTCTTTCTTTGCCTCTATTCTTGTAGAACTTGTTGAATTTTTTGACCATGAGACTTATCTCTTCATTGGTGACAAGGTTGTTGCTTGAAGTTGCGGGAGCATCACTTGTGGCTTTGTAAGCACCGCTAGACTTGTGATGAAGCTCTTCCTTGTCTTTGAGTGTCATCTCATGAGCAACAATCCTTCCAATGACTTCCGTAGGCTTGAGATCTTTGTAGTTGGGCATCATTTGGATCAATGTGCACACGGTGTCGTATCTCTCATCCAAAGCTCTAAGTATCTTCTTGATAATGAATTTGTCGGTCATTTCTTCACTTCCTAAGCCGGCAATCTCATTTGTGATGAGAGCTAGCCTAGAGTACATCTCTGCGACTCCTTCACCATACTTCATCTTGAACTTGTCAAGCTGACCTTGAAGAACATCTAACTTGGATTCTCTCACGGACTCGGTTCCTTCGTGCATATCAACCAAAGTATCCCAAATCTCTTTTGCATTCTCAAGATGGCTGATTTTGTTGAATTCTTCTGGGCATAGGCAGTTGAATAGAATGTCGCATGCTTGAGCGTTGTATTGCAACATCTTCAATTCATCCGCGGTCGCTTCACGATCCGGTTCCTTTCCATCCGAAAAGAATTCACCTTGCAAGCCAACACGAACAACAGCCCAAACGGCGGGGTTATGACCAAGAATATGCATTTTCATTTTGTGCTTCCAACTAGCAAAATTAGTGCCATCAAAGTACGGACCTCTACGGTGATAACTTCCCTCACTAGACGCCATACTCTCCTAGGTTGTGAGACCAATGCAATGAAGACTAAAGCTCTGATACCACTTGTAGGACCGAAAGTATGTCTAGAGGGGGGGTGATTAGACTACTTGACCAAATAAAAGTTTTGCCTATACCAAGTTTTAGGGTTGACAATTTTTAGCATTTCATGGCAAGTCAAGTACACCCTACACATGCATGTCTAAGAGTATAGCAGCGGAAAGTAACAACAAGCATGTATAGAAAGGATAGGGTAGGAGGATCAAACGCAATTGTAGACACGATGATTTTTCCTGTGGTTCCGATAGGTGGTGCTATCGTACATCCACGTTTAAGGAGTCTTCAACCCACGGAGGGTAACGGTCGCGAGAGTCCACAGAGGGCTCCACCCATAAGGGTCCACGAAGTAGCAACCTTGACTATTCCATAACGGCTTCCGTCCACGAAGGACTAGCCTCACTATGGGTAGATCTTCACGAAGTAGGCGATCTCCTTGCCCTTACAAACTTCTTGGTTCAACTCCACAACACGAAGTAGAAGGCTCCCAAGCGACACCTAACCAATCTAGGAGGCACCACCCTCCAAAAGGTAATAGGCTCGGTAATGACGATGAACTCCTTGCTCTTGTGCTTCAAGATGATAGACTCCTCAACACTCAATCACTCTCTCACAGATTTGGCTTGGTAGAAGAGATGGGATTGGTGGAAAGCTAATTGGGGAGGCTAGAAATCAAGATCCATATGGTTGGAGTGGAAGATCTTGACCTCAACACAAGACTAGGTGGTTATCTCTCAGAAAACTGGATGGGGCAAGTATGGAATAGTTCTGAGTGCTTCTCTTTCGAGTAGGTGGTGGTGAAGGGGTATATATAGGCATCCCCAAAAATCCAACCGTTACACACAAAATGACCAACTCGGTGACACCGATGTGTTAATCTCGGTGGTACCGAAGTGACCAAAAGGTGGCAACTTTTGAATCTCGGTGAGACCGATATAGGAAACTCGGTTGCACCGATAAGGTGACCAACAGTCAGATTGACAATCTCGGTGACGCTGATCCAACAATCTCGGTTGCACCGATATTGTGAATTTGCATAACAGAGAGTTGGCAACCTAAACTCGGTGGCACCGGTATGGAATCGGTTGCACCGAAGTGGCTAGGGTTTGGCTGAGTCTGTCTGAGGTTTAGAATCGGTGGCACTGAAATGGAAAGTTGGTTGCACCGATTTTGAGTATATGGCTTTGGACAGACTTTGGTGGGAGAGTTTGTGGGTGTTTTTGGTGACTATCACTTGTGCATGTATGAGCATTTTGTTCACCAACAAAACCTTACCCCCTCTTAATAGTATTGGCTTTCCTATGGACTCAAAGTGATTTCTCACAAATGTAAAATGTAGAGTCCTCTTCCTTGAAGCGTTGCCAACCTATTTCCTTGCATCTTGGGGTATTCCACAATCTCCTCAATCCTTTTGCCATCCCTATCATTGAACGTTTCCTGAAATATACTTGGTAGAAACATTAGTTCAATGACTTATATGTTGTTATAAATTACCAAAACCACCAAGGGAGCAAAAGTGCTTTCACCCGTTCGCCGAGCTTGGAGATGAAGCGCCCCAAGGAGGTCACGCACCACGCCAATTTCTGCATTTTCTTGAGGGTCTGGGGCGCGCTCATCTTTTTTATGGCCTTGATCTTCTCCGGGTTCGCCTCGATTCCCCGATGCGATACTAGGAAACCGAGCAGCTGGCCTGAGGGGACCCCGAAGACGCACTTCTCCGGGTTGAATTTCAGGTTCACCTCCCTCGGGCAGGCGAATGTCTCCTCCAAGTCCCCGATCAGGGTCTTGGCCGCCTTAGACTTGACCACGATGTCGTCGACATAGGCTTCTGCATTCCTCCCGAGCTGCAGGCCCAGGGCGATGTGCATCATCCGCTGGAAGGTTGCCCCGGCGTTCCGCAGCCCGAAGGGCATGCACGTGTAGCATAATACCCCGCACGAGGTGAGGAAGGCCGTCTTCTCGACATCCTCCACCGCCATTTTGATCTGATGGTAGCCTGAGAAGGTGTCCAGGAAGCACAGGAGGTCGCACTCCGCGGTGGAGTCCACGATCTGATCGCTGCGCAGCAGCGGGAATTGATCTCGGGGGCAGGCTTTGTTGAGGCCCGTGAAGTCGATGCACATACGCTCCGTCCCGCCTTTCTTCGGGACGGCCACTAGGTTGGCCACCCATTCTGGGTAACGCACCTCCAGGATGACCCCGGCCTCCTTCAGCTTGCCGACCTCCTGGGCGATGAACGCCTGCTTCTCCTAAGCTTGCCTCCTTGCCTTCTGCTTTACCGGACGTGCGTTCGGGCACACCATGAGGTGGTGCTCGATCACGTCCCTTGGGACCCCCACCAGGTCAGAGGCGCTCCACGCGAACGCGTCCTTGTTCGCATGGAGGAAGGACACCAACGCCTCCTCCTGACCCTGAGGCAAGTCGGCGCAAATGGTGAAGGTAGGGCCAGGGTTTCCTTCGTCCACCAGCACCTGCTTCATCTCCGCCCGACTCTGGGAGAACTGCTGCCTCTTCTTCACCGGCGCGACGTCGAGGATACCCCCAGGTTCCTCCGCAGCCTGCGCGGTGTCCCCGGCACAGGTGCGCGTCGCGGCCGCCGCTTTGTAGGAGAGCTTGAGCACGTGGGACGCGTCCTTGACATCCCCCACGACGGTGAGGATGCCGCCGCTCCCGGGCATCTTGATGACGTTGTAGCCCGGGTGCATTGCCGCCATGAACTGGGCGAGGGCGGGGTAGCCAAGTATCGCGTTGTACGGCAGGTGGAGGTGGGCGACATCGAAGTCGACCTGCTCGGTGCGGAAGTTGGAGCGGGTGCCGAAGGTGACGGGGAGGCGCACCCGCTCCACGGGGACGGCGGATCCGCCGACCACCCCAGAGAAGGGCCTTAAAGGCGCGAGCTGGTCACGAGGTAGCTGCAGCGCGTCAAAGGCCTCCACGGAGATGACGTTGAGGCCGGTGTCACCATCTATGAGGGTCCTGGAGATGGCCACGCCGCGTATGGTTGGCGTGCACAACATGGGGAGCGTTCCAGCGGCCGCCGTCGTCTTGGGGTGGTCGTCGGGGCCGAAGGTGATGTCGGTCTCTGGCCATGCGCGGCGCGGCGTGGGCTCGGGCCGCGGCCGAATCGCTCCTACATGGCGTAGGAACCGCTTGACTTGGTGGCCGGAGGGCGGCGCCTGCAACCCACCGAGGATGCAGGCGACCACGGGTCCGGCCCTGCGCGTCCCGGCGCCATCGCGCGCCATGGGCCTGCTGGCGTCGGGGATCTCGTCCGCCACGGAGTTGCCAAACCGGGGCTTGGCTGTCGCCGCAAACGGGGAAGCTCCCACATGACCCCTACCTGGCATGCCAAATGTCGGATTTTGGGCTCCGCAAAACCTTCAAGGTTCGAACACAGGGGCGTGCCCGGAGATTCCCTGCAGCTTCGCCCTACTCAGCTCACTACTCGATGACTAAGACGACGAACTCGCGAGATGACGAGGAAGAATATGAACACGGTTGTTTACCCAGGTTCGGGCCACTGCGAAGCATAATACTCTACTCCTGCTTTGGTTGATTGCCTCTCGTGGAGGTTATGGTGGATGAACTAGTACAAGTTTTAGGAGCCTCGCGAGGGCGTTCCTGAGGTGTTCTTCGCCCTTTGCTAGCTTTGTGGTGGATCGGACGGATCGACTGGCCTCGGATCGGAGGGGGTCCTTCTCTACGGTGCAGCCTAGTCTCTATATATAGCAGTGGCCCAGGTCCTCTTCCCTTATTGCAATGGCGGGAAGGGATACCACAACGGCCAAATTTGAAGGGGGACAGGACTACACCCCGCCCTGTCCAAAGGCGGTCTTCGCCTGCAAAGTAGCTGTCGATGAAGCAGAGGTGGGCTCGGCGATGACATCCATCCTCCGGGGCTCGTGGTCATGGTCTTGTTTCACCGAAATGGAAACCTTTGGCGGGCACTTTGGGAACCCGCGTACGTCTTTGCTCCCCTTGCACTAAAGGGGAAACTGCTCCGCCTGGCGCGCTGGCGCCCACCTGTCCTTCCTTGCGTCACCCTTGACTCCTGAGGCCGGGCCCTGCATAGAGATCTCCGCCGCTCCGGAGGGGGCCTTGGGAGGACCCCCGCATGCCGATCTTGGCGCTGCTCTCCCTCGCGAGCCTAGGGTCCTTGCGAGGGCCTTGTCTCGAGTGGGGCTGCATCTAGTTGTGCTTGGCTGACAAAGTGGGCCATGCCCTGGGCCGTAGGCAGGCAGTTCTGGGTACCCCCATTCCCAGAACGCCAACAGATTGACCTGAAAATTTATGGAGAATATTTTTGGAATTAATAAAAAATACTGGCGAAAGAATCAACCGGAGGAGGTCCACCACCTGGCCAAAAGCCAGGGGGGCGCGCCCCCCTGTCTTGTGGGCCCCCTGGAGCTCCGCCGACCTCATATCCAACCCTATATATTCCTATTCGGGGAGAAAAAAATCAGAGAGAAGAGTTCATCCCGTTTTACGATACGGAGCCGTCGCCACCTCCTGTTCTTCCTCGGGAGGGCAGATCTGGAGTCTGATTTGGGCTCCGGAGAGGGGAAATCGACGCCGTCGTCATCACCGACCATCCTTCATCACGAATTTCATGATGCTCTCATCCGTTCGTGAGTAATTCCATCGTAGGCTTGCTGGACGGTGATGGGTTGGATGAGATCTATTATGTAATCGAGTTAGTTTTGTTAGGGTTTGATCCCTAGTATCCACTATGTTCTGAGATTGATGTTGCTATGACTTTGCTATGCTTAATGCTTGTCACTAGGGCCCGAGTGCCATGATTTCAGATCTGAACCTATTATGTTTTCATGAATATATATGTGTTCTTGATCCTATCTTGCAAGTTGTAGACACCTATTACGAGTTATGATCTGCATCCCCCAGGGTGACAATAACTGGGATTCTTTCCGGTGATTACCGTAGTTTGAGTAGTTCATGTATTCACTAAATGCTAATTCTTCGGTCCGGTTCTCTATTAAAAGGAGGCCTTAATATCCCTTAGTTTCCATTAGGACCCCGCTGCCACGGGAGGGTAGGACAAAAGATGTCATGCAAGTTATTTTCCATAAGCACGTATGACTATATATGGAATACATGCCTACATTACATTGATGAATTGGAGCTAGTTCGGTATCACCCTATGTTATAACTATTGCATGATGAATGCCATCCAACATAATTATCCATCACTGATCCGTTGCCTACGAGCTTTTCACATATTGATCTTTACTAAGTTACTTTTCCGTTGCTACTGTCACAATCACTACAATACTGCTACTGTCACTTTTGCCATCGTTACCGTTACTTCCATACTACTTTGCTACTAAATACTTTGCTGCATATAATAAGTCTTTCAGGTGTGGTTGAATTGACAACTCAGCTGCTAATACTCAAGAATATTCTTTGGCTCCCCTTGTGTCGAATCAATAAATTTGGGTTGAATACTCTACCCTCGAAAACTGTTGCGATCCCCTATACTTGTGGGTTATCAAGACCTTTTTCTGGTGCCGTTGCCGGGGAGCATAGCTCTATTCTCTGAGTCACTTGGGATTTATATCTGTTGATCACTATGAAGAATCTGAAAGACCCAAAAACTAAAATCTATCCCTCTACTTCGAGGGGAGGTAAGGAACTACCATCTAGCTTTGCAATTGATTCACCTTCTGTTATGAGTAAACTTGCGACACCACCACCTGCTAGTAATTCTGATATGTCGCAAGTAATTGATGATTCCACTTCTGGTATGCATGATGCTTATGATGATACTTTGCTTGATAATATTGTGCCAATGGATGAATTTCTTGATGAACAAATTGCTAGAGTGAATGCTGAAACTGATGATATTTCTGAATCTGATGAAATTATTGAAACTGAACACTATGATACACCTGCTAGACCTAGCTCTCCTAGATATGAACTGCCTAATATACCTAAGGGTTATGTTATGGAAGGAGAGGTAGCTAGGGACTTTCTTGCTTGTAAGGATAGAGATGATCTTAAGAAATTGCTATGCAAGTGGAAGGAAAAATCTTTGAATGCTAGAATGCAATATGATCCTAAGTTTGCTACTTCACCTATCTTTGTTACTGATAAGGATTATGAATTCTTTGTCGATCCTGAGTTAATTACTTTGATTGAATCTGATCCTTTCCATGGTTATGAATCTAAAACTGTTGTGGCACATCTTACTAAATTGAATGATATAGCCACCCTATTCACTCATGAGGAAAAAATTCGCAATTACTATATTCTTAAGTTGTTTCCTTTCTCATTAAAGGGTGATGCTAAGATATGGTTTAATTCTCTTTCTCCTGGTTGTGTGCGTAGTCCCCAGGATATGATATACTACTTCTCTGAAAAATATTTTCCTGCCCATAAGAAACAAGCTGCCTTGCAGGAAATATTTAACTTTGTGCAAATTGAAGAAGAGAGTCTCCCACAAGCTTGGGGGAGGCATCTCCAATTACTTAATGCTTTGCCTGATCATCCTCTCAAGAAAAACGAAATACTTGATATCTTTTATAATGGACTAACCGATGCTTCTAGGGACCACCTAGATAGTTGTGTTGGTTGTGTTTTCAGGGAACAAACTGTTGAACAAGCTAACTACTATTGAATAATATATTGAGCAATGATAATGATTGGACTATTCCCGAACTACCTCCAAAGCCCACTCCAAAGAAAAGAGGTATTCTATTTCTCAGTCCTGAAGATATGCAAGAGGCAAAGAAATCTATGAAAGAAAAGGGTATTAAAGCCGAAGACGTTAAGAATCTACCACATATTGGAGAAATACATGGTCTTGATAACCCGACACAGGTAGTAGAGGTAAATTCTCTTTGTAGATTTGATGAAGGTGATATTCCTTATAATAAGTCTGCTAGCCAATGCTTGGATGAGTTTGATAACTTTATAGAAAATTTCAATGCTTATGTTGGTAGACAATTGAAACACAATGCTTACATGCTTGATCGCTTAGGTGATTATATGAGTAGAACTATCAATGATCTTAAGCTTATTAGTAAACATGCTTTCATGGTAACTACTCAAGTAGAACAAGTACTTAAGGCACAAAATGATTTGCTTAATGAGATGAATGGTAAGAACAATGATCATTCTGTTAGAGTTGTGACTAGAGGTGGTAAGATGACTCATGAACCTTTGTATCCCGAGGGCCATCCTAAGAGAATTGAGCAAGATTCTCAAAGAACTAATTCTGATGCACCTAATCATCCTAGTAATAAAGGGAAAAAGAATGACGATAGGACTTTGCATGCTGCTAGTGAACTTGTTATAGATACGCATGAAAACCCAAATGATATTTCTATTTATGATGCTGAGACACGATCTGGTAATGAACATGAGCCTAGTGATAATATTAATGATGATGTTCATGTTGACGCTCAACCTAGTAATGATAATGATGTGGAGATTGAACCTGCTGTTGATCTTGATAACCCACAACCTAAGAACAAAAGATATGACAAAAGAGACTTTATTGCTAGGAAGCATGGTAAAGAAAGAGAGCCTTGGGTTCAGAAACCCATGCCATTTCCTCCTAAGCCATCCAAGAAAAAGGATGATGAGGACTTTGAGCGCATTGTTGGAATGCTTAGACCAGTTTTTTTGCGTATGCACTTGACTGATATTCTGAAAATGTCTCCTTATGGTAAGTATATGAAAGATATTGTGACAAATAAAAGAAAGATACTGGAAGCTGAGATTTCCACCATGCTTGCTAATTATACCTTTAAGGGTGGAGTACCAAAGAAACTAGGAGATCCCGGAGTACCTACTATACCATGCTCTATTAAAAGAAATTATGTTAAAACTGCTTTATGTGATCTTGGAGCTGGTGTTAGTGTTATGCCTTTCTCTTTATATCATAGACTTGATTTGAATAAGTTGACACCTACTGAAATCTCCTTGCAAATGGCTGATAAATCAACTGCTTTACCCATCGGTATTTGTGAGGATGTGCCTGTTGTAGTTGCAAATGTTACTATCTTAACGGACTTTGTTATTCTTGATATTCCCGAGGATGACAGTATGTCGATCATCCGTGGTAGACCCTTTTTGAACACTGCAGGGGCTGTTATTGATTGCAACAAAGGCAATGTCACTTTTCATGTTAATGGTAATGAGCATACGGTACACTTTCCGAAGAAACAACCTCAAGTTCATAGTATCAACTCCATTGGAAAAATTTCAGCGATTATTATTGGAGATTTTGAATTCCCTCTCCCTACTACCAAAAAGAAATATGATATACTTATTGTTGGGGACATGCATATCCCCATTGAGGTAACCTAGTGTTATTCGAAAATTCTCCGGTTTCGTGTCATTCGAAAAAAGTTTGTCAATAAGACTTGATCAACCTTATTGATGGATTCTTTTTGACGGGCATGAGATGGATGAATTTAGAAAGGACAACCTTCTGTACCCAACTTTTACTTTCTGTTATTTAGAGTTAATTACAGTAAAAATGCTATTATTTTTCTGTTTTCTGTTTTATCCGTGCAATAAAAAAGTGACCTGAAAATAAAAGTTCTCCAAATGCCCTGAAAATGTAGTATGATTTTTTCTGGAATATTTAAGAATTTTTGCCACTAAGAACACATCAGGGGGTTGCACCAGTGGGCCACAAGCCTCCAGGGCACGCCCACCCCCTGGGCGCGCCCCCTGGCTTGTGGGTCCCACGTAGGCCCCCCTCACTTATTCCAGCCACCATCCACTTCGTGTTCCTCCAGAAAAAATCCCACCATTGCTCAAACCCGTGTTCTAGCTCATTTTGCTGCCATTTTCGATCTTCTTGTGCAAAGCTCCATTTGCAAAACTGTTTTGAAGGATTGATCTGCGGTATGTGACTCCTCCAATAGTCCAATTAGTTTTTGTTCTAGTGCTTTATATATTGCAAAAAATTTCTGCTATGGTGACCTTGTTCTTCAGCTTGCATGTCAAATTTGTATGGTCCCAAGTAGTTTTGATGCATGATATAGCCTCTAGGTACTTGTGGGAGTAGTTGCTATAAGTTTTGTTGAGTTTTGTTCACCTTTATTGTGAGTCACTAAAAATTTCAGAAAAAATGACGAGGAGATTATTAAGAGGCTCTTCAAGCCAGGGCTCTAAAGAAGATGAAAATGAGGTGAGGAAGAAGTCCAAATATAATCTTCCTCGCGTCGCGGAGGTTCGGCCATGTGAATGGCCAAGTGATGCATTCTTGAGGGCGGCCGGAATTTATGAAGATTTTTATTATTTGGCTGAGAATGCAGGCATCACCGACTTCCTCAACGATAAGTGTGACTAGTACCTCCTACTCACTAGTATCTTCATGCAAAATTTTCACTTTAATCCAAGGAAGAATCCTCCCATGGTAGAATTTTACTTATATGATGTGCCTAAGGAGATGAAACTTTATGATTTTTGCAAAGTTTGCAAAATACCTTATGATGGCAGCACCAGTGAACCACGTCCTAGAGACATGTAGGACTTTATTGCCGCAATCACTGTAGGGGAAGAGAGAGGGGTGTCAAAGGCAAGAGCGGCTAATTTACATTTTCCTGTTCTACGCTATTATTCATTATTCGTGGGGAGATGTTTAGTTGGTCATGGGGAGAGTGGAAGCCTTAGTGCTCCCGACCTCGCCATTCTGCGCCACGCTTTACTTGCTGATAGAACTTTTAGTCTGGGCACTATAGTGGCTCAATGGTTGAACTTAAACCATTCAAAGGGCACCATATTCGGAGGTATCTATGCATCGCGTCGAGCCGAACACTTTAAAATACCCATTAGGCTTGACGAGGAAGAGGAAATGTTGCTACCTACAAGATATTTAGACTATGATAGTATGGTAGCACATGATTTTATTAGGAGGGATAATGATAGAAGGCTGATTTACAACCTAGTATTTAGTCAGGGTACTTGTGAGATTATTACTCTGCTTGCTTCTTCTTTGTTCGATATCCATTCGGGCAGGTACACTATTATGCCCGAGGACATCTACAGATATTGGGGTATGTCGCAACCCCCAGCACCAGAGTCGGCACTAGCCCTTGATCCGTATCAGGATCTAGTTTTTCAATGGGAGCCACAGGAGCTCGCCAACCAGTGGAACCCTCAGTATCCTCCGGAGTATCCGGGAGATGGTTATATCCAGCCATGGCACTAGACCAACTTAGGCCAAAAGCCTAAGCTTGGGGGAGTATGTATTTCTCACCGACATTACATTCATGTTCACACACTCATTCCAGTTGTCGGTGCTTATACATTTTCATTGTATCATCCATTTTATTTTATTTCTTCTTTCCGCTTTCTTCTGGTGTGCTTGATTTACCTTGAGAAAATCCAAAAAAAAATAGTTCTAGCTTTACCTTTCAGTTTGTTTAGTTGTAGCATTAAAAGAAAACCCAAAAAGATTTCTCGTTCTTCTTTTGCTTGTTGGGAGGTTTCCCGTGTAAATAGTTTTTCCCATTATTGTTTCGAAATTTCTTTTCTTTGGGTCATAAGGAGAAGGCCACGATGAAAATGTTGAGTGGCTCTCATATGCCTTATTGTTTATCTTACATAGAGCCCATATTACCTTGCCTTCTCCTTTGAGTTATTGTTTGCAGATTCCAGCTTAGTCCAATGCACGTGCACTCTCATTATTATTCACACCGTTGGTCGTGCAAGTGAAAGGCAATAATGATGATATATGATGAAGTGATTGAGATGGAGAAAAGCTGGTATGAACTCGACTTATTTTGTTTTTGTAAATACGATTAGCTCATCATTCTGGATTTAGCTCATTATGGATGAAACTTGTTTGCAATAACAATTAGTGATTATAGTTATTCATGCCATGCTTAATTAGCTAAGAGTGTATAATGGTTTGTCTTGAGTGCCAACATGCATTTTAAAATGGTTGTGATGTAGTATGATAGGATGGTATCCTCCTCTGAATGATTCAAGTGGCTTGACTTGGCACATGTTCATGCATGTAGTTGAAACAAAACCAACATAGCCTCCACGATATTTATGTTCATGGTGATTTATATCCTACTCATGCTTGCATTCAATGTTGGTTAATCTCAAAGCATGTTTATGACTGTTGTCGCTCTCTAGTTGGTCACTTCCCAGTCTCTTGCTAGCCTTCACTTGTACTAAGCGGGAATACTGCTTGTGCATCCACTTTCATAAACCCAAAGTTGTTCCATATGAGTCCACCATACCTACCTATATGCGGTATTTACCTGCCGTTCCAAGTAAATTTGCATGTTCCAAACTCTAAACCCTCAAATAATATTCTGTTTTGCATGCCCGAATCACTCATGTAGTAACTAGGGGCTGTCAGTATCTTCCATGCTAGGTGGGTTATTCTCACGATATGTGTTGATTCACTATCATTCACGAGAAAGTGGCTGGTATTCGGAATGCCCAGTTCCATGCTCAAAATCAAATCAAAATATAATGAAACAAAATTCCCCCAGGACTGTTGTTTGTATGGACGGCACCCGTGGATTCGGCTCGCCGTGGAGTGTGATTGATTGGTGGAGGGGGAGTAAAAACTTTACTATTCTACTTGGGAACCGCCTATAATGTATCTTGCATGGAAGATACCGAGATATCTCGGTTGTTATGTTGACAATGAAAGCATATCGCTCAAAATTATTATTCATCCCTGTTTTAAAAGCTCGAGCTCTGGCACCTCTGCAAATCAATGCTTCCCTCCGTGAAGGGCCTATCTATTTTACTTTACTGTTGAGTCATCCTCTTCTTATAAAAAGCATCAGTTAGAGAGCACCACCATCATTTGTATGCTTTGTTATTAATTGATATTGAGTATGAGTGTGACTGGATCTC
This sequence comes from Elymus sibiricus, assembly GCA_039707655.1. Lineage (NCBI taxonomy): Eukaryota > Viridiplantae > Streptophyta > Magnoliopsida > Poales > Poaceae > Elymus > Elymus sibiricus. The sequence continues at coordinate 96,014,769 of CM077663.1, read as the reverse complement.
TTTTACCATGAATTACAATGTCTAGTCAGTCCTTGTTCTTTGGAGGTGCTCTGCATTTATGTTTTGCGGTCTCAGAAAGGGCTAGCGAGATACCATTATATCATATTGTATCATGATTGTTTTGATAAAATTGTTGTCATCCGAGATTTATTATTATTGCTAGCTAGTTGGTTATGCCATTGATATGAGTAAATGTGAGACCTAAATGTTATTGTGAATATGGTTAGTCCATAATCCTTGCTGAAAATCTGAACAACAGTTAGACATATTTATAACAACAAGATCAAACAGAGTTTGTAAAAGTTTTTCTTTGTCACTTTCAGTTTGTCAACTGAATTGCTTGAGGACAAGCAATGGGTTAAGCTTGGGGGAGTTGATACGTCTCCATCGTATCTACTTTTCCAAACTCTTTTGCCCTTGTTTTGGACTCTAATTTGCATGATTTGAATAGAACTAACCCGGACTGACGCTGTTTTCAGCAGAATTGCCTTGGTGTTATTTTTGTGCAGAAATAAAAGTTCTCAGATTGACCTGAAAATTTACGGAGAATATCTTTGGAATTAATAAAAAATACTGGCGAAAGAATCAACCGGAGGAGGTCCACCACCTGGCCAAAAGCCAGGGGGGCGCGCCCCCCCCTAGGGCATGCCCCCCTGTCTTGTGGGCCCCCTGGAGCTCCGCCGACCTCAAATCCAACCCTATATATTCCTATTCGGGGAGAAAAAAATCAGAGAGAAGAGTTCATCCCGTTTTACGATACGGAGCCGTCGCCACGTCCTGTTCTTCCTCGGGAGGGCAGATCTGGAGTCTGATTTGGGCTCCGGAGAGGGGAAATCGACGCCGTCGTCATCACCGACCATCCTTCATCACCAATTTCATGATGCTCTCAGCCGTTCGTGAGTAATTCCATCGTAGGATTGCTGGACGCTGATGGGTTGGATGAGATTTACCATGTAATCGAGTTAGTTTTGTTAGGGTTTGATCCCTAGTATCCACTATGTTCTGAGATTGATGTTGCTATGACTTTTCTATGCTTAATGCTTGTCACTAGGGCCCGAGTGCCATGATTTCAGATCTGAACCTATTACGTTTTCATGAATATATATGTGTTCTTTATCCTATCTTGCAAGTTGTAGATACCTATTACGAGTTATGATCCGCATCCCCCAGGGTGACAATAACTGGGATTCTTTCAGGTGATTACCGTAGTTTGAGGAGTTCATGTATTCACTAAGTGCTAATGCTTTGGTCCGTTTCTCTATTAAAAGGAGGCCTTAATATCCCTTAGTTTCCATTAGGACCCCACTGCCACGGGAGGGTAGGACATAAGATGTCATGCAAGTTCTTTTCCATAAGCACGTATGACTATATATGGAACACATGCCTACATTAGATTGATGAATTGGAGCTAGTTCTGTATCACCCTATGTTATAACTGTTGCATGATGAATGCCATCCGACATAATTATCCATCACTGATCCGTTGCCTATGAGCTTTTCACATATTGATCTTTGCTAAGTTACTTTTCCGTTGCTACTGTCACAAGCACTACAATACTGCTACTGTCACTTTTGCCATCGTTACCGTTACTTCCATACTACTTTGCTACTAAATACTTTGCTCACTACTGGAATCAGGATCTTTGCCATCTGCCAGGTCTTTGCCGTCTGCTGGCAGATGGCAAATAGGTTGTTTGCCGTCTGCTTTGGGAAAGCAGACGGCAAAGACTTGGCAGATGGCAAAGACACTGTTTGCCATCAGCCAACTCTTTGCCGTCTGCCAGCGGACGGCAAAGTTTCTTTGCCGTCCGCTAGCAGACGGCAAAGAGGTGGTGTGGGGCCCAGTGGAGGCCAGTTAACTGCAACGGCCCACCCCACCTCTTTGCCGTCTGCGAGCGGACGGCAAAGAAACTTTGCCGTCTGCTAGCAAACGGCAAAGAAAATACCTCCTAACGGCCCTAACGGCCCACCCCCCACCTCCTCTTTCTCTTCTCTCTCTCCCTCTCTCTCTCTCTTTCTCTCCCGCACCCTTACCCCTTGAAATTTCGTCCCCCCGCCAACGCCGGTCGCCGCCACCACTCCGACGCTCCCCCGCCCCTCCCCCTTCGCCGCCCCGCGCCGCTGCCCCTCCCCCGCCCCTTCGCCGCCCCGCACCGTCCCTCCCCCGCCCCATCGCCGCCCCGCACCGTCCCTCCCCCGCCCCTCGCCGCCCCTCCACCGCCCCGCACCGCCCCTCCCCCGGCTCCCATCCGCGCCGCCTACTCGCTTTGCCTCCCTCTGCCACCGGACGCCCCCCTCCCCCGTCGTGCAGAGCATCCAGGCGCTGCCGACCTGCCTCTGCCTCCTCTTCAACGCCGGGCGCCGGCCGCCGCGGATCTGCATCTGCCTCGTCACCCGGCGGTGAGCTCCTCTTCTACTCTCTGGCTTCTTATTCGTTTGAGTCCTTTTTCCTCACATGTTGTTAGTCCTTTGTGTGTCATTTCCAGTGCAGATGATGTAGCTTTTGTATAAAACACATGCCCTATATGTTTTTTTAGACTTGGTGCAGCACAACATTTTGAGTATTAGTTCTAATGCACCACAATAATTTCTTACTGATTTTTGTGTGTTAGTTCTAGTTCTAGTATTGCATCACAACATTTTTGTGATTGAGTTCTAGTAGTTCATAAACAGGAAGAACTCCTTTCTGCTTTAACTTAATCATAATAGATAAAGTTTGTTCTGATATTTGTGGAGCTCAATTAATTAAAGTTCTTGTTAAAACACGCAGGACAACTTGATTAGCAGCCTGAGTTTCTTGAGAGAGAGAGAGAGCAAAGTGAGTGAGAGTGTGTGCTTGCTTAGAGCAGCAGCAACAGCAAAGTGAGTGTGACTGTGTGCTTGCTTTTGATATTTATGTGAGTATTTGAGTGTAATATCAGTACTTTTTATTGTAATTTTAGCACAATCTTGTGTAAATGACAGAAAAATAGAATTAAAGGAAAATGGAAAGGAAAAAGAAAAACAAAATAAGAAGATAAAGAATAGGAAGAGAAGGAGAAGGAGGAGGAGAGGAGGAGGAGGAGTAGGTTGAATTAGATTTAGTTTTAGATTTGTTCTCCGTTTGTATTATTTAGGTAATAGGAGTAAGATTTAGGACAAGAAAAAGGAAAGAAGAAGAGAAGAAGAAAAAGGAAAGAAGAAGAAGTAGAAGAAAGATAGGAAATAAAAGAAAAGGACACCCCGACACCCCGACCCCGACACCCGACACCCCGACACCCCAACCCCGACACGACACCCCGACACCCCGACCCCGACACGACACCCCGACACCACGACACCCCGACACCCAGACCCGACACCCCGACCCCGACCCGACACCCCGACCCCGACACGGCACCCCGACCCCGACACCCCGACACCCCGACCCCGACACGGCAGCCCGACCCAGACACCCCTGACACCCCGACACCACGACACCCAGACACGACACCCCCGACACCCCGACACACCGACCCCGACACGACACCCGGACACCCCGACCCCGACACGACACCCCGACCCCGACACGGCAGCCCGACCCAGACACCCCTGACACCCCGACACCACGACACCCAGACACGACACCCCCGACACCCCGACACACCGACCCCGACACGACACCCGGACACCCCGACCCCGACACGACACCGCGACACCCCGACACCCCGACACCACGACACCCCGACCCGACACCCCGACCCCGACCCGACACCCCGACCCCGACACGGCACCCCGACACCCGACACCCCGACACCCCGACCCCGACACGGCACCCCGACACCCCCGACACCCCGACACCACGACACCCAGACACGACACCCCCGACACCCCGACACCCCGACCCCGACACCCCGACCCCGACACGACACCCCGACACCCCGACCCCGACACGACACCCCGACCCCGACACGGCACCCCGACACCCGACACGCCGACACCCCGACCCCGACACGGCACCGCGACACCCCTGACACCCCGACACCATGACACCCAGACACGACACCCCCGACACCCCGACACCCCAACCCCGACACGACACCCCGACCCCGACACGACACCCCGACACTTAAATTAGGTATTCAATTTTTTTTATGTTCATGATGATGATACACTTAAATTATATACATATTATTCATGTCAGGTATTCATTCTTTTTATGTTGTACTAATTTCGTTTACTCTTTGTCATTGCAGGTGTTGACAGATGGTGGGCGCGGGTCGAGAGCGCTCCGAGGCTCCTACCTCGGCGCGTGGTGGGAGGGGTAGTTCCATTCCACCCCATAGCCTCCGGAGAGCGCTGGATCTCAGTATGCAGACAGCACCGGCGGGCGCTTCTTCTTCGGCCGGGAGAGGTCGGGGGGGGAAGAAGGCTGGTAGAGGTGGACGTATCGGCGGGAGAGGTAGGAAGGCTGCTACTAGGCCTTCCTCGCCGCCACCCCCAGCTGATTCATCCGACCACAGGAGTGCTCCGTCTGAGATGGAGCCGCCTGAGGTGGACCCGTCTCGGACTCCGGTCCACGAGCCTCGGGCCGACGAGCCTATGGCAGACGCGCCTACGGCCGACGAGCCTCGGGCCGACGAGCGTCGGGCCGACGAGCCTTCGTCCCAGCAGACTCCGGAGCTCAGCAGGGATCACGCTGAGTCGCAGTGGAACCCATGGCCGGACTCGACGGAGTCGAGTGGCCGTGCTGAGGGTGGCTATAGTTCTGATAGCTATAGCGAGGGTTAGTGGGATGAGGGGCGCAAAGTCTACCAGCGTGGTGGTACAAAGCTCTCGTCCACCCCGGCGACCCCCGACCAGAGGTGGTTGATTGCGCCTAAAGGGGACAAGTAAGTGCATTTACTGTTTTTTAACCTTTTGCCCTCACGTTTCTTCGAATATCTAATGCGTTGGCCTTGTCATACTGCAGGTCTTGGACACACGGGCCTCATGTCCGCAGGCCCAACAGTGTCCTTGGTGTGATTTGTCGCCAGAGCTTCCCGGGGTGGGTCACGTTGCCCGGTGAGGGCTGGGTTCCAGAGCTAGGAATGACCTGGGAGCACTACTTGGCTGCCCCGGCCCCGCCGGGGCATAGGATCGGTGATGTCGAGTGCCACAAGGTGGCCGACATTGTGATCTAGACGTTTTGGGTAATTTCTCCTTTGCCGTCTATGTTGTGTTTCCTTCTTTGATTGGCAACCCTAGTGATTGTACTAATCCGTGTTTTCTTGTTTTATTGCAGACCTTCTACAGGTGTGCTGAGGGACAGGAGGAGGCCGCGGCTCGGGTTATCGACAACGAGTGCAGGCGCCTACTTCAAAACTTTCGGCACGAGGCTCGGACGCAGGCTGTTCGAGACTACTTCGCCTCGTCTGGTATTAGGAGGAAAAGAGAGAAGTGTCGCGAGAAGTTTCTGAGTAAGGAGAAGTACATGAAGGTAATTACCTATTCTTAAGGCCTTGTACTTAGTTTCCTTGATTTGATTCGTAGGCGTAGCGCTCAAATTTCTCTTGCTTAACTTAGGTGCCCCCGAGATGGTGTGCGGATAGGATGGACTGTTGGGAGGCGTTGGTGGATGAGTGGTGCTCTCCCCAATGGCGGTTCACCAACGACACTGCAAAGGACAAGCGTGGCAAAATGAAAGGTGACCCACACCATCTAGGCAGCGTCAACCTACATCAGTACGGGGAAAACTGGGTATGTGGTTTGCTTCATGATTCATGCAAATTTATTCTTCATGCTAGCTTGAGCCCTCAACTAATACTCTGTTCCTCTCTTTTAGGCGCGAGAGAACAAGGCTCCAGTGCCACAGCTGTTCGACCTCTATGCCATGTCCAATACTGCCTCGTACAAGAAGGCCAAGGCATTCTCTGAGTCTGACCTTGATGATCCAAACAAATTCACCAACCGCGCCTCCCACAACAAGCTTGTGAGGTACAGAGACGAGGGGAAGGCGAGGAAAGGTCCGGACTTTAACCCGAGCCAGCAACCTCTTGATCCAGAGCTGGTGATGATATCTGGTGGCGGGAGGTCCCATGGCTCGTTAGCCATTGGGGATGGACTGATACGTTGTAGTAGCACTCTCCCGCAGATCAAGAAGCGCCAGACTAGCTCCGATCCTGAGATATTGCCTCGTGCACGGCCAGTGGAGCTCGAATTCAAGGTTAGTTATACGGACTCGGATACCTTTCCTTCATTACATTGTGTGTGCGGCCGTCGATGATTACAATGCTAACGAGTGGTGTTGCAGGCTGCTATTGAGGCAGAGAGAGCGAAGACCCAGGCTGCTATTGAGGATGAGAGAGCGAAGATGCAGGGGCTTCTAGAGGAGAGGGACCTGCAGGCGGCGGAGAGGGAGAGGGAGATTGACGACAGGACGGCTACTGCGATCGAGGAGGAGAGGAACCGGAGCATGATGGCTAACCGGGCCCTATACGAGATGTTCGCGGTAAGTTTCTTCTGCATATTAGCCAAATCATGCACGTAATGTTCCTTACAGTAGTATCTAATATGATTGACTCGTCAAAACCAAATGTGCAGACCCTGTGCGAGAAGACCGGCACGACCCCTCCGCCGATGCCAGTCATTGCTCCGGCAGGCACTGTGAGTTTCATTTGAATGGTCATTAGTTACTAGTCTTCACATTTGAGTTGCATCATGCTAACGATACATTGGAAATGATCTTTGGTGCAGCATAACTCCCGACAAGCATCGACCGATCCTCCTCCGTCAGCCACTGGCGCGACCGGTCCTACAACTACACCTCGGTGATGACGGTAAGTTTTCGCAAGTGTTTAGCATAACAAATGCGTACTTAGCTTAATAAATGACCTATTTATCTCCAAAATGCCGTATACTTAGCTTAGTTTCCTCGAAAATGACATTATAACCTTACTTAGCTCCAAAATGACCAATTTTACCATGGATAGCTCTCAAATGATCCTATACTTAGCTTAGCTTAAGAAATCACCTATTTAGCTCCAAAATGACCTATTTAACCTAGGAAAGCTCTAAAATGACATATACTTAGCATTTATTGCTCCAAAAATGAATTCATATGGTTAGCTAGCTCAAAAATGACATAATAACCTTAATTAGCTCAAAAATGACCTATTTAACCTAGGATAGCTCTAAAGTGACCTATACTTAGCATTTATTCCTCCAAAATGACTCAATATGCTTAGCTAGCTCAAAAATGACATAATATGCTAAGAAATGACCTATTTAGCTCCAAAATGACTTAATATGCTTAATTAGCTCAAAAATGGCATAATTACCTAGGTTAGCTCTGAAATGACCTATACTTAGCTTATTTAGTTCATTTATGACATACTTAGCATATTTAGGTCAAAAATGGCCTATTTAACTAGGTTAGCTCTAAAATGACACAAGTTAGCAATAAGAAGAAGAAAAAGAAAGAGAAGAAAAATTCTTCTTCTTCTTCTTCTTCTTCTTCTAGTCTTCTTCTAGTCTTCTTCTTCTTCTAACTTCCTTCTTTCCCATTTTGCAGATTTGATTCACTTCACGGAAGCTTGCGTTCATGGAGTCCTTGTCCTTCCATTTTGTTTTGATTTTGTAGGATCAACAATTTAAACTGGCATGTGTATGTATAGATGAATGAAACTTGCATATGTATGGATGAGACTTGCATATGTTTTGATTTGGTATGTGTTGGATGATCATATCCATATGGCTTGCATATTATTTGCATATGTGTTGTTTATTATGTGGTGGATGAGACATATTATGTGATGGACTAGACATAATGTTTGCCTTATTATGTGATTCTGAATATATATATATGTGTGTGAATTTCTGTGCAAATGAATTGATATAAGAGAAAACAGTAAAAACAGGGGCTATATAGCCACTTTGCCGTCTGCTAGCAGACGACAAAGTGGCCACGTGGCAGCAGCCTGTGCAATCTGGGCTGGCCTATTTAGCTTCTTTGCCGTCTGCTGGCAGACGGCGAAGACCTTTGCTTCTTTGCCGTCTGCTGGCAGACGGCAAAGAGCCTCCGTTGCCCCAGCTGACGACTGACGTCAGCTACAGCGCTTTGCCGTCTGCTGGCAGACGGCAAATAGCGCCGTTAGCCCCCTAACGGGGCTGGCACCTTTTGTCTGCCGTCCAGGGGCTTTGCCGTCTGCCAGCAGACGACAAAGAGCTTGGCTTCTTTGCCGTCTGCCAGCAGACGGCAAAGCATCCTTTACCGGCATCCGTTCGGCCGGACTGTTCGCCGTCTGCTGACGGACGGCAAAGACTTTGCCGTCCGCCAGGCAGGCCTTTGCCGTCTGCTATGGCAGACGGCAAAGACCCTGATTCCAGTAGTGGCTGCAGATAATAAGTCTTTCAGGTGTGGTTGAATTGACAACTCAGCTGCTAATACTCGAGAATATTCTTTGGCTCCCCTTGTGTCGAATCAATATATTTGGGTTGAATACTCTACCCTCTAAAACTGTTGCGATCCCCTATACTTGTGGGTTATCACCCAGCGCGTGGCCCACATCGATGACCTAGTACGGCCTGACGACAAACCTCTCAAGATAAGACCCTCACGAGGGCCCCAGCGTCGCGAGGGGGACGGCTCCAAGACCTCCAGGGGAACGGCCTCCTCAGGTTGCCTCCCGAGGAGCAGAGATTCCTATGCAGGTACCTAGCCTCGGGAGGCTGCAATGACGAGAGCCATGTCGACCATTGCAGGCGCGCGCCATCGGGCGCTGCAGAGGCAGTTTCCCCTTTCGTGCTAAGGAGGCAAGGATGAACGCGGGTTCCCAAGGAACCCCCCAAAGGTTTTCATTCCGATGCAACAAGACCAAGACCATGAGCTCGGCAGGGATGATGTCATCGCCGAGCCCACCTCTCCATCACGCCAGGAGCTTTGCAGGCAAAGACCACCTTTAGTCAGGATAAGTTGTACCTCATGTCCCCTTTCAAATTTGGTCGTTGTGGGATCCCTTCCCGCCAGTGCGATAAGGGAACAAGAGTCAATACGCTATAAATAGGGATTAGCCTCCACCATAGAGAAGGACGAATCCATCCTCACCCAAAGAGCCCTCACGAGGTTGCTCACCATTGTACCTGGTCGTCACCGAACCTCCTCGTGAGGCCAATCCACCCAAAAGTAGGAGTAAGGTTTTACACCGCAAGGTGTCCCGAACTTGGGTAAATCGCTGTGTCCATCTTCTTGTGCTCTGGAGCATCTTCGACAGTGTCTTGTTGTGGAGCGACATGCTTGAGGCTTGAGCTAGTTGGGATCTTCGCACACGCCCCAGAGTTCAAACCTTTTTGGGTCTGCGAAGCCCCGAATCCGACATTTGGTGCGATGGGTAGGGGCGTGTTGAGGTCTCCCTTCCAGTTCCGCTTCGTCTCCACTTCATCGCTCCCATGGCCGAGGCCCGCCGAGTCCGTGCCGAGTGCCGAGCCGCCCGCGTCCCCCAGACGGCGCCCATGGGCCGCGGCGCCCCGCGCCGCTCTGCTTCTCCTGCAGCTAACGCTGCCACTGGTCCAGCCGTTCAAGAGCAGCAGGACTCGTCGCAGCCACCCACCGTGCTGCGCGGGCCGCACTGCTACTCCGTCCCTCATCCCCACCTCGGCGTCGTCCTCTCACGCTCGCTATGGGCCGGCGAACGCGCAGGCAGCACTGTTCATGGCGCATGAGCTGCTGCGTTACCGCCCCGCCAATGATCGCTATGATGACTGGCTTGGTCGCATCACCGAACTTGTCAGCGTCGCCGGCGAGGTCCCGGCGCCCACCCACTCGCTCCGTCCTCTGCCCTCCCAGGCGGGCGACGTGGCTCACGGTGCACCTCCCCCTCCTTCTCTACACGGCGTCGACCCCGAGTCCAGGCGTGAAGCGCATCCGCGCAACCAGCCGCACGAGGCGCCGGTGCAAGCAAGGGATGAAGCAAGTTGTCAGGTGGTGCCAAGGCCACGGGGTGACGCGTGTGTGCTCCCCGCACCTCCGCGCCGTCATCAGGACCGTGCGCCGCCAGAGGCCGCGGCGCACGGGCGTCAAGACCCAGCTCCCCTCGTACATGCCGCACCTGTGAGTGGAGCAACCTGCCGCGCTTTCTCCCCAGAGCTGCGCCGTGTCAACTGGCCTGGCAAGTTCAACCCGGACCTGCCTCCACGCTACGATGGCACCCCCGACCCCACAGAGTTCCTTCAGCTCTACGCGCTGAGCATCGAGGCAGCGAGCAGTGATGACAAAGTCATGGCGAATTGGTTCCCCATGGCCCTCAAGGGTGGCGCGCTCTCCTGGCTCCTGAACCTCCCGGAGGGATCGATCGCTTCCTGGGATGAGCTCCGCGAGTGCTTCATCGCCAACTTCCAGGGCATGCGCGACCGTGCCCTGGGGGTGAACGACCTGCGGCGCATGAAGCAGCAGCCGGGTGAGACCATGCACAAGTAATTACAACGCTTCACGAATGTGCGCCTCAAGATCCGGAAGGCATCGGACGAGGCCATCATCTCGGTGTTTACCGATGGTGTCAGGGACGTCAAGATGGAGGAGGATCTCGCCATCCATGATGAACTGTGCATGGCCCTGGAGATGTTCAACCTAGCGAACAAGTGTGCAAGGGCTGAAGAGGGTCGTCTTTCCCTCCTCGAGCTTCCGGAGGCAGACCCTAAGGACAAGAAGGCCAAGGCTAAGGAGGCGAAGCGCAAGGGGCTCGCAGTGCTGGCGGCTGAGCCCGAGACGAAGTGCGGTAGCGGCCAAGATGAGCCCCCCAAGGGCGGCCGCCCGTTCTGCATCTTCCACTACACACGCAGCCACAACACCGAAGACTGCCGGGAGCTCAGGACGCTCCACGACGAACGCTTCGGCCGCCGCCTCGAGCGCGGCGACCGCGGCTACAACCGTGGAGGGGGCCCGGTGGAGTTCGTTGGGACAACCGCAACCCACGTCAGGACTTGCATGACTAGCCTCGTGAGGACCGCTGGCGCGACGAGCCTCGTGACGGGCCCTGGCGCGATCAGCCTCGCGAGGGTCGTCCTCAGGGCAACGCTGGCCTCCCTCCACTACCGCCGCCACCGAGGAGGAACGACGATGACCGGCGGGATGATGGGGCTAGGGGCTTCCAGGAACCCTGTGCGATCGCCTACATCCTGGGCGGTGCTCAGGCCCCTACCTCCAACCGCATCTTCAAGTAGTTCTCTCATGAGGTGAACGCCGCCCTCCCGAAGCTTGAAGCTGCGCATCCCCTCAAGTGGTCGCAGGTCGCCATCACCTTTGACTCTAAGGACCACCTCAAGTGCGCGACCACTGTAGGCATGCTCCCCATGCTCTGCACACCTACCATCAGCAATGTCCTCGTCACCAAGACCCTCATCAACGGCAGTGCTGGGCTCAATGTCCTCTCCGTTGAAACGTTCGAGATGCTTCAGGTGCTACGATCAGCTCATGCCGACCAAGCCCTTCTCAGGAGTGACCGATGCCTCCACCACTCCCTGGGCAGGTGCGCCTCCCAGTCACCTTCGGCAAGCATGATAACTACCACACCGAGCTCATCGACTTCGACGTCGCCCACATCCACCTCCCGTACAACGCCATCCTCGGGTACCCTGCCCTCGCCAAGTTCATGGCGGCAACCCACCATGGATACAACGTCCTCAAGATGCCAGGGAGTGGCGGTGTCATCGCCGTCGCTTGTGATGAGAAGGATGCAGCATGCTCCCTCGAGCGTGCTTACAAGGCTGCGGCAGCTGAGAATTCTGACGACGAGGGTGGCATCCTGCCTCTTGAGGACACACCCAAGAAGAAGAAGCAGCTCCTCCCGAAGGGTCGTCAGGGGACGGAGACCCCCAAGGGCAACGCCTCAGGCCCCGTGACCATTGCGGGGGCGCCTCTTCCTCTTGCATAGGAAGGCGCACCCGACGCTTCCCTCAGGACAGGCTCGGGGGCTCCCACCTGGAGAGCTGCCAACCTGACTAGCGCGATGAGGGAGGTGCTCGGGCACCATTTGGAGGCACGTTTCGAGGCACGCCCCCACAAGCAACAAGCACGGCGCGAGGCGCTAGGTTCAAGAGAGTTCATCACCAATGCAATCGAGGAGCTTCGAGAGACACTGGCCATGCGCAGCGGGCATCGCCCCACACCACCCAGTGCAGCTGCCACCCCCGACGTGGGCGGTAGGCTGCGCGTCTGCGTTGACATCCCGGGCCTCAATAGGGCAGCATCCCAGGACCTCTTCTGGCCATCGCGCGTGGGCCGTAGTGGGGTCTACCCCTGCAACTACATCTGCATGCCCTTTGGCCTTGTGAACATGGGCGCTACCTACCAGCGCCTCGCACAGGCTGCGTTCGCGTCTCATGAGGCTCGACGCCGCGTGGTCCTTCAAGATATCCCAGACCCTCGCAAGCCCCCAAGGCCTCGCGGGCCTCCGGAGCCCTCAGGCTCATGAGGATCGAGCCTCAACGACTACCCCAACGCTCCAGCGACATCGTGCCAGGTAACTTTTTGGTTTGTTCATTTGAGGGCGCCCCGCGGGCTGCATCATCCTCAAGCTGTTAGGGCTTGCGCCGGCAGTTGTCTTGTTTTGCGCATGTATCTGAACTGGTTCTGCATTTGATGAATTTCCTAAGTATTCCAACCTGCATGTCCTGTGCTTCGTCACCATGAATGTCGTGCGCCCTAACAACACCGCCCTCGACCGCCTCACAATTAAGGGCTGGCACGGCGTCTGTGCTCGGGTCCGTCCCTGCAGCGTTGATAAACCCAAGTGACCGAGCTCTGTCTCGCGGGCCAGTCCCGTGCACGTCACCTCCCGGGGTCCTTGGTGCTTTGTCCTCGCGTGAGCTAATAGGGAGTGGGAGAGTCAGGGCGCGCGGCCCGGTTCATATAACTGCAATTCGGCATTTCGTCGTCGCGGGAGCCGCGCGTCATGTGTTTTTCCTTAGGTTTGTCGCATGATAATACTAGGCACGGTGTTTGTGCTCGGGTCCGTCCCTAGAGCATCGATAAACCCAACGGCTGAGCTCTGTCTGACGGGGCCGGCCCCGTTCACGTCACCTCCTGGGGTCGTTGGTGTTTGGCCTTGTCATGCGGTGACCTCCGGAGATTCATTCGGCGCAGGTTGTCCCCATCACACAGGTTTTGTAAGCGCGCCATGCGTCAGAAGACCCAGGCGCAACCCGCCTTGAGGTAGGGCCTCGTGAGACCCGTGGTGGCTCATGGATGCCCAGATATACCTCCTCCAGTTCTCCCGTGACACTCTCACCTAATAATGAGTGGGCTGTATATGCCCGAGGTCCCCCGAGGACGCGGAGGGGCCCCCACCCACGCCCAAGTGGAAGCCCCATGCTCCGCGCTGGCGGATGACACGGTCCTCCAATGACTATTCCCACGCAAGGTGGAAGCCCCATGCTCCGCGCTGGTGGATAAACAACTGAGGGCGCCCTAGCGGCTGCACCAACCTCGGGATGGCCATTCAGCCCCATCACGCAGCATTTCCCTAGGATGCGCGCGCGAGGGGGCTAGGCAGGGGCTATGCTCAGGCCACGCCTGGTGCGTGCGGCCTCACCAGGTCCCTGGTACCTGGTCTTCTCGTGCCCCTCCCAGACAAAAGCTGGCGAGGAAAGGTATGGGAGCCACTCGTACGTCAAGGGGGACCCCTGGGCATCGCGACCCAGGGGCCTCACTAGTCACGTAGCCCCTCACCCCTTGGTCTCGTCCTAGTGATCCGGACGCCCCAGCGGCGGTCGAGGTATGCGCGGGATTAGGCCCTGCCGACGCAGAGCACTAAGGCGCTCCAACTCGCCTCCATTGTCGCCATGTCTCCTTCATGAGGGCTGCTCGCATGTCAACGGGGGCCCCTTGGCATCGCGACCCAGGGGCCTCACTGGTCACGTAGCCCCTCGCCCCTTGGTATCATCTTGGTGATCCGGACGCCCCAACAGTGGTTGAGGTATGTGCAGGATTGGGCCCCGCCAACGCAGAGGACAAAAGCAAGCAGGAAGGAAACAAGGCGCAAAAGGAAATCACATAATTCAAACAAGTTATTACAAACATAGGATGTTTTGCAATTCAAACAAGTCTTACGCCTCAACGAGGCATGATAAATGTCGCAGGTTGGAGTCTAAGAGGAGGAGCCGTCATTGCCAAGGCCGTCGCCGCTGATCGCCTCAGTCACTTCGAGCTCGTCGTCAACATCGCCATCGATGCCTTCGTCGCCACTGCTCGCCTCCACCACAAGGGGCTCGGTGTCGGGGACGCAGCCGAGCTTCTTCATGAGAGCGTCCATGGAATCCTTCACGGCCGCCGCAGCAGAGGTGCGGAACTCAGGGGCAATTGAGGCCATCATCGCGTTGAAATCAAAGCCTGGTTCCCCGAGGTAGAGGTGGCTGAAGACACGCGTCGCGGCCGTGGAGAAAAGGCCGCGGCACTCGTTCCCCAGGATGGCGTCCACCTTGGCGACCGCACCTTCGAGCGCCTCGGCGTGCTTGGAGGAGAGCCCGGCGTAACCGCCCTTAGGAGCCGCCAGCGGCTCCCCGAATCCTCCCCAGCAAATGAAGCGCAGAGCCCGGCGAAGCCTGAGCTCAACGGAGGGGAAGGCATCGCGCTCCACGGCTGCCTTTTCCTCAGCAGCAGCAAGGGTCTTCTCCCTAGCATCCAGCTGGGCCGTCGTGTCGGAGACGCGCCGGGCGTGAGACGTCTGGGCCTCTGCTACCTCACCCTTCAGTTTGGCTAGACGCTCGCGCTCCGTAGCTTGGTCGTCGGCCGCCTGGGACAACACGAAGGCGCGATCGGCGAGTTTCGCCTCGTGAGCATTAAGGTCTTCCTCCCGCTGGTGAAGTTGTTGCGCGTGCATGGCTTGCTCCTCCTGAAGGGCCTTCAGTTTGGCTTCCGCCTTGCTGTAGCGCTCCGCGGCAGCCGCTGCCTTGGCCAGTGCCACGTCGCGAGCTGCCACGGCCTTGGCGGCCTCCTTCTTGCTCTCCACGACAGCAGCCTCATCCTGACCCCATGCCGTCTTGATGGCTGCGACAGCCTAGAGCCACCCGGAGATAAGCTCCAGGCGTTCCCCCGAGGAGGAGCGCATGTCAGCGCCTTGGAGGTCGGTCCGGATCCGTTCAAGAGGGGTGTAAGCCTCATCCAAGGCGCCGGGCCCGACCGGAGGGCCGCTGCCCTCGAGCGCGAGAGCCTAGCCAGGAGGTGGCACCAGCACCTCGACAGGCGCTGTGTCCAAGGGAGCTGCGGCGTGGCTGGCCTGGGACGCTTCAGGCTCTGGTCCCTCCTCGACCACGGCAAGAGCGGACGACTTCTCAGCCTGATGGGGCATGGGGACTAGCTCCTCCCGAGGCCGCGCCCCTACGTCCTCAGGAGCGGACTTCATCAGGAGGGGGCAGGAGGTCACCCCTCCATCGGCATTGGAGACGCCATGGCCGCGGCGAGGGGCGCCGCTTCATGAACTTCCACGCTTCCGGAGGCTGGCCCCCGAGCAGCGTCACCACAACCTCAGGAGAAGGTGTTACGCCCTCAAGCTCAGGCGCGGTGCCGCCAGGCACTCAAGAGTCGCGCTAAGCTGGCGCGACGCGCTTCCTCGCCCGCTGAGTTTGCGGCTGGAGGCCGAAGGCGCCCTCCGAACAGGAGGCTCCTTCGACTCCGCGCCCGCCTTCCTCTTCTTTGGCTCGACGACGACCCTGGCCACCAAGAAGAAGGGGCCGTGAGCATGCGCGCAATTTATAATCGACCAAAGGTGAGGCAAGTTACTTACTCATCGACCGCGGCCCACTACCTCTTCCTTTCCACGTCGTCGAGGGCCGGGATGCTCCCACCTTTCTTCAGCATGGCGCGGTCGTCCGAATGGGTGGCGGCAGCGCCCTGAGGGGCCGCGGCTGGAGGGGCCACATCTGCCCCGGCGGTGGCCACCTCGTCTTTCGGCTGCAGCTCGGATGGGGATGAGGCCGGCGTCACAGGCACCCTACTAGTACGCGGGGTGTCCGCCGGAGAAGGCGCGGCCGCACGTTTCTTCGGGGTCACCCGGCTAGGTGTCGGCGTGGTCTGGGAGACAGACCACGTCCTCCTGAGGGCCCTGACGAAGCGTAGGGAGTCCGCGGCCGGGGGGCTCGTCGGCATCGTCGTCATCTTCGAGATTACGAAGGAGCACACTCTGTGACGGGGGGATGCCTCTTCCAAGCCGTCATCCACGGTCTCCTCCGAGTCTTCCTCGCGGCTGGCATTGCCGGAGGACACTAGCACCGGGGAGTTGGGGCGCTCGGGAGGCGTGAGCCCGTGCTCGTCAAAGGCGGGCATGGCGGCAACCATCTCCCCCCTGTCGTCGCGGCGGTACAGCGGAGCGTAGGCCTCGGGGAGGTCCCCGGGATGGCCGTGGAGCAGGGTAACCATGGCCCTGCCCAGATCCTCACTGGTCAGGCTCGTGGACCGGAGCCTGATGGTGTCCCTCGCACCATCGAACTCCCACATAGGCTTCGAGTGCGCCTGGAGCGGCGTCAGGCGATGCGTCAGGAACTCCTTCACTATCATCGCCCCGGACAGTTGCTTGGCTTCCAAGTCCCGGGAGATCCGCTCCAAGACGGGCTTTTGCCCGGGGATCAGTGAGCTTCATGGAACCCCATGCGAGGGCCTTCTCGGGCAGCTCCGTCGAGAGCTCCTGGCGCGAATTGAGGCCCCGGGTATCCACTAAGACCCAGCGGTGCCTGAAGCCCTCCACCTTCTTCTCGGCCTTCAGGAGCGAATTCCCACTCTGAACTGCGATGAAGGAGGTGCACGCTGATCGCTGCGCACAGTCGTGGAGCCGCAGGCTGAAGAAGTGGCGGAAGAGGGCCACTGAGGGCCTCACGCCCATGAAGGCCTCGCAGTAGAAGGCAAAGACGGATAGGAGAAGGATGTAGTTGGGCTGAAGGTGGAGTGCCTAGATACCATAATGCTCGAGGATGGCGGTGAAGAACCCTAAGAAGGGCGGGACAAGCCCGGAGAAGACGCTATGAAGGAAGAAGGGGTAGACTGTCTTCGCCAAGGTGCGCGGCTCCGTGGAGCCGCACCAGACCAGGGTCTTCCCCCACTCGTTGGTGTCACCTGCCATAAACGGGAGCACATGGTCGAGGCCCCCCTCCTTGGCGATAGCGGAGGCCGAGAGCGCCGGCGAAGGGGAAGAAGAGGACGAGGCTTGAGCCTCGGGCTTTGACTTCCCGGTGGGCGCCATTTGCAAAGTCCCTATCGAAAAAGAGCAAGAGGGAGGGCGGTGCAGCGTTGAGATCTGGAGGAAGTTTTCTCAAGGGAAAGGGGATCTGAGCAAGGAAGCAAGGGCGCAAGGAAGGAGAGCAATAATGGCTCGACAGCGGGTACCCGGCTTTTGTCGGTCAGGGCAGTTGCCGAGGCAATGTGGGGGCGGACGCGCCCGTGCCCTGCCGCACGCCACGTAGATTGGCACACAGGCTGTTTGGGCCCTCGGCATTCCGGCCTCTCTTCCTTGGCTTCCCCCCGAAGATAGCCCGAGCGCGCCTTGGGCCCGGGGGCTACTATTGGCGTTCTGGGATCGGGGGTATCCAGACCTGCCTGCCTGCGGCCCAGCGCGTGGCCCGCATCGACGGCCCAATACGGCCTGACACACACCCCTCAAGACAAGACCCTCGCGAGGGCCCTAGCCTCGCGAGGGGGACGGCGCCAAGACCTCCAGGGGAACGGCCTCTCCAGGATGCCTCCCGAGGAGCGAAGATTCCTATGCAGGTACCCAGCCTCAGGAGGCTGCAATGACGTGAGCCATGATGACCATGGCAGGCGGGCGCCAGCGGGCTCAGCAGAGACAGTTTCCCCTTTCGTGCTAAGAAGGCAAGGACGAACGCGGGTTCCCAAGATACCCCCAAAGGTTTCCATTTTGGTGCAACAAGACCAAGACCACGAGCTCGGCAGGGAGGATGTCATCGCCGAGCCCACCTCTACGTCACGCCAGGAGCTTTGCAGGCGAAGACCACCTTTAGTCAGGATAAGTTGTACCTCCTGTCCCCTTTCAAATTTGACCATTGTGGGATCCCTTCCCGCCAGTGCGATAAGGGAAGAAGACCCTGGCCGCTATAAATAGGGACTAGCCTCCACCGTAGGGAAGGACGGATCCATCCTCGCCCAAAGAGCCCTCGCAAGGTTGCTCACCACTGTACCTGTTCAGCACCGAACCTCCTCGTGAGGCCAATCCACCCAAAGCAGGAGTAGGGTTTTACACCACAAGGTGGCCCGAACCTGGGTAAATCGTTGTGTTCATCTTCTTACGCTCTGAAGCATCTTTGGCAGGGCCTTGCTGTGGAGCGGCAGGCTTGAGGCTTGAGCTAGTTGGGATCTTCGCACACGCCCCAGAATTCGAACCTTCTTGGGTCTGCCGAGCCCCGAATCCGACACCATGCTGTTATATTATCATTCTTTTATGTTTTACAATCATTTTATAGCAACTTTATATCATTTTTTGGGACTAAACTATTGACATAGTGCCTAGTGTGAGTTGCTGTTTTTTGCTTGTTTTTTACTTCATAGAATATCAGTACCACACGAAGTCCAAATGCCACGAAATTTTTTGGAGATTTTTTGGACCAGAATACAACTTGGGAGCCAAGGAAGCACCTGGGGGGGAGGCCCATGGGGCCCACAAGACACCAGGGTGCGCCAGAGGCCCCTGGCGTGCCCTGATTGGTTTTGGGGCCCATGGGGGTCTCCTCCACCGCCTCTCAGCTCTATAAATACCCAAATATTCCAAAAACCGCAGGGAAGTCAACGTAACACAATTCCATAGGCTGCAAGTTCCAGAACCAGAAGATCCAATCTAGAGCGCTATTCCGGCACTCCGCCGGAGGGGAACATGATCACGGAGGGGTTCATCATCCTCATTGGTGCTCCTCCGATGATGCGTGAGTAGTTCACCATAGACCTACGGGTCCATAGGCAGTAGCTAAATGGCTTCTTCTCTCTTTTTGATTCTCAATACAATGGTCTCTTGGAGATCTATTTGATGTAATGACTTTTTGCGGTGTTTTTGTTGGGATCCGATGAAGTTCGAGTTTATGATCAGACCTATATCCACGAATATTATTTGAGTCTTCTTTGATCTCTTATAGGCATGATTGTTTATAGCCTCGTATTTTTTCTCTGAATCTTTGGTTTAGTTAGGCCAACTAGATTGGTTGTTCTTGCAATGGGAAGAGGTGCTTTCTGATGGGTTCGATCTTACGGTGTCCTCACCCAGCGATAGAAGGGGAAGCGAGGCACGTATGTATTGTTTCTATTAAGGATAAAAAGATGGGGTCTATTCCTACATGAATAGATCTTGTCTACATCATGTCATCGTTCTTATTGCATTACTCCGTTTCTCCATGAACTTAAGACACTAGATGCATGCTGAATAGCGGTCGATGTGTGGAGTATAGTAGTAGATGCATAATCATTTCGGTCTACTAATCTTGGACGTGATGCCTATATATTGATAATTGTCTTGGATATCGTCATAATTATTTGTTCTTCTATCAATTGCCCAACAGTAATTTGTTTACCCACCGTATGCTATTTTCTCGAGAGAAGCCAATATTGAAATCTACGGCCCCCGGTTCTATCTTTTATCATATTGCTTTCCGATCTATCTTTTATCTTCTTGTTTTCAGATCTATTATTCCAAAAAAAACAAAAATACCTTCCTGCACTTTTTCTTTAATTATTTTATTTTGTGTTTTTGCAGGATCTATTTATCCAAACTCATACAAACCAATCT
This sequence comes from Elymus sibiricus, assembly GCA_039707655.1. Classification (NCBI taxonomy): domain Eukaryota; kingdom Viridiplantae; phylum Streptophyta; class Magnoliopsida; order Poales; family Poaceae; genus Elymus; species Elymus sibiricus. The sequence continues at coordinate 95,995,063 of CM077663.1, read as the reverse complement.
ATCTTTTTACCAAGGAGGGATTGACAACCCCTCTTACGCGTTGGGTTGCGAGCTTTTGTTCTTTGTGTGCAGGTACCGTTTACATAGTGTTGCTTTGTTCATCTAATGGATTGATAAAATTGGTTTCATAACTGAGGGAAATACTTGCCGTCGTTGTGCTGCATCATCCCTTCCTCTTTGGGGAAATACCAACGCAGTTCAAACACGTCAAAGGAATTTCTGGCGCCGTTGCCGGGGAGACACTGTAGGATCACTAGAAGAGTGTCTAGAGGGGGGTGAATAGACTACTAGCAGGAATTTAAAACCTAACCTTTTCCCAAGTTAATTGGATGGCAGATTTTAACAATTATAACAAGTCTAGCACACCCTACACATGCATGTCAACAAGTATAGCAGTGGAAAGTAAAGACATTGCACATGGAAGTGAAGAGTTGAGATAGGGAGATCAAACGCATGAGGGACACGAAGATTTTTCCCGTGGTTCCGATAGGTGGTGCTATCGTACATCCACGTTTATGGAGTCTTCAACCCACGGAGGGTAACGGTCGCGAGACTCCACGGAGGGCTCCACCTATCAGGGTCCGCAAAGTAGCAACCTTGACTATTCCATAACGGCTTCCGTCCACGAAGGACTAGCATCACTATGGGTAGATCTTCACGAAGTAGGCGATCTCCTTGCCCTTACAAACTTCTTGGTTCAACTCCACAACACGAAGTAGGAGGCTCCCAAGCGACACCTAACCAATCTAGGAGGCACCACCCTACAAAAGGTAATAGGCTCGGCAATATCGATGAACTCCTTGCTCTTGTGCTTCAAGATGATAGACTCCTCAACACACAATCACTCTCTCACAGATTTGGCTATGGTGGAAGAGATTGATTTGGTGGAAAGCAGCTTGGGGAGGCTAGAGATAAAGATTCATATGGATGGAGTGGACTGGCTTGATCTCAACACAAGGGTAGGTGGCTCTCTCTCAGAAAATTAGATGGGGAAAGTATGGAATAGTTCTGAGTGCTTCTCTTACGAGTGGGTGGTGGTGAAGGGGTATATATAGGCATCTCCAAAAATCCAACCGTTACACCTAAAGTGACCAACTTAGTGACACCGATGTGTGAATCTTGGTGGTACCGAAGTGACCAAAAGGTGACAACTTTTGAATCTCGGTGAGACCGATATATAACTCTCGGTGGTACCGATCAGGTGACCAACGGTCAAATTGCGCAATCTCGGTGACGCCAATTCTCCCATCTCGGTGGTACCGATTCTTGACCAAGGCTTGCCAGAGAGTTGGTCCAGAAACTCGGTGGCGCCGATCCACAATTCTCGGTGGTACCGATTCTTGTGAATGGCTATCCAGAGAGTTGGTCCAAATCTCGGTGATTCCGATTGGCAAATCTCGGTGGTACCGAAGACTGAAAATAGCTAAACAGAGAGTTGGCTACCTAAACTCGGTGGCACCGATGTAGAATCGGTTGCACCGACTAGCTAGGGTTTGGCATGGGCCTGTCTGAGTTTGGGAATCGGTGGCACCGAGTGGAAAGTGTTGGTTGCACCGATTTTGGATATTTGACTTTGGACAAACTTTTGTGGAAGAGCTTGTGGGTGTTTTTGGTGACTATCACTTGTGCACGTATGAGCATTTTGTTCACCAACAGTACCTTACCCCCTTTTAATAGTATTGGCTTTCCTATGGACTCAAAGTGATTTCTCACAAAGTAAAATGTAGAGTCCTCTTGCTTGAAGCTTTGCCAATCTATCTCCTGCATCTTGGGGTATTCCACAATCCTTTTGCCAACCCATCTCTCCATGGACTTTTATCTGAAATACACTAGGTGAAAGTATTAGTCCAAGAGACAATGTATGTTGTCATGAATTATCAAAACCACCAAGGGTGCATGTTGTGCTTTCAATATCCCCCTTTTTGGTAATTGATGACAACATACAATCAAAGCTTCAAAATAAAGATATGCATGGATATTATGAAGACTTTGAGAGACACATGACTTAAACTTGCTCCCGCTAAATGTGTGCAATCCTTTTAAAGGATAGTTGCATTGGAATGCATGGGCACACATATAGTAGAAGGGATATAAGGAGTCATGTGTATCTTGGCTATATGCATCAAATATATAGGAATGAGATTTATCCTTGTTCAAGACTTCACTCTTGCAAACAATATGTGCAGGAAGCAAGAGATTATCTTGATCAAGGCTATGATGCATATACTTACCTTGAGTTCTTGAGCATTCTGGTAGTAGAGATACACTTGAGAAAACAATGTTAGGATAACATATAGAAGATAGTATTCTACCAATCAAGAGCAATAGAGCTCAAAGGTACCAAGATTATTGAGAACATATAGAAGATAGTAATCCTTAAGATTGATATGTCTCCAAGATCATTTAGAGCTTTCTCCCCTTAGATATGAAAATAGTAGATCATCCTCTCCCCCTGAATCTTAGCATGTAGATATTGGGATTGGATAGGGTGAGAAAATTCTAAGATGAGTAGACAAATGCAATAAACATATTGTCTCCGAAACATATATTTCTCCCCCTACTTTGGTATTCTCCTCTCCCCCTTGATTATATCTCCCCCTTTGCATAGGCATGTATCTCCCCCTTTAGCTATGAAGCTTTGATATTTCTCCCCCTTTGGCATTAATAACCAAAAAGGTCAAACATAGGGTCAGATACAGGGATCATGGATAAGAGGGAATCCTTGAGAACAAGGTTCATTGAATGTAGGGTTCATAGAAATGAGAATTGTGGGAATCATTGAAGATAAGTTCTCTCCCTTTGTCTAAACTGATGGCTTGTGAGACTTATCCTCCTTTGAGTTGGGGATCCTTGAACAAAGTTTCTCCGCCTAATTTTTTTTAGAAGGGGTCATAGAAGAAACAAAGACATTACTAGTAGGATCACTAGAGAAACATGGATAAACACTGATTTACAATTTTGAACATAAATGAGAGAAGAAATCAATCGGTGACTTCGAGACAAACAAGTCGGTGGAACCGAGATGATGTGTTTGCAGCTCATCTGCAAATTGGGTAGAACCGAGTTATTTGTATTGGTGGCTCCGAGGCTAAAACAGAAACTTGGCTAAGTTGAGAAATTTGCAAATAAATTTTAGAAAATTTGAAACAAAGTGTCAAAAAGAAATTTTCAAGAAAATGCAAGAGACTTTATATACAGATATCAACTAGAGAAGGTTTGAGTGGTTCCAAGAAATCTTGCAAAACTGAGAATGAACCATTCAAAATACTTAACTAGATGATGGGCGGTGACTAGGTCACCTATATTAGAATATATTGAATTAGGAGCCAAGTAAGAATACTTGATCATAGGTCATACTCATCGTTAAGCTCAAAATGGGGTTACCATTTTTCGATTAAGCATTTTAATGTCTTCATATCACTTGAGTTGCTTTACCTGATGTCTTGGAGTAAAGCCTTTTTCAAGGATATGAGTACATACCTTTGAGTGATGTTGATGACGTGGCTTGTAGGTGAACTTGTTGAGGATGCTCGAGGTTGATGAAGATCATCTTGAGTTGGTATCAATCCTTCTCGTTTTAGTTCTCCTTTCACCTACATGGGTTAGTCATGCAAGGAAGAACATGATATGACACGATACCAATTGTGAATTACAAATATGTGTCAAGGATATGATTTTGTAGTCTTCTTCCTTCCATCATCAAGGAGGTTGTGGATACTTGGTCATGACAAGATTGCTTATGAGAGGAGTTGATTGCAATCTTGTGGAATGAAGTTCTTCCAAGTACCTGCACAAGGTCAGATGCAATACAAGGGAGCATAGAATTCCATGGTATAAGATAACATTTTAAGAGTATCACAGAAGTATTAAGAAAGATCATGCCCTTGCATGCAACCGAGTGAGTCTAGCTCAAGTTTGAAGCATCAATGATGTTCAACTCACTCCTCAAGTGACAAAACGTTTTCTCATCAAGTGGCTTAGTAAAGATATCGGCCAATTGCTTGTTAGTGCGAACATGCTTAAGATTTATATCTCCTTTGGCAACATGATCATGAATGAAATGATGTCTAACTTGAATATGTTTAGTTCGAGAATGTTGCATAGGATTATGACCAATTTTAATAGCACTTTCATTGTCACAAAGTAATGGAACACTTTTAACATGGATTCCATAATCCTTAAGCGTTTGTGTCATCCATAGTAATTGTGCACAACATGATCCGGCAGCAATATACTCAGTTTCGGCAGTAGATAGAGATACCAAGTTTTGTATCTTGGAGGACCAAGACACAAGAGATCTACCCAAAAATTGACAAGTACCCAAGGTGGATTTTCTATCAACCTTGTCACCGGCATAGTCCGAATCGGAATAGCCAACAATGTTAAAGGAAGATCCCTTGGGATACCAAATGCCAAAGTTTGGTGTTTGTATCAAATATCTCACAATACGTTTCACGGCCAAAAGATGACACTCTTTAGGTGCAGCATGATATCTAGCGCACATGCAAACACTAAGCATAATATCAGGACGGAAGGCACATAGATATAGCAATGAACCAATCATAGATCGATAAACCTTTTGATAAACCGGTTCATCCTCCTTTGTAAGATCAACATGTCCACTAGTAGGCATAGGAGTTTTCATACCTTTACACTCTTGCATGTTGAATTTCTTGATCAAGTCCTTGGTATACTTAGTTTGAGAGATGAAAGTTCCTTCTCTAGTTTGCTTGATTTGCAAACCAAGAAAGAATTTCAGCTCACACATCATGGACATCTCATACTTCTCGGACATCAACCTTCCAAATCTTTCACTAAATTGTGGGTTAGTAGATCCAAAGATAATATCATCCACATAGATTTGGCACACAAATAGTTCACCATTAACTCTCTTAGTAAATAAGGTTGTGTCAATTTTACCAATTTCAAAACCCTTTTCAATGAGAAACTTCGTTAAGCATTTGTACCAAGCGCGAGGGGCTTGTTTAAGACCATAAAGGGCTTTACGAAGCTTGTAAACATGATTAGGTTTCTTAGGATTTACAAAACCAGGTGGTTGCTTAACATAGACTTCTTCTTCAATCTCACAATTTAGAAAGGCACTTTTAATGTCCATTTGATAAAACGTGATATCATGGTGATTAGCACAAGCAAGAAGAATGCGAATAGATTCAAGTCTAGCGACGGGGGCATAGGTCTCACCGTAGTCCATACCTTTGACTTGCGTATATCCTTGGGCTACGAGACGTGGCTTGTTGCGTACGACTTGACCGTCTTCGTCTTGCTTGTTCTGAAACACCCATTTGGTTCCGATGATGTTGTGCTCATCCTCGGGTTTCTCCACGAGTGTCCACACTTCGTTCCTCTCGAAGTTGTGAAGCTCTTCATGCATTGCGTTCACCCAATCCGGGACTTCAAGAGCTTGTTCTACCTTCAAGGGTTCAATGCTAGAGATGAAAGAATAATGCTCACAAAAGTTAGCTAAGCGAGTTTTATAGCGAGTGATTCTCCCGGTTTGTATGTCACCAAAGATTTGGTTTAGGGGATGGTTCTTGGTCACTCTTGCTCGAACTCGGGGTAGCTTAAGCTTGTTCGATGGTGGATCTTCTTCATCATCATCATCTTCATCTTCGTTGTTGTTGAAGGTGTCGTTCCCTTGAGATGGTGGTGAAGGAGGTTGTGGTGGATTTTCATGATGTACTTCTTCCTCTTCATCATCTTGTCGTGTACCGCTTGTGGATGTCTCCATGTCGTGTTGAGGTTCACCTTGACGTGAAGTAGGGACTTCCACTTGAGTTGACGAAGTACTTTCCTTCACCTCCATGGGACGAATCTTGCCGATGGACAAGTCTTGAATAGCTTCCGAAGGGTCCTTATCTCCTACATCATTTGGCAGTTGTTCGATTTGCGAACCATTAGATTCATCAAACTTCACATCTACCATCTCTTCAACTTTTCGAGTGAAGTTGTTGTAGACACGGTAAGTGTGAGAGTTTGATCCGTAACCAGGTAGGAATCCTTGATGAGATTTAGGAGAAAATTTAGTACGACGATGATTATCAAGAATGTAGCACTTTGAGCCGAATACTCGAAAGTATCCAACTTGGGGTTTGTTACCGGTGAGTAGCTCGTATGCCGTTTTACCGAGAAGCTTGTGAAGATAGAGTCGGTTTGTGGAATGACATGCTGTTTCCACGGCTTCTGCCCAAAAGTGTCTTGGCGTCTTGTATTCATCAAGCATCGTTCTTGCCATCTCAATAAGAGTTTGGTTCTTCCTCTCAACAACTCCACTTTGTTGAGGCGTGTACGTAGCCGAGAAATCATGTGAAACACCTTCTTCGTCAAGAAAGGTATCCACATGGGTGCTCTTGAACTCCGATACGTTATCGCTCTGAACCTTCTTGATCTTCACTTCAAACTGATTTTGCGCTTTGCGAACGAAGTTCTTGAAGATCTTTTGTACCTGCGACTTATCATCAAGAAAGAATACCCACGTAAATCTGGAAAAATCATCAACTATAACTAGACCATAGGAATTTCCACCGAGACTCTTGTAAGCATTGGGACCAAAAAGATCCATGTGAAGTAACTCGAGTGGTCTCCTAGTAGTCATGATATTCTTAACGGGATGACTTCCACCTACTTGCTTTCCAGCTTGACAAGCACTACAATGTCTATCATTGTCAAAGATAACATCTTTAACACCAAGTATATGATCACCTTTGATAAGTTTGTCTAGATTTCGCATGCCAACATATCCTAGTCTTCTATGCCAAAGCCAACCTTTAGAAGATTTTGCAATAAGACACGTACGAGGTTTGGATCTCTTAGTGAAATCGACAATGTATAGATCACCTCTACGGAAACCGGTAAAGACCATTTTATGATTATCTTGACGAAACACTTGGCAATCTACTTTTGTGAATAGCACATTAAAGCCAAAGTCGGCAAGTCTAGATACGGAAAGAAGATTATAACCAAGGGATTCAACAAGCATAACATTTTGAATAGAGCTATCATGGGATATGGCCACCTTACCAAGACCAAGTACCTTACCCTTGGAGTTGTCTCCAAACGTTACGTACCTTTGCGGTCCATGGTTTGGTGTGATCTCTTCAAACATTTCTCTATCTCCGGTCATGTGATCGGTGCATCCGCTATCGAGAATCCATTCTTTTCCTCCGGACATGTAATCCTTGAAGTTTGCCATGAGACTTAGATGCTTCATGATCTTCTCAAACTCGATGTCGAACAGCTCATCTTCCTCATAGTAGCCATGTTCCTCGTTGTCATCATCAAGTGGAAAATCCTTGTCACAAAGAACAAGAGATTCGTTAGGGTTGTGATCATGACAATGTTCAAACTAATGAATTCGAATGGCTTCAACAATGATGTTGCTGATAGTTATGACATCTCCTTTAGCACGCATGAGGTCTCTAAGCTCAAATATATAGTCATCAAACTTGGGATCACTAGGCGTCATTTTGTGAAAAGCAATAGTTTTATGAAGAATTTCATCAAGATTTCTCAATGAACAACTTGGATATCGTTTCTCCAAGTCATTCCACAAAGTATAAGCACATTCGAAATTCTTCATTTGATTAAGCACATTTCTAGGCAATGCTCTAATAATGAGATTAACAGTTCTAAGATTGCATAGCATATCAATTTCCTCTTCATGTGTGGGATGTAAAGAATCAATGGGAGGTACATAGGGGCTCTTAACATACTTGCTCAGTTGAAATTCATTAAATAGCTCAAGCATCAAAGTTTTCCATTGACTATAGTACTCTCCATTAAGAATGGGCACTCTACAACTCAAACTCCCTATACTAGACACATCCATCTTCCTCCACGGTGATTAGACCGAAGCAATGGAGACCAATGCTCTGATACCACTTGTAGGATCACTAGAAGAGTGTCTAGAGGGGGTGTGAATAGACTACTAGCAGGAATTTAAAACCTAACCTTTTCCCAAGTTAATTGGATGGCAGATTTTAACAATTATAGCAAGTCTAGCACACCCTACACATGCATGTCAACAAGTAAAGCAGCGGAAAGTAAAGACATTGCACATGGAAGTAAAGAGTTGAGATAGGGAGATCAAACGCATGAGTGACACAAAGATTTTTCCCGTTGTTCTAATAGGTGGTGCTATCGTACATCCACGTTTATGGAGTCTTCAACCCAGGGAGGATAATGGTCAGGAGAGTCCACGGAGGGCTCCACCCATAAGGGTCCACGAACTAGCAACCTTTTCTATTCCATAACGGCTTCCGTCCACGAAGGACTAGCCGCACTATGGGTAGATCTTCACGAAGTAGGCGATCTCCTTGCCCTTACAAACTTCTTGGTTCAACTCCACAACACGAAGTAGGAGGCTCCCAAGCGACACCTAACCAATCTAGGAGGCACCACCCTCCAAAAGGTAATAGGCTCGGCAATATCGATGAACTCCTTGCTCTTGTGCTTCAAGATGATAGACTCCTCAACACACAATCACACTCTCATAGATTTGGCTATGATGGAAGAGATTGATTTGGTGGAAAGCAACTTGGGGAGGCTAGAGATCAAGATTCATATGGATGGAGTGGAATGGTTTGATCTCAACACAAGGGTAGGTGGCTCTCTCTCAGAAAATTAGATGGGGCAAGTATGGAATAGTTCTGAGTGCTTCTCTTACGAGTGGGTGGTGGTGAAGGGCTATATATATGCATCTCCAAAAATCCAACCGTTACACCTAAAGTGACCAACTCGGTGACACCGATGTGTGAATCTCGGTGGTACCGAAGTGACCAAAAGGTGACAATTTTTGAATCTCTGTGAGACCGATATATAACTCTCGGTGGTACCGATCAGGTGACCAATGGTCAGATTGCACAACCTCGGTGACGCCGATTCACACATCTCGGTGGTACCGATTCTTGACCATGGCTTACCAGAGAGTTGGTCCAGAAACTCGGTGGCGCCGATCCACAATTCTCGGTGGTACCGATTCTTGTGAATGGCCATCCAGAGAGTTGGTCCAAATCTCGGTGAGACAGATTGGCAAATCTCGGTGGTACCGAAGACTGAAAATAGCTAAACAGAGAGTTGGCAACCTAAACTCGGTGGCACCGATGCAGAATCGGTTGCACCGACTGGCTAGGGTTTGGCATGGGTCTGTCTGAGTTTGGGAATCGGTGGCACCGAGTGGAAAGTGTTGGTTGCACCGATTTTGGATATTTGACTTTGGACAGACTTTTGTGGAAGAGCTTGTGGTTGTTTTTGGTGACTATCACTTGTGCACGTATGAGCATTTTGTTCACCAACAGTAAATTACCCCCTTTTAATAGTATTGGCTTTCATATGGACTCAAAGTGATTTCTTACAAAGTAAAATGTAGAGTCCTCTTGCTTGAAGCTTTGCCAATCTATCTCCTGCATCTTGGGGTATTCCACAATCCTTTTTCCAACCCATCTCTCCAAGGACTTTTATCTGAAATACACTAGGTGAAAGTATTAGTCCAAGAGACAATGTATGTTGTCATGAATTATCAAAACCACCAGGGGAGCATGTTGTGCTTTCAGACATCATCAACATCTATCAGGTTCCTAATCACAAATCTCATCTCCTTGCAATTTACACTATTTGCTATTTTCCTCTCGTTTTCATCTCCCCCACTTCACAAAATTTTGCCATTTTATTCGTTACGTTCGCCTTTTTCTTGTCAGATCTCTTGCCTACCTTCTCGCCATGACTAGCATGACTACCCCTCCTATGTCACCGGATTTTGAAGTTCTATACTTCAAACAGAAACAAGGAGAAAATTTGAAAGATGCTTGGAATAGATTAATGGAATCTTACCGCATTAGCAACTTAAAGGGAGATGCAAAAAACTTCCTTCGCAATTTTTATATAGGTTTAGCCTTGCATCATAGACAACTCTTGGATTTTGCCGCAAAAGGGAATTTTATTGATCTTGATGCTAATACTGCTTATGAAGTACTAGAGGAAATATTGGGGATTCCACCACAAAAAAAGGGGTTTACGTTTATGCGAGAAGGGATGCAAATGTTAGATAAATTGGGTGATATACAGAAAATTTTGGTTGAGTTGCAAAAATATAATGAACCCCTCAAACATATTAGTGGAAATCTGAACCGCATGAATACTTTGATTACTCTTTGTAATAGGCGGTTGGATATTTTGGATCTCAAGATGGTCTTTTTTCCTGAAAATATTGGCAAACGTAAAGAGCCGCCCGGGTTTGAGAAGGCCGTCACAAAGGTGGCAAAAACTAAAGATGACAATACTTGAATCTATGCATTATGCCTATCTAGGGGCGTAAAACGGTAGCGCTTGTTGGGAGGCAACCCAATGAATAAAATATATTTTTGCCTTTTTATTTCTGTTCTTGAGTGTTTACACAATTATGCTACTGTTATGATTGTGTTTTTTTGTTTTAATTAGTGTTTGTGCCAAGTAAATCCTTTAGGATCATGTTGGGTGATAGTTGATTTGATCTTGTTGGAAAACAGAAACTTTTGCGTCCAGTAGCAGAATTTTAAAAAATCATATAAGTGACGAAAAATTCTGAATTTTTTACAAAAGATTGATATACAAATTTCCTACGTTGTCCTAAGTTTTTAGAATTTTTGGAGTTACAGAAGTATGATTAGAGTACAGCTTACTACAGACTGTTCTGTTTTTGACAGATTCTGTTTTCGTTGCATTGTGTCCTTATTTTGATGACTCTATGGATTATATCGGTGGGTATAAGCCATGGTAAAGTTATAATACAGTATATATAATGCAATAATAAAATATGAATGGGTTTGCAACAATACTTAGAGTGGTGATTTGCTTTATTATACTAACGGATCTCACGAAGGTTTTTGTTGAGTTTTATGTGATTGAAGTTTTCAAGTTTTGGGTGAGATCACGATGGATGAAGGAATAAGGGCTCAAAAGAGCCTAAGCTTGGGGATGCCCATGGCACCCCAAGGTAATATTAAAGGATAAACAAGCAACTACGCTTGGGGATGCCTCGCAAGGCATCCCCGCTTTCTTCTAACAAGCATCGGTAATTTTACTTGGAGCTATATTTTTATTAGTCACATATCATGAGTTTTGCTTGGAGCGTCTTGTATTATATGAGTCTTTGCTTGTTTTGCTTTTTAGTTTGTCACAAGTATCCTTGCTAGACACACCTTTTTGAGAGAGCCAAATTATGCTATGATTTGTTAGAATTGCTCTATGTGCTTCACTTAAAATATTAGCTATGGAATTGCTCTAGTTCTTCATTTATATATTTTTGAGCACGGTGTGCTTTAATTTATAAGAAATACTCTCATGCTTAACTTAGATTTATTTGAGAGTTAGTATATTTTTGAAGGAATTCTCTCATGCTTCATTTATATTATTTTGAGAGATGAAAATTTTTATGCTCATGTTCTTCACTTAAATTTGTTTGAGCTTGTCAAAAGCAAATGCAACATATGAAACTAGTCCCACAATGATAGGTATTCAAGAGGTATATAATAAAAACTTTCATGAAGATCATTGGACAAAATAAACTTGATTCCTTATAATAGTTTTGAGATATGATGATAGTAATATGTGAGTCATGTTGGTGAGTAATCATGCTTTAGTAAGAATATTGATGTTAAGGTTTGTGATTCCCTATGCAAGCGCTAAAGTCAATAGTTATGCAATGAAATTACATCCTACTTGTGGTGCATTATTCGGTGTTAGTTATGCTTACTGTCCGTTTATGAGAATTTTCGTTTCTTGGTTGGTTGCTTCTTAATCTATTTGCTAGCCTCCACTTGTACTAAGTATAAATACTACTTGTGCATCCAAAATCATTAAACCCAGTTTTGCCATATGAGTCCACCATACCTACCTATATGCGGTATTTCCATGTCGTTCCAAGAAAATTTGTATGTGCCATCTCTAATTTTCAAAATGAATTTCCTTTTTGTGTGCTCGTACCGCTCATGAAGGGGTAGGGGGTGGCCAATATTTTTCCATGCTAGATGTGTTATTCTCAAGATGAGTGTTTATTCACTTGTCATTGCAAGAGAGTACGGCCGAAATGAAAAAGAAATTTATTGTATGTTGTGAAATAATAAATTCCTTGGAAAGTGTTGGTATGGAAGGCACCCGTGGATACGGGTAGCCATGGATTGTGAAAGAATGGTGGAAAAGCGAATAAACTTTATTTTCTGTTTGGGAACCGCCTATGATATATCTAGCATGGAAAGTATTGGAAATTCTTGGTCGTTTTAATTGACAGGAAAGGCATGCCAGCCAAAATATTTTTCTCTTTCAATTTAAGCTTTGAGCTCTGGCACCTCTACAATTCTCTACTTCCCTCTGCGAAGGGCCTATCTATTTACTTTATGCAATTTTTATTTGTACTTTGAGTCTCCATCTTCTCTTATAAAGCACCAACTAGGGAGCACTATGATCATACTTGTGCATTGGATGTAGCTAATATTCGAGTGTATTTCATGAATGGACCAATGCTTGAGCATGATGGGCTAGGGATAACTTTCTTTAGTGTTGATATTTTGAAAGACATGGTTGCCTGTTGATATGCTTGAGTATTGAAGTCATCATGTCAAATATAGAATATTGCTTTGAGCCATCTAAAAGTCCAAATGTCCATGCTACAAAAGAAAAGAATATGTGATGAACATGCTAGGCAGCATTCCATATCAAAAATTATGTTTTTATCATTTACCTACTCGAGGACGAGCAGGAATTAAGCTTGGGGATGCTGATACGTCTCCAACGTATCTATAATTTTTGGTTGTTCCATGCTGTTATATTATCATTCTTGGATGTTTTACAATCGTTTTATAGCAACTTTATATCATTTTTTGGGACTAACCTATTGACATAGTGCCCAGTGCCAGTTAATGTTTTTTGCTTGTTTTTTATTTCGCAGAATATCAGTACCAAACGAAGCCCAAATGCCATGAAACTTTTTGAAAAAAAATTGGACCAGAAGACAACTTGGGAGCCAAGGAAGCACCTGGGGGGATGCCCATGGGGCCCACAAGACACCAGGGCGCGCCAGAGGCCACTAGCGTGCCCTGAAGGGTCGTGGGGCCCACGGGGGTCTCCTCCACCGCCTCTCAGCTCTATAGATACCCAAATATTCCAAAAACCATCGGGGAGTCAATGAAACACAATTGCAGCCGTCGCACGTTCCAGAACCACGAGATCCAATCTAGAGCCCTATTCCGGCACTCCGCCGGAGGGGAACACGATCACTGAGGGGTTCATCATCCTCATTGGTGCTCCTCCGATGATGCGTGAGTAGTTCACCATAGAGCTACAGGCCCGTAGGTAGTAGCTAGATGGCTTCTTCTTTCTTTTTGATTCTCAATACAATGGTCTCTTAGAGATCTATTTGATGTAATGACTTTTTGCGGTGTGTTTGTTGGGATCCAATGAAGTTTGAGTTTATAATCAGATCTATATTAATGAATACTATTTGAGTCTTCTTTGATCTCTTATATGCATGATTATTTATAGCCTCGTCTTTCTTCTCCGGATCTTTTTTTTAGTTAGGCCAAGTAGATTGATTCTTCTTGCAATGGGCAGAGGTGCTTTGTGATGGGTTCCATCTTACGGTGTCATCACCTAGTGACAGAAGGGGTAGCAAGGCACGTATGTATCGTTGCTATTAAGGATAAAAATATGGGGTCTATTCCTACATGAATAGATCTTGTCTAAATCATGTCATCGTTCTTATCGCATTACTCCATTTCTCCATGAACTTAATACACTAGATGCATGCTGGATAGCGGTCAATGTGTGGAGTAATAGTAGTAGATGCAGAATCGTTTCGGTCTACTAATCTTGGACGTGATGCCTATATATTGATCATTGCCTTGGATATTGTCATAATTATTTGTTCTTCTATCAATTGCCCAACAGTAATTTGTTTACCCACCATATGCTGTTTTCTCGAGAGAAGCCAGTAGTGAAATCTACGGCCCCCGGGTCTATCTTTTATCACATTGCTTTCCGATCTATCTATTATTGTTTTGTTTTCAGATCTTTTTTTCCAAAAAAACAAAAATACCTTGCTTCACTTTTTCTTTACTTATTTTATTTTGTGTTTTTGCAAGATCTATTTATCTAAACTCATACAAACCAATCTATCTTTTTACCGAGGAGGAATTGACAACCCCTCTTACCTGTTGGGTTGCGAGGTTTTTTTCTTTGTTTGCAGGTATTGTTTACATAGTGTTGCTTGGTTCTCCTACTAGATTGATAACTAAGGGAAATACTTGTCATCATTGTGCTGCATCATCCCTTCCTCTTTGGGGAAGTACCAACGCAGTTCAAACACGTCAGTATCCACTTCGAAATGAGGCAATGTCCAAGATTAACTCCTCGCTTCTGAAGTTCTCGGGTGATCAAAAGACAACCTCTAGTGACACTGTTCAGGCGCGATGAGCCTCAACACCTGGTATGACGTCTCTAAAGGTAGTGTTGCTCGGCTTGATCCGAGATGAGTCGATGCCCATCTTCTTAATCGTGTCCTCATAGATTAAGTTGAGGCTAGTTCCTCCGTCCATAAGGACGTGCGTTAGATGGAAACCCTCGACAAGTGGGTCCAGGACAAGTGCAGCTGATCCGCCATGCCTGATGCTGGTTGGATGGTCATGTTTATCCAATATGATCGGGTAAGCCGACCATGGGTTGAACTTCGGGGCGACTGGCTCTAACGCGTAGATGCCTCGAAGTACGTGTTTCCTCTCCCTCTTGTGGATGTGGGTAACATAGATCATGTTCACCTCCGTTACCTCATTAGGAAACTTCTTTTGGCCCCCGGTGTTGGGCCGTCGAGGTTCATCCTCATCTTCACTGCGCTTCTGGGTTTTACTTCGACCCTCTGTCGCTACCTTGCCAGCTTGTTTGAAGACCTAGCAATTCCTATTAGTGTGGGTTACTGGTTTGTCCTCAGTGCCTGTAACACCCAAGATGTTGTACATTCCTTATTTGGGACGGAGCCTTGATAGGGATAGAAGCGCATCTCATCGTTTTGCAAGTATAAACATCATTCCAATACATGTAATCGAGGAGATGAGTATATGAGTTGACTTACACTCGCCACATGCTAATTTACATAATCGATACAATCATCCATGCAAACAGCCATAAGTGCAGGGTCCGACTACGGACGAAATCAAACGACAAAAGCAAATGAAGTCTATCTCGCTATGCCCAAGAAGATGACCAAGGATCCCTCTACTCATCCGGATAGGTGACGTACATACGCCTGCACTCCTCGGCATAGTCCCATTGGAGCTGGGGAGCATCAGCTGGATCAAATCATCTGTACATGTACTTGTATTGTAGTAATCTGTGAGCCACGGAGACTCATCAATCTCATTAACCCGGGTACCGAGACTATCTGAGCTGGTGGGTAAGGTATGGTTAAGAGGTGAGGTTTGCAGCAGCACTAAGCATTTATTTGAATGGCTAACTTACGAGTACAAGAATAAGATGAGCTTCAACGCATGTCGGACGAGTACTAGTTATGATCAAGAAGTGTTCCTAAACACCTCCTTACGAGTCAAACATAACCCCATCGTGTTCCCTTTCCGAACCCTCTCGAAAAGAGACGATCATGGTTACGCTCACGGTTGGTGTATTTTAATTGAGTTTAGTTCAAGTTTGCTATAACCGGGTGTTAAACAATTTCCAAGTTGCCACATACCCGCGGGCACGGCTCTCAGAAAGATTTAACCCTGTAGGGGTGCTCCAACTCATCCATCACAAACTAGCCACAAGCTGCGTTGGAAAACCTGAACCTCGAGATAGCCCAAGGTATCCTCGGAGTCCCGGTGCACAAGACATTCGAAAAGGAAAACAAATCCAGCAAGACTGCCCAACGTGTCGACGAACCCGATAGTAGCCGTGTATCTCATTCTCAGGACATGACGGATAAGCGACGCGTACGGTGGCCTAATAGAAATCACCCAAGTTGCCCTGGGGTGGCCCAGCACAGTGCTCTAATTTGGACCAACACTCATGAGGAGCACTGGCCCTGGGGGGGGGGGGTTGATTAATTATCCACGGGGTAGCTAAGCACTATGCATTTTCATTAAGCTGTTAAGCAAATGTAGTAGCAATGTTGGGCCTTGCCGGAAGAGTTTTATTCCAAAACGAATTATCAAAGGGGTCCCCATAACACCCCAAACATGTTAGGAGCGCTCAATATGGAACATAACACTGGTAAATGGAAACTAGAGCGGAAAAAGTGGAACAAATCACCAAGCAAAATGCCAAGCCTTCCAACTTTTAGCAAGTATATATGTGCAGTAAATTAAATAGCAATGATAATGTGATATCTCAATATATCCATGTTGACACATGGAAACAACCTGCACCTGCAACTAACAACGCTATAAGAAGGGGCTGAGCAAGCGGTAACTTGGCCAATCAATGTTTTTCTAGGAAGTGGAGCGGTTGGAGGCTTTTCATGGCAATGTTGGGAGGCTTGACATTCAAGTGGTAGGTAACGAGACATAACGATAGAAGCAAGAAAACTACCATAGCAAAAATAGTATCGGGATCCGGGTAATGATCATCTTGCATGGAGGGTCTTCAGTGGGATAAAAAACTGGCTCCTCGTAAGTGTTCTCGACAGGATCATCGAACTCAGTCTTGTCACCCGGAACTACCCACAAGAAATAATAACATACAATAAACACACAGCCATGGCAAATGCGCAAACACATATGATTCATGTCCATTTAATGTATTTAACATGGCAATCCTATTCTAGTCACATTAGAATGAAGTATACATATGCAAATTTAGTTGTTTTAGCATTCTGGACATAACAGCAAGATGTGTTATTATGACATGCATGAACATGGAAAAAATGCATTATATGCATGAAAACAATGCAAATGCATATAAAGAACGTTGCGATCGGAGTTACGGAACTCTCGGGACACCCACGACAAGGTATAGAAGGAATCGATGACAAAACAGAGTTGGAGAGAGGCTAGGGGCGATTCCTTGGTATTCCAAGTATGCCACTAGATTGGAAATGAAATGCTATGTGAAATTAACCTAAAGATCATGACAAACAAATGGACAGAACTCACATAAAGCCCAAAACAATTATGCAATGCAATCTGTCTAAAACAGCAACATAGCATTTTGCACACATCAAAACCACAAGCTACAAGATTCTAAAATGCAGAAACAAAGCATGGGGCAGTAGCATGTAACATACACTTTATTTAATCAAAAGAAATCATACTCAAAAGAGTCATGGATCACATGGGATGAAACTTACAACATGTCTATAAAACTTAACATTTAGGGACTTAGAGAAAAATACCAGGTTTTTCACAAGCAGTGTTAACATGAAGGCATATTAACAGCAAGAAAACTATATTCTATAGGGCCTATCATGGCATGAAAATCTATAGCATGATAGTGGACATGATGCACTACAAATAACTCCATAGGGGTATCATCAGAATATGCACAGAAACATGGCTAGCATCAGCACAACATGGCAATACGAAAATAACATGGTGCAAAGAGCAGTAGTTTTTAACAGATTGACATGTTTGACAATAGAATTAACTATGATGCAAAACCTATACATGAGAACCAATGGCACAAAATGACAGAGCATAACATGCTTTAGAAAACACTCCGTGGGGGAAACACCAAAGAATTTGTAGATCAATGGCAAATCACATGGCAAAACAGTAACAGAACATAACCATTTCAGACCTAGAATTATTTTGGCCCCTCAAAACAACAACATTTTTATAGCATGTTGACAGCAAGAAAATAACACCTAAACTTGTATTTTCATGGCAAACAAAAATACCAGGGGCTAGTACACATGCCAAAGGGAATATCTCATGTTCAAAAGTATTTCATAGGGTGCATGGATTAAATCCCACAAAATAAACAACATGGCATTATAGCAAAATTAACATGCACACAAATTCGCTCAAAAGACTAAACTAATGCACAAATGGATTTGTTGGATTTTTCTACGCCATTTTCATATATAACAAGTATATGTTGCTGTAGAAAAACATGTAACAATTAAATCAAACAATTTACTGCCTAAAATAAAATCTAGGATATACCAGATTTTGTTGGAAATATGCCCTAGAGGCAATAATAAAATGGTTATTATTATATTTCCTTGTTCATGATAATCGTTTATTATCCATGCTATAATTGTATTGATTGGAAACTCAAATACATGTGTGGATACATAGACAACAAAGTGTCCCTAGTAAGCCTCTACTAGACTAGCTCGTTGATCAAAGATGGTTAAGGTTTCCTAGCCATAGACATGAGATGTCATTTGATAACGGGATCCCATCATTAGGAGAATGATGTGATGGACAAGACCAAAACAATGAACGTAGCATATGATCGTGTCAGTTTATTCCTATAGTTTCCTGCATGTCAAGTATATGTTCCTATGACCATGAGATCATGCAACTCACTGACACCGAAGGAATACCTTGTGTGTATCAAACGTCGCAACGTAACTGGGTTACTATAAAGATACTCTACATGTATCTTCGAGGGTGTCTGTTGAGCTGGCATGGATCGAGACTGGGATTTGTTACTCCGTGTGACGGAGAGGTATCTCAGGGCCCACTCGGTAATACAACATCACAATAAGCCTTGCAAGAAAAGTGACTAAAGAGTTAGCCATGGGATCTTGTATTACGGAACGAGTAAAGAAACTTGCCGGTAACGAGATTGAACTAGGTATAGAGATACCGACGATCGAATCTCGGGCAAGTAACATACCGATAAACAAAGGGAACATCATACGGGATTGACTGAATCCTTGACATAGAGGTTCAACCGATAAAGATCTTCATAGAATATGTAGGAACCAATATGGTCATCCAGGTCCCGCTATTGGTTATTGACCGTAGAGGTGTCTCGGTCATGTCTACATAGTTCTCGAACCCGCAGGGTCTGCACACTTAACGTTCGGTGACATTTCGGTAGTATTGAGATATATGTGTTGGTGACCGAAGGTTGTTTGGAGTCCCGGATGAGATCCTGGAAGTCACGAGAAGCTCCATAATGGTCCAGAGGTAAAGATTTATATATAGGAAAGTGGTATTTGGATTCCGGAAAAGTTTCGGGCATTTCCGGTAGTGTACCGGGAGTGACGAATGGGTTCCGGGGGTCCACCGGGTGGGGCCCACCCACCCCGGGGGCCACATGGGCCCAAGAGGTGGCGCACCAGCCCCTAATGGGCTGGGGAACCAACGCCATAATGGCCCATATGCCCAAGAGGAAAAAAAGGTGGAGATAGGAAGGAATAGGACTCCTTCCTAATATGAATCCACTTCCTAGTAGGAAGTGGATTGGACTCCTCCTTGCCCTGATTCGGCCGACCCCTAGGAGTAACCATAGGGAGGCTTGCTCCTCCCTCTCCCTCCTATATATACTAGGGGAATAGAGCCCCAAAACCCACGGCCACGTGCTAGTTCTCTATTCTCTAGTTCCACCACCAAATAGATTCTGGTAGTGCTTAGGCGAAGCCCTGCCGGGATAACTCCACCATCACCACCACCACGCCGTCGTGCTGTTGGATATCTCATCTACCTCTCCGCCCCCTCTTGCTGGATCAAAAAGGCGGAGATCGTCATCGAGCTGTACGTGTGCTGAACGCGGAGGTGCCGTCCGTTCGGCGCTAGATCGGGACGGATCGTGATTGGATCGCGGGACGGCTTGCGGTTTGGATCGTGAAGACGTTCGACTACATCAACCGCGTTTCTTAACGCTTCCCACTTAGCGATCTACAAGGGTACGTAGATCCACTCTCCCTCTCGTAGATGCTCATCACTATGGATAGATCTTGCATTGGCGCAGGAAATTTTTTGTTTCCCATGCAACGTTCCCCAACAGATTTGGCATATGCCAAAAATGACAAAACAAATGAGACAAACAAGAAAATGAAAAAAATGGGAGGAGGTTGGTATCAAACCCAAGACCTCCTGGTTTTGATGCTCTGGGATGACCAGTTGAGCTGGCCCAGTGTTGGTGACAAAAGTGGTGCTTGGCTGGATATGAAACAAAGCAAGCGTTGCTACTCAAAATGTGCAGCCATACAAGGGGTTGAGGACAAGGAGGGGAACGCTCGAAGGCTGGGCTGCGCTAAGCTGGGCTGCTGCGATTGCTGGGCCAGGGAGGAGGAAGAGGCCCACGTAAGCTACTCTCTCTCTCTCTTTGCAGAAATTAAAGTTTTTTTCAAAATAGCAACAAAGGAAAAAATGCCAGAGGGTGAAAGTATTTTGGCTGAAACAATTATATATTTGAGACCCTGGCATTATACTCTATTTAACAAAATTGCTTTGGGCATTTTTAGAGATAGAAAAATAATTCAAGTTTGAATTAAATTCAAACTTGAGGAATTTTTGTACCCAACCAAAACAACTTAAAAAGGGCTGAAATTTGGAGGAGGGCTTAATAGAAATATTTAGGGGTTTTAGAAAAATGATGTACATTAAAATAGGGCAGGGAGGCACACTTGCAAAATAAAGCATAAATTGGATAAGAAGGGGGTTTTGTTGGTTGGAAATAATTGTAAGTTGAATCAAGCAAGACCATACCACGAGATCGCAAGGCACATCATTACAACACATGCACTCACTAAAACACACTATGATACACAAGAGTGAATGATGGCAAGATGCAATGATAAAATGAATGAGATGATGACATGAGGCAAATTATGCATTGCAAATCCAAACCAACAATGCCAAGTCATACAAGGTTCACACAAGGAAGGTTAAAAAATATGGAAAGTTGCATTTGGGCTGTTACATTGCCATGGATTTGGAACAGTCAATCCAGGATCATGTCTAGCTGGCTAGGTCCATCCTTATTCCCTTTAAAGGGTTTCCTTTTCTGTCCGGGTCTAGGTCTGGTGAACCCTGCATTGACTGTGGCGTCCTCTGTGTCGCTCCCGCCATTTTTATGCATGCGCTTATTTTTATTCCGTCGAGGCTTTCCATTGGCGCCGCGTGTTTCCGAAGTGCCTACCTGACCATTGTGAGTGCTTCGTGTGAGCCAGCTGTCTTCTCCCACACAAAAGCGGGTCATCAGCAAAGTGTGGGCTGCCATGGTCCTTGACTTGTCTTGGTCGAGCTGGCAGGCAAGCCATTCATCTCGGATATTATTTTTGAATGCAGTGATGGCATCGGCGTCGGAGCAGTCTATGATCTGGTTCTTTTTACTAAGGAACCTGTTCCGAAACTTCCGAGCAGTTTCACCTGGCTGCTGGGTGACACGACTGACGTCGTCAGCATCCGAAGGTCGGACGTAAGTGCCTTGGAAATTTGCCCTAAAGGCATCTTCAAGGACTTCCCAGCTATCAATAGAATAAGGGGGCTGTAGGGATCGAAAGTAGGTCTAGAGGGGGGTGTCGGATTTTGGGCTCCGCAAAACCCAAAGAGGTTCGAACACAGGGGCGTATGCAAAGATCTCCACCAGCTTCGATCCCAAGCTCACAGCTCAATAGCCTAGCTCGACGAACTCGCTCGATGGCGAGTTAGAAGATAGCACACGAGGATTTACCCAGGTTCGGGCCGCTACAAAGCGTAAAACCCTACTCCTGCCTTTTGGCGGATTGCCTCATGAGGGGGTTTGTGGATGAACTAGTATAGTGGTGAGTTGCCTCGTGAGGGCGCTCGGGTGGTGTTCGTTCCGTCAGCTTCTCCACGGGGTGGCCTAGCCCTATTCATAGCGACCCGGGTCCTCTTCCCTTATCGCAATGGCGGGAAGGGATCCCACATCGGCCAATTTCGAAGGGGGACAAGGAGTACGTCTTATCCTGACGAAGGGTGGTCTTCGCCTACAAAGTAGCCGGTGGTGATGCAGAGGTGGGCTCGGTGATGACGTTCGTCCTGCTAGGCTCGTGGTCTTGGTCTCGTTGCACCGGAGTGGAAACCTTTGGGGGGTGCTTTGGGAACCGGCGTACGCCTTCACCTCCTTTGCACCAAAGAGGAAACTGTCTCCTCTACGCGCGCTGGCGCCCGCCTGGCCCGGATTGCATCATTCTTGACGTCCCGAGGCCGAGTGTTGCATGGAGATCTCCGCTGCTCGGGAGGGGGCCTGGGGCGACCTCTTCCTTCCGAGGGCCTTGGCGCCGTCTCCTTCGCGAGCGCGGAGCTCTCGCGAGGGCCTTGTCTTGAGCCGGGCCGCGTTGGGCCGTACCGAGTCTCCATAGTGGGCCACACCCTGGGTCGCAGGCTGGCAGTTCTGGGTACCCCCGTTCCCAGGACACCGAAAGTAGCCCTCGGGCCCAAGGCGCGCTCGGGATGGCTTCGGGGCGAAGCCAGAGAAGATGGCCCGAAGCGCCGCGGGCCCCAAAGGCCTATGAGCCCAGCCTGTCGCATGGTAAACAATGAAGCACGGACGCCTCTGCTTCCCCATGGTGCCTCGGCAACCGCTCTGTCTGACCAGCAACTGGTGGACGTCGCAGGGCCATCATTGCCTGGGATGGGGGAAGGTGCCGGTTGGCCTCCACCCGGCTATAAATGGGTGGGGGGACGGAGCCCCCAGCCCATTCCTACTCCTTGCTGCCCCGCCTTCGTCCTTTGCCTCCTCTATCATGACGCCGGTGAGGAGGTTTTCCGCCGCCGAGAAGGGGAAAGCTGGCCAGGGGTTGCCGGACCAATAGCTTCCCAAGAGGAGTCGGGGTCGTCCTCGCAAGTATACTGAGGCGTCAGTAGCGGCGCCCCGTGGGCGTGGGCGTCCCTCCGCGAGGACCGGTGCTTCTGTTGGCGCAGCCAGAGGCGGCGGGCACGGCGGCCGTGGCCGGGGAGGGAGACCCACAGTTGGTGCTCAACCACCGCGCCCGCAAGTCCGCACGGCCGACACGGGCCTAGAGTTCCTGGTGCTGGTGGAGAGGCCGGCGAGCACCTGGTTGCAGCTCCGACGCTTCTTCGCGGAGACGTTGCGGGTTAACGAGCCCGCAGGTCTGTGGCTGCAGGCCGATGGTTGTTGAAGTGGCGCGTTGTGGGTGGAGGTCGAGGTTACCCCCGCAGGCAATGCCTTTTTGAGCCGTGAGTGGCAGACCTTCGCCCGCGCCCACGGCCTGGAGGGGAGGCCCACGCTCCATTTCAAGCACGACGGCACTGCAGCGCTTTTCGTCAAGATCTTCCTGGAGGACGGTAGGCGCTTGGGGTGCTGCCCGGAGGACGGCGGCAGCGGTGATCTTGGAGGTGAGCTTGCCCTTGGCGACGGCCGCCATGCTTCCAGCACCAGCGACACCTCCTCCAAGGAGAGCCCGAGCGACGACAGCTACGACGCCCCGCCGCGCCGGCGCGCTCGGACTTCGGGGGGTAGCCAGCCGCGACGGCGCCCCTCCCCCACCCGGGAAGTTGCTACGCTGGCGTGCCACCACGGCCCCGTCAAGGAGGAGGAGGACTCCCACTGAGCGCTGGCGCGCCGGTGCCAGGACCTCAGGAGCGGTAGCCCCCGGGGGGGCTCCTTCGCCTTCTTTTTCTTTTCCTCTTCCTGTAACCAAAAAATCATGGGGGGCCCTTCTGGGCGTGTAATGAACTTTGGCGCTTGTGCCCTTTTATTAGCATTCTCATCATGTATTGCTGTCCCTGCGTTACTGTTAATCGACACTTCCTGTTGGTCGTGGTTAGGGTACTTAGCTCGATGCGTCCGCGGCGGGTTTCTACGTCGTGAGGTCTCGCAGTGGCACCTGGGGAGCTTGGGGGGTTCCTTCTTCCTGCGAGTAAGGCGGTTTGGGGGCCCCTTTTGGCACTCTACGTCTGCGGGGCCCAATCCCGTGCATGCCTGACCACTGTTGGGGCGTCCGGATCACCAGGACAAGACCAAGGGGCAAGGCCTCGACCACCGTTGGGGCGTCCGGATCACCAGGACGAGACCAAGGGGCGAGGAGCCACGCGATCAGTGAGGCTCCTGAGGCGCGATGCTCAGGAGCCCCCCTTGACGCTCAAGCGGCGCTCTACTTCGGCAGGGGCCCATCCCGCGCATGCCTCGACTGCCGTTGGGGCGTCCGGATCACCAGGACGAGACCAAGGGGCGAGACCTTAACCGCCGTTGGGGCGTCCGGATCACCAGGACGAGACCAAGGGGTGAGAAGGTACGTGATCAGTGAGGCTCCCGAGGTGCGCTGCTCAGGAGCCCCCCTTGACGTTCAAGCGGTGACCATTCCTTTCCACCGGTCCTTGCCCCAGGAGACGTGAGCCTCCAGAGGCTTGAAGACAGCACGCTGGGCCGCGGCGGAACCCCCGAGCAAGGGTGAGGCGGCACACACCTGCTAGCTTGTTCGAGAGCGCCACGTGAGGACCAGGACGCCAAGGCCACGCGGGGACCAGGACGCCAAGGCCTTGGCGAGGTGTACGCACCATGCCCCATAGCCCCCGCTCGCGGGGTGCGAGAGGGAGAGGCTGGCAGGCGTTGTTAAGCTTCATGCACTAGCCAACGTAACCAAAAGTCCAAACTAATGGAAAGGGCTAGACAATCCACATATACACTTCAACACCCCCTCTCACGTGTGACGCGGAAAGTCAACACGTGGACAGACTCAGAGGTATGGCTCAATAGGCCTATACGTGGAGAAAGGGGGGCAGCAGCAATTTTTTAGATAAACTGGGAAAGCCGGGACTTGAACTCAAGACCTTGGACTCTGATACCATGTTAAATTCATGCTTCAGCCAGTTATGATTTGTGGGAAACTGCTCAACACCCAATAGGGTGTGGCTATCTCATATATATAGGGGTACACAACGTGTACACATACATGAGTACAGGGTATACACAGAAGCTACATAAATACATCATCTAACACCCTCCCTCAATCTTAACTGTGACCTGAAGTACAAAGAAAGTTAAGATTGCGCCTACATCCTTCAAACTGAGGTTGTGGAAGAGGCTTCGTGAAGATGTCAGCAAGTTGATCTTTGGAAGAGATGAACTTGATATGAAGAAGCTTCTGTGCAACACGTTCCCTCACAAAATGATAGTCAACTTCGATGTGCTTGGTACGAGCCTGAAAAACTGGATTAGATGAAAGATATGTCGCACCAATGTTGTCACACCAAAGAACCGGCGGCTGCTCCTGAGAGACTCCCAACTCTCTCAAAAGAGACTGTACCCAAATGAGCTCAGCGGTGGCAATGGCAACTGCCTTGTACTCTGCTTCAGTGCTACTCTGAGATACTGTGGCCTGCTTACGCGCACTCCATGCAATCAAGTTGTGACCAAAGAAGACAGCATAGCCCCCCGTGGACCGCTGGTCATCCAGACTCCCAGCCCAATCCACATCAGAAAACGCCGAAACAGCAGTCGAGGAGGTAGACCGAAGATGCAAGCCATAGGAGATAGTGTGAGAGACATAACGCAGTATATGCTTCACAGCTGACCAGTGCGAAGTCCGAGGAGCATGAAGATACTGACACACACGGTTCATCGCATAAGAGATATCCGGTCGTGTGATCGTCAAGTACTGCAAGCCACCAACAATACTGCGATACTCTGTAGCATCATATGAGGGAAGCAAGATACCATCCAAAGCTGATAACCTATCAGTGGCCGACATGGGCATGGCAGCATGCTTGCATTGTAGCATACCACCACGGCGAAGCAAATCCAAGGAATACCAATGTTGAGTGAGAGTCAAGCGAGCAGGAGTCCGTGTAACCTCTAGACCAAGGAAGTAATGGAGAGCACCCAGATCCTTGACAGCAAAGTGACCACCCAGAGCAGACAGCAGACGATCAGCAGCAGCCTCTGAGGAGCTGATAAGAATGATATCATCAACATAAACCAGCAGATACATAGTCACCTCAGGACGATGAAACAGGAACAGAGACGTGTCAGCAACAGACGGAGTAAATCCAAGACGTCGAAGTACCGAGCCAAGTCTGGCATGCCAAGCACGAGGAGCCTACTTGAGTCCATAAAGCGCCTTAACAAGACGACACAAATGATGTGGACGAGCAGGATCAACAAAACCTGGAGGTTGCCACATGTAAACTTCTTCCTCCAAGACTCCATGAAGAAAAGCATTCTAAACATCAAGCTGACGAAGAGACCACCCTTTGGTGACAGCCAAGGACAAAAGCCAACGAATGGTGGTAGGTTTGACAACTGAACTGAAAGTATCCTCATAATCAAGACCATACCGTTGTTTGAAGCCTTTAGCCACCAAGCATGCCTTATATCGCTCAATAGACCCATCAGCATGCTTCTTTACTTTAAACACCCACTTGGAGTCAATGATGTTAACACCAGTCACAGGAGGAACCAGGCGCCAAGTATCGTTCTTC
This sequence comes from Elymus sibiricus, assembly GCA_039707655.1. NCBI lineage: Eukaryota > Viridiplantae > Streptophyta > Magnoliopsida > Poales > Poaceae > Elymus > Elymus sibiricus. The sequence goes on along the minus strand of CM077663.1, from coordinate 95,968,724 downwards.
AGTAACGCCTAAAATTCCTGCTCCATGGCACTGCGCCAATGAGGAACCCGAAGAGCTGCCTGAAAATGCCGAGGTTCGGCGATGGGATTAGCATCTGTTTGTGCTACACATGCTGCAATCCACGCAACGGTGCCGTCAATGCGCTCCTTTGGCCGAACAATGCCACTCTGACTACGCGTACGAGGACGCGAAGGAGCAGCCGGTGGCAAAGGTGGCGATGGTGACGGAGTCGATGATGCCGGTGGGGACGAAGCAGATGGCCTCCCAGACACAGGAGACCCGTCCGGCGAGGCAGTCGTGGACATCGGAGTAACCGGCATGAGCATGGGCGTGTGATAACCCACAAGTATAGGGGATCGCAACAGTTTTCGAGGGTAGAGTATTCAACCCAAATTTATTGATTCGACACAAGGGGAGCCAAAGAATATTCTCGAGTATTTGCAGTTGATTTGTCAATTCAACCACACCTGAAAGACTTATTATCTGCAGCAAAGAATTTAGTAGCAAAGTAGTATGGAAGTAACGGTAAGGATGGCAAAAGTGACAGTAGCAGTATTGTAGTGATTGTGATAGTAGCAACGGAAAAGTAACTTAGCAAAGATCAATATGTGAAAAGCTCGTAGGCAACGGATCAGTGATGGATAATTATGTCGGATGGCATTCATCATGCAACAGTTATAACATAGGGTGATACAGAACTAGCTCCAATTCATCAATGTAATGTAGGCATGTATTCTATATATAGTCATACGTGCTTATGGAAAAGAACTTGCATGACATCTTTTGTCCTACCCTCCCATGGCAGCGGGGTCCTAATGGAAACTAAGGGATATTAAGGCCTCCTTTTAATAGAGAACCAGACCAAAGCATTAGCACTTAGTGAATACATGAACTCCTCAAACTACGGTAATCACCGGAAAGAATACCAGTTATTGTCACCCTGGGGGATGCGGATCATAACTCGTAATATTTGTCTACAACTTACAAGATAGGATCAAGAACACATATATATTCATGAAAACATAATAGGTCCAGATCTGAAATCATGGTACTCGGGCCCTAGTGACAAGCATTAAGCATAGCAAAGTCATAGCAACAACAATCTCAGGACATAGTGGATACTAGGGATCAAACCCTAACAAAACTAACTCGATTACATGGTAGATCTCATCCAAACCATCACCGTCCAGCAAGCCTACGATGGAATTACTCACGAACGGCGGAGAGCATCATGAAATTGGTGATGAAGGATGGTTGGTGATGACGACGGCGTCGATTTCCCCTCTCCGGAGCCCAAATCAGACTCCAGATCTGCGCTCCCGAGGAAGAACAGGAGGTGGCGGCGGCTCTGTATCGTAAAACGTGATGAACTCTTCTCTCTGATTTTTTTCTCCCCGAATAGGAATATAAAGAGTTGGAGTTGAGGTCGGCGGAGCTCCATGGGGCCCACAAGACAGGGGGCGCGCCCTAAGGGGGGGGCGCCCCCCTGGTTTGTGGCCAGGTGGTGGACCTCCTCTGGTTGATTCTTTCGCCAGTATTTTTTATTAATTCCAAAAATATTCTCTGTAAATTTTCAGGTTAATCCGAGAACTTTTATTTCTGCACAAAAATAACACCAAGGCAATTCTGCTGAAAACAGCGTCAGTCCGGGTTAGTTCTATTCAAATCATGCAAATTAGAGTCCAAAACAAGGGCAAAAGAGTTTGGAAAAGTAGATACGATGGAGACGTATCAACTCCCCCAAGCTTAACCCATTGCTTGTCCTCAAGCAATTCAGTTGACAAACTGAAAGTGACAAAGAAAAACTTTTACAAACTCTGTTTGATCTTGTTGTTGTAAATATGTATAACTGTTGTTCAGATTTTCAGCAAGGATTATAGACTAACCACATTCACAATAACATTTAGGTCTCACATTTACTCATATCAATGGCATAACCAACTAGCGAGCAATAATAATAAATATCGGATGACAACAATTTTATCAAAACAATCATGATACAATATGATATAATGGTATCTCACTAGCCCTTTCTGAGACCGCAAAACATAAATGCAAAGCTCCTCCGAAGAACAAGGACTGACTAGACATTGTAATTCATGGTAAAAGAGATCCAGTCACACTCATACTCAATATCAATTAATAACAAAGCATACAAATGACGGTGGTGCTCTCTAACTGATGCTTTTTATAAGAAGAGGATGACTCAACAGTAAAGTAAAATAGATAGGCCCTTCGCAGAGGGAAGCATTGATTTGCAGAGGTGCCAGAGCTCGAGCTTTTAAAACAGGGATGAATACTAATTTTGAGCGGTATGCTTTCGTTGTCAACATAACAACCGAGAGATCTCGGTATCTTCCATGCTAGATACATTATAGGCGGTTCCCAAGCAGAATAGTAAAGTTTTTACTCCCCCTCCACCAATCAATCACACTCCACGGCGAGCCGAATCCACGGGTACCGTCCATACAAACAACAGTCCTGGGGGAGTTTTGTTTCATTATATTTTGATTTGATTTTGAGCATGGAACTGGGCATTCCGAATACCAGCCACTTTCTCGTGAATGATAGTGAATCAACACATATCGTGAGAATAACCCACCTAGCATGGAAGATACTGACAGCCCCTAGTTACTACATGAGCGATTCGGGCATGCAAAACAGAATATTATTTGAAGGTTTAGAGTTTGGCACATGCAAATTTACTTGGAACAGTAGGTAAATACCGCATATAGGTAGGTATGGTGGACTCATATGGAACAACTTTGGGTTTATGAAAGTGGATGCACAAGCAGTATTCCCGCTTAGTACAAGTGAAGGCTAGCAAGAGACTGGGAAGTGACCAACTAGAGAGCGACAATAGTCATAAACATGCTTTGAGATTAACCAACATTGAATGCTAGCATGAGTAGGATATAAATCACCATGAATATAAATATCGTGGAGGCTATGTTGATTTTGTTTCAACTACATGCGTGAACATGTGCCAAGTCAAGCCACTTGAATCATTCAGAGGAGGATACCATCCCATCATACTACATCACAACCATTTTAAAATGCATGTTGGCACTCAAGACAAACCATTATGCACTCTTAGCTACTTAAGCATGGCATGAATAACTATAATCTCTAATTGTCATTGCAAACATGTTTCATCAATAATGAGCTAAATCCAGAACGATGAGCTAATCATATTTACAAAAACAAAATAGGTCGAGTTCATACCAGCTTTTCTCCATCTCAATCACTTCATCATATATCATCATTATTGCCTTTCACTTGCACGACCGAACGGTGTGAATAATAATAAGAGTGCATGTGCATTGGACTAAGCTGGAATCTGCAAACAATAACTCAAAGGAGAAGGCAAGGTAATATGGGCTCTATGTAAGATAAACAATAAGGCATATGAGAGCCACTCAACATTTTCATCGTGGCCTTCTCCTTACGACCCAAAGAAAAGATATTTCGAAACAAGAATGGGAAAAACTATTTACACGGGAAAGCTCCCAACAAGCAAAAGAAGAACGAGAAATCTTTTTGGGTTTTCTTTTAATGCTACAACTAAACAAACTAAAAGGTAAAGCTAGAACTAATTTTTTTGGATTTTCTCAAGGTAAATCAAGCACACCAGAAGAAAGCAGAAAGAAGAAATAAAATACCATGGATGATACAATGAAAACGTATAAGCACCGACAACTGGAATGAGTGTGTGAACATGAATGTAATGTCGGTGAGAAATACGTACTCCCCCAAGCTTAGCCTTTTGGCCTAAGTTGGTCTAGTGCCATGGCTGGAAATAACCATCTCCCGAATACTCCGGAGGATACTGAGGGTTCCACTGGTTGGCGAGCTCCTGTGGCTCCCACTGAAAAACTGGATCCTGATACGGATCAAGGGCTGGTGCCAACTAAGGTGCTGGGGTTGCGACAGACCCCAATATCTGTAGATGTCCTTGGGCATAACAGTGTACCTGCCTGAATGGATATCGAACAAAGAAGAAGCAGGCAGAGTAATAATCTCACAAGTACCCTAACTAAATACTAGGTTGTAAAGCAGCCTTCTATCATTATCCCTCCTAATAAAATCATGTGCTACCATACTATCATAGTCTAAATATCTTGTAGGTAGCAACATTTCCTCTTCCTCATCAAGCCTAATGGGTATTTTAAAGTGTTCGGCTAGACGCGATGCATAGATAGCTCCGAATATGGGGCCCTTCGAATGGTTTAAGTTCAACCATTGAGCCACTATAGCACCCAGACTAAAAGTTCTATCAGCAAGTAAAGCGTGGCGCAAAATGGCGAGGTCGGGAGCACTAAGGCTTCCACTCTCCCCACAACCAACTAAACATCTCTCCGCGAATAATGAATAATAGCGTAGAACAGGAAAATGTAAACTAGCCGCTCTTGCCTTTGACACCCCTCTCTCTTCCCCCACAGTGATTGCGGCAATAAAGTCCTCCATGTCTCTTGGACGTGGTTCACTGGTGCTGCCCTCATAAGGTATTTTGCAAACTTTGCAAAAATTGTAAAGTTTCATCTCCTTAGGCACATCATATAAGTAAAATTCTACCATGGGAGGATTCTTCCTAGGATAAAAGTGAAAATTTTGCATGAAGATATTAGTGAGTAGGAGGTACTGGTCACACTTATCGTTGAGGAAGTCAGTGATGCCTGCATTCTCAGCCAAATAATAAAAATCTTCATAAATTCCGGCCGCCCTCAAGAATGCATCACTTGGCCATTCACATGGCCGAACCTCCGCGACGTGAGGAAGATTATATTTGGACTTCTTCTTCACCTCATTTTCATCTTCTTTAGAGCCCCGGCTTGAAGAGCCTCTTAATAACCTCCTCATCATTTTTCTTTCTCTGAAAAATTTCTGAAATTTTTAGTAACTCACAATAAAGGTGAACAAAACTCAACAAAACTTATAGCAACTACTCCCACAAGTGCCTAGAGGCTATATCATGCATCAAAACTACTTGGGACCATACAAATTTGACATGCAAGCTCAAGAACAAGGTCACCATAGCAGCAAAAAATTGCAATATATAAAGCACTAGAACCAAAACTAATTGAACCATTGGAGGAGTCACATACCGAAGATCAATCCCCCAAAACAGTTTTGCAAATGGAGCTTTGCACAAGGAGATCGAAAATGGCAGCAAAATGAGCTAGAACACGGGTTTGAGCAATGGTGGGATTTTTTCTGGAGGAAGACGAAGTGGAAGGTGGCTGGAATAAGTGAGGGGGGCCTACGTGGGACCCACAAGCCAGGGGGGCGCGCCTAGGGGGGTGGGTGCGCCCTGCAGGCTTGTGGCCCACTGGTGCAGCCCCCTGCTGTGTTCTCAGTGCCAAAAATTCTTAAATATTCCAGAAAAAATCATACTACATTTTCAGGGCATTTGGAGAACTTTTATTTTCAGGTCACTTTTTTATTGCACGGATAAAACAGAAAACAGAAAAATAATAGCATTTTTACTGTAATTAACTCTAAATAACAGAAAGTAAAAGTTGGGTACAGAAAGTTGTGCTTTCTAAATTCATCCATCTCATGCCCGTCAAAAAGAATCCATCAATAAGGTTGATCAAGTCTTATTGACAAACTTTTTTCGAATGACACGGAACCGGAGAATTTTCGAATAACATTAGGTTACCTCAATGGGGATATGCATGTCCCCAACAATAAGTATATCATATTTCTTTTTGGCAGTAGGGTGAGGGAACTCAAAATCTCCAATAATAATCGTTGAAATTTTTCCAATGGAGTTGATACTATGAACTTGAGGTTGTTTCTTCGGAAAGTGTACCGTATGCTCATTACCATTAACATGAAAAGTGACATTGCCTTTGTTGCAATCAATAACAGCCCCTGCAGTGTTCAAAAAGGGTCTACCAAGGATGATCGACATACTGTCGTCCTCGGGAATATCAAGAATAACAAAGTCCGTTACGATAGTAACATTTGCAACTACAACAGGCACATCCTCACAAATACCGATGGGTAAAGCAGTTGATTTATCAGCCATTTGCAAGGAGATTTCAGTAGGTGTCAACTTATTCAAATCAAGTCTACGATATAAAGAGAAAGGCATAACACTAACACCAGCTCCAAGATCACATAAGGAAATTTTAACATAATTTCTTTTAAAAGAGCATGGTATAGTAGGTACTCCGGGATCTCCTAGTTTCTTTGGTACTCCGCCCTTAAAGGTATAATTAGCAAGGATGGTGGAAATCTCAGCTTCCGGTATCTTTCTTTTATTTTTCACAATATCTTTCATATACTTAGCATAAGGAGACATTTTCAGAATATCAGTCAAGCGCATACGCAAAAAGACAGGTCTAAGCATTTCAACAAAGCGCTGAAAGTCCTCATCATCCTTTTTCATGGATGGCTTAGGAGGAAAGGGCATGGGTTTCTGAACCCATGGCTCTCTTTCTTTACCATGCTTCCTAGCAACGAAGTCTCTTTTATCATATCTTTTATTCTTAGGTTGTGGGTTATCAAGATCAACAGCAGGTTCAATCTCCACATCATTATCATTACTAGGTTGAGCATCAACATGAACATTATCATTAATATTATCACTAGGCTCATGCTCATTACCAGATTGTGTCTCAGCATCAGAAATAGAAATATCATTTGGCTTTTCATGAGTATCTATAACAGGTTCACTAGCAGCATGCATAGTCCTATCGTCATTCTTTTTCCCTTTATTACTAGGACGATTAGGTGCATCAAAATTAATTCTCTAAGAATCTTGCTCAATTCTCTTTGGATGGCCCTCAGGATAAAAAGGTTCCTGAGTCATTTTACCACCTCTAGTCACAACTCTAACAGAATGATCATTGTTCTTACCATTCCTCTCATTAAGCAAATTATTTTGTGCCTTAAGTACTTTTTCTACTTGAGTAGTTACCATGGAAGCATGTTTACTAATAAGCTTAAGATCATTGATAGTTCTACTCATATAATCACCTAAGCAATCAAGCATGTGAGCATTGTGTTTCAATTGTCTACTAACATAAGCATTGAAATTTTCTTGATTAACAATAAAGTTATCAAACTCATCCAAGCATTGGCTAGCAGACTTATTATAAGGAATATCACCTTCATCAAATCTACAGAGAGAATTTACCTCTACTACCTGTGTCGGGTTATCAAGACCATGTATTTCTTCAATAGGTGGTAGATTCTTAACATCTTCGGCTTTAATACCCTTTTGTTTCATAGATTTCTTTGCCTCTTGCATATCTTCAGGACTGAGAAATAGAATACCTATTTTCTTCGGAGTGGGCTTTGGAGGTGGTTCGGGAATAGTCCAATCATTATCATTGCTCAATATATTATTCAATAGTAGTTCAGCTTGTTCAACAGTTTGTTCCCTGAAAACACAACCAGCACAACTATCTAGGTGGTCCCTAGAAGCATCGGTTAGTCCATTATAAAAGATATCAAGTATTTTGTTTTTCTTGAGAGGATGATCAGGCAAAGCATTAAGTAATTGGAGAAGCCTCCCCCAAGCTTGTGGGAGACTCTCTTCTTCAATTTGCACAAAGTTAAATATTTCCTGCAAGGCAGCTTGTTTCTTATGGGCAGGAAAATATTTTTCAGAGAAGTAGTATATCATATCCTGGGGACTACGCACACAACCAGGAGCAAGAGAATTAAACCATATCTTAGCATCACCATTTAATGAGAAAGGAAACAACTTAAGAATATAGTAATAGCAAATTTTTTCCTCATGAGTGAATAGGGTGGCTATATCATTCAATTTAGTAAGATGTGCCACAACAGTTTCAGTTTCATAACCATGGAAAGGGTCAGATTCAACCAAAGTAATTAACTCAGGATCGACAAAGAATTCATAATCCTTATCAGTAACAAAGATAGGTGAAGTAGCAAACTTAGGATCATATTGCATTCTAGCATTCAAAGATTTTTCCTTCCACTTGCATAGCAATTTCTTAAGATCATCTCTATCCTTACAAGCAATAAAGTCCCTAGCTACCTCTCCTTCCATAACATAACCCTTAGGTATATTAGGCAGTTCATAACTAGGAGAGCTAGGTCTAGCAGGTGTATCATAGTGTTCAGTTTCAATAATTTCATCAGATTCAGAAATATCATCAGTTTCAGCATTCACTCTAGCAATTTGTTCATCAAGAAATTCACCCAGTGGCACAGTATTATCAAGCAAAGTATCATCATAAGCATCATGCATAGCAGAAGTGGAATCATCAATTACTTGCGACATATCAGAATTACTAGCAGGTGGTGGTGTCGCAAGTTTACTCATAACAGAAGGTGAATCAAGTGCAGAGCTAGATGGCAGTTCCTTACCTCCCCTCGTATTAGAGAGGTAGATCTTGGTTTTTGGGTCTTTCAGATTCTTCATAGTGAACAACAGATATAAATCCCAAGTGACTCAGAGAATAGAGCTATGCTCCCCGGCAACGGTGCCAGAAAAAGGTCTTGATAACCCACAAGTATAGGGGATCGCAACAGTTTTCGAGGGTAGAGTATTCAACCCAAATTTATTGATTCGACACAAGGGGAGCCAAAGAATATTCTCGAGTATTAGCAGCTGAGTTGTCAATTCAAGCACACCTGAAAGACTTATTATCTGCAGCAAAGTATTTAGTAGCAAAGTAGTATGGAAGTAACGGTAACGATGGCAAAAGTGATAGTAGCAGTATTGTAGTGATTGTGACAGTAGCAACGGAAAAGTAACTTAGCAAAGATCAATATGTGAAAAGCTCATAGGCAACGGATCAGTGATGGATAATTATGTCGGATGGCATTCATCATGCAACAGTTATAACATAGGGTGATACAGAACTAGCTCCAATTCATCAATGTAATGTAGGCATGTATTCCATATATAGTCATACGTGCTTATGGAAAAGAACTTGCATGACATCTTTTGTCCTACCCTCCCGTGGCAGCGGGGTCCTAATGGAAACTTAGGGATATTAAGGCCTCCTTTTAATAGAGAACAGGACCAAAGCATTAGCACTTAGTGAATACATGAACTCGTCAAACTACGGTAATCACCGGAAAGAATCCCAGTTATTATCACCCTGGGGGATGCGGATCATAACTCGTAATAGATGTCTACAACTTGCAAGATAGGATCAAGAACACATATATATTCATGAAAACATAATAGGTTCAGATCTGAAATCATGGCACTCGGGCCCTAGTGACAAGCATTAAGCATAGCAAAGTCATAGCAACATCAATCTCACAACATAGTGGATACTAGGGATCAAACCCTAACAAAACTAACTCGATTACATGGTAGATCTCATCCAACCCATCACCGTCCAGCAAGCCTGCGATGGAGTTACTCACGATCAGCGGAGAGCATCATGAAATTGGTGATGAAGGATGGTTGGTGATGACGACGACGTTGATTTCCCCTCTCCGGAGCCCAAATCAGACTCCAGATCTGCCCTCCCGAGGAAGAACAGGAGGTGGCGGCGGCTCCGTATCGTAAAACGCAATGAACTCTTCACTCTGATATTTTTTCTCCCCGAATAGGAATATATAGAGTTGGAGTTGAGGTCGGCGGAGCTCCAGGGGGCCCACAAGACAGGGGGCGCGCCCTAGGGGGGCACGCCCCCCTGACTTGTGGCCAGGTGGTGGACCTCCTCCGGTTGATTCTTTCGCCAGTATTTTTTATTAATTCCAAAAATTTTCTCCGTAAATTTTCAGGTCAATCTGAGAACTTTTATTTCTGCACAAAAATAACATCAAGGCAATTCTGCTGAAAATAGCGTCAGTCCGGGTTAGTTCTATTCAAATCATGCAAATTAGAGTCCAAAACAAGGGCAAAAGAGTTTGGAAAAGTAGATACGATGGAGATGTATCAGCGTGGCCCCCGCGACAGGGGCTGGCTCTGGAGAAGCTGGCTCAGCCGACGCGGGCGATTCAGCCAGAGCGGGCAGTGCAGCCGATGCGGGCGACGCCAACACAGGCGATCCAGGCTCAGCCGACACGGGAGGTTCGGCTGGCGTGGGCGATTCAGCCGGCGCAGGCAGTTCGGCCGGTTCAGCTGGCGCGGGCGGTTTAGCGAGCACAGTCGGCGAGACCGAGGAGACGCGCGTGACCGCTAGCGGCCGCTCATCCAGAAGCTCGAGACATGCTCCTCGCCTAGTACCTGCACCATGGTTAGGCAAGAACGATGGGGTATATGCAACATCAACAAATTGACCAGGCATAGGTAAATTAGATTTCTCAAGTGCAACAGGAGGGGTGGAAGTGACCGAAGGTGTAGCAAAAGGAAAGACATTCTCATCAAACACCACATCACGAGAGATGTAGATGCGGTTAGAGGAAACATGAAGACATTTGTATCCTTTATGAAGAGAACTATAACCAAGAAACACACACTGTTTAGACCGGAACTCCAACTTGCATTGGTTATACGGACGAAGATGTGGCCAACACGCACACCCAAAGACTTTGAGAAGCATATAATCAGGAACTTCATTCAACAATAGCTCAAGTGGTGTTTTCATCTGACGAAAACATGTTGGGAGTCTGTTAATGAGAAAGCATGCGGTGGAAAACGCATCACTCCAGAATCTGAATGGAACGGAGGCATGGGCAAGCAAAGCAAGACCAGTCTCCACGATGTTGCGATGCTTACGCTTAGCTACCCCATTTTGCTGATGTGTGTGTGGACAAGACACACGATGTGTAATTCTAAGCTTATTAAAGAACGCATTAAGGTTGTGATACTCACCCCCCCCCAATCGGACTACACATGGATTATTTTGTGGTCGAGTAGACGCTCAACATGCGCTTGGAATTGTAAGAAAACATTAAACACATCAGACTTGCGTTTAAGAAGATAAAGCCAGGTGAACCGACTGTAAGCATCAATAAAACTGACATAGTAATTATGACCACTAATAGAGGTTTGGGAATGACCCCATACATCCGAAAACACAAGTTCAAGCGGTTTATTGACTACACATCTCGATTTAGAGAAAGGAAGTTGATGACTCTTGCCTTGCTGACAGGCATCACAAACTGCATCAACATGTTTATTGGACACTACTGGAAGCTCATGATGATGAAGTACATGACGAACGATAGGAGTGACAGGATGACCAAGGCATGCATGACAATAGGAAGGAGACACACGAACACTGCTGAAAGCACTAGGAGCTGGCGGCACATCAAGTGCGTAGAGACCGTTGTTGCGCAGTCGACCTCTAAGAAGTGCGTCCCTCGTGTCCTGATCCTTTACAAAAAATTGAAAAGGATGAAATTCAGCAAGAACATTATTATCACGTGTAAGCTTAGGAACTGAAAGTAAACTACGTGAAACAGAGGGAACACGAAGGACATTAAGAAGACGAAGCTGTGTGGATCTACGCGTAAGGAGAGATGCCTGGCCAATATGTGAGATGTGCATACATTCCCCATTCGCAGTGTGAACCTGATCATGGCCACGGTACGGCTCCTGAGTATAGAGCTTGCCCATATCACTCGTCGGATGATTGGTAGCTCCCGTATCCATGTACCAAGATGCATCAACTGGATAAGAAGGAGTATTCCCCTGCTCATGACTCACCAGGGCAGCCTGCTTCTCATTCCCTCTGCCATTGTTCCCAATGCCTAAGAACTCCTTCTTGAAGTGGCGATGGCAATGGGAAGCAAGATGGCCATCAATCCCACAAAACTGGCAAGGAACCTGGGCGCCGCACAAGGCACAACAGCCACGGATACGACCACTAAAAGTTGTAGTGATGTTCCGCGGGTTGGGCGCAGCCAGCGGCTTGCCACCGGGTGGTGGCGTGTAGGGCTTGCCCTTGCCACGCGTTGCAGCATTGGCGGAAGGGAAAGTCGGAGCAGAGCGACGAGCCTGGATACGCTGTTCTGTAGCAAGAAGACGCGCATACAACTCACGCGGCTGAATGGGAGCGTCACGACCATTGATATTTTCAACCATGTTATCATAGTCGTCACTCAATCCATTAACCACGTAAGAAGTGAACTCCTCCGGACCAAGAGCCTTGCCAATGGAGGCAAGTGTGTCAGCCATGCCCGTCACCTTGTTGAAGTATGCAGTGATGGTGAGGTCATGAAGCTTCACCTCCCCAAGCGTAGTGCGGATAGCATGAGCACGTGCCTGGGACTGCGAAGCAAAGCTGGTATGGAGGGCCGTCCACGTATCGCGAGATGTGGTAGCAAAGATGACCAACGACGAGACCCCCTCCGTGAGAGAGGACTGGATAGCAGAGAGGATGGCTTGATCCTGAGCCACCCAAGCATGATGCGCCAGATGATGTGGTGGAGGGCACGGTAATGTGCCATCAACATAACCCTCCAGATAGCGACTGCGAAGAAGCGGCAGTACTTGAGCACACCACGACAAGTAGTTGTCCGTCGTTAGCTTCACCGGGATGAGGTGCGTGAAGTAGAACGGCGCAACATGATCGTGAGACGGCGGTGATGCATAGAAGCCCGGGAACGAGGTGGCCTCAGGGTATGTCGACGGCCCACTATAGGGATGCGGCACCAAAGCCGACGACCCACTATAGGGCTGCGGAGCCAACGCCGACGGCCCACTGTAGGGCGCCCCATAGGCATAGGGGGCACCATGAGGAGGTGTGGTAGCCAGCGCTGTGTGTTGAGGATATCCCGACGGGGCCATCGCTCCATAGGAAGACGCCGACGGTAGTGCCGTCGGGGACGCGGGTGGGGTGCCGTTTGGCGCAACCGGCGCTGGAGGATACCCCATCCATGAATTAGCCGCGGGAGCCATATAGACCGGCGGCGGTGCCGAAGGGTAGCCAGGAGGCGGGAACTGAGCCATGGCTTCGTAGGGAACCGGCGACGGCGGGCCACGTAGAGGAACGGCGGCTGGCTCGGCAGCAGGTGGGGCGGCAGCACCGGTCAAGGAGACAAGGCGCCGCGACGCCAAAAACGGAGAGGCACCACCGGCCTGGGCACCAAGGGCCACAGCGGCGGGCAGAGCAGCAGCAACCGGAGCGGCGGCGGCCGAGGCAGATGAGATCGCAGCGGTGGCGGTAGTGGAAGACATGTTCGTAACCTAATCTGATACCATGTTAAGCTTCATGCACTAGCCAACGTAACCAAAAGTCTGAACTAATGGAAAGGGCTAGACAATCCACATATACACTTCAACAGGCGTTAACCCGGAGAAAGAAACTTCAAGATGAAAACTGCAAGGAGAAAAAGTCCCCGCCCCTTTTCTTTAAATAGAGTCGAAAATCCTCGAGTTTCATTCCAGGAAAATGGAAAATTCGAATACAAGAAAAGCAAAGAACAGCCGCGTCCAGCACCTAGGCTAGTCTTCGTCTTCCCCCAGCGCGGAGCATAGAGCATCCACTTTGCATGGGCATAGTCATTGGGGGACAGTGTTGTCCGCCAGCGCGGAGCATGGGGCTTCCACTTGGGCATGGGTGGGAACCCCTCCGCGTCCTCGGGGGGCTCCGGGCGTATACATCCCACTCATTATTATGAGAGAGTGTCACGGGTAGAACTTGCGGAGGTGCTGGATGTTCCAGGCATTCTGGATGGGGACCCCGTCTTGAGTCTCCAGGCGCACGGCGCCAGGCCTGGAGATGCGGGCGGCCCTGAACGGGCCCTCCCACATGGGAGAGAGCTTCGGCAAGTCCTCCTTGGAAAGGACCTACCTCAGGACAAGGTCTCTGACTTTGAGGGTCCTGGAGCGGACGTTACGGCAATGATAACGCCACAACGCCTGCTGGTACCTCGTAGCTCGGAGCGAGGCTTGACGACGGGCCCCCTCCCCGAGCATGAGGTATGTCCCCCGCGAGGTATCCTGATGCTCCTCGTTGAATGCCAAGACCCACGGGGATCGATGCGTGACCTCGTGTGGGAGGACGGCTTCAGCTCCATAGACGAGGAAGAACGGGGTCTCGCCGGTGGGCTTAGTCGCAGTGGTGTGGATGGACCACAACACGGACTGAAGCTCATCGAGCCAACCCCTGCCGTAGGCCTCGAGCTTCTTCTTGAAGCTCCTTGCCTTGAGGCCCCGCAGGACCTCCGCATTGGCGCGCTCTGCCTGACCGTTGCTTCGTGGGTGTGCCACTGAAGCGTAGCATATCTGCATTCCAAGGTTAGTACAATAGGTCATGAAAAGGTTGCTTGTGAACTACGAACCGTTGTCGGTGATGATGCGGTTGGGGACGTTGAAGCGACTCATGAGGCCCTTGATAAACTTGACGGCCGACCCGGCGGGGATGGCGCGGACGGGCTCCACCTCTGCCCACTTGGTGAACTTGTCGATGGCGATGTAGAGGTAGCGGTATCCGTCGGCCGCTCGCGGAAAGGGCCCCAGTGTATCCAGCCCCCAAACCGCGAAAGACCAGGAGAGCAAGATGGTCTGGAGGCCCTGCGCAGGCTGATGAATCTGCTTGGCATGGAACTGGCAACCCTCGCAGGACTGGACCAGCTCGATGGCGTCGTTGAGCGCCGTAGGCCAGTAGAAACCAGTGCGGAATGCCTTCCCTACAAGGGTGCGTGACGAGGAGTGGTGGCCACAGTCTCCTCCATGGATGTCGGCCAGTAGCTCGCGCCCCTGTTCTCCGGACATGCATCACAACGCGACATCGTTCGGGCGCGTGCGGTATAGCTCGCCGTCCTGCAAACAGTAAGTTGTGGCGTGTCATACCATGCGCTCTGCGTCTTCCTCCATTTCCGGTAGCGTGCCATGGAGCAGGTACGCCCTGAACTCCTGTGTCCAGTCATCGGCTTGGGGCTCCAGCGCCAGGAGAAGTCGGGCTCCTGAGGCCGGACCACAAGTTGGAGCCCCCGAGGGCGGCGCTGGGGGTAGCTCTTCATTCTGTGGCTCCTGGTCTGCGGTTGGGGGTGCCGCGGATGGCTTGAAGAGCCATTCCTCGAAGATGCCCGGCTCCTGAGGCTCGCGACGCGACGCCCTCTTGCGATCTCGTTGGCCTCCTTGTTCGCGCCGCGCGGGATGTTCTGCAATTCCAAGCCTTGGAAACGTTTTTCAATCTTACATACCTCTTCCAAGTATGCCTCCGTGTGCTCATCCTTAGGCGTATACTCCTTGTTGGAGAAGTTGACGAGGAGCTGGGAGTCGCCCTTGATGGTGAGGCGCTGAATCCCCAAGGCGGCCGCGGCCTTGAGGCCAGCGATTAAGCCCTCGTACTCCGCAATGTTGTTGGAGACCTTCTTGCCATGCTGGAAGCAAAGTTGTACGGCGTAGTACAGCTTGTCCCCGGTCGGGGAGATGAGTACAACTCCGACCCTTGCTCCCCTATGCGCGAAGGCCCCGTCGAAGTGCATGATCCAACCGTCAGGCGCCTCGTCACCGGGGGTGAGGGATTGGCCCTCGTCCGGCCCTCGGTCGGGAGCGTCCGTCCACTCAGCCACAAAATCCGCCAGGGCCGCCCCCTTGATGACCCGGGTCGTGCTGAACTCTAACTCAAAGGCTTGCAGCTCGATGTTCCATTCTGCGACCCTCCCTGCTGCGTTGGGGTTGCGCAGCACTTTCTCCAAGGGATACTATTGGGGATATAACTCTGTGGCGAGACCCGCCCAGGTGGGGCCGGGTCATGAGGTTGGCGGCTTAGCGATAAGGTTTGGAATAAGCTTGCTCAATGGGCCTGGAGGCCCAGAGCCAGAAGACAATGTGTAACCCGGTGGCGTCTTGTTAGACAAGGCAGTTATAGTTAGAGATGAGGTCGGTTATCAAGTATGACCTGGCCCGGACTCTTGTAAGCCCAGGGCATCGACCTGTGTATATAAAGGCGGGTTACCTGGGCGGCTTAGGCCACGAAACCTTTGATCGAGTACTAGGTCAAGCGAATCCGCTCCCTTGTAATCGATATCCAGTCAATACAACTCAAAGCAGGACGTAGGCTATTACCTCCTTCGAGAGGGGCCGAACCTGGGTAAACCTGTGTCTTTCGTCCCGACCAACCCCTTCGAGTTAACCGCCATAGCGATGGCTCCACACCTAAGTCCAGACACTAAGACATTTGCCGTGACAAAACCATGACAGTTGGCTCCCACTGTGGGGCCGATGCTCGGTGGTTTGGAGTACTCGAAGGGCTCTCTCCTAGGGATCGAGGGATATGCCATTGGCAGGATGACCAAGAATCGCCGCGGCAAGCTCTACATCGACGACGCTGGCTAGGGCCCCGAGGCCGACTCAATCGAGTATGGCTACCGGGTCCCCTTCGGCGGAATTCATGTCTTCATTAGCAAGATCGGCGGATCTAAGCCCAGGCCGGACTGTCGGCGTACGACACCTATGGGATCGCGTGGATCCCTTTTATGGTTCGGTAGGGAAAAAGGCATGCACAAAGAGCAGATCCAGCGATCAACGCGAGGGATTTTTACCCAGGTTCGGGCCGCTGAGAAGTGTAAAACCCTACTCCTGCTTTAGTGTATTGTGAGTTTTTGAACTCTGGCTCTAGGAGCGCTATGTGATAAACAGTACACAACCGCTATGCCTCTATCTGGGCCAGATGGTCCTCTCCCTGTAGCTACGCCTTGGGCCTCCTTTTATATGTCGAAGGGGTCACCAATAGTGGCGCACAGTACATACAAGAGGTGTAAAGTTGCTATAGCGTTTACATGATTATCACTGACGTCTTCGGACAAACGCATTAAATGCTGCGTTTAGGTGTCCCTTACTTTCTTGGGGATGGGAAAAGAGCCTATCCCATTAGCACCGCTTAACCCCATCCGCCGTTAGCGCCTTGACACGCACCCAGGAGGACAAAACCTAAACGACAGGCTGGTCGCTACGCTGGAGTGGTGACAGGGTGGCCAGGTCTTGCCGGGTGCGAATCTTGCTGGGGCTCTGCAAGCCATCCCGGCAAGGATCTTGTCGGGATCCCAGCCTTTGGTCTTCTGTCTTCCTATTATTGACTTGAATGCTTTCTTGACATTCTTTCACTTGCATTCAGCTGTCCCCCGGCGGGCCTTGCCGCTGGTGTGGCTACAACCGTCCGTGCACAAGTATGGGGTACTAAAAGACCCAAACTTTAGTACACCGATAGGAGCCCCCGGGCCTAGGCCATACACGGGTGCGAGGCGTTGTTGGGCTAGGCCCAAACAGTGCACAGGCACGCGTGGCAGGAGTTAGCTGTTGTAATTATTCCGCTTACTGCGCCCCCCTCACGACGCACATTGAATGTGCGACGTGGGATACGTGCGCGGAGCGGCCGTAATAGCAGCGCGCTCGCAAAAGCATTTTCATATTGACTAGTAAAGAGGCAGCCTCGCGCCTTCCCCATAAAAAGGAATCCGCCAAGGCGGTTGCTCATTTACCTCCTGTCCTTTCCAATCTGGAAATCGCCGTCGTCTCCTTCCTCGAGCTCAAAACAGAGACTCTCCCACTCATCCGCCGCCTCCACGCCCTCACCGTCCTCGGTCTCTGCTCCCATAGTTGCCATGCTGCCCAAGGCGAGCAAGGGCAAGGAGGTGAAAGACGCCGTCCTGGAGAGCGAACTGGTGAAGATGCGGAGGAAGCACGTCGTCTTCACTCCGGTGCTCGATGCGAGCGCTCTAAAGGACCGATACCTGTGCATGTGGGCGAGGGAGACGAAGGCTCATCCTGCTACTCGTGTGAGCCTAGGTTCCTCCAAGGGTGGCCCAGATAAATTCCCCTTCTTTGCCGACTACTTTCACTGCGGGCTCTGTCCCCCGTTTTCTGATTTCTTCATCGACATCATATACACATACGACTTCCATCTCTTGGATTTTACACCGAATGCCGTGACATGCATGTCAGTCTTTGCCCATCTTTGTGAAATTTTTGACGGAGTAGTCCCTAACACAGCCCTCTTCCGCCACTATTTCGTTCCCCGTATTCAAAAGGGAGAGGCCCTTTCTGGTTCTATCACCTAGATTCCAAGGGCATGGAACAAAGAGATATACCCAGACGGGGTCTACCGCGAGAAGTGGGAAGAATGGCGGGCCAGGTGGTGCTACATTTAGGAGAAAGACCCTCAGCCCTTCTGTTTGCCTCGACGAACAAAAATGGCGCGCGGTAATGATTGGAGCGCCCTCGATCCTCAAGATGAGAATCTCACAATTGCAATTCCCAGGATCCACCACCTCAGAGTTGCCGGGCTCACAATAGAAATGATTGGCGCTGATTTCCTTCGCCGGTGAATCGCCCCTCTACAGAACAAAGGGAGACCAGCCTGGGAGTTCCGGAATGCGGCAGCTATCATGAGGCTGCGCCCTGGTCTGAATAACAACTTGATGGTCATGCAGCACACAACTCTCTGCCACAAATTGTTCAGGTTTGACGTGAGATACAAGTTGCCGGCTAGCGTAATTCCTTTGTGCAACAACTCTGCCTTGGCCTCAATCATCGCCATGATGCCGGTGTGTGATGCTCACGGTCTTGACGGAACTTGGGACGAGCCATCCGCAGAGCAGGCACAAGAATTCTTTGACAACTTGTCAGAGAGGGCCATCCGGGAAGAAACGAACCTCGTCCGCCCCACCACTGATGAAGAAGTGGCGTATATCGCCAGCAGGGCGGAAGAGGCGAATCTTGCGACGGAGGCCGGCAGCGTTGGCTTCGTGGAAGGGGAAGCCAGTGAAGAAGAAGTGATGTCAGATGGAAAACTTGTCGGGTAGGGCGAGGTTGCCGGAGAGCAGAGTGGCACAGCTGCCGGGGGCCCTTCTGCCGAAGATACAACCGAGGAGCAGCTGCACGAGGAGCCCCCAGCTTCCGAGAAGAAGAAGAAGCGTGTTCTTGGGAAGGCCACTTCTGGTGCCTCAACCCACCAACCTTCCTCGAGTGGTGCAGCCCCCGGCAAGGCAATGACTGGAGCGACGGGGGCGTCTCATATGACGGCACTAACAACCGGAGCAGCATGGTCACACCAACCCTCCGCTTCTGCCGCAGCCAAGCGACCCAGGACAACTCCTTCACCTCCTCACACGGACACTGTGGCAGAAGTTGACTTCGACCTCTCCACCTTTAGCCCGGAAAGAGAAGAGTAAGGGTCCTGTGACATCTTTTAACTTCTGAATTTCCAGTTTTGCTTAACTTGTTTGCCTTGCTTTGGCCTGTCCCCATAGAGATACAGAAACGTTGGCGCAAAGGATGGCGAAGAAGGCGAAGACTTCAATGGGTGATGAGCCGCCAGCAAGCACCACAGGTGCGCCAGAGCCGAACACCATCAGCCCGGAGCCCAGCCCATGACGCAGTCCTCAACATAGCCCCCAGTGTGAGTTCATTACTCATTTCCCACTGGCGAGCGTTGAGACGTATATCTTCGCCACTGACGCCGCCGAGCTTGCAGGAGAAGAACGGCAACGAGGAGAGCCATTGGAGGCCGTCCTTGATGTGCCACCTCCGTCAACTACGCCGCCCAGAGATGAATCTTCGGCAAGGGCTTCAGCTGGCGAGCCCATTCTTGTTGAGGAGGAGCCGGCAAGCATAGGCACCGGCAGTCCTACATCGGCAACCAATGTTGCCGGGAAAGGAGAAACCACCTCTCAACATCTTGACATAGGTAAACCGTTTGCCTTAGAGTACTTGTCATTCTGTCTTTACATATTTTTTTTTGTCTTCTTGAACTTCAACCTTGGTCTCATCTTGTTTCCCTTTCTTTGGCTTTCAGATCTCCCTTTAATGGAACAAATGGATGTCGATGTCGTCATCGAGGAGACCTCCAGGAATGATGCCGCCGAGGCCGACAGAGTTGCCACTGACGAGGCCGCCAAGGACGTACAGGAAGAAACCGCCAAGGAGTCTGCTGAGAAGGCCGACAAGGAGTCCAGTGACCATACTGACGGCATTCCTGCCGCAGGAGCGTCAGGCGCTACGTCGGCCATGGAGCCCCCAGTTGCCGGTGAGGCGGGTGTTGAGGATCAGCCGTCAACATCCGAAGCCCCCTCCTCAAGCAGATATATTAAGGTTGACGAGAACCTATTCGTCAACATACCAGGAACGACAAGCACTGGAGTGCCAACCGAAGGGGAAATTTTCGACAAAGGAAGTCATCACCGCTGCCGGACTCAAAATTATTGAGGAACCAAGCGCCAGCAGCAGCAAATCCAAGGAAGAATAGCTCCTCCAAACCATGAGTGACAACTTTCAAAAGCTCCAGGCGCTCTACCGCACTCGAAAGGAGAAGTTGGACTCCAGCGCAGCAGTTATTGGAGCAGCGGAGGCGGATTTCCAGAAGCGCATCGAGGAAACGCAAGTCTGGTCTGCCAAAGCTTTTCAAGAGTTGAAAACTGGTCGGGAACAGCTGAGTTAAAACTGGAACGAACTCCTCTTAAAGCAGTCTAACATCGAGAAGGCGCAAGAAGAGGCCTCGCAACGGGCTGCTACAGAGGAAGCTCGCCTAACGGAACGCCATGTCGGGCTTGATGCCCATGAAGAGGACCTTGCCGCTCACGAGAAGGCGCTTGCCGACAAGCTTCGCGGCAAGGATGAAGAAATTGAAAAGCTTGTCGCGTAGTGAACCCAGAAGCTGGAGCAGAAGCACAAGGAAGCCCTCGAGGCTCTGGCCACAGACCATGCCGGCAAGCTGATGGGAGCCGTCAATGCTGCCGAAGCTGCAGAGGCCGCCAAGAATGAGCTTGACGATAAGGTGAAGTGGCTGGAGGCGGACCTTGAGGATCACGGCAAGGAGATCTCGACGCTCAATGCCGAAAGAGAGAAGACTCTCTACAGCCTGGCGGAGATACAAATCGCCATATCTGACAAGACCAAGCAACTCACCTCTGCCAATGAATCCATTGCCGATCTGAAACTGAAGCTGACCACGCTGGAAGAGTCCCTTGAGAACAGCAAGGCTCGTGAGAAGATCTTGATCAAAGATCTCCGGAATGAGAAGGATCTTCTCAAGAGCGCCGCGCCACTTATAATGACTATGAGGCAGGTGTGCAGATCTGGACTGAGCGCCTTGTCGACGTCGCGGAAAAGCTTACAACACAACTGTCCACCATGGGTCTGCAAAACTTCAACTATTCTTCCAACGATAGGGTGTCTCTGAGCGCCAGGTTGACCATGTTCTTTGAGGGCATGATTGACGCCCTGAAGCTGCTCCATTCTGATCAAGCAACCCGTTTGGCAACGAATCCCGCAAACTCTGCCGGGCCGTCCTCCTCAAGGTGCTCATCAAAGTGGTGTACAAGAACCCTGGCATCAACCTCACCAACGTTCTTGACCGCTTGCCGAAGGATGTGGACCTTAAGGCACTCGAAGAACTTGTCGCGCCCATCGTCGACAAGGTGAACCAAGTCAAGAGGGTCGAAGGCCAGCGCAGGGACTAGCTGCTTCACTTCTTTTTGTCGTCGCCATTCCATGCCAAAGACAGTTTTATCTTAAGTTAGAATCGCGGCAACTATTAATGTAATATAACTAGCTGTGTTTTGAATGAATGCACGCTATTCCTCTTGTCTGATTTCTTCCTGTATGGTATACGCCCTATGCTTTATTGGAAACTTGCCGGTGCGCGCAGCCTTGCCGCAAGCGCTTTGAGGAATGGATCCTTAGCAGCCTACTGGAGGTGCCGCTGCCGGCAAGATACCTTGGCATTTTCAGTGCAGCCACTTAAGCTGTTGAGCGGACTCGAAACAAAGTAAGGGCGCAACCGATCATGGCAAGGTTCCTTAGCGTGCAGGTTTTCCATACAAAGGTCAAAATCGTCCAAGGAAAATAACTTTATAGTGAAAATTTTACTTAGAGTTTTGTAACTTAGCTTTTCGTTGCTGTACTCCTTTATGCAAGATGTCAATTTTGAACATCGCCTGTTGGTGTCCATACCATCATCCCCCCGGCAAACTTGTACGTGAGGGAACCTTCTATCCTTTAAGAAAAAGAAAGAAGAGAAAATAGGGATATGGAACCTTGGCGGTTCGTTAATACTTACTGGAAATAAGCGTAATACAATATCTCAGACAAACATGCATATAAGTAAACATGAAAATCGACAAGAATTGTAAAATGCTTAATCTTATTCAACTATGCACAGGGTCTGCGCCTGGCTTTGTACAAAGGATTATATGCCTTGCCGGCAAAACTTGTACAAAAGATGGTTGCTGGGGGACCCGGCAACCGCGCCTTATGGATAGAACTTACGAAGATGTTCGATATTCCAGGAATTGCTCACTGGAACGCCATCTTCGGTCTCCAGACGGACTGCACCAGGCCTGGTGACTCGTACTACTCGATAAGGGCCTTACCACTTCGGCGTCACCTTGTTAGAATTCTTGGCCAACTGAACGCGCAAAAGAACAAGGTTGCCTTCCTCAAGACTTCGGGCATGAACCTTGCGGCTATGGTAGCGGCGCAAGGCTTTCTGGTAGCGTGCAGCTCGCACAGTAGCCTGAAGACGATCTTCCTCAAGGAGCGTAATGTCATCTTGCCACAACTGCTCTTGCTAAAGCTCATCATAGGCGAGCACTCGAGGTGACCCGTATGTGAGTTCCGTGGGGAGAACTGCTTCCGCCCCGTATACTAGGGAGAAGGGTGTCTGGCCGGTGGCTCGATTTGGTGTCGTTCTGATTGACCAAAGAACTGCTGGCAGCTCATCAATCCAGCGTCTTCCGCACTTGCGCAGCTTGTCAAAAGTTCTTGTCTTAAGGCCTCGCAACACTTCAACATTTGCCCTTTCCGCCTGGCCATTGCTCCTTGGATGAGCAGCAGAAGCAAAACAGATCTTGTCGCCAAGGTCTTGGACGTACTGCATGAAGGTGTGGCTCGTGAACTGTGTGCCGTTGTCAGTGATGATCATGTTTGGTACGCCAAATTAGCAAACTAGTCCTTTGAAGAACTTGACAGCTGATTGTGTTGTCACCTTCCTCACTGCTTCCACTTCCGGCCACTTTGTGAACTCGTCGATTGCAACGTACAAGTACTCAAAGGCCCCGGTAGCACGGGGGAAAGGGCCCAAAATGTCGAGCCCCCAGACCAAAAATGGCCAGGAAAGAGGGATTTTCTAAAGAGCTTGAGCTGGTTGATGTAATTTCTTTGAATGGAACTGGCACGCTTCACACCTGGTTACTAGTGCGGTTCCATCCTGGAGAGCAGTGGGCCAAAAGAAACCTTGCCGAAATGCCTTACCAACAAGAGCTCTTGATCCTATGTGGGAGCCACATATGCCTCCATGTATCTCTGCCAACAGCTCCAGTCCATCCTCCCGAGGAATGCACTTCAATGTCACACCATTCGGTCTCTTTCTGTACAGGATATTGTCCACAAACTGGTACATATTAGACTGATGGGCTACTTTCTCCGCTTCTTCCTGTTCTTCGGGGAGTTCTCCTGTTTGTAGGAACTGAACAATGTGTTGTGCCCATGCTAGAGCCTGAGGCTCGACAGCAAGGACTAAAGGCATGTCTTCTGCCGCGGGAGCGTTTGTCTCTACGGAAAGGGCTCGAGGCCCTACCGGAGCCTGTTGCCCCCGGCAGGCTTGGCATTGTTCCCAGCAACTTCCTTGCCGGCAAGGTTCTTGCCGGCAGCTTCTGGGAGCTCTGCGGGAAAGTACTGGCCGGAACTCAACTCCCTTCTCTTATCTTGCTTTGCTGATGGTACTACGGATGGCTAAGTCAATTGAAGCACAAAAGTCCCTGGTTCCACAGGTAACTTGAGGGCAGCACGTTTTGACAGGTCGTCGGCAATGTTGTTCTCTGTATGAGGGACATGCTCTGTTTGCAGACCGTCAAAGCGCTCCTCCAACTTCCTCACTTCATCTACGTAAGCTTCGATCAACGGGCTCTGATAATATTTGTTGACTTGCTTGACGACAAGCTGTGAATCACCTCTGACGATGAGCTTCTTAATTCCAAGGTCTACCGCGATCCTGAGACCGACAAGCAGCCCTTCATATTCCGCAGTGTTGTTTGTCGATTTCTCCCGGGGAAAGTGCATCTGAATTACATATTTGAGGTGCTCTCCAGTGGGGCGACAAGCAGCATGCCAGCACCTGCGCCTTGCAGCGAGAAAGCCCCATCAAAATACATAATCCATTCTTGACTCATTTCCTTGCCGGGGAGAGTTGTTTCTTGAATCTCTTCGTCCGGCGTTGGGGTCCATTCTGCAATGAACTCTGCCAAGGCTCTGCTCTGAATAGTTGAAGTTCTTTCAAATTTGAGACCAAAGCTTGACAGTTCCAATGCCCACTGCACAATCCTGCCGGTCGCATCTGGATTTCGTAAAATCTGTTGCAACGGAAAGCGAGTGACGACGGTGATCTCATGCGCCTGGAAATAATGGTGCAGCTTCCTTGAGGCCATAAGGAGGCCGAAGAGCAACTTTTGCACGCCAGAGTATCTTGACCTAGACCCCTACAAAAGGGAGCTGACAAAATAAACTGGGCGCTGCACCATCTTCTTCCTCTGTGTCGCTTCATTTGACTGCGCAGATTCTGCCTTGTCGGCACCAGACTCTGCCGGGGAAAATCCTGGATCGTCGCTTGACAGTCCTGCCCCCGCCGCTGCTTCTTCGTCGACTTCTCTCTGCGCCACTAACGCAGCACTAACCACTTGATTCGTTGCCGCTAGGTATAGCAACAATGGCTCTTGTGGTTTAGGTGCGACTAGTGTTGGCGGAGAGGAGAGGTACCTCTTCAAATACTGCAGCGCTGCCTCCGCTTCCGAAGTCCACTTCATTGGACCTGCCTTTTTCAAGATTTTGAAAAAGGGAGGGGCGTGCTCAGCAGATTTGGAGATGAACCTACTCAGAGCGGCAACGCAGCCGGCAAGACGACGCACATCTTTGACGCGTCTTGGCGCTTCAATTTGCTCAATTGCCTTGATCTTGTCGGGATTCGCCTCGATCCCACGCTGAGACACAAGGAACCCGAGAAGCTTGCCGGACGGAATGCCAAACACACACTTCTCAGGATTGAGCTTTAAATTGATCTTGCACAGATTCGCAAACGTCTCTTCTAGATCTTGTATGAGCGTTGCTTTGTCCTTGGTTTTAACCACTATGTCATCCATATAAGCTTCCATATTTCTATGTAGCTGGGGCTCAAAACCGATCTGAACCGCTCTTGCAAACATTGAACCAACACTTTTCAACCCGAAAGGCATACGTAAGAAGCAATACGTACCACACGGGGTGATAAATGCGGTTTTCTCTTCGTCTTCCTTAGCCATGAAAATCTGATGATACCCTGAATAAGCATCAAGAAATGACAGCAAATCACAGCCAGCAGTGGAGTCCACAATCTGGTCGATGCGCGGCAAGGGAAAAGGATCTTTTGGACAGGCTTTATTGATATCTGTATAATCAATACACAGCCTCCATTTTCCATTCGCCTTGCGCACTACAACTGGATTGGCCAACCATGTTGGATGGAGCACTCCTCTAACCAAACCTGCCGCTTCCAACTTCCTGATTTCCTCGGCAATAAATTCTTGCCGCTGCAAGGCTTGCTTCCTAACTTTCTGCTTGATGGGCCGTGCATGAGGACAGACAGCAAGATGGTGCTCAATCACCTCCCTGGGAACACCGGGGATATCAGATGGTTGCCATGCAAACACATCGACATTCACCCGCATGAAGGTAATGAACGCGCTTTCCTATTTGTCGTCGAGGGTGGAACTTATGGTGAAAGTTCCTCCCGTACCATCCTCCTTGACGGGCACCTTCTTAGTTTCTGGTGGAGCTGCCTTGGATTACTTGCTCTTGCCGGTGGATCTCTCTGGCACATCCTCAAAAGGAGCGCAGCACTCCGAGGAGGTGCGTTTGCCGGAGTGTGTGCTAGAGGTCTTGCCGGTCTTCTTCCCCCCGGGAGCTTCAGCGGTAGGAGCAAGTACCTTGGCGGCAGGTGCTGCAACTGCCTCCCGGTAAAGTTGGTCAGTGCAGATAAGCGCATCCTTCTTGTCGGAGTTGACAGTGATGACGCCCATCTGCCCGGGCATCTTCAATGTATTATAAGAGTAGTGCGATGCCGCCATGAACCTGGCCAGCGCTGGACGGCCAAGGATCCCATTATATGGCAATGGAATCTTGGCGACGTCGAAAACAATCTTTTCTATTCTGTAGTTTAGGTCACTACCAAACGTTACTGGTAGTGTGATCTTACCCTTCGGCTGGCTCCTTCCTGGATTGATCCCTTGAAACGTGCCCGTTTCCTCGAGATCTTCATCAGGAATTTGCAACCTTTTGATCACATTGGGTGAGATCAAGTTCAAACCGGCCCCACCGTCAACTAACATTTTCATCACTTTGAGGTTGCGAATCGTTGGTGAAACCAACAATGGCAGACACCCGATCGCAGTTGTGCGATCAGGGTGATCCTCAGCGTCAAAAATGATAGGCGTGTTGGACCATTTCAATGGTTTCCGGGCATCGACAGATGGCTCTGTCGCATTAACCTCGCGCGCCCACTGTTTAAGTCGGCGGTGGGAAGAATGCAACGAGCCCCCCCCCGTCAATGCACATGACTTCTGTAGCTTTTTGAAATTCGTGCGCGCTGGACTCGTCGTCCTCCTCGTTGTCATCGTCACCCCCCTCTTCCTTGTCGCGGTCTCGAGCGGGCCTCTCCTTCTGTTGTTTGGCCTTGCCGCGGCGACCTCCTCGGCCACCGCGTTTCTTGCCGGACCCCTCTGCGCCATCCTGGGCCTTCTCCTTATCTCGCCTTTCATACTCAGCTTTGTGCTTCTCGACAAGCTGCTCAACTTGCCGGCAGTTTCGGAGATCATGGCCCTTGGTGCGATGGATCTTGCAGTACTGCTTGTCGGAGCCCTCCGGCTTGTCGGTAGCCGCCAAGGCCTGACAGGAGGCGCACCCAGCAACAACCTTGCCGGGGCCGTCAACCTTGACCTTCTTGGCGGTGTCGAGGTTGCCGGATTCCTCGACAGCAAGCACGGCCTTGCCCTTGCGTTTCCTGTTACGCCGTCGGCCTTTCTTTGCCGGGGTGGCGGCGTCTTCGTCTTCAGAGTCGATTCCTGCGCCAGCATCCTCGCCGGGGAATCTCCTCCCTTCTTCAGCTCGAGCACATTTATCACCCAGAGCATAAAGCTCGGCAACATCCCTGACTTTGTTCATCGCCAGCTCTTCGCGTATCTTGCGGTTGCGCACGTTCTGATGGAATGCGCTGACAACAGCGGCGGGATGAACGTCTGCGATGTTGTGCTGTATACGGCTGAATCTCTGTATGTACTTGCACAAGGTTTCGCCCTCTTTCTGGGGGATGATATGCAAATCACTTTCCTGGCCAGGAGCTTGGTGGCCTCCGGTAAAGGCGCCAATAAACTCATGACACAGATCTGCCCAGGAAGAAATGGAATTTTCCGGCAGATGCATCAACCACGACCTGACGTTGGGCTTAAGTACCAACGGGAAATAGTTGGCGAGTATCTTGTCGTCGCGAGCCCCGGCAGCCTGCACCGCAATGGTGTAGATGCTCAAGAACTCCGACGGGTGAGTTTTGTCGTCGTATTTCTCCGGGACCTCCGGTTTGAACGTTCGGGAATTGGGCCACTGGACTCGCCGCAGCTCACGGTTAAAAGCTGGACAACCCACCTCATAAGGTAGGTCACTAGGATACCTTGGTGCCGGCTTGTCTACAGTGGGTCCTGCGGGCCTATCAGATTGATGGCGCGCTTCCCGCCGCCGCTCGATGGTAGTCCGAGCGTCTTCTTTGCTTCGTTCCCGAAGAACTTGACGTTGATCGTGGCGAGTTCGCGGATCAGACGACGCCGTTGAATCGTTATCACAGGCGCCGATCCATCGAGTCAACGACCGCTGTTGCCGCCGTGGAGGAGAGTGCATCGTGGTCGTACCACCTCCAGTCTTTTCGCCATCGGCGCGCGCCGGCTCGATGGACTACCGCCGCGAAGGCTCCGCCCGCTGCGGCCCATCTTCATTAGCGAGGCCGATGAGGCTCTGAATAGCAGCTTTCCATTCTTCGAGCTTCTCCGCAGCAGGAGGAAAATTCAGGAGCAGCTGTGCTCGCGCCAATGCTTCTGCTGGTGTAGGCGCCGGCGAAAGGTGCGAGGAACGTGAGGTGCTCTGACTCCCAACCGTGTTAGAAGGAGCTCCATCATAGTCCCACGACCGCGTGCCGCTTCCACCAGTATTTTGGCGTGCATGCTGGTCCCGCGCATCTCGAGAGTGATGCTCAGGAGTCTTTCCTTAGGGACGCTTAGAACCACCAACGTCGCGGCGCTGTTCATCGCGCGCGACCTGAGAAGGTCGCGGCGCATGCGCCGGCGTGGGTGTCTTAGAAGGCGCCCTTCCGTCCCTGGAGTTCACTACGCTGCCCGTAGGCAGCACAGTTCCGTCCTTAGATCTAGCGGCGCGCGGGTTGCCGTCGCCGCTGCGAACGACGCTGCTCGCTTGGCTTTGATCACCAGAACGTCGTGGAGGCTCAATACCTCTGCCTCCTCCGCCTGCGTCCACACCGTCGCCCGTCCGTGTAGCTACAGGCATACCAAACGCGGATGGATCAACCACGGTAAAACCCTTCTTCTTGGGAGCCGTGGCGATGAAGATGATGAAGAAACTGACGTGCTGATCGCTAGATCAGGTTCATGCAACCCCTTCCCCCTACCTGGCGCGCCAAAGATGTCGGCGTACGACACCTATGGGATCGCGTGGATCCCTTTTATGGTTCGGCAGGGAAAAAGGCGTGCACAAAGAGCAGATCCAGCGATCAACGCAAGGGATTTTTACCCAGGTTTGGGCCGCTGAGAAGCGTAAAACCCTACTCCTGCTTTAGTGTATTGTGAGTCGTTGAACTCTGGCTCCAGGAGCGCTATGTGATAAACAGTACACAGCCGCTATGCCTCTATCTGGGCCAGAAGGTCCTCTCCCTGTAGCTACGCCTTGGGCCTCCTTTTATATGTCGAAGGGGTCACCAACAGTGGCGCACAGGACATACAAGAGGTGTAAAGTTGCTACAGCGTTTACATGATTATCACTGACGTCTTAGGACAAATGCATTAAATGCTCCGTTTAGGTGTCCCTTACTTTCTTGGGGATAGGAAAAGAGCCCGTCCCATCAGCACTGCTTAACCCCATCCGCCGTTAGCGCCTTGACACGCACCCAGGAGGACAAAACCTAAACGACAGGCTGGTCGCTGCGCTGGAGTGGTGACAGGGTGGTGAGGTCTTCCGGGTGCGAATCTTGCCGGGGCTCCGCAAGCCATCCCGGCAAGGAACTTGCCGAGATCCTAGCCCTTGGTCTTCTGTCTTCTGATTATTGACTGGAATGCTTTCTTGACATTCTTGCACTTGCATTCAGCTGTCCCCCGGCGGGCCTTGCCGCTGGTGTGGCTACAACCGTCCGTGCACAAGTATGGGGTACTAAAAGACCCAAACTTTAGTACACCGACACGGACATCTACACCGACCTCGTCGAGCCGGCCCGGCGCATGCAACCCGCCCGGGTTAACCCGGGCCAGAAGCGCGTCTTCGTCGGCTTCACCCAAGGCACGGAACTCAAAGGTTCTATGTCGCGGGAGGAAACCCTCATCTGCTTAGAGGATGGATCCTCGAGCGGGGAGGCGGAATCAATCTACCAGCTTCACAACGGCGGGCTTGGGGGCTACTTCGAGAGCTACCATGACCCGGAATACTATGAGCCGCCGAGCCGAGCCGCTGTCTTCATGGCAGGATCGGCACCAGCTCCTGGTAGCACGGCTGCTGGGGTGACCGGATCTGGATCAGGCAGGCCGCCGGCTCAAGTTTTGCTGGATCTGATGAATGAACTTACGACTCTGATGGGAACCGAGGTCACGGCCGAAAACCAAGTAGCCCGTAACACGGAAATCGCGAGGTTGAAGGACAAGATGGCCGGTGCCCAAGAGGAAATCAATGCGCTGATGCTGAGTCGGAACACCTCAGGGCGGAAGCTTTTCGCCTTGACCTGGATCAATAGACTGCAGATGCAGTCCATTGGATGAGGCACCAGACCCACCTGCCGGATCAATATGAGTCCAGGAATCTTTTCAACACGCCAGGGACAGGACGGAATGCACCTCTGACCGTAACCCGGACGGCGGAAGTACCTGGGAGTAGGGCGGTGATTCAGCATCGGCAGCCAGACCCACCCCGCAGTAACCAGAGCCCGCCGCTGCATTTTCCGACACCACTTGGTCATTATTCTAACCCAGCGGAGAACATGTTGGCAGCAGCAGTCAGACTTGGCGCGCTCTCCATCCCTGACGGAATGCCTTTTGTGGAAGAAGCACGGAACACCATTGGATATTGGCACACATCGGTGGCGCAACAGGAGAAGTATGCTTATAGCCGGAGCCATGTGCACTCGACCCCTATCCCAAGCCGTGGTTACAGTCGGTGTATAGAGTCGCCAGTGATTTCGAGCAGCGATCGACGTCGGAATCCGGCGCGGGATGACCCACCTGCTGTTGATGCCCAGGCACTGGTAGATCGTGCGAGAGCACAGCGGGAAGCGGCCGCGGCAGCTGCCGCGGCGGCTTATCAAGAACCCACAGTAGCCCCTTCTGTTTTGGTGGGAGCCGCAGTAACCTTCAGGGCTGTGGGAGTGACGTGCTTAGTGCCGGCTTTACGAAACGAACGCCTGCCGAAGGACTTCAAGGGTCCCCAAGGTGCCAAATTATACTGCCGATCTGCCTCCGGAAGCTTGGATCGAGAGTTATGAACTAGCCATGGAGATGTTAGACGTCAGTGATGCAGTCTGCACCAAGTATTTCATCATGATGCTGGAAGGGCCGGCTCGCACGTGGTTGAAGGGTTTGCCACCCAACACCATTAATTCCTGGGCCTAGTTCAAGGCAAAGCTCATCAAGAATTTTCAAGGGATGTGCAAGCAGCCCATGACGATCGTGGATTTGGATCATTGCGTGCAGCGTGAGGATGAGTCGGCCCATCATTGGGTCCGGCGGGTATCCACCATTATCCACTCCTCTGATAACATCACGGCGGCTCAAGCGGTTCTGATTCTGGAGAAGAATTGCCACTTTTTGCGCCTGAAGCAGAAGCTTGGATGACTCAAACGTTTGTGCCAGGACATGGGGGAGCTGATGGCGGCTCTCACCAAGTATGCAGACTCTGACAGCACGAAGGACCCTGGTTCTGATGATGAGAAATCGGCTAAGGGTAAGAAGAATAGCAATGGAAAGAGTCAGCAGCAGAACGGGGGAGGAAATAGTAATAATGGCAACGGCGGAAAGCGGAAGCACCCGGACGGCGGGTCAGATCTGGTGGCAAACACTAGTGCTGGAGGCAACCATGGCAAGGGCAACGGTAAACCGCCTTTCGGCTAGTCTAAGCCTTTCAATATGGAAGCAATGTTGAATGCCCCCTATCCAAAACATAGTGTTCCCGATAAACCATCCACTCATGCCTGGAAGGATTGTTGGGTCATGCGGGAGTTCCGGAATTACAGCATTAACCAGCATCAGGGTGGCGGTAGTGGACCGTCCGGCGGGTCAGGATCCGGCTCTCCTGGGTCCGGCTTTGGGGCAGGCGGCTCAGTTTCTGGCTACCAAGGTCAGGGAAACAATGGAGGTCACCATCAACCGTCTGGCAATGGAGGTCAGCAACAAAACAACCAGTCCGGGTATCAGAGTAACCCAAAGCAGCTTAATGGGGGCCAATATCATTTCTTTACAACAAGCCTTGACAAGCGAGATCAGAAGGTGCGCAAGCGGGCGGTTAATATGGTCATGCTGGCTCGACCGCAATACTTGAAGTGGTCTGAGTATGACATAACTTGGAGCAGGGAGGATCACCCACCGCGTGTGGATAACCCGGGGCAGTTGGCCTTGGTAGTGCCCCCCCCCCAAGTAGGAGGCTATGTGTTCACCAAGGTGCTTATGGATGGTGGCAGCAGCATCAACATCCTGTATTATGACACGTTCTGCCAGATGAATTTGCTTGACAAAGATCTTAAACCATCTTCGACGGTTTTTCACGGTGTGGTGCCCGGAAAGTCGGCTTATCTAGTTGGAAAATTTTCCCTGGAGGTAGCTTTTGGTGATGAGTTTAACTATAGGGTGGAGACCTTATGGTTTGAGGTGGTCAAAATCAAGAGCCCGTACCACGCTTTATTTGGGCGGCCGTCTTATGCCAAGTTCATGGCTAGGCCTTGTTATGTTTACTTGCAGCTCAAGATGCCCGGATTAAACGGAACGATTACAGTGCATGGTGATCGGAAGATTGCTCTTGGTTCCGAGGAAGGCGATGCTGCGTATGCAGAGTCAAGTTGTGCTGAGGCGGAGCTCAAGTTTTATAAGAAGAATGTTGACCCGGCAGATATGACCCCGTTGAAGAAGCCCAGCACGGAATCTGAGCCGCCCCTTAAGTTTGTGGCAGAAGATACCAAGCTGGTGGATTTTACTCCTGGTGACTCATCGCAGCAGTTCACTATTGGGGACAATATGGATCCCAAATAGGAAAGCGCGCTCATCAAATTCATCCGTGAGAATCGGGACATCTTTGCATGGAAGCCTTCTGACATGCCGGGTGTACCGAAAGAATTCACTGAGCACCACCTTAATGTGGAACCTAAGTTTAAGCCGGTCAAACAGTTCCCCCATCATTTCAATGAGGAGAGGCGTAAGGCCATTAGAGAAGAGGTAGCTCGGCTCTTAGCAGCAGGGTTTATCGTCGAAGTTTTTCACCCGGAGTGGTTAGCTAACCCGCTGTTGGTACTCAAGAAGAACGGCACGTGGCGCATGTGTGTAGATTACACCGATCTCAACAAGGCGTGTCCGGTTGATCCATTCGCTCCCCCCCGTATCGACCAGATTATTGATGCAACGGTGGGTTGTGAGAGTTTATGTTTCCTGGACACCTATTCAGGTTATCATCAGGTCAAGATGGCAGTCAAGGACCAAGAGAAGACGTCTTTCATTACGCCTTTTGGAGCCTTCTGCTATGTGTCTATGCCTTTTGGACTCAAGAGTGCTCAGGCGACTTATCAGCGCTATGTGCGGAACTGTCTTCATGGTCAAATTGGGCGCAATGTTCATGCTTATGTAGATGATATTGTGGTCAAGTCAAGGAAGAAGGAGACTCTGTTGGCTAATTTGAAGGAAACTTTTGATAATCTGCGGGTTTACAAGATGATGCTTAACCCGGCAAAGTGTGTGTTTGGTGTACCTGCAGGCAAGCTCTTGGGATTCTTGGTCTCCGAGCGTGGCATTGAAGCTAACCCGGACAAGATAAAGGCCATCACTTCTTTGTCTAAGCCGGCGTGTATTAATGATGTTCAGCGCCTGGCGGGTCATATCGCCGCTCTGAGCCGATTCATAAGCCGCTGGGTGAGAAAGCTATTCCTTTGTATCAGATGATGTAGAAGACAGATGATTTCGTGTGGAGTGATGCGGCTAATGAGGCGTTTGAGGCGCTCAAGAAGCAGTTGGATGAGCCGCCCGTTTTGGCTGCTCCGGTGGAAAAGGAGCCTTTGCTCTTGTATGTGGCGGCTAACAACAGAGCTGTCAGTGCTGCAGTTGTGGTGGAGCGCAAGGAGGCGGGTAAGGAGTACCCAGTCCAGCAGCCGGTTTACTATGTCAGTGAGGTCTTGACAGAGTCCAAGCAAAGATATCCACATTGGCAAAAGCTGGTGTTTGGTGTATTCCTGGCCCATCGCAAGCTGAAGCACTATTTCCTTGGGCATCCAATCACAGTGGTCAGCTCTGCTCCTTTGGGAGATATCATTCAAAACAGAGAAGCTACTGGTAGGATTGCTAAGTGGGCAATTGAGCTTGGGCCTCTCAATCTGACATATGTGCCCCGGACGACTGTAAAGTCTCAAGCCCTGGTGGACTTTATCAATGACTATACAGAGTGTCAAGCACCTAAGGAAAAGCCGGACAATACATATTGGACGATTCATTTTGATGGTTCCAGGCAATTGGAAGGCTCGGGGGCTGGAGTTGTTCTAACTTCCCGGCGAGGTGACAAATTCTGTTACGTTTTGAGGTTAATGTTACCTTTTACTAACAATGTAGCTGAATATGAGGCTTTGCTTCACGGGCTCCGTGTGGCCAAGGAGATGAATTTGAGCCAGGTCAGATGTCTTGGCGACTCAGACCTGGTGGCTCAGCAAGTCTTTGGCATGTGGGACTCTAAAGACCCTCGCATGGCGGCTTATCGCCAGCCGGTTGATGTTATTGCTGGCCACTTTAAGGGCTATCAGGTGGATCATATTGATCGGTTGAAGAATGAGGCGGCTGATGCGTTGTCAAGACTGGGTTCTCAGCGTAAGCCGGTGCCACCTAATGTGTTCCTGGACGTATTGCATCACCCGTTGGTCAAGCTACCTTCGGAGGAGGATTTGGATGTACCTGACCCGAAAGGACAATTGGTGGCGGCTCTCCGCGCAATCCATGATTGGACGTTGCCTTACCTGGCGTATCTGACCCGCGGCGAGTTACCTCAAGATGAGACTCTGGCGCGGCAGATTATAAGGCGGTCTAAATCTATGACTATTGTCAATGGCGAGTTGCACAGGCGCAGCATGACTGGTGTCTTTTAGTGATGTGTTTCTCCTGATGAGGGCCGTGAAATCTTGCAGGAGATACATGCCGGCGATTGTGGTCATCACGCCGGGTCAAAGTCTTTGGTGGCTAAGGCTTTTCGACACGGTTTTTACTGGTTAACAACTCATAAAGATGCAGAGTACTTGGTCAGTAAATGTGACGGGAGCCAAAATTTTGGACGGCATGCCCATGTGCCGGCTCAAGAGTTACGGATGATTCTGATCACCTGGCCATTTGCAGTCTGGGGGCTTGATATGGTGGGACCTTTTAAGAGGTCTAAAGACCACCTTTTGGTGGTGGTTAACGAGTTTATTAAGTGGGTTGAGGTTGAGCCGGTCAGCAAGTGTGACGCAGCAACAGCAGTTCAGTTCGTCAAGAAGCTGGTCTTTCGGTTTGGCTATCCTCATAGTATCATCACTGACAATGGCACAAACCTGTCCAAGGGGGCTATGAAGGAGTTTTGTGACGGTGAGCATATCCGCCTCGATGTATCTTCTGTGGCTCACCCATAGTCTAATGGTCAAGTAGAGCGTGCTAACCAGGAAATTTTGAGAGGGATAAAACCCCGGCTTATGGTTCCTTTGGAGTGCACGCCGGGTTGTTGGGTGGAGGAGTTACCTTCAGTTCTTTGGAGCATAAGAACCACCCACAACAGGTCAACAGGCTATACGCCTTTCTTCATGGTTTATGGCGCAGAAGCTATTCTCCCCAGTGATATTCATCATGACTCGCCCAGAGTGGCGGCTTACGTGGAAGCTGATAATGAGGCAGCGCGTCAGGATGCTTTGGATGCCTTAGATGAAGAACGAGATCTAGCAGCAGCACGGTCCGCGATTTACCAGCAGGACCTGTGTCGCTATCATAGCCGCAGGGTCAAGACCCGGACGTTCCAAGGCGACTTAGTACTCCGGTTGATTCAAGACCAGTCAGATATGCATAAGTTGTCACCTCCTTGGGAAGGACCGTTTGTGATCAGCAGAAATCTCAACAATGGTTCCTACTATCTCATCGATATACGGGAGAGTGACAAGTCACGCACTTTTGGTAAAGAGACTTCAAGGCCGTGGAATATTGCTCACCTTTGGCCATACTATACTTAAGCCGCCGGTCCGGCTCTCATCAATGTACATACCCCTGTCATTGTATATACCATCTTTTATGATATAATAAAGTTGGCATCCCCATAATTCGGGGCCTCTGCCGTTTTTTCGCACTAAGTTTCGTGCAAAGGAGTTGATCCTTCATCAGGTCACTTGGGGGCTTCCAGCCCACTGGGTTTAGCTTTCATACCCACTTGGCTAGGCTTTATATGCCATGTTCGAGTTAAACCTGCCTGTTTGCAACTTGCTACTCCACCATGTGACCCACCGAACTCTTGACAGTCAATCTTGCTCAGAGACCCTGAACTTTCATAGTAAATCTCGCACAAAGACCCTGAACTTGTCAAGGTTTAAACGGCGGCTTTTGTCACGAGAGAGCCGGCTTACAGTGAGCTAGGATAAACTCGCCTTGTCTGTTGTACTCTCTCTGCTATGTGGCCCATTCGTACTCTTAGCAATGTCAATCTTTTAAAGACCCTGAACTTGCTAAGGTTTAAATGACGGATTTATGTCACGTGAGAGCCGGCTTACGAGGTTTTCAGGCTTTTATGCCTAGCTTCTTCAGAAGCAATATAAAGTTTTTCTTGAAAAAATAAAGTTCTCCCGTCTTGTCATGCCTATAAAGCCGGTTCATTAGGCAGGGGATACGCGAATGCATATTCTGTGTCTTGTTTTTTGCAGGCATTTTTCATGATAAGATTCTAAGTTTTTTGGGTAACCCCGGCTTAGCATTGCTCATGGCATACAACCCGCCGAGCGAGTCAAGGTAGTCAGACGATTATATATCAAGACAGTTATGCTAAGTCGCCGGTGTATGGGCTGAAAGAAGTTTAAAAATTGCACGAAGGCGCAAGAGTAGGCGATTAAGTATTTTCTACTGCTATTACAAGGCTACCAAAGGAGCCCAAAATCTGTGGACTTAAGTTTTTGTAGCAAAATATAACCCGGCATATTAACAGGGCTGGGTTACCATCACATGAATCCAACTCTTCATTTAGCTCATCGTCGGATCATCCTGCACCGGGTCTTCGGTCTCCCGGATCTAAAGGTTGTCCACATCCCAGTTGCAGTTTGTTAAGGCTTCAAATTTGGCTTCGTCATGCATGATTGGAGATGGGTCAACATCAAGGGCAAAGAGGTGCTTACGGCGTTGAGGAATCACACTTTTTGCTTCAAAGGTTGGCCCTCGAACTCGCTTATTGTCCTCAGAGTAAGCCGGCTGATATGACAATAGGTCAGCATCTGCAGCCAGCCGGCTTGCCAATATTAGGGATGCCTTCATGCAACGGGCATAGTCCTGTTGAGTGAACTGCGAGCCGTCATCCTTCAACTGAGGAAAACCATCCATCATCTTAGCCGGGTTAAGCTCGGGGGCATCAGCCAGTGACCGGCTCAAAGCAGCCATGGCGCCCTTACGGGCGGCTGATCTCTTCAGTTCTTCTATCTGCTTTGGGATGGCCGAGAGGACTTCTAGCACACCCTTCATAAAATTTGGAACGCCCTTCTCAGTCATAGCAGCTTTAATGGTGAAAAGGGATCCGGCATACAGCTGTTCAGAAAGTGAATATAAAGCCTTCAGCTTTAATAGACTGTCATCTGAAAGTTTGGCGGCTTCGTTCACCTACAAGCAAGTCAGATCTTATAAGCCGCCTGGAAGGATTCTCGAAGATTCTTTTGCAATGAATATTGATGGTTAACAACACTTCCAAAGACGGCACGAATCATACGGGATATATGGCTTTGCAGATTGCTTAGCTCTTCAGTCACCGGTTTAAGACGGCCCTCTGCGTCTTCTGCGCGCTTGGTCAGGGT
Source organism: Elymus sibiricus (assembly GCA_039707655.1). Taxonomy (NCBI): domain Eukaryota; kingdom Viridiplantae; phylum Streptophyta; class Magnoliopsida; order Poales; family Poaceae; genus Elymus; species Elymus sibiricus. The sequence continues at coordinate 95,931,357 of CM077663.1, read as the reverse complement.
GGCTTGGCTCGTTTCAGCAGAATTTTTGAGTGTTTCGACCTCAGTCTTGATTACCTCTAGCTCAGTCAAAGCAATTTGGTACTTGGCATTGGCTTCCGCTCGGCCTTCTTGTTGTAGTGCCAGACTCTAGTTAAGGTCCGACACGTTCGACTCAGCGGCATTTAAAGATTCCTGAACAAGACAAGTCATAACAAGTCAACATTGTTAGTTTTAAGCCGCCTGTCCGGCTCATACCGATTTTTAGAAGTGGGGCAGAGTCATTTCAAGTCCCAAGCAGATTGCAAGCAATATGCTTGACACTTGGGGGATAATGTGTCTCAGTTCTTTCTTATAGACCCGGATCATCTTCAGGAAGATGACCCGGCCCTTTGGGGCTGCAATTGGCTCTTATTCTATGATTGAGTGCCGGCTCATTACTTACATAATGACCCGGCCCTTGGGGATGACTCTGGCGAAGTGTTTGTGCAGTAATACCAAGTCTTATTCCATTCTTTGGGATGACTCGGCAGAGTTGCTGCTGGAAAGAGTACATCCCTCTGTCTTTGAAGAGTGATGCCTCCAAGCTCGAGGCTTAATCCATCCGCCATTTCTGTTTGGCGGTTGATGTAGAAATATTCCTTGAAGAGGTCAACAGACAGCTCTTCTTGCAGATAAGCTTCGCAGAGGGTTTGGAACTGACACAGGTTGGTGACAGAGTTGGGGCCAATATCTTGGGGGTGCAGGTTGAATGAGTGGAAGGCGTCTCGGAAAAATTTAGACCTAGGTGGAGAAAAACCGCAGAGAAGATGGTCTGTGAACACAATAACTTCCCCATCCCCAGGCTTAGGGGTGGTTTCATTGCCCGAAACCCGCCAGTGGATTACCTCCTGAGCCGGCAAGACTCCCATGGTGACAAACTCTTTAAGTGATTCCTCAGTTACCCCGGACCTTACCCAGTTGCAGGAAGCTGGGACTCTAGACATGGCGGCGGCTTAAAGACTGCGGAAGGGCATGAATATATGGCGGGTTAAAAACGAATTATGACCAAGGCAGTTATGACTCTAAAAATGGTGACAGTATTTGGCGGGTCAGTATAAAATTATGAGCCGCCGAAGCAGGCCGCAATATGACAATGTGAGCCGGCAGTACGACGGTGGGTCAAGTTTGCCAGTGAGTATCGGAAAAATTGCTAAGTGTGGAAAAACAGTTTTCAACAGCCACAGCTGCAGAATCAAGATCTACGGGCGAGATAAAAGAAAAATATTACTAACCCTAAAAACCAGTGGAAGAACAGGCAGTTCCTATACGGATTAGAATGAGCCAGAGATATATAATGAGCATGGCATGCCTATTGAGCGGATGGCCGCATGATTCGAGCCACATTATAAAGCCTAAAGGAGTATTTTTCTCTGATCTATGAAGAGTACTCCGATGAGCAGTGATGAACACAAAGAAAACCCGATGAAATCGAGGGAAATCTGAAAAAGCTAGTGTAGATCTAAACAAGGAGCAAAGATGGAACCTTGAAGATGCGGGCGAACGCGGGAATGCTCTGGACGTAATCAGGGGGATGCAGCGGCCAGCGTTGGAGACGACGGCGAGGCCCGGACGGCGCGGCGAGCTTCGGCGGCACGGGCGTCACGAGGAGGAGGAAGAAGACGGCAGCGGGGGAAAGTGAAAATGATGGGGCCCCCCGTGCCTATTTATGAGGAGATGATGGAATAGCAATAGTCCGGTGTGGGAATCGAGGAGACATGATGATGATCGACTAAGAAAGTGCCTCGATTCTCGGGCTGGTCATATTAATTGAGAAAGATCCATTGTGACGTCAGGGGAATCTTTTGATTTTCCTGAGATGACGTCACGGCAGGTCATGAAGATTTGTCAGAAACGCCGCCGCCCATTTTTGGCGGGTCATGAAGATTTATCAGAGAATACAAGATTCGCCAACCAGAAGACTTGAAGATTGACATGAACCAGTTCAAATCAATCTGGGGCCTAATGTTGGGGATATAACTCTGTGGCAAGACCCGCCCAGGTGGGGCCGGGTCATGAGGTTGCCGGCTTAGCGATAAGGTTTTGAATAAGCTTGCTCAATGGGCCTGGAGGCCCAGAGCTAGAAGACAATGTGTAACCCGGTGGCGTCAGCCGCCGGTGGCAGCTTGTTAGACAAGGCAGGTATAGTTAGAGATGAGGTTGGTTATCAAGTATGACCCGGCCTGGACTCTTGTAAGCCCAGGGCCTCGACCTGTGTATATAAAGGCGGGTTACCTGGGCGGCTTAGGCCACGAAACCTTTGATCGAGTACTAGGTCAAGCGAATCCACTCCATTGTAATCGATATCCAGTCAATACAACTCAAAGCAGGACGTAGGCTATTACCTCCTTCGAGAGGGGCCGAACCTGGGTAAACCTGTGTCTTTCGTCCCGACCAACCCCTTCGAGTTAACCGCCGTAGCGATGGCTCCACACCTAAGTCCAGACACTAGGACATCTGCCGTGACAAAACCACGATAGATACGCAGAGATGACCTTGATGGGGTGGCCCTGGAAGTAATGGCGCAGTTTCCTTGAAGCCACAAGAAGCGCGAGCAAGAGCTTCTGCTGCATAGGGTAACGCGAGCGCACGTCCTGCAGGATGATACTGATGTAGTACACCGGGTGCTCGACGAGGGAGAAGCCTTCCACGCCGCCCTGCTCCGCAGCGGGCTCATGAGATCCAGGTGCCTCGGGAGGGGCGCCGAGAGGGCTCAGGCCTCAGAAGCGTCGTCTTGAAGAGGTGAGGGCTTCAGGGCAATCTGTGAGTTACGTTGCTTTATGCCCGGGGGCCCGCCCGCGCCTGAGGGTGTAGCGCACGCGCCGGCACGTTCCTCCCTGACCGCCACGAGCGCAGCACTGGCGGAGTGCAGGGTGGCAGCTAGGTACAGCAATAGGGGCTCCCGAAGGCGGGGCGCCACCATTACTGGTGGACTCGTGAGGTACCGCTTGAGGTCCTCGAACGCCGCGTCTGCCTCCGGAGTCCATTCCAAGGGGCCCTTCCTCTTTATGAGATTGAAGAACGGCAAGGCGCGCTCGCCAAGCTTCGAGATGAAGCGTCCCAAGGAGGTCACACAGCCCGCCTGCTTCTGCATTTCCTTGAGGGTGTGAGGCGGACTCATCTTGCTTATAGCCTTGATCTTCTCCGGGTTTGCCTCGATCCCTTGGTGCAACACCAGGAAACCGAGCAGTTTGCCCGACGAGACCCCGAAGACACACTTCTCGGGGTTCAGCCTCAGGCTCACCCGCCGCAGGCTGGCGAACGTCTCCTCCAGATCCTCGATTAGGGTCTTGGCTTCTCATGACTTGACCACGATGTCGTTGACGTAGGCCTCCGCGTTCCTCCTGAGCTGCTACCCCAGGGCGATGTGCACCAGCCGCTGGAAGGTTGCGCCAGCGTTCCGTAGCCCGAAGGGCATGCACGTGTATCAGAACACACCACATGTGGTGAGGAAGGCCGTCTTCTCGACGTCTTCCACCGCCATCTTGATCTGATGGTAGCCAGAGCAAGCATCCAGGAAGCATAGAAGATCGCACTCGGCGGTGGAGTCCACAATCTGGTCGATGCGCGGCAGTGGGAACGGGTCTTGGGGGCAAGCCTTGTTGAGGTTCATGAAGTCGACGCACATGTGCTCCTTCCCGCACTTCTTCGGGACGACCACCGGGTTGGCCAGCCACTCCGGGTATTGCACCTCCCGGATAACTCCGGCCTCCTTCAGCTTGCCGACCTCCTAGGCGATGAACGCCTGCTTCTCTTGAGCCTGCCTTCTCGCCTTTTGCTTTACCGGGCGTGCATTAGGGCACACCATGAGGTGGTGCTCGATCACATCTCTCGGGACCCCCACCAGGTCGGATGCGTTCCACGCAAATGCATCCTTGTTTGTGCGGAGGAAGGCCACCAACGCCTCTTCCTGCTCCGGGGGGAGGCCGGCATCGATGGTGAAGGTGAGGCCAGGGTTCTTGTCGTCTACAGGCACCTACTTCGTCTCAGCCCGGTTATGAGAGAACCACTGCTTCTTCTTCACTAGCGCGGCGTCGACGGCGTCCCCAGCGCCCTCCGGGGCCTGCGCGGCGTCCCTAGCGTTGGGGCGCGCCACAGCCGCCGCCTTGTAGGCGAGCTTGAGTGCGCGGACTATGTCCTTTGCGTCTCCGACGACAGAGAGGATGCCGGTGCTCCCGGGCATCTTGATGACGTTGTAGCCCGGGTGCGTCTCCGCCATGAACTTGGCGAGGGCGGGGTAGCCAAGGATTGCGTTGTAAGGGAGGTGGAGGTGGGCGATATCGAAGTCGATCTGTTCGGTGTGGTAGTTGTAGCGGGTGCCAAAGGTGACAGGGAGGCGCACCCGCCCCAAGGGGGCGACGGAGCCCCCGACCACCCCTGAGAAAGGCCTTGAGGGTCCGAGCTGGTCGTAGGGCACCTGCAGCGCCTTGAAAGTCTCCAGGGAGAGGACGTTGAGGCCGGCCCCGCCGTCTATGAGGGTCCTGGTAACGGCCATGCTGCTTATGGTTGGTGTGCACTGCATCGGGAGCGTACCGGCGGCAGCCGTTGTTCTGGGATGGTCATCGGGGCCGAAGGTGATGTCAACCTCCGGCCACGTTCGAGGCTGCGGGGCCTCGAGCCGTGGCCGAACCGCGCTCGCCTGGCGGAGGAACTGCTTGACCTGGCGGTTGGAGGCGGGCGCCTGCGACCCGCCGAGGATGCATGCGACCATAGGGTCGGTGATACGTCCATTTTACATCATGCTTTTATATTGATATTTATTGCATTATGGGCTGTTATTACACATTATGGTACAATACTTATGCCTTTTCTCTCTTATTTTACAAGGTTTACATGAAGAGGGAGAATGCCGGCAGCTGGAATTATGGACTGGAAAAGGAGCAAATATGAGAGACCTATTCTGCACAACTCCAAAAGTCCTGAAAAGTTACGGAGAATTATTTTGGAATATATAAAAAATATTGGGCAAAAGAAATACCAGAGGGGACCCACTAGGAGGTCACAAGCCAGGGGGCGCGCCCTACCCCCCTGGGCGCGCCCCTGTGGCTTGTGGGCCCCCTGGCAGGCCTCTGGTGCCCATCTTCTGCTATATGGAGGGTTTTGACCTGTAAACAATCATAAGAGAGCTTTTGGGATGAAGCGCCGCCGTCTCGAGGCGGAACCTAGGCAGAACCAATCTAGGGCTCCGACGGAGCTGTTCTGCCGGGGAAACTTCTCTCCCGGAGGGGGAAATCGAAGCCATCGTCATCACCAACGATCCTCTCATCGACAGGGGGTCAATCTCCATCAACATCTTCACCAGCACCGTCTCCTCTCCAAACCCTAGTTCATCTCTTGTATCCGATCTTTGTCTCAAAACCTCAGATTGGTACCTGTGGGTTGCTAGTAGTGTTGATTACTCCTTGTAGTTGATGCTAGTTGGTTTACTTGGTGGAAGATCATATATTTAGATCCTTAATGATAATTAATACTCCTCTGATTTTGAACATGAATATGCTTTGTGAGTAGTTACGTTTGTTCCTGAGGACATGGGATAAGTCTTGTTATAAGTAATCATATGAATTTGGTATTCGTTCGATATTTTGATGAGATGTATGTTGTCTCTCCTCTAGTGGTGTTATGTGAACGTCGACTACATGACACTTCGCCATTATTTGGGCCTAGGGGAAGGCATTGGGAAGTAATAAGTAGATGATGGGTTGCTAGAGTGAGAGAAGCTTAAACCCTAGTTTATGCGTTGCTTTGTAAGGGGCTGATTTGGATCCATATGTTTCATGCTATGGTTAGATTTATCTTAATTCCTTTTTCGTAGTTGCGGAAGCTTGCGAGAGAGGTTAATCATAATTGGGAGGCTTGTCCAAGTAAGGGCAGCACCCAAGCACTGGTCCACCCACATATCAAATTATCAAAGTAACGAACGTGAATCATATGAGCATGATGAAAACTAGCTTGACAGAAATTCCCATGTGTCCTCGGGAGCGCTTTGCTTTATATAAGAGTTTGTCCAAGCTACAAAAAGGATTGGGCCACCTTGCTGCACCTTTGCTACATTTGTTACTTGCTACCCGTTACGAATTATCTTATCACACAACTATCTGTTACCAATAATTTCAGTGCTTGCAGAGAATACCTTACTGAAAACCGCTTGTCATTTCCATCTGCTCCTAGTTGGGTTCGACACTCTTACTTATCGAAAAGACTACGATAGATCCCCTATACTTGTGGGTCATCAAGACTCTTTTCTGGCGCCGTTGCCGGGGAGTGAAGCGCCTTTGGTGAGTGGAATTTGGTAAGGAAAAATTTATATAGTGTGCTGAAATTTACTGTCACTTGTTACTATGGAAAATAATCCTTTGTGGGGCTTGTTCGGGGTATCTTCACCTTGACCGGAAGCACAAAGAGTTGCTCCTCAACCTACTGAACCTACTGAAAATATTTATTATGAAATTCCTTCGGGTACGATAGAGAAACTGCTAGCTAATCCTTATGCAGGAGATGGAACACTACATCCTGATTTGCATCTAATCTATGTGGATGAAGTTTGTGGATTATTTAAGCTTGCAGGTTTGCCCGAGGATGATGTCAAGAAGAAGGTCTTTCCTTTATCTTTGAAGGAGAGGGCATTGACATGGTATAGGCTATGTGATGATATTGGATCATGGAACTATCACCGATTGAAATTGGAATTTCATCAGAAGTTTTATCCTATGCATCTGGTTCATCGTGATCGGAATTATATTTATAATTTTTGGCCTCGTGAAGGAGAAAGTATCACTCAAACTTGGGGGAGGCTTAAGTCAATGTTATATTCATGCCCCAATCATGAGCTCCCAAGAGAAATTATTATTTAGAATTTTTATGCTCGGCTTTCTCATAATGATCAATCCATGCTCGATACTTCTTGTACTGGTTCCTTTATGAAGAAAGATATTGAATTCAAATGGGACTTATTGGAAAGAATTAAACGCAACTCTGAAGATTGGGAACTCGACGAAGGTAACGAGTCAGGTATAAACCTTAAGTTTGATTGTGTTAAATCCTTTATTGACACCGATGCTTTTCGTGAATTTAGCACTAAATATGGACTTGACTCTGAGATAGTAGCTTAAGGTTGCTCATGTTGATCTCCCTAAGGAGAAGTGGTTTAAATATCATCCTCCCATTGAAGTGAAAGTAGTTGAACCTATTAAGGTTGAAGAAGAAACTATTATTTATATTGTTAATCCTGTTATTCCTGCTGCTTATATTGAGAAACCACCTTTCCCTGTTAGAATTAAGGAACATGGTAAATCTTCAACTGTGGTTCGTAAGAGTTATACTAGAACACCTACACCCTCTGAACAAATCAAAGTTGAACCTAGTATTGCTATGGTTAAAGATCTCTTGGTTGATAATATTGATGGGCATGTTATTCATTTCTGTGATGAAGCTGCTAGAAGTGCTAGACCTCATACTAAAGATAAACATAGACCTATTGTTGGCATGCCTATTGTTTCTGTTAAAATAGGAGATCATTGTTATCATGGCTTATGTGATGTGGGTGCTAGTGTTAGTGCAATTCCCTTTACCTTATATCAGGAAATTATGAATGATATTTCACTAGCTGAATTAGAAGAAATTGATGTTACCATTAAGCTTGCTAATAGAGATACTATAGCACCAGTTGGGATTGTTAGAGATGTTGAAGTGTTGTGTGGGAAAATAAAATATCCTACTAATTTTCTTGTTCTTGGTTCCCCACAAGATGATTTTTGTCCCATTATATTTGGTAGGCCTTTCTTGAATACTGTTAATGCTAAGATATATTGTGAGAAAGAAACTGTTACTGTAAGTTTTGGGGATGTGTCTCATGAGTTTAATTTCTCTAAATTTCGTAGACGACCCCATGATAAAGAATTGCCTAGTAATGATGAAATTATTGGTCTTGCTTCTATTGCTATGCCTCCTACTAATCCTTTAGAACAATATTAGCTAGAACATGAAAACGATATGCATATGAATGAAAGGAATGAAATAGATAAGATTTTCTTTGATCAGCACCCTATTTTGAAACACAATTTGCCTGTTGAAATACTTGGGGATCCTCCTCCACCCAAGGGTGATCCCGTGTTTGATCTTAAACAATTACCGGATACTTTGAAATACACTTATCTTGATGAAAAGAAGATATATCATATTATTATTAGTGCTAACCTTTCAGAGCATGAAGAAAAGACATTATTGAAAACTCTCAGGAAGCACCGTGTTGCTATTGGATATACTCTTGATGATCTTAAGGGCATTAGTCCCACTCTATGTCAGCATAAAATTAATATGGAGCCTGATGCTAAACCAGTTGTTGATCACCAACGACGGTTAAATCCTAAAATGAAAGAAGTGGTAAGAAATGAAATAGTAAAGCTTCTGGAGGCAGGTATAATTTATCCTATTGCTGATAGTAGATGGGTTAGTCCCGTTCATTGTGTCCCTAAGAAGGGAGGTATTACCGTTGTTCCTAATGATAAAAATGAATTGATCCCTCAAAGAAATGTTACAGGATATAGAATGGTAATTGATTTCAGGAAATTAAATAAAGCTACTAGAAAAGATCATTACCATCTACGTTTTATTGATCAAATGCTAGAAAGACTATCCAAACACACACACTTCTGCTTTCTAGATGGTTATTCTGGTTTCTCTCAAATACCTGTGTCAAAAGAGGATCAAGAAAAGACCACTTTTACTTGTCCTTTCGGTACCTTTGCTTATAGACGTATGCCTTTTGGTTTATGCAATGCACCTGCTACCTTTCAAAGATGTATGATGGCTATATTCTCTGAATTTTTTGAAAAGATTGTTGAGGTTTTCATTGATGATTTATCCGTTTACGGAATTTCTTTTGATGATTGCTTGAGCAACCTTGATCGAGTTTTGCAGAGATGTGAAGAAACTAATCTTGTCTTGAATTTGGAGAAGTGCCACTTTATGGTTAATGAGGGCATTGTCTTGGGACACAAAATCTCCGAAAGAGGTATTGAAGTTGATAAAGCTAAAGTTGATGCTATTGAAAGAATGTCGTGCCCCACGGATATCAGAGGTATAAGAAGTTTCCTTGGTCATGCTGGTTTCTATAGGAGATTTATTAAAGACTTCTCTAAGATTTCTAGGCCTCTCACTAATCTTTTACAAAAAGATGTTCCATTTGTTTTTTATGATGATTGTGTAGAAGCATTTGAAATTCTTAAGAAAGCCTTGATCACTGCACCTATTGTTAAACCACCTGATTGGAACCTACCCTTTGAAATTATGTGTGATGCTAGTGATTATGCTGTTGGTGCTGTTCTAGGACAAAGAGTTGATAAGAAATTAAATGTTATCCATTATGCTAGTAAAACTTTAGACGGTGCTCAAAGAAACTATGCTACCACTGAAAAGGAATTTTTAGCAGTTGTGTTTGCTTGTGATAAGTTCAGACCTTATATTGTTGATTCCAAAGTAACAATTCACACTGATCATGCTGCTATTAAATATCTTATGGAAAATAAAGATGCTAAACCTAGACTTATTAGATGGGTTCTTCTGCTACAAGAATTTTATTTGCATATTATTGATAGAAAGGGTGCTGAGAACCCCGTAGCAAACAACTTGTCTAGGTTAGAAAATGTTCTTGATGACCCACTACCTATTGATGATAGCTTTTCTAATGAACAATTCGCTGTCATAAAGGCTTCACGTAATGCCCCATGGTATGCTGATTATGCTAATTACATTGTTGCTAAATTTATACCACCTAGTTTCACATACCAACAAAAGAAAAAGTTCTTGTATGATTTAAGACATTACTTTTGGGATGATGCACACCTTTATAAAGAAGGAGTAGATGGTGTTATTAGACGTTGTGTACCTGAGCATGAATAGGAACAGATCCTACACAAGTGTCACTCCGAGGCCTACGGAGGACACCATGCTGGAGATAGAACTACACACAAGGTATTACAATCTGGTTTTTATTGGCCTACTCTCTTCAAGGATGCTCGTCAGTTTGTCTTGTCTTGTGATGAATGTAAAAGAATTGGTAATATTAGTAGACATCAGGAAATGCCTATGAATTACTCTCTTGTTATTGAACCATTTGATGTTTGGGGTTTTGATTATATGGGACCTTTTCCAAAGTCCAATGGGTATACTCATATTCTAGTTGTTGTTGATTATGTTACTAAGTGGGTAGAAGCTATTCCAACTAGTAGTGTTGATCATAACACTTCTATTAAAATGCTTACGGAAGTTATTTTCCCTAGATTTGGAGTCCCCGGATATTTAATGATTGATGGTGGTTCACACTTTATTCATGGTGCTTTCCGTAAATTGCTTGTTAAGTATGATGTTAATCATAGAGTTGCATCTCCTTATCATCCTCAGTCTAGTGGTCAAGTAGAATTAAGCAATAGAGAAATTAAATTGATCTTGCAAAAGACTGTTAATAGATCTAGAAAGAATTGGTCTAAGAAACTTGATGATGCATTATGTGCTTATAGAACTGCTTACAAAAACCCTATGGGTATGTCTCGGTATAAAATGGTTTATGGTAAAGCATGTCACTTACCTCTAGAACTAGAGCATAAAGCTTATTGGGCAATCAAAGAGCTCAACTATGATTTCAATCTTGCTGGTGAGAAGAGGATATTTGACATTAGCTCACTTGATGAATGGAGAACCCAGGCCTATGTGAATGCCAAGTTGGTTAAAGAAAAGGTTAAGAGATGGCATGATAGAAGGATACAAAAGCGTGAATTCAATGTAGGTGACCATGTCTTGCTATACAATTCTCGTTTAAGATTTTTTGCAGGAAAACTTCTCTCTAAATGGGAAGGGCCTTACATTGTCGAGGAAGTATATCGTACCGGTGCCATCAAGATCAACAACGCCGAAGGCACAAATTCGAAGGTGGTAAACGGGCAAAGAATCAAACATTATATCTCAGGTACTCCCATAAATGTTGAAACCAATATTATCAATACCATAACTCCGGAGGAGTACATTAGGGAGACCTACCAGAACATTTCAGACTCCGAAAAGGAATAGGTATGTGCTACGGTAAGCAAACCGACTCCAAAACTTTTTCAATAGCAACTTTTCTCTGTTTTGGAATATTTAAAAAATTAGGAAAATTTAAAGTAGTCCGAAAAGTGCACGAGGAGGCGACAAGCCAGGGGGCGCGCCCTACCCCCCTGGGCGCGCCCCTGTGGCTTGTGGCCACCCCGTGTACCCTTCGGACTCCGTTTTCTTGTGGTATACTCCCTTAGGTCGGTAAAAATTCATTATATAATCTCCCGAAGGTTTTGACCACCGTACCACGGAAAAATCCTCTGTTCTTGTTTTTGTTGTTTTTCTGGACAGATTTAGATCGCCATGACATCCCCAAGTGGCTCAAAGGACAAGTTCTTCGAGAAGGTTATCAATCCCTACCTTGCGGAGGTACTGCGAAACCCCCAAGCCATTGAAATGCGTGAGGGGGTGCTGCACATCCATGATGTTGAGGGGCCAAAGAAGACCGGAAGCGTTGAAACAAGGCTCGAAGCAATGGAGCAGCAAGTCTTCAAGTGCCAAGGGATGGTGGAACGCGGACTCAATGCCAATCACATGATGATCGCGGAATTTACCCATCAGCACAAGCTGGATGCCAAGGACATCGGGGAGCACATCTTCAAGCTTTACGAGAAAATCGAGCATCTCCAAGCCCAGATCTATGACCTGCAAAACCAAAACTGTGAGGATGAATACAGATTTAAGAGAATGAGTTTAGCTGTAGATTTGAGGATCCCGGAGACTCGTTCATCTTTTCACGATGGTGAGCCTGTGCCTTGGAAGACGGAGGACAAACTCCCAATCTCATCAACAACTCCATCATCACCACCTCCGAAGAAAGACAACTAAACACATGGGTATGGGCACTCCCCTTGGCTTGTGCCAAGCTTGGGGGAGGTGCCCCGGTATCGTATCACCATCACATCTTTTACTTTTATCGTTTTTCTCAGTTCAATCTTTTTGGTTACATCTTGATCTAGTAGAATAAAAAATTTAGTGTGATCTAGTTTTGAGTTTTGCTTTATATTCCCCCTATGTAAGCAAGTCCGAGAGTTATATAATAAAAAGTAGTTTTGAATTGAGGGCTTTGCTTTCTTGCTATGATCTTGAGAAAAAGAAATAAAAGAAGTATAGAATAAAAGCAAAGAGTATATATAATGATCTTATGGGGAGTGATGACTTCACATATAAGAAGTATGTCGATTGAAATTTGTTGTGAGTTGACAAACATAGCGATTGGTCATTGTTGCAATTAAAAGGAAGTAACAAAGAAAGAGAGGTTCACATATAAATATATTATCTTGGACATCTTTTATGATTGTGAGCACTCATTGAAATATTATATGCTAAGAAGTTGATGTTGGACAAGGAAGACAACATAATGAGTTATGTTTGCTTATTTCCGAATAGAAGTTATATTGTCATGGATCCTCTAACATGTGACGCTTGCTTCCACCCCATATCAGCCAAAACTTCCGCACCAACTAGAGATACTACTTGTGCATCCAAACACCCTTAACCCAGTTTTGCCATGAGAGTCCACCATACCTACCTATGGATTGATTAAGATCCTTCAAGTAAGTTGTCATCGGTGCAAGCAATAAAAGTTGCTCCCTAAATATGTATGATCTATTAATGTGAGGAAAATAAACTTTATACGAACTTGTCATATGGAAGAAATAAAAGCGACAGACTGCATAATAAAGTTCTTTATCACAAGAGGCAATATAAAGTGACGTTCTTTTGCATTAAGAGATTGCGCATCTGACTATAAAAAGCGCATGACAACCTCTGCTTCCCTCTGCGAAGGGCCTATCTGTTACTTTTACTTTCTAGTACTTACCTTTATGCAAGAGTCATGGTGATCTTCACCACTTCCTTTATTTCGCCTTTCTCTCTTGGCAAGCGTCATGTGTTGGGGAATGATCTAGACACATATATCCACTCGGATGTGGGTGATCATGAGTTATTTCTGTTGACATTACCCTTGGGGTAAATAGTTGGGAGGCAAAACTATAAGCCCCTATCTTTCTCTGTGTCAATTGAAGCTTTGACCTCATAAGTACCGCATGAGTGTTAGCAATTATGAAAGACTAAAAGATGATTGAGTATGTGGATTTGCTTTACAAGCTCTTATATTGACTCTTTCCGATGTTATGATAAATTGCAATTGCTTTAATGACTAAGATCATAGTTTGTTGGTTCTCAATAGAGTTCTTGATTCATACTTTACCTTGTGAATGAATTGTCACTCTAGTATAAGAAATTATATATCAATAAGTATTGCTGTTCTAAAGATGATCATGATGCTCCCATGTCCGTATTTTATTTTATCGACACCTCTATCTCTAAACATGTGGACATATTTATCGATTTCGGCTTTCGCTTGTGGACAAGCGAGGTCCAAGCTTGGGGGAGCTGATACGTCAATTTTGCATCATGCTTTTAGATTGATATTTATTGCATTATGGGCTGTTATTACACATTATGGTACAATACTTATGCCTTTTCTCTCTTATTTTACAAGGTTTACACGAAGAGGGAGAATGCCGGCAGCTGGAATTCTGGACTAGAAAAGGAGCAAATATGAGAGACCTATTCTGCACAACTCCAAAAGTCCTGAAAAGTTACGGAGAATTATTTTGGAATATATAAAAAATATTGGGCGAAAGAAATACCAGAGGGGACCCACCAGGAGGTCACAAGCTAGGGGGCGCGCCCTACCCCCCTGGGCGCGCCCCTCTGGCTTGTGGGCCCCCTAGCAGGCCTCCAGTGCCCATCTTCTGCTATATGGAGGGTTTTGACCTGGAAAAATCATAAGAGCGCTTTCAGGACGAAGCGTCGCCTTCTCGAGGCGGAACCTGGGCAGAACCAATCTAGGGCTCCGGCGGAGCTATTCTATCGGGGAAAGTTCTCTCCCGAAGGGGGAAATCGAAGCCATCGTCATCACCAACGATCCTCTCATCGAGAGGGGGTCAATCTCCATTAATATCTTCACCAGCACCATCACCTCTCCAAACCCTAGTTCATCTCCTGTATCCGATCTTTGTCTCAAAACCTCAGATTGGTACCTGTGGGTTGCTAGTAGTGTTGATTACTCCTTGTAGTTGATGCTAGTTGGTTTACTTGGTGGAAGATCATATGTTCAGATCCTTAATGATAATTAATACTCCTCTGATTATGAACATGAATATGCTTTGTGAGTAGTTACATTTGTTCCTGAGGACATGGGATAAGTCTTGTTATAAGTAATCATGTGAATTTGGTATTCGTTCGATATTTTGATGAGATGTATGTTGTCTCTCCTCTAGTGGTGTTATGTGAACGTCGACTACATGACACTTCACCATTATTTGGGCCTAGGGGAAGGCATTGGGAAGTAATAAGTAGATGATGGGTTGCTAGAGTGACAGAAGCTTAAACCCTAGTTTATGCGTTGCTTTGTAAGGGGCTGATTTGGATCCATATGTTTAGTGCTATGGTTAGATTTATCTTAATTCCTTTTTCGTAGTTGCGTATGCTTGCGAGAGAGGTTAATCATAAGTGGGTGGCTTGTCCAAGTAAGGGTAGCATCCAATTACCAGTCCACCCACATATCAAATTATCAAAGTAACGAACGCGAATCATATGAGCATGATGAAAACTAGCTTGACAGAAATTCCCATGTGTCCTCGGGAGCGCTTTGCTTTATATAAGAGTTTGTCCAGGCTTGTCCTTTTCTACAAAAAGGATTGGGCCACCTTGCTGCACCTTTGCTACATTTGTTACTTGCTACCTGTTACGAATTATCTTATCACACAACTATCTGTTCCCGATAATTTCAGTGCTTGCAGAGAATACCTTGCTGAAAACCGCTTGTCATTTCCTTCTGCTCCTCGTTGGGTTCGACACTCTTACTTATCGAAAGGACTACGATAGATCCCCTATACTTGTGGGTCATCAAGACTCTTTTCTGGCACCGTTGCCGGGGAGTGAAGCGCCTTTGGTGAGTGGAATTTGGTAAGGAAAAATTTATATAGTGTGCTGAAATTTACTGTCACTTGTTACTATGGAAAGTAATCCTGTGAGGGGCTTGTTCGGGGTATCTTCTCCTCGACCGGAAGCACAAAGAGTTGCTCCTCAACCAACTGAACCTACTGAAAATATTTATTATGAAATTCCTTCGGGTATGATAGAGAAACTGCTAGCTAATCCTTATGCAGGAGATGGAACACTACATCCAGATTTGCATCTAATCTATGTGGATGAAGTTTGTGGATTATTTAAGCTTGCAGGTTTGCCCGAGGATGATGTCAAGAAGAAGGTATTTCCTTTATCTTTGAAGGAGATGGCATTAACATGGTATAGGCTATGTGATGATATTGGATCATGGAACTACAACCGATTGAAATTGGAATTTCATCAGAAGTTTTATCCTATGCATCTGGTTCATCGTGATCGGAATTATATTTATAATCTTTGGCCTCGTGAAGGAGAAAGTATCGCTCAATCTTGGGGGAGGCTTAAGTCAATGTTATATTGATGCCCCAATCATGAGCTCCCAAGAGAAATTATTATTCAGAATTTTTATGCTCGGCTTTCTCGTAATGATCAATCCATGCTCGATACTTCTTGTACTGGTTCCTTTATGAAGAAAGATATTGCATTCAAATGGGACTTACTGGAAAGAATTAAACACAACTCTTTACATTGGGAACTCGACGAAGTTAAGGAGTCAAGTATAAACCTTAAGTTTGATTGTGTTAAATCCTTTATAGACACCGATGCTTTTCGTGAATTTAGCACTAAATATGGACTTGACTCTGAGATAGTAGCTTCTTTCTATGAATCTTTTGCTGCTCATGTTGATCTCCCTAAGGAGAAGTGGTTTAAATATCATCCTCCCATTGAAGTGAAAGTAGTTGAACCTATTAAGGTTGAAGAAGAAACTATTATTTATAATGTTGATCCTATTATTCCTGCTGCTTATATTGAGAAACCACCTTTCCCTGTTAGAATAAAGGAACATGCTAAAGCTTCAACTGTGGTTCGTAAGAGTTATACTAGAACACCTACACCCCCTGAACAAATCAAAGTTGAACCTAGTATTGCTATGGTTAAAGATATCTTGGTTGATAATATTGATGGGCATGTTATTCATTTCTGCGATGAAGCTGCTAGAATTGCTAGACCTGATACTAAAGATAAACATAGACCTATTGTTGGCATGCCTGTTGTTTCTGTTAAAATAGGAGATCATTGTTATCATGGTTTATGTGATGTGGTTGCTAGTGTGAGTGCAATTCCCTTTACCTTATATCAGGAAATTATGAATGATATTGCACTAGCTGAATTTGAAGAAATTGATGTTACCATTAAGCTTGCTAATAGAGATACTATAGCACCAGTTGGGATTGTTAGAGATGTTGAAGTCTTGTGTGGGAAAATAAAATATCCTACTGATTTTCTTGTTCTTGGTTCCCCACAAGATGATTTTTGTCCCATTATATTTGGTAGGCCTTTCTTGAATACTGTTAATGCTAAGATAGATTGTGAGAAAGAAACTATTACTGTAAGTTTTGGGGATATCTCTCATGAGTTTAATTTCTCTAAATTTCGTGGCCCCATGATAAAGAATTGCCTAGTAATGATGAAATTATTGGTCTTGCTTCTATTGCTGTGCCTCCTACTGATCCTTTAGAACAATATTTGCTAGAACATGAAAACGATATGCATATGAATGAAAGGAATGAAATAGATAAGATTTTCTTTGATCAGCACCCTATTTTGAAACACAATTTGCCTGTTGAAATACTTGGGGATCCTCCTCCACCCAAGGGTGATCCCGTGTTTGAGATTAAACAATTACCGGATACTTTGAAATACGCTTATCTTGATGAAAAGAAGATATATCCTATTATTATTAGTGCTAACCTTTCAGAGCATGAAGAAAAGAGATTATTGAAAACTCTCAGGAAGCACCGTGCTGCTATTGGATATACTCTTGATGATCTTAAGGGCATTAGTCCCACTCTATGTCAGCATAAAATTAATATGGAGCCTGATGCTAAACCAGTTGTTGATCACCAACGACGGTTAAATCCTAAAATGAAAGAAGTGGTAAGAAATGAAATATTAAAGCTTCTGGAGGCAGGTATAATTTATCCTATTGCTGATAGTAGATGGTTTAGTCCCGTTCATTGTGTCCCTAAGAAGGGAGGTATTACCGTTGTTCCTAATGATAAAAATGAATTGATCCCTCAAAGAATTGTTACAGGATATAGAACGGTAATTGATTTCAGGAAATTAAATAAAGCTACAGGAAAAGATCATTACCCTCTACCTTTTATTGATCAAATGCTAGAAAGACTATCCAAACACACACACTTCTGCTTTCTAGATGGTTATTCTGGTTTCTCTCAAATACCTGTGTCAAAAGAGGATCAAGAAAAGACCACTTTTACTTGTCCTTTCGGTACCTTTGCTTATAGACGTATGCCTTTTGGTTTATGCAATACACCTGCTACCTTTCAAAGATGTATGATGGCTGTATTCTCTGACTTTTGTGAAAAGATTGTTGACGTTTTCATGGATGATTTATCCGTTTATGGAATTTCTTTTGATGATTGCTTGAGCAACCTTGATCGAGTTTTGCAGAGATGTGAAGAAACTAATTTTGACTTGAATTTGGAGAAGTGCCACTTTATGGTTAATGAGGGCATTGTCTTGGGACACAAAATCTCCGAAAGAGGTATTGAAGTTGATAAAGCTAAAGTTGATGCTATTGAAAGAATGCCGTGCCCCGCGGATATCAGAGGTATAAGAAGTTTCCTTGGTCATGCTAGTTTCTATAGGAGATTTATTAAAGACTTCTCTAAGATTTCTAGGCCTCTCACTAATCTTTTACAAAAAGATGTTCCATTTGTTTTTGATGATGATTGTGTAGAAGCATTTGAAATTCTTATGAAAGCCTTGATCACTGCACCTATTGTTCAACCACCTGATTGGAACCTACCCTTTGAAATTATGTGTGATGCTAGTGATTATGTTGTTGGTGCTGTTCTAGGACAAAGAGTTGATAAGAAATTAAATTTTATCCATTATGCTAGTAAAACTCTAGACAGTGCTCAAAGAAACTATGCTACCACTGAAAAGGAATTTTTAGCAGTTGTGTTTGCTTGTGATAAGTTCAGACCTTATATTGTTGATTTCAAAGTAACTGTTCACACTGATCATGCTGCTATTAAATATCTTATGGAAAAGAAAGATGCTAAACCTAGACTTATTAGATGGGTTCTTCTTCTACGACAATTTGATTTGCATATTATTGATAGAAAGGGTGCTGAGAACCCCGTAGCTGACAACTTGTCTAGGTTAGAAAATGTTCTTGATGACCCACTACCTATTGATGATAGCTTTTCTGATGAACAATTCGCTATCATAAACACTTCACGTAATCATCCATGGTATGTTGATTATGCTAATTACATTGTTGCTAAATTTAAACCACCTAGTTTCACATACCAACAAAAGAAAAAGTTCTTCTATGATTTAAGACATTACTTTTGGGATGATCCACACCTTTATAAAGATGGAGTAGATGGTGTTATTAGACGTTGTGTACCTGAGCATGAACAGGAACAGATCCTACACAAGTGTCACTCTGAGGCCTACGGAGGGCACCACGCTGGAGATAGAACTACACACAAGGTATTACAATTTGGTTTTTATTGGCCTACTCTCTTCAACGATGCTCATAAGTTTGTCTTGTCTTGTGATGAATGTCAAAGAATTGGTAATATTAGTAGACGTCAGGAAATGCCTATGAATTACTCTCTTGTTATTGAACCATTTGATGTTTGGGGTTTTGATTATATGGGACCTTTTCCAAAGTCCAACGGGTATACTCATATTCTAGTTGCTGTTGATTATGTTACTAAGTGGGTAGAAGCTATTCCAACTAGTAGTGCTGATCATAACACTTCTATTAAAATACTTAAAGAAGTTATTTTCCCTATATTTGAGTCCCCAGATATTTAATGACTGATAGTGGTTCACACTTTATTCATGGTGCTTTCCCTAAATTGCTTGCTAAGTATGATGTTAATCATAGAGTTGCATCTCCTTATCATCCTCAGTCTAGTGGTCAAGTAGAATTAAGCAATAGAGAAATTAAATTGATCCTGCAAAAGACTGTTAATAGATCTAGAAAGAATTGGTCTAAGAAACTTGATGATGCATTATGGGCTTATAGAACTGCTTACAAAAACCCTATGGGTATGTCTCCGTATAAAATGGTTTATGGTAAAGCATGTCACTTACCTCTAGAACTAGAGCATAAAGCTTATTGGGCAATTAAAGAGCTCAACTATGATTTCAAACTTGCTGGTGAGAAGAGGATATTTGACATTAGCTCACTTGATGAATGGAGAACCCAGGCCTATGAAAATTCCAAGTTGTTTAAAGAAAAGGTTAGAGATGGCATGATAGAAGGATACAAAAGTGTGAATTCAATGTAGGTGACCATGTCTTGCTATACAATTCTCATTTAAGATTTTTTGCAGGAAAACTTCTCTCTAAATGGGAAGGGCCTTACATTGTCGAGGAAGTATATCGTTCCGGTGCCATCAAGATCAACAACGCCGAAGGCACAAATTCGAAGGTGGTAAACGGGCAAAGAATCAAACATTATATCTCAGGTACTCCCATAAATGTTGAAACCAATATTATCAATACCATAACTCCGGAGGAGTACATTAGGGAGACCTACCAGAACATTTCAGACTCCGAAAAGGAATAGGTATGTGCTACGGTAAGCAAACCGACTCCAAAACTTTTTCAATAGCAACTTTTCTCTATTTTGGAATATTTAAAAAATTAGGAAAATTTAAAGTAATCCGAAAAGTGCACGAGGAGGCGACAAGCCAGGGGGGCACGCCCTACCCCCCTGGGCGCGCCCCTGTGGCTTGTGGCCACCCCGTGTACCCTCCGGACTCCGTTTTATTGTGGTATACTCCCTTAGGTCGGTAAAAATTCATTATATAATCTCCCAAAGGTTTTGACCACCGTACCACGGAAAAATCCTCTGTTCTTGTTTTTGTTGTTTTTCTGGACAGATTTAGATCACCATGACGTCCCCAAGTGGTTCAAAGGACAAGTTCTTCGAGAAGGTTATCAATCCCTACCTTGCGGAGGTACTGCGACACCCCCAAGCCATTGAGATGTGTGAGGGGGTGCTGCACATCCGTGATGTTGAGGGGCCAAAGAAGACCGGAAGCGTTGAAACAAGGCTCGAAGCAATGGAGCAGCAAGTCTTCAAGTGCCAAGGGATGGTGGAACGCGGACTCAATGCCAATCACATGATGATCGCGGAATTTACCCATAAGCATAAGCTGGATGCCAAGGACATCGGGGAGCACATCTTCAAGCTTTACGAGAAAATCGAGCATCTCCAAGCCCAGATCTATGACCTGCAAAACCAAATCTGTGAGTATGAATACAGATTTAAGAGAATGAGTTTGGCTGCAGATTTGAGGATCCCGGAGACTCATTCATCTTTTCACGATGGTGAGCCTATGCCTTGGAAGACGGAGGACAAACTCCCAATCTCATCAACAACTCCATCATCACCACCTCCGAAGAAAGACAACTAAACACATGGGTATGGGCACTCCCCTTGGCTTGTGCCAAGCTTGGGGGAGGTGCCCCGGTATCGTATCACCATCACATCTTTTACTTTTATCGTTTTTCTCAGTTCAATCTTTTTGGTTACATCTCGATCTAGTAGAATAAAAAATTTAGTGTGATCTAGTTTTGAGTTTTGCTTTATATTCCCCATATGTAAGCAAGTCCGAGAGTTATATAATAAAAAGTAGTTTTGAATTGAGGGCTTTGCTTGCTTGCTATGATCTTGAGAAAAAGAAATAAAAGAAGTATAGAATAAAAGCAAAGAGTACATATAATGATCTTATGGGGAGTGATGACTTCACATATAAGAAGTATGTCAATTGAAATTTGTTGTGAGTTGACAAACATAGCGATTGGTCATTGTTGCAATTAAAAGGAAGTAATAAAGAAAGAGAGGTTCACATATAAATATATTATCTTGGACATCTTTTATGATTGTGATCACTCATTAAAATATTATATGCTAAGAAGTTGATGTTGGACAAGGAAGACAACATAATGAGTTATGTTTGCTTATTTCCGAATAGAAGTTATATTGTCATGGATCCTCTAACGTGTGACGCTTGCTTCCACCCCATATCAGCCAAAACTTCCGCACCAAGTAGAAATACTACTTGTGCATCCAAACACCCTTAACCCAGTTTTGCCATGAGAGTCCACCATACCTACCTATGGATTAATTAAGATCCTTCAAGTAAGTTTTCATTGGTGCAAGCAATAAAAATTGCTCCCTTAATATGTATGATCTATTAATGTGAGGAAAATAAACTTTATACGAACTTGTGATATGGAAGAAATAAAAGCGACAGACTGCATAATAAAGTTCTTTATCACAAGAGGCAATATAAAGTGACGTTCTTTTGCATTAAGAGATTGCGCATCCGACTATAAAAAGCGCATGACAACCTCTGCTTCCCTCTGCGAAGGGCCTATCTGTTACTTTTACTATCTAGTTCTTACCTTTATGCAAGAGTCATGGTGATCTTCACCACTTCCTTTATTTTGCCTTTCTCTCTTGGCAAGCGTCATGTGTTGGGGAATGATCTAGACACATATATCCCCTCGGATGTGGGTGATCATGAGTTATTTCTGTTGACATTACCCTTGGGGTAAATAGTTGGGAGGCAAAACTATAAGCCATATCTTTCTCTATGTCCAATTGAAGCTTTGACCTCATAAGTACCGCGTGAGTGTTAGCAATTATGAAAGACTAAAAGATGATTGAGTATGTGGATTTGCTTTACAAGCTCTTATATTGACTCTTTCCGATGTTATGATAAATTGCAATTGCTTCAATGACTAAGATCATAGTTTGTTGGTTCTCAATAGAGTTCTTGATTCATACTTTACCTTGTGAATGAATTGTCACTCTAGTATAAGAAATTATAAAGCAATAAGTATTGCTGTTCTAAAGATGATCATGATGCTCCCATGTCCGTATTTTATTTTATCGACACCTCTATCTCTAAACATGTGGACATATTTATCGATTTCGACTTTCATTTGAGGACAAGCGCGGTCTAAGCTTGGGGGAGCTGATACGTCCATTTTGCATCATGCTTTTATATTGATATTTATTGCATTATGGGCTGTTATTACACATTATGGTACAATACTTATGCTTTTTCTCTCTTATTTTACAAGGTTTACATGAAAAGGGAGAATGCCGGCAGCTGGAATTCTGGACTAGAAAAGGAGCAAATATGAGAGACCTGTTCTGCACAACTCCAAAAGTCCGGAAAAGTTATGGAGAATTATTTTGGAATATATAAAAAATACTGGGCGAAAGAAATACCAGAGGGGACCCACCAGGAGGTCACAAGCCAGGGGGCGCGCCCCTATGGCTTGTGGGCCCCCTGGCAGGCGTCCGGTGCCCATCTTCTGCTATATGGAGGGGTTTGACCTGGAAAAAATCATAGGAGAGCTTTCGGGACTAAGCACCGCCGTCTCGAGGCGGAACCTGGGCAGAACCAATCTAGGGCTCCGGCGGAGCTGTTCTGCCGGGGAAACTTCTCTCCCGGAGGGGGAAATCAAAGCCATCGTCATCACCAACGATCCTCTCATCGAGAGGGGGTCAATCTCCATCAACATCTTCACCAGCACCATCTCCTCTCCAAACCCTAGTTCATCTCTTGTATCCGATCTTTGTCTCAAAACCTCAGATTGGTACCTGTGTGTTGCTAGTAGTGTTGATTACTCCTTGTAGTTGATGCTAGTTGGTTTACTTGGTGGAAGATCATATGTTCAGATCCTTAATGATAATTAATACTCCTCTGATTATGAACATGAATATGCTTTGTGAGTAGTTACGTTTGTTCCTGAGGACATGGGATAAGTCTTGTTATAAGTAATCATGTGAATTTGGTATTCGTTCGATATTTTGATGAGATGTATGTTGTCTCTCCTCTAGTGGTGTAATGTGAACGTCCACTACATGACACTTCACCATTATTTGAGCCTAGGGGAAGGCATTGGGAAGTAATAAGTAGATGATGGGTTGCTAGAGTGACAGAAGCTTAAACCCTAGTTTATGCGTTGCTTCGTAAGGGGCTGATTTGGATCCATATGTTTCATGCTATGGTTAGATTTATCTTAATTCCTTTTTCGTAGTTGCGGATGCTTGCGAGAGAGGTTAATCATAAGTGGGAGGCTTGTCCAAGTAAGGGCAGCACCTAAGCACCGGTCCACCCACATATCAAATTATCAAAGTAACGAACGTGAATCATATGAGCATGATGAAAACTAGCTTGACAGAAATTCCCATGTGTCCTCGGGAGCGCTTTGCTTTATATAAGAGTTTGTCCAGGCTTGTCCTTTGCTACAAAAAGGATTGGGCCACCTTGCTGCACCTTTGCTACATTTGTTACTTGCTACCCGTTATGAATTATCTTATCACACAACTATCTGTTACCGTAATTTCAGTGCTTGCAGAGAATACCTTGCTGAAAACCGCTTGTCATTTCCTTCTGCTCCTCATTGGGTTCGACACTCTTACTTACCCAAAGGACTACGATAGATCCCCTATACTTGTGAGTCATCGGTCGGCCAGGCGAGCCATGGCGCCGCCGCACGCCAAGGGCTGCCTGGCCTCGGAGGTTGCGTCGGCCATGGAGCTGATGAGTCGAGGCCCGACTGCACCCGCGGATGGAGAGGCGTCGACACGCCCCCTACCTGGCGCGCCAAATGTCGGATTTCGGGCTCCGCAAAACCCAAAGAGGTTCGAACACAGGGGCGTGTGTGAAGATCTCCACCAGCTTCGATCCCAAGCTCGCAGCTCGATAGCCTAGCTCGACAAACTCGCTCGATGGCGAGGAAGAAGATAGCACACGAGGATTTACCCAGGTTTGGGCCGTTGCGAAGCGTAAAACCCTACTCTTACCTTTTGGTGGATTGCCTCACGAGGAGTTTTGTGGATGAACTAGTACAGTGGTGAGTTGCCTCGCGAGGGTGCTCGGGTGGTGTTCGTTCCGTCCCCTTCTCCACGGGGTGGCCTAGACCTATTCATAGCGACCCGGGTCCTCTTCCCTTATCGCAATGGCAGGAAGGGATCCCACAACGGCCAATTTCGAAGGGGGACAAGGAGTACGTCTTATCCTGACAACAGGTGGTCTTCGCCTGCAAAGTAGCCGGTGGTGATGCAGAGGTGGGCTCGGTGATGATGTTCGTCCTGCTGGGCTCATGGTCATGGTCTCGTTGCACTGGAGTGGAAACCGTTGGGTGTGCTTTGGGAACCGGCGTACGCCTTTGCCTCCTTTGCACCAAAGAGGAAACTGTCTCCTCTGCGCACGCTGGCGCTCGCCTGGCCCGGCTTGCGTCATCTTGACCTCCCGAGGCCTAGTGTTGCATGGAGATCTCCGCCGCTCGGGAGGGGGCCTGGGGAGGCCTCTTCCCTCCGAGGGCCTTGGTCCCATCTCCTTCGCGAGCGCGGGGCTCTCGCGAGGGCCTTGTCTTGAGCCGGGCCGCGTTGGGCCGTACCAAGTCTCCGTTGTGGGCCACACCCTGGGTCGCAGGCTAGCAGTTCTGGGTACCCCCGTTCCCAGGACGCCGACAGGGGGTGATTAGACTACTTGACCAAATAAAAACCTAACCTTTTCCCAAGTTAATTGGTTGGCAGATTTTAGAAATACTAGCAATTCAAGTTCACGCTACACATGCATGTCTACGAGTATTGTAGCGGAAGTAAAGACAAGCATATGTAAGAGGATAGGGATAGGAAGATCAAACACAATTTGGAGACACGAAGATTTTTCCCATGGTTCCGATAGGTGGCACTCTCGTACATCCACGTTTATGGAGACTTCAACCTATGGAGGGAAACGGTCGCGAGAGTCCACGGAGGGCTCCACCCACAAAGGGTCCACGAAGTAGCAACCTTGTCTATTCCATGATGACCTACGTCCACGGAGGACTAGCCTTACTGAGGGTAGATCTTCACGAAGTAGACGATCTCCTTGCCCTCACAAACTTCTTGGTTCAACTCCACAATCACGAAGACGGAGGCTCCCAAGCAACACCTAACCAATCTAGGAGGTACCACCATCCAAAATTGTAATAGATGTGGTAGTGAAAGTGCGTTATATCGACTGGAGGGGGGTGAATAGGCGATTTTTACAAATTCGTCACTGAGGAATTACTGATTGAGGAATTTGCTAAGTGACGAACTACTTGCAGCGGAATAAGTACTCAAGTGCATGCGAAACATAGCAGTAGCATAGTCATCATGATGAAATTAAACATACACAGAGCGTAAGTAGCGTGAACAGGATAAGCAGGCTGAAGATAAAGTGACCGAAGAATTTGAGATGAGGAAATTGAGAAAGTCTTCAGTCAAATTCTTCAAACATTAACGATCAGATTCATCAACAAATACTTCGAGGAAATGAAGGGGTTGAGGAAATAGAACCAGGGGCTCGATGAATACAGTGATTTGATGACCCAGTTCCAACTGATGTGACAGTCGTACATCTGGTTTGGAGCGGCTTGGTATTTAAACCAAAGGACACATAGTCCCAGGACACATAGTCCTTACCGTATTCTCCTTGAGCTAAGGTCACACAGTCCTTGCCCAACACTCGTGGTAAGTCTTCAGGGGAGACTTCCAAACCCTCACAAACTTGGTCACCCGGCGATCCACAATTGACTGCTGGATGCTCTAGAGCACGGTCACCCGGCGATCCCCAATTGACTGCAGGATGCACTAGACCATGACGCCTAACCGTCTGGAAGATACACAGTCTTCAAAGGTAAAAAGCATCGGTTCCACACAGGAACAATTTCTTCAGTGATGCTCAATCACTTTGGGTTTTGGTGGATTGGGTTTTGGGTTTTTCCTCACTAATGATTTTCGCTCAAAGTCCTCGAGGAATGGGTTGCTCTCAAATGACAAGTGTCAAATTCTCTCTCAGAGCAGCCAACCAGCTAGTGGTTGTGGGGGGCGGCTATTTATAGCCAGGGTGCAACCCGACATGATAAGACATAAATGCCCCCCCCAATGATATGACCGTTAGGTGGATAGAATATTTGGACAGTTGGCGCAAAGCACAACAACAGTCGGAATTTGAAGTGACAAATTCCTCAGGGCTTATCATATTCCTCACTTGTAGGCAATTCGCACTGGCGAAATCCTAACTCCTCAGTCAGACCAATTTCCTCAGAGACCAGAAGAACATCGTCTCTGTCTCTAAAGAACTTGCCTGAACTATAAGAGATTTTCAATGGCTTCACTCGAAGGATTGGGTTATGTTGAGGCTTTCGAGTTGAGCATCAGATGGAAATTTTTCCTTAGTATTACCTCGGCCCCC
This sequence comes from Elymus sibiricus, assembly GCA_039707655.1. Classification (NCBI taxonomy): domain Eukaryota; kingdom Viridiplantae; phylum Streptophyta; class Magnoliopsida; order Poales; family Poaceae; genus Elymus; species Elymus sibiricus. The sequence continues at coordinate 95,904,811 of CM077663.1, read as the reverse complement.
TTTAATAGTACGGTGTTTCCTATGACTCAAAGAAGGAAATGAAACAATAAAAACTAAAGTTTTCATGCTTCAGAGTCCTCGTCAATATCTTCAAGGTTACACCGAATTCTTCAGCTTCAAAGTCTTCACCAAAGTCTTCAGCTGAAGACATTCATTTTTAGGGGTCGATATTCTTCGAATATACCAAACTCCTCATCGACTTATAGAACCTGTGTACACTCACAACCATATTAGTCCCTTAGCCTATAAGTCTTCAATACACCAAAATCACTAAGGGGCACTAGATGCACTTACAATCTCCCCCTTTTTGGTGATTGATGACAAATAGGTTAAGTTTTCAATGGGGATAAACATATGAAGTGTAAGTACTGAGTTTGAGGAATTTGATTGCAAGATATAGAGGAACTCCCCCTGAAGATGTGCATATTTGAGGAATTTGCTTTGGACTGCAAATGCACATGGCAGGATAAAATCTTGGAGATCTCCCCCTATATCTTGTAATTCATACACGCATTTAATATATATCATGAGGAAATTGAAATGCATGATGGAAAATGAGGTCTTAGGAAATTCAGCATGCGTGCATTAAGATACTTGAGGAAATAAGCATGCAGAAAGTAGTTCAAAAGTCTCAGACCACCATCGGACTTAAGTTTACAACTCAATCAACAAACACTTCAGAAGAGCGAGAGTTGTAACTTAAACAAAAAAACAGCCCAAATATAGAGACCCGCTTGAAGACTAACTCAAATTTCTCCCCCTTTGTCATCAAGTGACCAAAAGGGACGAAATTGAGGACTAACGCCCCTGAAGAATTTCATCTTGAAGGTGGTGGAGGAGCGCCAGCGTTGTCGGGGTCGGTTGGTGGTGCAGGGCCTGCAGCAGTGTCGTCAATGTCCTCAGCTTCATCCGTCTCATGCGATGAAGAATATGAACTTGTCACCAGCTAAGGAACTTGAACTTTCTTCCACTTCTTCTTTGGAGGGATCGACCATCAAAGTCCATCTGAAATTCCATCTCCTTGAGTTATTCGGGAGTCTTGAGGTGAGACAGAATTGCCCAAGTGCGATCAAAGATTTCATGCACATAGTAATGATTTTTCCTCACAGAGTTATGTGTCACAGTCATGTCACGAAGAATTGAAGCAAACTGACGCTTTACCCACTTGTGATTTCGATCAACCTTCTGATGAAGACTTAAGAGAAGCTCACGATCAATCATCACACGAGGGGCAGAAGCTTGAGGTTTATGAGCTGAGGCTTTTGCAGCAGAATCTTGTGTGGCAGAGTCATCATTGGTGGAGTAAGATGCAGCCTTACGAAACAGACCATCCAATGGACGAGTGCCTTCATCAATTACAGCTTTGCCTTTTCCTTCAACTGAAGAAAATGTATTCTTGAGGACTTCAATTGGAGGCAGGAAACTGAAGTGATTCTAAAAGTCAGCCTTGAAGGGAATTGAAGACCTTGATCTGATGAATTTCCTGATCCAGGGAGCATAAGGCTTCAACTCGAATGGTGAGACAGCTATATTGGCCAAAGTCCTCATGAAGAAATCGTGATAGTTGATGGGAATCCCATGAATGATGTTGAACAGCAGATTCTTCATGATGCCAACAACTTATTCTTCTTCAGAGTTGTAGCCCTTGATTGGACTGGGGTTTTGTTTAATATGCGGTAGATGGTCCTGGGCACATATAACAAATCCTGCACTAAGAAGGTGGTCCTTGGAGGGTTTCCTGGAGCCAAAGGCTTCATCAGCACTTGCATCATGTGGTTTGGCAGTTCAGGTTCATCATAGATGCATCTTGCTCCTTCTAAAGGAATTGGAATTGGGAAACAGCGAAGCAATTCGCTTGCTGGAGCAGTGTAGTGGGTATTGCCAGACATCCAATCCAGAATCCATGTGTTGATATCAGAAGCTTCACCAGAAATGTGCAGGGTTGGATAGAATTGAAGAATTAGCTCTTCATTCCAATCGCAGACATCAACACAGAATGGAAGAAGTCCAACGTCATGAAGAACTGAGAGCACTGGAGTGAAGCATGGGATGGATTCCATATCGACATGAGGAATTTGATGATGCTGAAAGACTTTGTCCTTGTCAAACAGCATAGCAGCATAGAAGTTCATCTGAGATGGAGTCCAGAACCTTGAGCGACCAACCCTTGCTGAGTCATAAGGATTTGGTCCAGTGAAGAATATGTGCTCATTGAAGAAATTCGCCTAGATGAATTTAGGGCGCTTCGTGCCTTTGAAAGGTAGCATTTGCTTCGGCTGAAGATTTGGCTTGAAGCGCCGTCCAGTCTCGCTTGGAACAACGGCAGTTTCTTCAGCTTGAGGAACTTGTGCAGCAATTTCATCAGGAACATTCTGGACAGGAATTTCATCAGCTAATGCAGCTGTAATATCTTCAGGAGCAGTCACGAGGGGAGTGGACAGACCATCAGACCCTGTTTGAATTTCTTCAGTCTGGGCAGGAGACTGAGGAATCTGAGTGAGAGGAGTGGTCATTGGTGAATTTGGGTGTGCTGCTTCCCAAAATTCATCATTGATGACTGGAGTGGTAGATCCAATGTCCACATCCCCATCCATTTCTTCAACACCGGCCTCTTCAGCAGTCAACTGAGGCTGGGGTGATGACATGAGAGGGGTTGAAACATTTGCATCCAACTCTATTTCTTCATCAATCTGCTCTGAGGAAGCAGCAGACTGAGTTCCGTCATCGTCCTCACTTGGGATGACATAGTCTTCACCAAATGGGACTATTTCATAGGCTCGGACTGATGAGATGGGAACAACATCAATTGGTTCATTTGAAGAACTTTGCAAAGTCTTTAATTTCTTTGCAGCTGAGGAATCTGCTGGTGGTGATGCTTTCCTTTTCAGAGCAGCTACCTTTTCCGCAGCCTTGGTTTTCTTCACTTCTGATGCAGAAGGAAGTGTGACTTTCTTCACCTTTGATGGTTTGGCTGGGGGAGCATGGGGTGAAGGTGGAGCAGTTTCTTCAGGCACGACTGATGCAGTCGCCCTGGCAGTTTCTTCAGGCACAACAAATTCTTCAGCTGGCCTCTCAATTTCTTCAGGCGCAACATTGGTAGTTGCCCTAGGAATTTATTTAGTAGCATGAATTTCTTCAGCTGGACTTGCAGTTTCTTCAGCATGCTGAGCAAAGGAGCTTGCCTGGGGAATTTGTGGTTGCGATCTGGATGCAACCCTTGAGTTGTGGTCCTTGATGGCTTTGTCAGCCAGATTGACGAATCTAACTTTGGCACCTTTCCAATCTGCATAGTATTGGTCAAATTCATCACTGAGGCCTTTGATGTCCTTTTGGACGGAGACAAGTTGATCAGGCATCAGATTAAGAACATTGTTCTTCATGAAGCGCTCTTTCTTGTACTGAGCCTTCTTTGCCTTTCTGGACTTTTCATACTTCCATTTTTCCTCACCAATGAAAGCTGTGAGGACATGGCTAGGACCGGGAGGCAGATTCAAATCATCAATTAGAGTATTTGGGTCCTGGTGCCAAATGTCGATGAAGTTGAGCACAGTTTTTGGGTCCAACAGGAGAGGAATTGAAGTGCCCTTGGCTTGAGCCACTTTTTCTTGCTTATTTCTGACAATGGCAGCAAGTTCTTCATCACTTGCTTCATCCTTCTCATATTTTGAGAGAATATTGAAGACTACTTGCTTCTTGTGAGGACTTGGCCTCTTGCCTCATCCTGTTGTTGCCTTCACTTTCAGCAAGGTGGGACTGCTTGAGGATTGTGCTTGGGCAGATGAAGTTGCAGATGCCCCTCAAGCAATTGAAAAACCGGCAGTCCTCTGACAAGATGCCAGATGTACTAGTGTTGATGACTTGGCAGCAGTTGTTGAAGATTGTGCAGCTACTGAGGGCATTGCAGGAGCCCTAGATGATTTTACCTGAGGCATTTGCTGTGAGGAACTTGGGGCTGAGGACTTTGGTGCTGAGGATTTTGCAGTGGATTTCTTCACCACTGATTTCTTTGGAGCAGGTGCACCAGCAGAGGCAGCAGCAGCAGCAGAGTCCACATTGAATTGCCTCACAGCTTCTTTAGAAATCCTTTGAAGCTTTTTCTGATTTTTTGCCCATTCTTCAGGAAAATCCACACCTCTCATGAGACTTGTGGGATCTACAGCCTGGTTATTTGCCAATGGAGGTCTTCGGCAAGGAGGTTTTAGTGCAAATTTCTTCATGTATTTAGGACTGACATAGCGATATTCTCTCCATTCCTTCATCCATCTCCTTTCAATATTTTGAATGCGAATTTTGCGCTTCTCTTTGGTTTCTTTCCCATAGATTTCTTCATCAGGTGTGCAATACTCAGGATAGATATCCTCAAGGATCTCAAATATAGTGTTGGATGCAAGTTTCTTTCCTCCTTTCTAAGGTCTTTTCCCATCTGCCATTTTCTTCAGCTGAGGATTATGAACTGTTGAAGTTTCTAATGAAGTATGCAACTTTTCTTCAAGGAACGCTGCAAATGAGTTAAGTTGATGAGAACCTAGAGATTCATCAGCTGACATTTGTACCTGTGAATGGAGTATAGGTGCTAAGAATTTGAAGAGGTCATATGCGTTCTCAGAAATTTTAGCAAAAGTATCAAGTTTGAGGAATTTGCCCATAGATGACTTGAAGAATTTCACTAAGTGTTCTTGACTTAGGTTGCAGAGTTGTGCAGATTTGAAGATCCACACAATTGAGGAATCTTGAAGAAAATCATAACTTAGCGAAATAAATCAAGAGAAGGAGTTTGTTTGGTGCTTTAGAGATGGATTGCAGAAGAATAACACCTTTTGAGGATTTTGTGAAAATCATCGGGATAAAAAATGGCAATAAAACTAGTTTTTATTTACCGTATGTGATGAACACGACGAACAGAGAAGTGAAGTGAAGGAGTTCGTCAGTCCAGATCTCCCACGCCCTAGCTTGGCAGAGGGAGACAGCTACAGTGGCGGCGGGGTGAAGACTTCCGCGGCCTATGCGAGTATGACGACGGCGAGGTCGAGGCAGTGAAGCTCTTCCTCTCCGGCGACGAAGAAGTTAGTGGTGATGCTAGGTCTGAAGCTCGGGAGAGATGGGAGTGAGGAGTAACCCGAGCAAGTGGAAGGGAGGGGGGATTTATAGCGGCAGTAAAAACCAACTCATCCGAAGATTTTGGACTAGTATGCCCCTGACCCTTGCTATCCACGCGACATGTGTCACCCACGTACTATGTAGTGGAGATAGTGGGGGATCGTGAGTTATCCAGTCATGGGAATCGGGACGGTTTGAGCGGCAATAGCCAAAAATTGACATTGATTTTTTTAAAGTTTCCATTCGCAAATTCTTCAGCTCACAAGGACTCAGTGAAGACTTTGAACGGCTTTCAAAGTAGAACGCATATGAAGAATTTGTGAACAGACTTGGTCGAGTTTAGCATAGAGGGGGAACGGGTCCGATCACATTCACTTAGATGAAAATCAACTTGAAGAAATAGCTATAAGTGAATGCTATTAAGGACATTGAAAACTCAATATATATATAGTCAATGAAGAAAAACTCATGTGAGGAACATCAGTTCAAAAGTTTGAAGAATTTGAAATTTGAGGAATTTAGAAACTTGAAGAATTTGATAATTTGAAGAATTTGCAAAATGATGAAAAACTCAAACTTGACGAATTTCAACTGTTGTTGGTGGCGTTACCCACCGTATAAGAATGATGATTTCAGACACCGCGTACAATTGTCATAGGGTTCTGAGAATCAAATTCTTCATTAATTTTTTCACACTTAGAGAGTTAGTCTTCATTGATTGAAGAAAAACGTTACTTCGTGTGTTGCACATCAAAGTCATCAATTTTGCATAAGTGTTAGGATGTGTGTCTTTTCAAAGAACATTCGAAGATTCTAAGATATTTAGCTCACATCGCAACTTGCAAAATCTCTTCTGATCCAAGGGCTTTGTGAAGATATCAGCCAGTTGTTCTTCAGTCTTCACGTGGTCGAGGAAGATGTCGCCCTTCATCACATGGCCACGAAGAAAATGATGACGAATCTGGATGTGCTTGGTCTTTGAGTGTTGAACTGGGTTGTGAGCAATCTTGATGGCACTCTCATTATCGCAGTAGAGAGGGGCATTCTTCACGTTGATGTTGTAGTCCTTGAGGGTTTGCTTCATCCATAGCAATTGAGCAGAGCAAGAACCAGCAGCAATGTACTCAGCTTTAGCAGTAGATAGTGACACGCAGTTCTGCTTCTTCGAGGACCAACAGACTAAGGATCGTCCGAGGAAATGACAAGTGCCTGACGTTGACTTGCGGTCCACACGATCACTAGGATAATCAGAATTAGAATATCCAATGAGGTCAAGATCTGAGCCCTTGGGGTACCATAATCCTAGTGTTGGAGTGTGAGCTAGATATCGAAGAATATGTTTCACAGCCTTGTGGTGTGATTCCTTCGGTTTTGCTTGAAATCAGGCACACATGCAAACACTAAGCATAATATCTGGCCTAGATGCACATAAATACAATAAAGAACTAATCATGGAGCGATATACCTTCTGATCGAAATCTTTACCACTTTCGTCAGTGCAGAGTTGAGCCGATGTAGGCATAGGAATCTTGACGCCTTTGCAATCCTGCATACCAAATTTCTTCAGGACATCCTTGAGGTATTTCTCTTGAGATATGAAGATGCCATTGCGTTGTGGACGAATTTGAAGCCCTAAGAAGAATTTGAGCTCTCCCATCATAGACATTTGATATTCTTCACCCATCATATAGGCAAATTCATCACTATAACGTTTGTCAGTACATCCAAAGATAATATCGTCCACATATATTTGGCACACAAATAATTCATCATCATATGATTTGTGAAAAGAGTTGGGTCAAGTGAACCGGGTTTGAAGCCTTTCTTCATGAGGAATTCCTTCAGTGTGTCATACCACGCCCGAGGAGCTTGCTTGAGGCCATAGAGAGCCTTGTTAAGTCTGAAGACTTTGTCCGGATACTTAGGATCTTCAAAACCTGGGGGTTGAGCAACATATACTTCTTCCTCAAGCTTACCATTGAGGAATGCACTTTTCACATCCATTTGTTATAAGATGATATTGTGATGGTTAGCATAAGCAAGCAATATGCGAATAGCTTAAAGTCTAGCAACAGGTGCAAAAGTTTCATCAAAGTCAATTCCCTCAACCTGTGTGTAGCCCTGTGCCATAAGACGGGCCTTATTCCTCACTACCTGACCAAGTTCATCTTGTTTGTTGTGGTAGATCCACTTGGTACCTATGATATTGTGCTTGCGAGGATCTGGGCGTTTGACGAGTTCCCACACGTTGTTGAACTTGAATTGATGCAATTCCTCTTGCATGGCTTGAATCCACTCAGGCGCCAAGAATGCTTCATCAACTTTGTTGGGCTCAATGATAGAGACGAAAGCAAAGTGCCCACAAAAGCTAGACAAATGAGAGGCTCTTGAGCGAGTGAGAGGACCTGGTGCATTGATGTCGTCGAGGATTTTCTCGATCTGTACTTCATTTGCAAGCCGTGGATGAGCAGGTTGAAGACTTTGTTGAGTCTGAGCATTTTCTTCAGCAACATTGTCTTCAGGTGAGTCGGCATGAATGTCTTTAGCGTTGGGTACAACTTCTCCAGAGAGTAGTTGTTCTTCAGTAGGGAGCACATCTTCAGTGGCCTTGAACCTAATGGATTCCTCAAGAGGCATTTCATCTAGCACAGGAGGCAGGTGCTCTCTTTGCGAGCCGTTAGTTTCATCGAACCGCACATCTACAATTTCAACAACCTTGTTGTGATAGGTGTTGAAGACTCTGTAGGTGTGCGAGTCCTTTCCGTAACCAAGCATAAAACCTTCATGTGCTATTGGTGCAAATTTAGAACTGTGGTGAGGATCGCTAATCCAGCATTTTGCACCGAAGACTTTGAAATAACTCACATTGGGTTTCTTGTCAGTGAGGAGTTCACATGAAGTCTTCTTGAGGAATTTGTGAAGATATACCCTGTTGATGATGTGGCAAGCAGTATTGATTGCCTCGGGCCAGAAGCGACGAGGGGTCTTGTATTCATCAAGCATGGTGCGAGCCATCTCAACAAGAGTCCTGTTCTTGCGCTCCACAACACCATTCTACTGAGGAGTATAAGGGGCAGATAGCTCATGAGTAATACCAAGTTCATCAAGATAATCATCAAGACCAGTGTTCTTGAACTCGGTCCCATTATCACTCCTGATATGCTTGATTTTGACGCCGAAGTTCGTCGAGGCCCTTGAAGAAAATCGTTTGAAGACATTCTGCACTTCAGATTTGTACAGGATAATGTGCACCCAAGTATAGCGAGAGAAATCATCAACAATGAAAAAACCATATAAGCATGGAGTATTTGTTAGTGTGGCATAGTGAGTGGGGCCAAAGAGATCCATATGAAGCAATTCAAAAGGACGAGTGGTAGTCATGATGGTCTTGGATGGATGCTTGGATCTGGTCATCTTTCTAGACTCACAAGCCCCACAGAAGTGATCCTTGAGGAATTTGACACCCTCAATAACAATGAAGTGCTTTTTCTTCGCTAGTGCGTGCAAGTTCCTCATGCCAGCATGTCCAAGTCGTCGATGCCATAGCCAGCCTTCTGAAGCTTTTGCAAGTAGACATGTGGCCGGCTGAGGACCTATAGAGAAATCAACAATATACAAGTCTTCTCTCCTAAAGCCTTCGAAGACTTTGGATTTGTCAGATTCCATGATGACAACACAACGGTATTTGCCAAGGATGACAACCATATCAAGATCACAAAGCATTGAGATGGACATGAGGTTGAATCCAAGGGACTCGAAAAGCATCACCTTATCCATGTGTCGATCCTTCGAGATTGCAACCTTACCTAGACCCAATACCTTGCTTTTTCCTTTGTCAGCGTAGGTGATATGCTTCAGATGAGAGGGAGCGAGTGGAATGTTCATCAATAGGTTTTTGTCACCAGTCATGTGGTTGGTGCATCCACTGTCGAGGACCCACTCAGTTGCTTTGGGTGTTTCATCCTGCAGATGAATTAGTATAGCTTATGAACGCATATGCTTCAGAGTGAAGAATATGACTTCAAATTCATCAGATTGAATTTCATCACATAGTATAGTAAGCAAAATAATGTGAGGACGTGAGAAATGAATGATTCATTTCTTCATGATTAGCTTGCGTCCTTTCAAGCATTTCCTTAGGTCTCCAGCAAATTCATCAGACGTTCAATTTCGTCTGGAGACCTAACCCTGCATAAGAGATTAGTTCGATTTCTTCACCACCCACATCTGTAGGGGTGGCAAAGAGTTCATCATTCTACGAGCTCCATATGAGAAGGGTGGCATAGAAGCAAGTGCACTTCGTTTTACAAGATGGGGGTTAGAGTACTCATATGAATAAGCAGAGAAATTCTTCGAGGACTTATGAACATAATGATTTGATGAATAATGAGCATATTCATGACCCTTAGATTTTCCCTGCGAAACAGAAGCATTAGCATGAGAATGATATGATTTTTGACCATATGAGGAATTTGGTCCATGTGAGGACTTTGGTCCTTGTGAAGACTTTGGTCCAACTGAAGAATTTGATCTGGGGTTCCTGTTCTTCACTAGTGGTGTCATGAGGACATTCACTTGAAGATTTTCAAGGTACCTTTTGGGAACCCAGATTTTCTTCATTGGGGGACCGTTCCTGCAGTTAGTACCAACATATCTGGCAAATACTTCGCCATTCTGATTTTTGAACAGTTTGTAGTGGGAGTCAATTGACACATCAGAGGAATATGAAGATTCACAAGTAAAACCATATAAAGTGGATGGACCTACAGGAGGTCCTTTTGCAGCAACCCATGAGGTTTTGGGATACTACTCAGGTTTCTAGTAAGATCCATCAGCATTGAGTTTCCTCTCAAAGGCAATACCCTCTTTTCTAGGGTTCCTATTCAGAATCTGCTTTTTAAGCACATCACAAAGGGTTTGATGCCCTTTGAGGCTTTGTATATGCCTGTCACATACAATTCCTTCAACCCTGCATTTTTGTCAGTGATACTAGTGGTATCCTCAGATGAGGAATTTGTGACCACGGAAATAGTTGAAGAATTTGCAGCAATAGAAGCATTTGAACATTCAGGTGAAGAATGAGCAGTTTCACGTTCGATGCATTTCAAGCAAGGTGGAACGAAATCTTCCTGAGCGGTACTGATCTATTGAGCAAGCAAGGATTCATTATCCCTTTGAAGATCTTCATGAGACACCCTTAGTTTCTCAAGATCTTGATTTCTTTGAAGAAATTCATAAGAAAGCTTCTCATGATCAACTAAGAGGGCCTCATGACGACTTTGAAGGTTATCATACTTGGACTGAAGACTTTGAAGGTCCTTAATCAAAGTTTGAGTATGATCCACTTCCTCATTCAACAGGTCATCGCTTTTGTCTAGCTGTTTCTGAAGCTTTTCAATGACACTTTGTTGTTTAGTAGCTATATTAGCAAGTCTGGAATAGCTAGGTTTCATGTAATCCTCAGATTCACCATCACTTGATTCAGAGGAGGAATGGTGTTTGAGTACCTTGGCACCTTTTGCCATGAAGCAATAGGTGGGAGCATAGTCGTTGTTGCTGACATCAGAGTCGTTGGAGTTGCCATTTTCCTCATCGCTGAAGATGGATTTGCTGACGAAAGTAGTAGCGAGAGCTAGGCTCGTCACACCAGAGTCCGACTCCTCCTCAGATTCCTCCTCTTCCTCGTATTCTTAAGATTCTTCTTCAGAATCCATTTCCTTGCCAATAAGTTCCCGAGCCTTCCTTAAGTTGTTCTTCTTGTGCGATCAGGACTTTGAAGATGAGGACTTTGCAGATGAGGACTTTGAAGATTTCTTCTTTTTCTTCGAGTCATCAGAACTGTCATCCTTGTATTTCTTCTTTCTTGACTCTTTTTCCCAGAGAGGACAGTCAGAAATAAAGTGACCATATTTCTTGCATTTGTGGCAAGTTCTCTTCTTGTAGTCGCTTGATGAACAACATGATTTCTTCATGCCACTTCTTGATGATTTTCCAAACCGACCTCTCCTTGAGAACTTCTGGAACTTCCTCACGAGCATTGCTAGCTCCTGACTCAATTCTTCAGGATCACCAAGGCTACTATCAGATTCTTCATCTTCAGATGAGGAAATTGCCTTGGCCTTCAAAGCACGAGATCTTCCATAACTTGGCCCGTAGAGGTCTCTCTTCTCAGCTTGTTGGAATTCATGAGTATTGAGTCTCTCAAGAATATCAACAGGATCTAGTGACTTGTAGTCTCCACGTTCTTGTATCATCAAAGCAAGTGTATCCAATGAGGAATCAAGAGATCTCAGCAATTTCTTCACCACTTCATGGTCGGTGATGTCAGTGGCACCAAGAGCCTGTAGCTCATTGGAGATATCAGTGAGGCGATCAAAAGTTTGCTGAACATTTTCATTTTTGAGTCTTTTGAAGAGGTTGAAGAGATTGCGAAGAACATCAACTCGAGAGTCACATTGAGTTGAAATGCCTTCATTGACTTTGGACAGCCTATCCCAGATAAGCTTAGCAGTCTCCAAAGCACTCACTCTGCCATACCGACCCTTGCTCAGATGGCCACATATGATATTCTTCGCTTGAGAGTCGAGTTCCTTGAATCTCTTCACATCAGTAGCGTTGATAGTGGGAGTGACAAAGGGAACACCATTTTCCACAACATACCAGAGATCGTTGTCAATTGCCTCAAGATGCATGCGCATCTTGTTCTTCTAGAGGGGTAGTCCGTCCCATCGAAGGTAGGACACCCAGCTGAGACCTTGATCATGCCTGCAGTCGACATAACTAAAACTCTAGGTGGTTAAACCAAAATCACACAGAACAAGGGAGTACCTTGCTCTGATACCAATTGAAAGTGCGTTATATCGACTAAAGGGGGGTGAATAGGCGATTTTTACAAATTCGTCATTCAGGAATTACTGATTGAGGAATTTGCTAAGTGACGAACTACATGTAGCGGAATAAGTACTCAAGTGCATGCGAAACATAGCAGTAGCATAATCATCATGATGAAATGAAACATACACAGAGCGTAAGTAGTGTGAACAGGATAAGCAGGCTGAAGATAAACTGACTGGAGAATTTGAGATGAGGAAATTGAGAAAGTCTTCAGTCAAATTCTTCAAACATTAACGATCAGATTCATCAACAAATACTTCGAGGAAATGAAGGGGTTGAGGAAATAGAACCAGGGGCTCAATGAAGACAGTGATTTGATGACCCAGTTCCAACTGATGTGATAGTCGTACGTCTGGTTTGGAGCTGCTTGGTATTTAAACCAAAGGACACACAGTCCCAGGACACATAGTCCTTACCGTATTCTCCTTGAGCTAAGGTCACACAGTCCTCGCCCAACACTCCTGGTAAGTCTTCAGGGGAGACTTCCAAACCCTCACAAACTTGGTCACCCGGCGATCCACAATTGACTGCTGGATGCTCTAGATCACGGTCACCCGGCGATCCCCAATTGACTGCAGGATGCACTAGACCATGACGCCTAACCATCTGGAAGATACACAACCTTCAAAGGTAAAAAGCGACGGTTCCACACAGGAACAATTTCTTCAGTGATGCTCAATCACTTTGGGTTTTGGTGGTTTGGGTTTTGGGTTTTTCCTCACTGATGATTTTCGCTCAAAGTCCTCGAGGAATGGATTGCTCTCAAATGACAAGTGTCAAGTTCTCTCTCGGAGCAGCCAACCAGCTAGTGGTTGTGGGGGCGGCTATTTATAGCCAGGGTGCAAACCGACATGATAAGACATAAATGACCCCCCCCCAATGATATGACCGTTAGGTGGATAGAATATCTGGACAGCTGGCGCAAAGCACAGCAACGGTCGGAATTTCAACTGACAAATTCCTTAGGGCTTATCATATTCCTCACTTGTAGGCAATTCGCACTGGCGAAATCCTAACTCCTCAGTCAGGCCAATTTCCTCAGAGACCAGAAGAACATCGTCTGTGTCTCTGAAGAACTTGACTGAACTGTAAGAGATTTTCAATGGCTTCACTCGAAGGATTGGGTTATGTTGAGGCTTTTGAGTTGAGCATCAGATGGAAATTTTTCCTTAGTATTACCTCAGCCCCCTTTAACAGTACGGTGTTTCCTATGACTCAAAGAAGGAAATGAAACAATAAAAACTAAAGTCTTCATGCTTCAGGGTCCTCGTCAATATCTTCAAGGTTACACAGAATTCTTCAGCTTCAAAGTCTTCACCAAAGTCTTCAGCTGAAGACATTCATTTTTAGGGGTCGATATTCTTCGAATATACCAAACTCCTCATCGACTTATACAACCTATGTACAGTCACAACCATATTAGTCCCTTAACCTATAAGTCTTCAATACACCAAAATCACTAAGGGGCACTAGATGCACTTACAGGTAGTATGATGAACTCCTTGCTCTTGTGCTTCAAAAGATAGTCTCCTCAACACTCAATCACTCTCTCACAGATTTGGCATGGGTAGAAGAGATTGATTGGATGGAAAGCAACTTGGGGAGGCTACAAATCAAGATCCATATGGTTGGAGTGGATGATCTTGACCTCAACACAAGGGTAGGTGGTTCTCTCTCAGAAAATTCGATATGGCAAGTGGGTGTGTGTTCTGAGTGCTTCTCTATCGAGTGAGATGTGGTGGAGGGGTATATATAGGCATCTCAAAAAATCCAACCGTTACAACATTATTGCCCAACTCGGTGAAACCGGAGTAAAAACTCGGTTGCACCGACTAGTGCAAAATGTGGCAACTTTGGCCTTTTCGGTGAGACCGATATATAAATATCGATGGTACCCATATGGGTGACCTAGGAAGTTTCCAAATCTCGATGTCATCGATTCCTCAAACTCGGTGGGACCGACTTTAAGAAATTGGTTAACAGAAAGTTGGTCACTGATTCTCGGTTGCACCAAATGGAAACTTGGTAGTATGGAGATGCTAGGGTTTGGCTGGGTTTTTGTCTAGGGTAAAACTCGGTGGATCCGAATTGGCAGTATTGGTTTCACCGAATTTTGTCTTTTGGCTTTGGGCAGAGGGTTTTTGTGGGAAAGTGGGTGAGTATTTTTGGTGGCTAATCTCTAAGCACTTGAGAAACCAGATCATCATAAATACCTCATCCCCTTTTAATAGTATTGGCTTTCCTATGGACTCAAAAGTGATTTCTCACAAAATGTAAAATGTAGAATCCTCAATCTTGAAGCATGGCCAATCCTATTCCATCCTTTCCTTGGGGAGGTTCTCCACATATACCTTTAGCCAACCCATCATTGAACTTTTTCCTGAGATACACTTAGTGGAAACATTAGTCCAATGAAATATATGTTGTTATTAATTACCAAAACCACCTAGGGAGAAGTTGTGCTTTCAATCTCCCCCTTTCTGGTAAATGATGACAACATATAGATCAAAGCTTCGATAAAAGATATAATCAATGAATAGCATCGTCCATTTGAGAGGTATGTGATAAGCAAGAGCTCCCCCTAAATTTGTGCATTATTTTAAATTTGTGTTTGAATCCAAATGCACAATCGATTAGGATTATGGGTCACTCTTCCATGTCACATACAACTTGGTGGTGCGCAAAAATTAATATGAGTGAATTACATAAGCACATCACACCAAACATTAAGTGAATGATCATCATATAAGCATCACAGAGATAACATTGCAGTAGCATCACACAAATGTATATGATCAAACACCAACAAAGTTTGCAACCAAATGATAAACCAAATGTTTTTAAACGCGGAGAGGGATCAAAATGCAACTCTCTCTCTCTCTCTCTCTCTCTCTCAGCCCTATGATCTATAACCTCTTCCCCTTTGGCAACAAGTTACCAAAAAGTTCAAAGTTATAGAGCTAATCGTCGCTCTAGGCTTGGTTGTAATGACCAAGATGCGGTAATATCCCAATTAAGGCTCGAGGACCTCGATGGGGACAGAAGGGCATCTCGGCGTTTCACAAGTATATAAATCATTGCAATACATTTAAAGAGCAGATGAGTATAGGAGTTGGCTTAGACTCACCACAAACTAGATTACAAATCCACATAATCATTCATACAATCATCCAAAAGACAGGGTCCAACTACAAACGAAATCAAACGATAAAGCAATGAAATTGTCTTGTTATCCCAGGAATACAACCAAGAAGCTCCCCTACTCATCCGGATACGTCACGTACATACGCCCACGTTCTTCATCGTACTACCACTGGAGTTGGGGCGTATCAATGGGGTCAGTATCATCAGTACCTGTACCTGTAGTGTTGTAGTAATCTATGAGCCACAGGGACTCAGCAATCTCATAACCCGGGTACCGAGACTATGTAAGCCAAAGGGTGAGGAATGGTTAAGTGGTGAGGCTGCAGCAAGCACTAAGCATAGATTTGAGTGGATAACTTACGAGAGCAAGAATAAATAGTATGGCCTAGGCATAACAGACGTGAACAAGAATAATCACTAAGTGATCTTGAACACCTACTTACGTCAAACATAACCCCACCGTGTTGTCTCTCGGTTCATGTTCACGAGCAGAGACAGTCACGGTTACGCACACGGTTGGTGTATTTTATTTGAGTTTACTTCAAGTTTGCTATAACCGGGTGTTAAACAAATTTCCAAGTTGCCACATAACCTCGGGCACGACTTCTCAAAAAGATTTAACCCTGCAGGGGTGCTCCAACTCATCCATCACAAACTAGCCACACGCCGCGTGGAATAACCTCGATTGCAAAAAACCCGTGATCTCCTTGGAAACTCCGTTGGAAAACCTCAACCTCGAGATAGCCCAAAGTATCCTTGGAATCCCTCGCACAAGACATTCGAGAAAGGTAAAACAAGTCCAGGAAGACCGCCCGACGTGTCGACGAACCCGATATGAGCCGCGTATCTCATTCTCAGGACACGACGGATGAGCGATGCTTACCACGCCAATCACCGAGTTGCCCCGGGCGGCGTTAATAAGTTGCTCTGGGTTGGACCAACACTCAGGAGGAGCACTGGCCCGGGGGTTGATTAATTATCCACGGGGTAGCTAAGCCCCATGCATTTTAATTAGGTTGTTAAGCAAATAGTACCAAGGTTGGGTCTTGCCAGACAAACTTTACCCCTAAACGAATAGTCAAGGGGGTCCCCATAACAACCCCGAGCATGTTAGGAGCACAAAATATGGAACATAACACCCGTAACAAGTAACTAGGGCAGCAAAAGTAGAACAAAACACAAGGCAAAAGGCCAAGCCTTCCACCTTTACCAAGTATATAGGTGCATTAAATTAAATAGAAATAAATATTGTGATATCTCCAGATATCCATGTTATCACATGGAAACAACCTGCACCTGGAACTAAGAACGCTATAAGAGGGGCTGAGTAGCGGTAACTTAGCCAAACAAGGTTTTGCTAGGTAGTGGAGGGGTCAGAGGCTTTCATGGCAATTTAGGAGGCTTGGCATTTAAGTGGTAGGTAACGAAACATAACGGTAGAAGTGAGACATCTTGCATAGCAAAAATAGTGTCGGGATCCGGGTATGATCATCTTGCCTGTAGGGTCTTCAGAAGGATAAAGAGTTGGGTCCTCGTAGGCGTTCTCTCCCGGATCATCGTACTCAGGCTCGACACTCGGGTCTACCCAAATAGAAACAACACCAAATAAACATACAAACAAAGTGCAATGCACAACCAAAGATGATGCATGACCAATTTGATGTAAATAACATGGCAACCCTATGCTAGTCATGTTTCTCATGCAATTATTAAGTTCTTTAGTGTTCTAGACAAAACCTCAAGATTAGTTATTTGAACATTCATGAACATGGGAAATATGAATGCTCCTCGTAAAAATGATGCAACTGCATATGTAGAACGTCGCAAACGGAGTAACGGAACTCACGGTACACTCACGGCAAGGTACGAATGGTAACGGAGACAAAAACAAAGACAAGGAAGGCCATGGGCTATTCCTTGGTATTCCAAGGATGCCACTGGATTGTAAATGAAAATCTAGGAAGAATAGACCTAAAGATCATGCAAAACCCTTGGGTATAGCTCTCACAAGTCACAAAACAATCAAACACACAATATGTCCACAAACAGCAACATGTCATATTGCAACACATGTAACAGGAGCTATAGCAAGCTACAAAGCACAACCAAGGCATGGACATGAAGTATACAGGATGTTTAACAAATCATCTAACTACAACAACATGAAAGGAAGCAAGGATCAATGGCAATTGAGCCCACAAGATGGCATGTTGAATCAGTATTTAGGGACTTGGTGAAAATTCCAGTTTAACATATTCTGAGTTAACTGGATGGCATCTTGGCAGCAACAAATACATATACTACAGCGACTTTCATGGCATGAAAATTAATAGGGTTATAGAGGACAACATGCACTTTTATTAACTACACTATGACAACATCAAAATATGCACAGATCACTGGCTATCATCCCCTCAACATGGCATATTGACCAAAACAGTTTCACAGACTTAGGAAAAATTAACAAGTGGCAAGCAGGGCATTTTTAACAGAATGACATGTTTGACAGCCAATTTAACCAAGAAGCAATACCTCTACTTGCGAGAAATTGGTACAAGCTAACAGAGGGCAACATGCTCAACAATGCATTACATTGTGCCAACCCCAAAGGAGTTATAGATTCATGGGAATCATCAAGACAACATGGCAAGAAAATAAGCAGGTTCAACACTTGAAAGATTTGAGCATGTGAAAACAGCATTTTGGTAGCAACTTGACAGCAAGAATTCCACCCCTAAACATGGTTTATCATGGCATGCAAAAATACCAGAGGCTAGTACACACATCAATGAGCAATTTTCATGTTGACAAGTTTAGCAAATAGTGCAAGAATTAAATCATGTGAAAATGAAAAAATGACATATTATCACAAAATAACATTTTCACAAACTTGCGCAAATGATAAAACTAATGCCGCAGATGGATTAGTTGGATTTTTCTACCCCAAATTCATATATCATAAGCATATGTTACTATAGAGAAATCTCACACAAATTACAATCGAAATCTACAAGAGCTTCCTATATCATAGTATATGCCAAACTTGGCATATCCCGAATTGGACACTGCCCAAAATGGTCATGGCCGAATCTGGCACTTACCCTAAAAGGAAAACAATCAAAACAGAGAAATAAAAGACCAAAAAACAAAATAAAAAAAGGGGGGCCACTGGCATACTCACCAGGGCCCTTGGGAGGGTGACATGTGGGACCGGGGACCCACTGACAGGTCAGGAAAATTAAATTGAAAAAGGGCCACCGGGGCGATTCGAACCCGCGACCTCTCGCACAGGGGCGAGGGCACGGACCAGTCAGGCTAAGAGGAGGGGCTTGACAGAGGAGCGGCGTTGCTCGATATGGACTAGCCCCCATGGGCAGGTCGGGTCTCCTGCTCTCGGCTGGAGAAGTTGACCTCAACGTCATCAGCGACAACGGCGACGGCAGGTCTCGGGTGTCAACGGCGGGCGTGCGGGATCTTGCGGCGGCCCAGATGCGCAAGACGCCGAGCAACTACGCCTGAGCGCTCGCGTGGCAGCATGCTCGCATGAGCTTGCTGTCATGGCATTGGTGCCAGTGAGAGGAGGCGACGGCGGCTACTAGACGAGCACGAGCTGTGGGGGGGTTGCGCTGCAGGGTGTGACGCATGCACACCTAGCGAACCGGATGTGGGGGAGCTCGACATGATGCGGCACAGCGCACGAACACAACAATACACACAAAAGATACAGGCTTGCCAGAGCTTCGAGTACGCGAGGTTGGCATGAACATTACGACACCTACAAGGATCGCTCGACAATGGGAAGGATCAGGGGGCGATGGCTGCTCACCTAGTGTCCCTAGGAAATGAACAATAGGCCAAGGAGGGGATGGAAATGACGTGACGACCGGCGGAAATCCGGTGCGTCTTTGGTTAGGGACGATGAAGAAGATGGGGTCGAGGACTGCGAAGATCTCGGCCTTGGCACAGTCCCGGACGTCGAGGAAGAAGAGGTGCAGCGAGGACTCCCTTCCCGCGGCACCGGAGCTCTGGACATGCAACGAGGAGGTGAAAACACATTTGCTCCCATGGTGGTTTTGGTATTTAATAACAACATATGTGTCATTGGACTCACGTTTCCACTAAGTATATTTCAGGAAAAGTCCAATGATGGGATGGCTATAAGTTGTGAGGAGATACCCCAAGATACAAGGAATGGATTGGCAAAGCTTCAAGCTATAAGACTCTCTTTTTTACTTTGTGAGAAATCACTTTGAGTCCATAGGAAAGCCAATACTATTAAAAGGGGGTAAGGTATTGTTGGTGAACAAATTGCTCCACGTGCACAAGTGCTAGCCACCAGAAACACCCACAAGCTCTCCCACAAAATACTCTGTCTAAACCCAACTTCACAAAATCGGTGCCACCAAGTTTTCATCCAGCTCTACCGATTTTCTACCCAAGACAGAACCCTAGCCAAACCCTAGCTCTTCGGTACAACCGAGACAGCATCGGTGCAACCGAGATTTGGTGACCATGATTTGGTTAACTGTTTTCATAGAATCGGAAATTCCGAGTTTATGTTTTGGTCTCACCGAGTTTTTGGGACTGCCTCGGCCACTGGTTTTGGTACCACCGAGAGTTATATATCGGTCTCACCGAGATTCCGAAAGTTGCCACATTTTTTGCATATCGGTAGAACCGAGTTTTGCTTCGGTTTCACCGAGATGGCCAATGATGTTGTAACGGTTGGATTTTTGGAGATGCCTATATATACCCATACACCACATCCCACTCGCAAGAGAAGCACTCAGAATAGTTCCCCACTTCCCATATCCAAATTTCTGAGAGAGAGCCACCTACCCTTGTGTTGAGATCAAGATCATCCACTCCAACCATATGGATCTTGATTTCTAGCCTCCCCAAGTTGCGTTCCACAAAATCAATATCTTCTACCAAGCCAAATCTGTGAGAGAGTGATTGAGTGTTGAGGAGTCTATCATCTTGAAGCACAAGAGCAAGGAGTTCGTCATCACTATCAAGCCTATTACCTTTTGGAGGGTGGTGCCTCCTAGATTGGTTAGGTGTTGCTTGGGAGCCTCCTACTTCGTGTTGTGGAGTTGAACCAAGAAGTTTGTACGGGCGAGGAGATCGCCTACTTCATGAAGATCTACCCATAGTGAGGCTAGTCCTTCGTGGACGGAAGCCGTTCTGGAATAGTCAAGGTTGCTACTTCGTGGACCCTTATGGGTGGAGCCCACTGACGGTGTCCTGGACTAGGGGGTACTCACCACGTCGTCTCCCGACCAGTGGGTCGAGCCGAGGACCCCCGTGATGATTCACTAATGGGCCAGTTCGGACAGCCCATGTCGTATACAAGGAGGATTCCACAAGACTTGATGCCCAAGACAAGGACTATCTTAAACCCTACGACTCGGTGCATATATAAACCGAGGCTAGGCTGGTCGATAGATCATCATATATTATATCTCATAATCTCGTGGTAGATACATGTACTCTATACAACACCCCATATGAATACAATCAAAAGCAGGACGTAGGGTATTATCTCTTCAAGAGAGCCCGAACCTGGGTAAAATCTTGTGTCCATGTTACCATCGCTCCAAGACGCCTAGCTTAGGACCCCTACTACGAGATATGCCGGATTTGACACCGACATTGGTGCTTTCATTGAGAGCCTGCCGGCAGTCGCCGCGGTGCGATAGGAATTCAGATCATCTCTGGCGCGATCTACGCATTGGAACCGAGCTTTATTGTCGATGTCGGCATCTTCGTCACCGGCTCGACTGGTCACCTCGGCTGGACCGAGGACTGCGCTCCGTGCCGGATCGTCAAGGTCGGACGGATACTTTCATCGTCATCATCTCCGATCTCTATCAAGATCACGAGAAATCATCCATGGAGCTCGGGGGCTCGATGTTGACATCGTCCTCGAGCAACCATGCAGTTTTTCTGGACAACGACTCGCGTTCGTCGTCCCCGCTTCCTCAAGTGTCGCCTTGACGATTGCTTTGGTGGAACTGTGAGGAATTGAGTCTCTAATGACCCCGTAAAATTTCGTCGTATTCCGATGGAGGAATCATCGGCGATCTACGAAATACCGGAGCCCTGTCGAATCTGGACAGGAATCGGGACGAGTTTAGGGCTAGGTGTCCAGCTTCCAGCTCGGACATCGTTTGGAAGATCCCATCGTTCATCGGCTGCGGAATTCCCATACCGATCACCCCTCAAAATTTCAGCTCAATCCGACCGTCCAAACTCTCGGAAACATCCGATTAGTACAACGAATTTTGGATCTATTTTTTGCGCGAAAACGAATCCGACCCAAGTTCATCTTTTTCATGAACGGGTTGTCGGACGTCCTTTTTGAAGGAAATTTTCTCATCATCTCGGTCATCCGACCAAGAGTTCGGCATCGCGAGGGCCGAATAATCATGAAGCGAACCTCGTCATCTGCGGGTTGTACGGGGCGGGCGCTCCGTTACTTCATCAAGCCAGCATTGACCTCGTCACAAATTCCGACCTGCGTCGGCATCGCCGCGCCGTTACTTTTTCAAGCTGACATCCACCATGCCAACCTGCTTTGACACGTCGGCTGGTATGGGGCTCTAGCGTCACCTTACCGATCTGCCCCGTCACCTCGGCTAGACTGGAGGCTTCGTCATCTCCTCATCAACCCGCTCCGGAGACTTCGGTGTCACCAGCCGACCAGCTTTGACACCTCGGCTGGCATGAGACTTCGGCGTCACCAGCCGACCTGCTTCAACACCTCGGCTGGCCTAATACTTCGGCGTCACCAGCCGACCTGCTCCATCACCTCGGCTAGACCGGGGCTTTGGCATCCCTTCATCAACCTGCTCCGGGGACTTCGGCGTCACCAGCCGACCTGCTTCAACACCTCGGCTGGCATGAGACTTCGGCGTCACCAGCCGACCTGCATGAGACTTCGGCGTCCGCCGATCACAGCTTCGCCATGTTAACTGGACCGAGGACTTCATCTCGACACATCGGCCGTGCAGCGTCGCCACTTCGTCAAGCCGAACTCTTCATTCAGGCACCTCGGCGCCCAGGCCATATTCCTTTACTTATTTGCTTCACTTAAATTAACTAAGTAGAAGAATTTTTTTAATATATTATTATCTTTCTTTGTTATTACTTTTGGCTCGCACTATTTTATGTGTGCAGGTAATCGGCTTCGGCTGCGTCGCGTGGTCAGTTCGGCGTCACCTTGCCGACCTACTCCGCCACCTCGGCTGGACCAGGGGCTTCGCCTCACCACATAGGCCGAGTCGTGTCACTACTTCGGAATGCCGAGCTCCTCGCTCGGTCATCTCGGGCTTGGGGGCTGGGACCTCGGTCATGCCAAAGACTATGCACCATATCGGATCTGTCAAAAGTTCGATGGGCGTCCTCGTCCCGCCACAAGCCCAGATCGCGTCATCGACACCGAGCACATTAACCAGCTAAGTTGCTTTCATGTTAAAATATTTTCAGCTTTCTAATTTTGTTCGGATCAACCAAGCGTTATACTTTTTTTTGACAAAAAGTTGTTTGTGAAAAACTTTCTTTGTCAAAACTTTGTTTATTACAAATAAATTCAAATACCCCGTTTACTTGGGGGCTTCCTTTATGAAACCTTTTCTCTCTGCATGTGATTATTATTGTACAGCTTCTTTCCTTGCTCGTGTATTATGCCAAAATATGCATCATGTTGACTTAAGTGTTCCGCAAAGCTGGGTTGCCTGGCTCCTGTGCTTACCCCTACGTTCCCGATTGTTCGGCTAGGGAGTAAAGGGAGCACCTCTGCGATTGTTACGATCAGGTCATCCGAACTCGTACCTCAGACGGGTGAAGCCAAAAGCTAGCGCTCTTATTGTTTCCAACTATGGTCGGCACACGATGGAACTCACGCGTACACAAATTTATTGCACAAGTCTCATAGTAATCATGAGCGACCAAAGAAAGGTACCATTGGGGGCACTATTTTCTTTGAAGATGCTTCTTACGTTACATAAGTAATATAGCATAAGTTCCCTGGGCGCGCTTTGTCTGTTACAACCTCATGGCCTGATTGCCTGGTTATCCGAAACACCGCCGATATTCTTGGTAGGCGGAGTAGATAACACTTTTCGGCCCTTGGCCGAAGAGGGAGAAGCCGACGGTCGGTTAAGACGCGTTCAAAGTTTGGACGCGTTCAAAGTACGGTCAGTTAAGACGCGTTCAAAGTTCGGTACATACAATCATTATACATAAAATTCTTTTACCCAAGTCACTTGGGGGCTCTCAAATTAATATGAGCCGTTTTATAATAGATGTTTTCTTCTTAGTCGTTGCAAAGTCTTTTTCTACCACTCCTTTCTCGACTCAAGTGTATGATCAATAGCCGGGTAGCCTGTTTTCTCTCTAAAGCCGCTCGCGTTTAGTTCGCTAAACTGGCCTGAGAAACACTACGCCTTCGGGATAGGGAGGTTGAAGCCGAAGGCTGACCCACTTGAAGTCTAGAGATCGGATGTGTCATGTCAAAGCACGACGGAAGCACAGTTTTAAGACCAATTTCGTATTGGCACCAAAAAACTTGATTCAATCTAGACGTAAAGTTTTTTACGCAAGTTTTTTGGTCTTTTGAGCTTATAACATCTTTCACCTATTTTATGTTTTCCTTTCAGGAAGCGGGACATCCTCTTGGTTGAGGTGTTCGGCGTGATGGTCTTGCCCGGAAACTCTTTTCCGAACTACGGTTCGGCATCTTTCCTGCCGAACTCCACCTCGGCGTTGTCAAAACGTACATGACGGTTGAACTAGTTCCCGAGGAGATACGATCCTAGGGTCGGCCATATTGCCCAACCCAAGTCTCGGGGGCTACTGCATTGACAATTCAATGCAGAAATTTCAGTGCAATACAGTTTCCGAGGAGATTATGATCCTTGGGTTGGTCGGCCACACCTAACCTGAGTCTCGAGGTCTGTGCACACCGCTTTTGTGTTCCTAAGTATGCTACCGAGCTAGAAGTTGATCCTTAGGCCGATTTCGCGAATCGACCTGAGTCTCAGGGGCTACTGGGATCAGCGGTCTTATGTCATCCTTTAGGCGCATCTCGGGTTATAGACCGGCACACACCTTGAGGGCTACTGGCTATATATCTCGGCAGAGAATAAATTGCACCAACCGAAAATATCGACAAAAAATCAGCCCATGGTCGAGGTGGTGCACCACCTCGAAAGCAGTCCGGCATAAAGCTCAGGCTGGCTCCATAGAGAGCGTTTCCGACATTAAGCTCGGATGAATTCCTTTAATTTTTTAAGGTCCAAGGTAGTTTATGATACCTCGGACGCTGATCATCATTGGAGCTTGGATGCAGTCCGGCGTTGGAGCTCGGAAGCAGTCCGGCATAAAGCTCAAGATCGGAGACGCCTTAGAAGCAGTCCGGCATAAAGCTCAGATGTGAATGGCTGGCTCCATAAAAGACTATTCTAGCATTTAAGCTCGGATGAAGTCCTTCAACTTTTTCAAGACCGAGGTAATCTATGACACCTCGGATACAGTTCGGCGTTGGAGCTCGATCACAGTCCGGCGTTGGAGCTCGAACACTGTCCGGCGTTGGAGCTCGGACATAGTCCGGCGTTGGAGCTCGGCTACAAAAAGATACCTCGGATACAGTCCGGCGTTGGAGCTCGGACATAGTCCGGCGTTGGAGCCCGGCTGTAAAAAGACACCTCAAATGCAGTTCGGTGTTGGAGCTCGGACGCAAGAGGACACCGCCGCACGGGAAACCCTTCAAACCCGAGGTGTGGCGTAAAAAATAGTAAGGCATTGATAAAGGCCAATAACTTAAAGGGGCTCCTTGGATGCCCGACGTGTGAACTCTTCGGATTCGGCTCGGCGATCCTCAAGATCGGACATGGGAAGATTTGTTGAACCAGTTTTCAAAACCGACGACCGAAGACAAAGAACTGTTCGGAAGAACCGAGGAGCGTCCCCAACTTGAAGACCGGTTCAGGGGGCTACTGACGGTGTCCTGGACTAGGGGGTACTCACCACGTCGTCTCCCGACCAGTGGGTCGGGCCGAGGACCCCCGTGATGATTCACTAATGGGCCAGTTCGGACAGCCCATGCCATATACAAGGAGGATTCCACAAGACTTGATGCCCAAGACAAGGACTCTCTTAAACCCTAGGACTCGGTGCATATATAAACCGAGGCTAGGCTGGTCGATAGATCATCATATATTACATCTCATAATCTCGTGGTAGATACATGTACTCTGTACAACACCCCATATGAATACAATCAAAAGCAGGACATAGGGTATTATCTCTTCAAGAGAGCCCGAACCTGGGTAAAATCCTGTGTCCATGTTACCATCGCTCCAACACGCCGAGCTTAGGACCCCTGCTACGAGATATGCCGGATTTGACACCGACACCCACCGTGGACTCTCGCAACCGTTACCCTCTGTGGGTTGAAGACTCCATAAACGTGGATGTACGATAGTGCCACCTATCAGAACCACGGGAAAAAATCTTCGTGTCTACAATTGTATTTGATCTTCTACCCTTACCTCTTTACATGTGTTTTTCTTTACTTTCCGCTTCTATAGTCTTAGACATGCATGTGTAGGGTGTGCTTGACTTGCTATTATTGCTAAAATCTAACCACAACTAAAATTGGCAAAAGGTAGAACTTTTATTTGGTCAAGTAGTCTAATCACCCCCCCTCTAGACATACTTGCGATCCTACAAGTGGTATCAGAGCATTGGTCTCCATTGCATTGGTTTCACAACCTAGGAGAGTATGGCGTCTAGTGAGGGAAGTTACCACCGTAGAGGTCCGTACTTTGATGGTACTAATTTTGCTAGTTGGAAGCATAAGATGAAAATGCATATTCTTGGTCATAACCCCGCCGTTTGGGTTGTTGTTCGTGTTGGCTTGCAAGGTGAATTCTTTGGTGATGGAAAGGAACCGGATCGTGAAGCGACCACGGATGAATTGAAGATGTTGCAATACAATGCTCAAGCATGTGACATTCTTTTCCACTGCCTATGCCCCGAAGAATTCAACAAAATCAGCCGTTTTGAGAATGCAAAGGAAATTTGGGATACTTTGGTTGATATGCATGAAGGTACTGATTCCATCAGAGAATCTAAGTTGGATGTGCTTCAAAGTCAACTTGACAAGTTCAAGATGAAGGATGGTGAAGGAGTTGCGGAGATGTACTCTAGGCTAGCTCTCATTACCAATGGGATTGCCAGCTTAGGAAGCGAAGAAATGACCGACAAATTCATCATCAAGAAGATACTTAGAGCTTTGGATGGAAAGTATGACACCGTGTGCACATTGATCCAAATGATGCCCAACTACAAAGATCTCAAGCCTACGGAAGTCATTGGTAGAATTGTTGCTCATGAGATGTCACTCAAAGACAAGGAAGAACTTCACAACAAGTCTAGTGGTGCCTACAAAGCCACAAGTGATGCTCCCAATACCTCAAGTGACAACCTTGTAACCAATGAAGAGATAAGCCTCATGGTCAAAAAATTCAACAAGTTCTACAAGAGTAGAGGAAAGAGAGAAACTCCAACTCAAGATATGAAGAAAAGCGTTCATCTAGTCGTGACCGAAATTGTTACAATTGTGGAAGGCCCGGACACTACTCCAATGAGTGCACGGCCCCCCACAAAAGAAGGGAAGAGTCACCTAGAAGAAAGAGCTCAAGAGATGAGTCACCTCGAAGAGAGAGAAGGAGTAGAGATGATCATGATGAACGAAGACCCTCAAGGAGAAGTAGGGATTCGGAGAAGAAGGACAAGTACACCAAGAGCTACTCAAGAAGAAGACATCAAGCTCATGTTGGTGAATCGGTTTCCGGCTCCGATTTTGACGACCACTCCAAGAGAAGCTATCACTCCGACTCCGACTATAGTCAAGATGAAGGTGTTGCCAGACTTGCACTCGTTTCCTCCAACTCCTATGACATATTTGATTCACCAAATGAAGGGAGTGGAAGTTGCTTCATGGCTAAAGGCCCCAAGGTATCACACCCTGAATATCTTGATTTCAATAGTGATGAGGATGACTTACTAGGAGATAATGACTTGCTATTTGACAAAAACCAGTGATATTAGTGAAAATGAGCTAGATAATGATCATGCTAGTCAAGATGACTCGTGTGATGATGATAAGAAGGAAATAGAATGACTAACTAAAGAATAAAACAATCTTAAGTTAGCACATGAATCTACTTTAGAAGATCATAGAGAGCTTGTAAGAACTCGTGAGAAGTTGCTTCGAGAAGCTCAAGTTGCAGCAAGAACATGAGTTTCTTAAAGCAATCAATGACGATCTCCGAAAGAAGACTTCTTCTTATCTAGCCAAACGACTACTCTTGTCTACATTTATTCCACAAGTTAAGACTAAGCAATCTAGTAACCAAGGCAAGAAAGGTTCTTCAACTAGTAGCAATAAAAATGATAAATCCAATGATATTGCTTCTAGTAGTTCTATTGATTCCACTAACGATTCTCTTAGCCAAGTTACACTTGAGCAAGAAAATGATCTATTGAAAGGGATTATATAAAAAGGTATCTACAAAAGTCTTGCCGGATGTAAGCAATTTAAGGAAATTGTACGCAAGCACGGAGTATACCGGAAGAACCATGGCATTGGCTACTTCAAAGCTAATGGAGTTGAGTGGGAAGAAGGTCAATACCCCAAGCCCAAGTTTGTTCCTCAAAGGGAGAAGTATGAACATACTCTTCCCAGGGGAACAAAAGCTCAAGATGACCTTCCACCACAAGATCACAAGCTCAAGGGCAAGGAGAAGTTTCAAGAGGAGATTGACTCATATGAAGATGAATCCCAAGCTTGGTCAAGTGGGTTCCCAAGGATTCTACAAGCTCAACTTCTACAAGTGCCACTTCAACACCGAGGATCCCCATCAACTTGATGTGGGTCCCCAAGAAGAAGAACAAGAGAGGTTCTTGAGGGGTAACTCCGCCAATGAAATTCACTCATATTCATTATTGGCAAGAACTAGTTGCAATCAACATCAACATTATGCAAAAATTTCAAGGAGTCACACATTCCCTCAAAGGTAAGCAAGGGACAAGGTAATTAATGAATCAACGGACATCATCATGTATGCTTTTGATACGTCTCCAACGTATCTATAATTTTTGCTTGTTCCATGCTGTTATATTATCATTCTTGGATGTTTTACAATCATTTTATAACAACTTTATATCATTTTTTGGGACTAACCTATTGACATAGTGCCAAAGTGCCAGTTGTTGTTTTTGCTTGTTTTTTTACTTCGCAGAATATCAGTACCAAACGGAGTTCAATCGCGACAAAACTTTTTGGAGATTTTTTCTGGACCAGAAGGCACCCAATGGTCCAAGGAAGTGCCAGAGAGGTGGGTTGTGGAGGCCACAACCCACATGGCCACGCCAGGGGGGCCCCGACACGGCCTGGTGGGTTGTGCCCTCCATGGGGCCCCCCTCCACCGCCTCTGATGCCTATAAATTGCCAAATATTCAGAAAACCCTAGGGGAGTCGACGAAACACAATTCCAGCCGCCGCAAGTTCCAGAACCTCGAGATCCAATCTAAACACCATAACGGAGGGGTTCATCTTCTTCATAGGTGCCTCTCCGATGATGCATGAGTAGTCCACCATAGACCTATGGGTCTGTTGGCAGTAGCTAGATGGCTTCCTCTCTCTCTTTTGATTCTCAATACAATGGTATCTTGGAGATCTATTTGATGTAAACTTTTGCGGTGTGTTTGTTGGGATCCGATGAATTTTGAGTTCATGATCAGTTTATATCCATGAATATTATTTGAGTCTTCTTTGATCTCTTATATGCATGATTACTTATAGACTCATATTTCTTCTTCGAATCTTTCGTTTAGTTGGGCCAACTGGATCGATTTTTCTTGTCATGGGAAGAGGTGCTTTGTGATGGGTTCGATCTTGCGGTGTCCTTTCCCAGTGACAGAAGGGGCAGCAAGGCACGCATGTATCGTTGCCATTAAGGATAACAAGATGGGGTCTATTCCTAGATGAATAGATCTTGTCTACCTCATGTCATCATTCTTATTGCATTACTCCATTTTTCCATGAACTTAATACACTAGATGCATGCTGGATAGCGGTCGATGTGTGGAGTAATAGTGGTAGATGCAGGCAGGAGTCGGTCTATTATCTTGGACGTGGTGCCTATATAATGATCATCGCCTTGGATATCGTCATGATTATTTGATCTTCTATCAATTTCCCAACAGTAATGTTGGAAATATGCCCTAGAGGCAATAATAAAATGGTTATTATTGTATTTCCTTGTTCATGATAATTGTCTATTGTTCATGCTATAATTGTGTTAACCAGAAACCGTAATACATGTGTGTATACATAGACCACAACATGTCCCTAGTGAGCCTCTAGTTGGCTAGCTCGTTGATCAATAGATGGTCACGGTTTCATGACCATGGACATTGGATGTCGTTGATAACGGGATCACATCATTAGGAGAATGATGTGATGGACAAGACCCAATCCTAAGCATAGCACAAGATCGTGTAGTTCGTCTGCTAAAGCTTTTCCAATGTCAAGTATCGTTTCCTTAGACCATGAGATTGTGCAACTCCCGGATACCGTAGGAATACTTTGGGTGTGCCAAACGTCACAACGTAACTGGGTGGCTATAAAGGTATACTACGGGTATCTCCGAAAGTATCTGTTGGGTTGGCACGAATCGAGACTGGGATTTGTCACTCCGTATAACGGAGAGGTATCTCTGGGCCCACTCGGTAAGACATCGTCATAATGAGCTCAATGTGACTAAGGAGTTAGCCACGGGATGATGTGTTGCGGAACGAGTAAAGAGACTTGCCGGTAACGAGATTGAACAAGGTATAGGGATACCGACGATCGAATCTCGGGCAAGTATCATACCGGTAGACAAAGGGAATTGTATACGGGATTGATTGAATCCCCGACATCGTGGTTCATCCGATGAGATCATCGTGGAGTATGTGGGAGCCAACATGGGTATCCAGATCCCGCTGTTGGTTATTGACCGGAGAGGTGTCTCGGTCATGTCTACGTGTCTCCCGAACCCGTAGGGTCTACACACTTAAGGTTCGATGACGCTAGGGTTATAGGGAAATAGTGTACGTGGTTACCGAAGGTAGTTTGGAGTCCCGGATGAGATCCCGGACGTCACGAGGAGTTCCGGAATGGTCCGGAGGTAAAGATTCATATATAGGAAGTGAGGTTTTGGTCACCGGAAATGTTTCGGGAATTACCGGTAACGTACCGGGACCACCGGAAGGGTTCCGGGGGTCCACCAAGTGGGGACACCAGCCACAGAGGGCTGCATGGGCCGCAAGTGGGAGGGGACCAGCCCCTAGGTGGGCTGGTGTGCCCCCCACAAGGGCCCAAGGCGCAGCACAAGGTGGGAGGGGGGCAAACCCTAGAGGCAGATGGGCCCTAGGCCCATCTAGGGCGCCGCCCCTCCCTCTCCCTCGCTTGGCCGCCGCCCCAAGGGCCATCTAGGGCCGGCCGCAGCCCCTAGGGTGGGAACCCTAGGGCTGCGCCCTCCCTCCCCTTCCTCCTATATATAGTGGAGGGTTTTGGGGCTGCCAGACACACGAGTTCTCTCTCTCTCGGCGCAGCCCTAACTCTCCCTCTCCTCGTTCTCCGGAGTGCTTGGCGAAGCCCTGCCGGAGTCCACGCAGCTCCACTGTCACCACGCCGTCGTGCTGCCGGAGCTCTCCCTTAACCTCTCCTCCCTCCTTGCTGGATCAAGGCGTAGGAGACGTCACCGGGCTGCACGTGTGTTGAACGCAGAGGCGCCGTTGTTCGGCGCTTAGATCGGAATCGACCGCGATCTGAATCGCTGCGAGTACGACTCCATCAACCGCGTTCTTGTAACGCTTCCGCTTAGCGATCTTCAAAGGTATGAAGATGCACTCTCCCCTTACTCGTTGCTGGTTTCTCCATAGATAGATCTTGGTGAACACGTAGGAAATTTTTTGATTTACTACTACGTCTCCCAACAGTGGCATCATGAGCCAGGTTTATGCGTAGAATCTATGCACGAGTAGAACACAAGTTGTTGTGGGCGTCGATCTTGTTAATTTGCTTGCCGTTACTAGTCTTATCTTGATTCGGCGGTATTGTGGGATGAAGCGGCCCGGACCAACTTTACACGTACGCTTACGTGAGACCGGTTCCACCGCCTGACATGCACTTGTTGCATAAGGTGGCTAGCGGGTGTCTGTCTCTCCCACCTTAGTCGGATTGGATTCGATGAAAAGGGTCCTTATGAAGGGTAAATAGCAATTGGCATATCACGTTGTGGTTTTGGCGTAGGTAAGAAACGTTCTTGCTAGAAACCTATAGCAGCCACGTAAAAACTTGCAACTACAAATTAGAGGACGTCTAACTTGTTTTTGCAGCATATGCCTTGTGATGTGATATGGCCAAAAGGATGTGATGTGATGCATTGTGATGTATGAGATTGATCATGTTCTTGTAATAGGATTCACGACTTGCATGTCGATGAGTGTCACAACCGGCAGGAGCCATAGGAGTTGTCTTATTTTATTGTATGACCTGCGTGTCAATCATAAACGCCATGTAATTACTTTACTTTATTTCTAAACGTTAGCCATAGTAGTAGAAGTAATAGTTGGCGAGACAACTTCATGAAGACACGATGATGGAGATCATGGTGTTGTGCCGGTGACAGTGATGATCATGGTGCCCCGAAGATGGAGATCAAAGGAGCAAGATGATATTGGCCATATCATGTCACTATATTGATTGCATGTGATGTTTATCATGTTTACATCTTATTTTCTTAGAACGACGGTAGTAAATAAGATGATCTCTCAATAAAATTTCAAGAAAGGTGTTCACCCTAACTGTGCACCGTTGCTAAGGATCGTTGTTCCGAAGCACCACGTGATGATCGGGTGTGATAGGTTCTATCGTTCGCATACAACGGGTGTAAGCCAGATTTACACACGCGAAACACTTAGGTTGACTTGACGAGCCTAGCATGTACAGACATGGCCTCGGAACACAGAAGACCGAAAGGTCGAACATGAGTCGTATAGTAGATGCGATCAACATAGAGATGTTCACCATGGATGACTAGTCCGTCTCACGTGATGATCGGACATGGGCTAGTTGACATGGATCATGTATCACTTGGATGACTAGAGAGATGTCTATCTAAGTGGGAGTTCATTAAATAATTAGATTATGTGAACTTAATTATCATGAACTTAGTCTAAAAATGTCTTTACAATCTATATTGTAGATCCAATGGCCAACGCTAATGTCACCCTCAACTTCAACGCGTTCCTAGAGAAAACCAAGCTGAAAGATGATGGAAGCAACTATGCGGACTGGGTCCGTAGCTTGAGGATCATCCTCATAGCTTACAAAAGATTGTATGTCCTTGATGCACCGCTAGGTGACCCACCCATTTTCCCAGCGGACCAAGACGTTACGAATGCTTGGCAGTCACGCTGCGATGATTACTCCCTTGTTCAGTGCGGCATGCTTTACAGTTTAGAACCGGGGCTCCAAAAGCGTTTTGAGCAACACGGAGCATATGAGATGTTCCAAGAGCTGAAACTGGTTTTCCAAGCTCATGCCCGGGTCGAGAGATATGACGTCTCCGACAAGTTCTTCAGCTGTAAGATGGAGGAGAATAGTTCTGTCAGTGAGCACATACTCAAAATGTCTGGGTTACACAACCGCTTGACTCAACTGGGAGTTAATCTCCCGGATGACTCGGTTATTGACAGAATCCTCCAGTCGCTTCCACCTAGCTACAAGAGCTCTGTGATGAACTACAACATGCAGGGTATGGAGAAGTCCATTCCCGAGTTGTACTCGATGCTGAAATCAGCGGAGGTCGAGATCAAAAAGGAGCATCAAGTGTTGATGGTGAATAAGACCACTAGTTTCAAGAAAGGCAAGGGTAAGAAGAACTTCAAGAAGGACGACAAAGCTGTTGCCGTGCCCGGTAAGCAAGTTGCCGGGAAGAAGAACAAGAATGGACCCAAGCCTGAGACTGAGTGCTTTTATTGCAAGGGTACCGGTCACTGGAAGCGGAACTGCCCCAAGTACTTAGCGGATAAGAAGGCCGGCAACGTTAAAGGTATATGTGATATACTTGTTATTGATGTGTACCTAACCAGCGCTCGTAGTAGCTCCTGGGTATTTGATACCGGTGGAGTTGCTCACATTTGTAACTCCAAGCAGGAGCTGCGGAATAAGCGGAGACTGGCAAAGGACGAGGTGACGATGCGCGTCGGGAATGGTTCCAAGGTCGATGTGATCGCCGTCGGCACGCTACCTCTACATCTACCTTCGGGATTAGTTTTAAACCTCAATAATTGTTATTTAGTACCAGCTTTGAGCATGAACATTGTATCTGGATCTCGTTTGATGCGAGATGGCTACTCATTTAAATCTGAGAATAATAGTTGTTCTATTTATATGAGAGAAATGTTTTATGGTCATGCCCCGCTGGTCAATGGTTTATTTTTGATGAATCTCGAACGTGATGTTACACATGTCCATAGTGTGAGTACCAAAAAGTGTAAGGTTGATAACGATAGTCCCACTTACATGTGGCACTGCCGCCTTGGTCATATTGGTGTCAAACGTATGAAGAAGCTCCATGCTGATGGACTTTTGGAGTCTCTTGATTTCGAATCATTTGACACGTGCGAACCATGCCTCATGGGCAAGATGACCAAGACTCCGTTCTCTGGAACAATGGAGCGAGCGACTGACTTGTTGGAGATAATACATACCGATGTATGCGGTCCAATGAGCGTCGAGGCTCGCGGTGGCTACCGTTATGTTCTCACCCTCACTGATGACTTGAGCAGATATGGGTATGTTACTTAATGAAACACAAGTCTGAAACTTTTGAAAGGTTCAAGGAATTTCAGAGTGAGGTAGAGAATCAACGTGACAGGAAAATAAAGTGCCTACGATCTGATCGTGGCGGAGAATATTTAAGTCACGAGTTTGGCACACACCTAAGGAAATGTGGAATTGTTTCACAACTCATGCCGACTGGCACACCTCAGCGAAATGGTGTGTCTGAACGTCGTAATCGCACTCTGTTGGATATGGTGCGATCTATGATGTCTCTTACCGACTTACCGCTATCATTTTGGGGATATGCATTAGAGACTGCCGCATTCACTTTAAATAGGGCACCGTCAAAGTCCGTTGAGACGACACCGTATGAATTATGGTTTGGAAAGAAACCTAAGCTGTCGTTTCTAAAAGTTTGGGGATGCGATGCTTATGTGAAGAAACTTCAACCTGAGAAGCTCGAACCCAAAGCGGAAAAGTGCGTCTTCATAGGATATCCCAAAGAGACTATTGGGTATACCTTCTACCTCAGATCCGAAGGCAAAGTCTTTGTTGCCAAGAATGGATCCTTTCTCGAGAAAGAGTTTCTCTCGAAAGAAGTAAGTGGGAGGAAAATAGAACTTGATGAGGTAATTGTACCTCCACTCGAACCGGAGAGTAGCGCAGCACAGGAAGTTGTTTCTGTGGAGCCTACACCGGCTGCAGAGGAAGTTAATGATGATGATCATGAAACTTCAGATCACGTTACTGTTGAACGTCGAAGGTCCACTAGGACACGTTCCGCACCAGAGTGGTACGGCAACCCTGTCCTGGAGATTATGTTGTTGGACAACAGTGAACCTTCGAACTATGAAGAAGCGATGGCGGGCCTAGATTCCAACAAATGGCTTGAAGCCAAGAAATCCGAGATAGGATCCATGTATGAGAACAAAGTGTGGACTTTGGTGGACTTGCCTGATGATAAGCGAGTCATTGAAAATAAATGGATCTTTAAGAAGAAGACTGACGCGGATGGTAATGTGACCATCTATAAGGCTCGGCTTGTCGCTAAGGGTTATCGACAAGTTCAAGGAGTTGACTACGATAAGACTTTCTCACCCGTAGCGATGCTGAAGTCTGTCCGAATCATGTTAGCAATTGCCGCATTTTATGATTATGAGATCTGGCAAATGGACGTCAAAACGGCATTCCTTAATGGCTTCCTTAAGGAAGAACTGTATATGATGCAGCCGGAAGGTTTTGTCGATCCTAAAGATGCTAACAAAGTATGCAAGCTCCAGCGCTCCATCTATGGGCTGGTGCAAGCATCTCGGAGTTGGAACATTCGCTTTAATGAGGTGATTAAAGCATTTGGGTTTATGCAGGTTTATGGAGAACCCTGTATTTACAAGAAAGTGAGTGGGAGCTCTGTAGCATTTCTCATATTATATGTGGATGGCATATTGTTGATGGAAAATGATATAGAACTTTTGGAAAGTGTAAAGGCCTACTTGAATAAATGTTTTTCAATGAAGGACCTTGGAGAAGCTTCTTACATATTAGGTATTAAGATCTATAGAGATAGATCGAAATGCCTCATAGGTCTTTCACAAAGCACATACCTTGAAAAGATATTGAAGAAGTTCAATATGGATCAGTCCAAGAAGGGGTTCTTGCCTGTGTTACAGGGTGTGAGATTGAGTACGACTCAATGCCCGACCACGGCAAAGGATAGAGAAGAGATGAGTGTCATCCCCTATGCTTCAGCCATAGGCTCTATTATGTATGCCATGCTATGTACCAGACCTGATGTGAACCTTGCCATAAGTTTGGTAGGGAGGTACCAAAGTGATCCTGGAGCGGAACACTGGACAGCGGTCAAAAATATCCTGAAGTACCTGAAAAGGACAAAGGACATGTTTCTCGTATATGGAGGTGCCGAAGAGCTCGTCGTAAAGGGTTACGTCGATGCTAGCTTCGACACAGATCCGGACGACTCCAAGTCACAAACCGGATACGTGTATATTTTGAACGGAGGGGCAGTCAGCTGGTGCAGCAGCAAGCAAAGTGTCATGGCGGCATCTACATGTGAAGCGGAGTATATAGCTGCTTCGGAAGCAGCAAAGGAAGGAGTCTGGATGAAGGAGTTCATCACCGACCTAGGAGTAATTCCCAATGCGTCGGGCCCGATGACTCTATTCTGTGACAACACTGGAGCTATTGCCCTTGCCAAGGAGCCCAGGTTTCAAAAGAAGACAAGACACATCAAGCGCCGCTTCAACTCCATCTGTGATTACATTCAGGAGGGAGATATAGATATTTGTAAAGTACACACGGATCTGAATGTCGTAGATCCGTTGACTAAACCTCTCTCACGAGCAAAACATGATCAACACCAGAATGTTATGGGTGTTCGATTCATCACAATGTAACTAGATTATTGACTCTAGTGCAAGTGGGAGACTGTTGGAAATATGCCCTAGAGGCAATAATAAAATGGTTATTATTGTATTTCCTTGTTCATGATAATTGTCTATTGTGCATGCTATAATTGTGTTAACCAGAAACCGTAATACATGTGTGAATACATAGACCACAACATGTCCCTAGTGTGCCTCTAGTTGGCTAGCTCGTTGATCAATAGATGGT
The DNA here is from genome assembly GCA_039707655.1 of Elymus sibiricus. NCBI lineage: Eukaryota > Viridiplantae > Streptophyta > Magnoliopsida > Poales > Poaceae > Elymus > Elymus sibiricus. Next base: position 95,868,138 of record CM077663.1, on the reverse strand, counting down.
CACGGTTTCATGACCATGGACATTGGATGTCGTTGATAACGGGATCACATCATTAGGAGAATGATGTGATGGACAAGACCCAATCCTAAGCATAGCACAAGATCGTGTAGTTCGTCTGCTAAAGCTTTTCCAATGTCAAGTATCGTTTCCTTAGACCATGAGATTGTGCAACTCCCGGATACCGTAGGAATACTTTGGGTGTGCCAAACGTCACAACGTAACTGGGTGGCTATAAAGGTATACTACGGGTATCTCCGAAAGTATCTGTTGGGTTGGCACGAATCGAGACTGGGATTTGTCACTCCGTATGACGAAGAGGTATCTCTGGGCCCACTCGGTAAGACATCGTCATAATGAGCTCAATGTGACTAAGGAGTTAGCCACGGGATGATGTGTTGCGGAACGAGTAAAGAGACTTGCCGGTAACGAGATTGAACAAGGTATAGGGATACCGACGATCGAATCTCGGGCAAGTATCATACCGGTAGACAAAGGGAATTGTATACGGGATTGATTGAATCCCCGACATCGTGGTTCATCCGATGAGATCATCGTGGAGTATGTGGGAGCCAACATGGGTATCCAGATCCCGCTGTTGGTTATTGACCGGAGAGGTGTCTCGGTCATGTCTACGTGTCTCCCGAACCCGTAGGGTCTACACACTTAAGGTTCGATGACGCTAGGGTTATAGGGAAATAGTGTACGTGGTTACCGAAGGTAGTTTGGAGTCCCGGATGAGATCCCGGACGTCACGAGGAGTTCCGGAATGGTCCGGAGGTAAAGATTCATATATAGGAAGTGAGGTTTTGGTCACCGGAAATGTTTCGGGAATTACCGGTAACGTACCGGGACCACCGGAAGGGTTTCGGGGGTCCACCAAGTGGGCCCACCAGCCACAGAGGGCTGCATGGGCCGCAAGTGGGAGGGGACCAGCCCCTAGGTGGGCTGGTGCGCCCCCCACAAGGGCCCAAGGCGCAGCACAAGGTGGGAGGGGGGCAAACCCTAGAGGCAGATGGGCCCTAGGCCCATCTAGGGCGCCGCCCCTCCCTCTCCCTCTCTTGGCCGCCGCCCCAAGGGCCATCTAGGGCCGGCCGCAGCCCCAAGGGTGGGAACCCTAGGGCTGCGCCCTCCCTCCCCTTCCTCCTATATATAGTGGAGGGTTTTGGGGCTGCCAGACACACGAGTTCTCTCTCTCTCGGCGCAGCCCTACCTCTCCCTCTCCTCGTTCTCCGGAGTGCTTGGCGAAGCCCTGCCGGAGTCCACGCAGCTCCACCGTCACCACGCCGTCGTGCTGCCGGAGCTCTCCCTCAACCTCTCCTCCCTCCTTGCTGGATCAAGGCGTAGGAGACGTCACAGGGCTGCACGTGTGTTGAACGCAGAGGCGCCGTTGTTCGGCGCTTAGATCGGAATCGACCGCGATCTGAATCGCTGCGAGTACGACTCCACCAACCGCGTTCTTGTAACGCTTCCGCTTAGCGATCTTCAAAGGTATGAAGATGCACTCTCCCCTTACTCGTTGCTGGTTTCTCCATAGATAGATCTTGGTGAACACGTAGGAAATTTTTTGATTTACTACTACATCTCCCAACAAGTAATTTGTTCACCCACCGTGTGCTATACTCGTGAGAGAAGCCACTAGTGAAACCTATGGCCCCCGGGTCTACTTTTCCAACATATTGCTTTCTGATCTATCTTTTTGCCTCCTTATTTTCAGATCTACTAAACCAAAAACCCAAAAATATATTGCTACACTTTTTATTTGCCCTTTTTGTTTTGTGTTCTTGAGAGATCTATCTCTCCTATCTATCACTACCTAATCTATCTTTTTACCGTAGAGAGATTGACAACCTCTCTTTCGCGTCGGGCTGCAAGTATTTGTTATTTGTGTGCAGGTGTTGCTTATTGGGTGGTGGTGATCCTCCTACTGGTTCGATAACCTTGGTTTCATAACTGAGGGAAATGCTTACCGTCGCTGTGCTGCATCATCCCTTCCTCTTTGGGGAAATACCGACGCAGTCTCAAGCCACATCAAACGAATTTATGGTGCCGTTGCCGGGGAGGAAGCGGTCTCTTCTACGTGCCAATCTCTGGCACCGAGGAGACTCCATCATCATCTACCAGGTTCCTAATCACAAATCTCATCTCCTTGCAATTACATTATTTGCCATTTGCCTCTCGTTTTCCTCCCCCCCCCCACTTCACCAATTTGCTGTTTTATTCGCCCTCTTTTTCGTTTGCCTTTTTCTCATCCAATCTCTTGTTCGCTTGTCACCATGAGTGATTTTGGTATGGCAGAAACGGATGATGGCAGGACTCCTTAAATTGGACATTCTGGTAATCTAGATTCTAAAACTTTTGTTTTGGGGCAAGGGAATGTTATAGGAAAAGAAACTATCCAAGAGTTTTTCAATTGCATTGGGAATTTGACTCTCGATGATACTCCTATACTGAAAAGAACTAAATCTTATGCGGAAGCTATTTCGGCGCTAGTTCTAAAACTTGAAAATAGATTTATTCGTACCCATCCTACCTTGCAAAGATTGTTTTATGAGCAACCCGTCATAAAGAATCCCAAAGCGAAGAAGTAAGCTACCCTTGTTCTTATGAATGAATTTGATCACATAATACGGGAAGCTAGGGAGATCTTTGATTTTTATGATATGAGCCATGAAAAACCGGTAATAGGAGAAATCATTTACAATAGTGATTACATGATGAGATATTTTCTTGGAAATAATCAAAAAAATTATGAGAATCTCAAAAAGGAAGTCCCCGTTTTAGATATGATCCAACAAGTTTTCAATGATGTGAACCAACAATATTCTTGGATTGTGGTCGGGAATCAAAGGGGGTACGTAGATGGACAACTTGATAGTGCTAAGGTTGCTATGGATGATGTGTTTCAAGTTCTATTTGCAAAACCTCTTGACAAAAACAACTCATCCAAAGCCAAAGATGACAATACTTGAATCTATGTGTTATGTCTAGCTAGGGGTGTAAAACGATAGCGCTTGTTGGGAGGCAACCCAATGAATAAATAATTTTTTCTTTTTCCTTTCTGTTTTTGAGTGTTGACACAATTATGCCCTGTTATGATTGTGTTTTTATGGTTTATCTAGTGTTTGTACCAAGTAGATCCTTTAGGATGATTCATAAGATGAGTAGAAGCGATGCTGAATCTGAAACAGAAACTTTGCATCCAGTATTTGAATTTTCATTTTTTACTGGAATGCGATCTTGATCTGAAATTTTAACACAGTGTTTGTATACATATTATTTACGTTTTCCTAAGTTTTCAGAATTTTTAGAGTTACAGAAGTATGGTTAGAGTACAGATTACTACAGACTGTTCTGTTTAAGAAAGATTCTGTTTTTGTTGCATTGTGTGCTTGTTTTGATGAATCTATGGGTTATATTGAAGGGTATGAGCCATGGTAAAGTTAAAATACATTAGGTATAATGCAATAATAAAATATGAATGGGTTTGCAACAGCACCTAAAGTAGTGATTTGCTTTATTATACTAACGGATCTCACGAAGATTTTGTTGAATTTTGTGTGATTGAAGTTTTCAAGTTTTGGCTGAGATCACGATGGATGAAGGAATAAGGAGTGAAAAGAGCCTAAGCTTGGGGATGCTACAGCACCCCCAAGATATATACAAAGAGAAACAAGCAACTAAGCTTGGGGATGCCCCCGTGTGGCATCCCCTCTTTCTTCTAACAACCATCGGTATTTTAGTTGGAGCTATATTTTTATTCGTCACATATCATGAGTTTTGCTTGGAGCGTCTTGTATCATTTGAGTATTTGCTTGCTTTGTTTGTTAGTTTGTCATTTGTATCCTTGCTGGACACACCTATTTGAGAGAGCCAAAATTATGCTATCATTTGTTAGAATTGCTCTATATGCTTCACTTAAACTTTTTGAGCTATAGGATTGCTCTTGTGCTTCACTTATATCTTTTTGAGCATGGTGTGCTTGGAAATTTTTGTAGAAATGCTCTCATGCTTCACTTCAATTAATTTGAGAGTTAGTAAATTTTGAAGAAATACTCTCATGCTTCACTTATACCTTTTTGAGAGATGAAATCTTTATGCTCATGTGCTTCACTTAAATTTGTTTGAGCTTGCCAAAAAGCAATGGCAATATATGAAACTAGTCCCAAAGTGATAGATATCCAAGGAGGATATAATAAAAACTTTCATGAAGATCATTGGACAAATTAAACTTGATTCCTTGTAATAGTTTTGAAACATGATGATAGTAATATGTGAGTCATGTTAGTGAGTAATTATGCTTTAGAAGGAATATTGGTGTTAAGGTTTGTGATTCCCTATGCATGCACGAAAGTCAATAGTTATGCAATGAAGTTACATCCTACTTATGGTGCATTATTTGGTGTTAGTTATGCTCAATGCTCGCTTATGTGAATTTTCATTTCTTGGTTTGGTTGCTTCTCAATCTATTTGCTAGCATCCATTTGTACTAAGTAGAAATACTACTTGTGCATCCAAAATCCTTAAACCAAGTTTTGCCTTATGAGTCCACCATACCTACCTATATGCGGTATTTCCATGCCGTTCCAAGCAAATTTGTATGTGCCATCTCTAAATTTTCAAAATAAATTTTCTCTTTTGTGTGCTCGTACCGCTCATGAAACAGTGGGGAGTGTCCAATATTTTTCCATGCTAGATGTGTTATTCTCAAGATGAGTGTTTATTCACTTGTCATTGCACGAGAGTGTGGCGGTAATAGGGATGCTCATTCCCCAAATGAAAAAGAAAAAAAATTACTTATTGTTGTCAAATAATAAATTCCTTGGAAAGTGTTGGTATGGACGGCAACCGTGGATACGGCCCGCCATGGAATGTGAAAGAATGGTGGAAAAAGGAATAAACTTTATTTTTTGTTTGGGAACCGCCTATGATATATCTAGCATGGAAAGTATTGTGAGCTACTTTGTCGTTTTCGTAGACAGGAAAGGCATGCCACCCAAAATATTTTTTCTCTCTTAATTTAAACTTTGAGCTCTGGCACATCTACAAATCCCTACTTCCCGCTGCGAAGGGCCTATCTATTTAATTTATGCAATCTTTATTTTTACTTTGACTCTCCATCTTCTCTTATAAAGCACCAACTAAGGGGCACTATGATCGTATTTGACCATTGGGCATAGCTAATATTTGAGTGTGTGTCATGAATGGATCAATGATTGAGCATGATGGGCTAGCGATAACTTTCTTTAGTGTCAATATTTTGAAAGACATGGTTGCTTGTTGGCATGCTTGAGTATTGAAGTCATTATGTTAAAACTAGACTATTGCTTTGAATCATCTACAAGTCCAAATGTCCATGCTATACAAAAGAAAGAATATGAGATGAACATGTTAGGCAGCATTCCACATCAAAAATTCTGTTTTTATCATTTACCTACTCGAGGACGAGTAGGAATTAAGCTTGGGGATGCTGATACGTCTCCAACGTATCTATAATTTTTGCTTGTTCCATGCTGTTATATTATCATTCTTGGATGTTTTACAATCATTTATAACAACTTTATATCATTTTTTGGGACTAACCTATTGACATAGTGCCAAAGTGCCAGTTGCTGTTTTTCCTTGTTTTTTTACTTCGCGGAATATCAGTACCAAATGGAGTCCAATCGCGACGAAACTTTTAGGAGATTTTTTCTGGACCAGAAGGCACCCAATGGGCCAAGGAAGCGCCAGAGATGTGGGCTGTGGAGGCCACAACCCACATGGGCACGCCAGGGGACCCCCGGCGCGCCCTGGTGGGTTGTGCCCTCCACGGGCCCCCCCTCCACCGCCTCTGACGCCTATAAATTCCCAACCGGAAGTTCCAGAACCTCGAGATCCAATCTAAACACCATAACGGAGGGGTTCATCTTCTTCATAGGTGCCTCTCCGATGATGCGTGAGTAGTCCACCATAGACCTATGGGTCTGTTGGCAGTAGCTAGATGGCTTCCTCTCTCTCTTTTGATTCTCAATACAATGGTATCTTGGAGATCTATTTGATGTAAACTTCTGCGGTGTGTTTGTTGGGATCCGATGAATTTTGAGTTCATGATCAGTTTCTATCCATGAATATTATTTGAGTCTTCTTTGATCTCTTATATGCGTGATTACTTAGAGCCTCGTATTTCTTCTTCGAATCTTTGGTTTAGTTAGTTCAACTAGATCAATTTTTCTTGCCATGGGAAGAGGTGCTTTGTGATGGGTTCGATCTTGCGGTGTCCTTTCCGAGTGACAGAAGGGGCAGCAAGGCACGCATGTATCGTTGCCATTAAGGATAACAAGATGGGGTCTATTCCTACATGAATAGATCTTGTCTACATCATGTCATCGTTCTTATTGTATTACTCCGTTTTTCCATGAACTTGATACACTAGATGCATGCTGGATAGCAGTCGATGTGTGGAGTAATAGTGGTAGATGCAGGCAGGAGTCGGTCTACTTATCTTGGACGTGATGCCTATATAATGATCATTGCCTTTGATATCGTCATGATTATTTGATCTTCTATCAATTGCCCAACAGTAATTTGTTCACCCACCGTGTGCTATAGTCACGAGAGAAGCCACTAGTGAAACCTACGGCCCCCAGGTCTACTTTTCCAACATATTGCTTTCCGATCTATCTTTTTGCCTCTTTGTTTTCAGATCCACTAAACCAAAAACCCAAAAATATATTGCTGCACTTTTTATTTGCCCTTTTTATTTTGTGTTCTTGAGAAATCTATGTCTCCTATCTATCAGTACCTAATTTATCTTTTTACCGTAGAGAGATTGACAACCTCTCTTTCGCGTCGGGTTGCAAGTAATTGTTATTTGTGTGCAGGTGCTGCTTATTGGGTGGTGGTGATCCTCCTACTGGTTCGATAACCTTGGTTTCATAACTGAGGGAAATACTTACCGTCGTTGTGCTGCATCGTCCCTTCCTCTTTGGGGAAATACCGACGCAGTCTCAAGCCACGTCAGCTTTGCACTCCATGTCCATAGATATCCTTGTGTTTGTCTCTTGTGTTTGGGACTAACCCATGTAGGTGAGGAGAGTAAGAAACAAAAAGGATTGCTCCCAACTCAAGATGATCTTCATCAACTATGAGCATCCACCACTACATCACCCACATGAAGTCTTCTACGACAAAACCCAAGGTTAGTTTATCCCTCTTAGGGGGGATGTCACATCAAGGGGGACCTTTACTCTAAGACTTGAGTCAAAGTATCTCTTGGAATGTGACAACATTAACAAGCTTTATGTAAAAGTGGTAACCCCACTTGTGCTTAAACGATGAGTATGACCTATGATCAAGTATTCTTACTTGGCTCCTAAGTCAAATACTCGTATATAGATGACTACGTCATCGCCAAAGTGCTTGATAGATGCTAGAATATTTGTGCATGTTTGCCATGATTTCATTTGATATCTTATTGTGTGAGCATGTTGGTCTGCATATCTTTACTCATTCGAGGATATCCAATTGTAGCTATTTGGTTTTTGTTTCTCTTCTGCCAATTGGATATACAAGAATGTGTAGGACCCCCCTTCTAGCTATCTGTGCTTTCTCACCTCAAGTTATATTCATGCTATATCACAAAAACTTGAACAAGCACTTGACGAACCCTTTGTGTGAGGAGCACTCGGAGTACCGTTTCGCCAAGGCTGACCTCCAAAACCTCCCTATAGTGCAATTCGGTGTGACCAACCAGAAAATCCCGGTTCCACCGAATGCCTAATGTTGATCTAATTTTGCACCTCGGTACCACCGATACCATAATCTCGGTTGCATCGAGTTTCCCTGTCAACTGACAGTAGAGGAACTCGGTGACACCGAAATTTTAGTATCGGTGACACCGACAGCAAAGGGTACTTAAGCCGGCGGACCCAACGTTTTGAAATTCAGTCTTCAAACGCCAAGTCCCCAACCCTAAGCTGCCGAAACCGGACCCCTTGGTCGTCGCCTTTGTCTCCCCGAGCGCCTTCGCCGTTGGGATTCACCCTACCGACGGAAATCTTCACCGCCGTCGCCGCTGTAGTCGGACCATCGCCAAGTTTGGGTATGGCTCCGATTTCCTCATGCGTTCTATGTCCGATTCTAATGCATTTGGATGATTTCGTCTATGTTCCAACATGTGCAATCTTCCTATCCCACAAAAACAATCCATAGAATAGAAAACGATGGAATTTTGGATCTGAACTCCCGCAATATACATCTTGGTGACACCGAGTTGGAAGAATCGGTTCCACCGATTCTGCGTTTAGGGTTACTGAGAACCACTTCGGAGAGACCGAGTAGTTCTTTTCGGTTACACCGAATTTGGATGCCAAGTTTTTGTTAAGGTAGTGGTCAGTCTCGGTGACTCCGAAAACATCAACCCAGTGCTGCCGAAATTTATCTTGCAGTAGTTCATACCCTTAGTTTCTGAGTTTGGTTTTTGAAAAATGTCTGTGTTTTTGTGATACTCAACTTTTCTGCTCTTCTATACTCCATTCATAGGGACAGTATGTCAGGTTTAGATGACAGTCAGAATGACATCAGAGAGCCCAGCATTGATGCAGACCCAGGCACTAGTCCTGAGGCCAGCTCATCTTCTTTAGAAGATCCAGGCACACCTAGCTCCCATGGTTTGCCCAAGGCTGCAACTAGAGCCAGGAGAAAGTTAAATTCAAATGAAGAGGACTCTGATTTTGTGCCAGAGGAGGTCCTTGCCAAGCAAAGGCAGGACAAAGCAGACAGAGCTGCCAAGAAGTCTACATCTGAGGCAACCTCATCTAGAAGACCTATCAGGAAGGAGTATGCCAGCACAGAGGCTATGAGTGCACCAGAGAGTGCCAAGGCTTCCATGTCAATAGAGCCAGCCAGAAGCTCTATGCCCAAGAAGCATGCTGACAAGAAGAGAAGCAGGAAGAGGATAGTACATGTTGTTGGAAGACCAACTTCCATGTATGAAGATCCAGCAGATGCCGAGGGAGAGGAAGAGCTAGCTGCCCAGGCTCCTCCTAAGAAGAAGAAGAAGCCTCTTGCTGATGCCATGACTTCTCAGGCCCCTTCCAAAAGCAAGGTAGCTTCTCCTCCCAAGAAGACCACAGCTCCTAAGTCCAAGAGGACTACTAAGGATGTTCCAGCTGCAACCAAGAACAAGGGATCCTCCTCCAGAACTGCTGCTGAATATGAGGAAATGACAGTTTTGAGGAAGCTTAGACCTCACCTCCCACAACACAATGACAACTATCCACTTGCTGAGGATATGAAGAAGAGGAAGGATTCAGGGCTGAGAGAATGTAGAGCTATAGATCCTTATTATCAGAGGAGAAAGATTGCTGTTGACTACAGATTCCACACCAAGGAGCAGCAGGATTTCTATGAGACTGTTGTGCTTGACAAGAGCCCAGCTGTCAGTGACATGAGATATGTACACTGGGGCTACATTAAGGAAAATGAGGACTACTTCCCCCATGTGCAAGATAACTTCAGGGCTGTTGGTATTGATGCTTTTGTTGGTAGGGAGGACCCCCAGGAATGATGAGATGATCATGCAGTTATATTCCACTACACACTTCTATCCAGATGGCAGGATATATAGTGTGGATGACTGTGGGCACCAAATATGAATCTTCAGTGGAAGAGTGGGCTACCATCTTAGGAGCTCCACAAGTACAGGATGGTCACTTGGATGTGTACTCAGAGGCCAAGATGAGTCAAAATTCCATGGCTAATATGTACAAGGAGATCCCTGCTGACTATGTGCATTCACATAAGCTTGGCTCAGTGTACTATCTCCAGGAAGGCTTGCTAACCTTCAACACCATTTTGAGGTACACTTTGATGCCTAAGTCAGGAGATGAGAAGATGATCAGAGGATTCTCCATCAACATGCTGCATCACATTGACCTTCACACCAGATTCAGGGTCAAGGATTTGATTGTAGAGACTGTGAAGAGGACAGTTGCTGACCAAAAGAGGTCATGTGGATATGCTCCATACATTCAGATGCTAATCAACTCCAAGCTTGAAAAGAATGTATATGCTCTTGATAGATCCCATATGCCTCTCCAGCCTGAGTTTTAGGACAATGTTGTGGTGATGGACCCATATCATCCCACTTCATCTACTGCACAGGCACCAGCTGAGGCAGCCAGAGCCACTAGTGCTCCAGTGCCAAGGACAAGAAATGAGCAGATGGATCTCATTCTTAGATCTATCCAAGGAATGCGAAATGACATCACGGAGATTCTCAAAAATCAAAAGAGCTTGGAAAGGATTGTTGAAGACAAGTTTCATTCTTTGAACAACAAGGTGGATGGGCTGACAAAGACAGTTGATGAGCTCAAGAACGAGGTGGACTCAGTACCCCTTCCCCACACCTCAGAGGATGATGATGATGATGATGATGACGATGATGATGACAGTCGACCTCTTAGGCCTAGCACTCAATTCAAGACACAGGCCAGATCTATGACAGTGCCAGCTTCAGAGATGAGACCATCCTCATCAGCACCTGCTGCAGCTCCTTCAGTCCCATCAGCTCCATCAGCACCTCCAGTGTCTACTCCAACCCCTTCCATGACATCTGTAGAAGTCCTCGCAGAAGTGGTTCTCTTGACTCCTACATCGACAACCGGAGGAGATCAGCCCCAGAGAGACGATTAGTCCTATACCTTTGAACTTTTTGGTAACTTGTTGCCAAAGGGGGAGAAGTTGTATAGATCAATAGGGCTTCGAGAGAGAGTGTGTTGCTTTTTATCGCTCTCCAAAACTTTAAAATATTTTGGTTGATTCGTTTGTGTTAAACTTGTTGGTGTTTGATCATGCACTTCTTATGTGTTGCTACTACGTCTTATCTTTTGAGATGATTATGAAATGATCATTCACTTCTTGCTTGATGTGTTGTGCTATGTTGTTCACTCATATTGTTCTCGCACACCACCAAGCTATATGTGACATGGAAGAGTGCCCCATGAACCTAATCGATTGTGCATTTGCATTCAAACGCAAATTCAAAATAGTGCACAAATTTAGGGGGAGCTCTTGCTTATCACATACTTCTCAAAGCGATGACTCTATTCATTGATTATATCATATGTCAAAGCTTTGATCTATATGTTGTCATCAATTACCAAAAAAGGGGGAGATTGAAAGCACATTTGCTCCCTTGGTGGTTTTGGAAATTAATAACAACATATGTGTCATTGGACTCACGTTTCCACTAAGTATATTTCAGGAAAAGTCCAATGATGGGATGGCTATAAGTTGTGAGGAGATACCCCAAGTTACAAGGAATGGATTGGCAAAGCTTCAAGCTAGAAGACTCTCTTTTTTACTTTGTGAGAAATCACTTTGAGTCCATAGGAAAGCCAATACTATTAAAAGGGGGTAAGGTATTGTTAGTGAACAAATTGCTCCACGTGCACAAGTGCTAGCCACCAAAAACACCCACAAGCTCTCCCACAAAATACTCTGTCTAAACCCAACTTCACAAAATCGGTGCCACCAAGTTTTCATCCGGCTCTACCGATTTTCTACACAAGACAGAACCCTAGCTCTTCGGTACAACCGAGACGGCATCGGTGCAACCGAGATTTGGTGACCAGAATTCGGTTAACTGTTTTCATAGAATCGGAAATTCCGAGTTTATGTTTCGGTCTCACCGAGTTTTGGGAACTGCCCTCGGCCACTGGTTTCGGTACCACCGAGAGTTCTATATCGGTCTCACCGAGATTTGGAAAGTTGCCACATTTTTGACATATCGGTAGAACCGAGTTTTGCTTCGGTTTCACCGAGATGTCCAATGATGTTGTAACGGTTGGATTTTTGGAGATGCCTATATATACCCCTCCCCCACATCCCACTCGCAAGAGAAGCACTCAGAACAGTTCCCCACTTCCCATATCCAAATTTCTGAGAGAGAACCACCTACCCTTGTGTTGAGATCAAGATCATTCACTCCAACCATATGTATCTTGATTTCTAGCCTCCCCAAGTTGCTTTCCACAAAATCAATCTCTTCTACCAAGCCAAATATGTGAGAGAGTGATTGAGTGTTGAGGAGTCTATCATCTTGAAGCACAAGAGCAAGGATTTCATCATCACTATCAAGCCTATTACCTTTTGGAGGCTGGTGCCTCCTAGATTGGTTAGGTGTTCCTTGGGAGCCTCCTACTTCGTGTTGTGGAGTTGAACCAAGAAGTTTGTACGGGCAAGGAGATCGCCTACTTCGTGAAGATCTACCCATAGTGAGGCTAGTCCTTCGTGGATGGAAGCCGTTATGGAATAGTCAAGGTTGCTACTTCGTGGACCCTTATGGATGGAGCCCTCCGTGGACTCTCGCGGCCGTTACCCTCCATGGGTTGAAGACTCCATAAACGTGGATGTACGATAGCGCCACCCATCAGAACCACGGGAAAAATCTTCGTGTCTACAATTGCGTTTGATCTTCTACCCTTACCTCTTTACATGTGCTTGTCTTTACTTTCCGCTGCTATATTCTTAGACATGCATGTGTAGGGTGTGCTTGACTTGCTATTATTGCTAAAATTTGCCAACAACTAAAATTGGGAAAAGGTAGAACTTTTATTTGGTCAAGTAGTCTAATCACCCCACCCTCTAGACATACTTGCGATCCTACAGGAGGTCACCCCCGAGCTCGAGCTCTTGCTCGGCCAGAGCATGCTGACGCGGCGACGGCAGGGCACGTGGCTACCATACCTGGCGGCGGCAAGGCAAGGGGAGGGACGGAATGGAGTGAGGGGTATCGGGGCTAGGGCTAGGACATGATATATAGGGCGCTCGGATGCCAGAAAACCGTCAAATCGCTGAGTTTCTCGACGTGGCATTCCTGGATGCACGCCGTACAGGAGGAGGACGAAGCGGATGTGTACGTGGGTGGTTGGGCCGGCTTGAGGCAAGTGGGCTGGCTGCGCTGCACCGCGTTGCTGGGTCGGGGAAGGCAAGGAGGCCCAGGTGAGGCTCTCTCTCTCTCTCCTGTGTTATTAAACTTTTTAATAAAACTAGAGAGGAAAGGAAATGCTCAGGGATTTTGAGAAGGAAATAGAGTGAAAGAAAATAAGTTTGGAACTCGCAAAATTATGCTCTATTTAACAAAATTGGTTTGGGCCCTTTTTGAGAAAATAAATAAAAGCCCTATTTTATTTATAAAACCAAGCATATATTTAAAGACAAAAGGCAGGGAGGTCACACATGGCTAAGCTCTATTTTAAAAACCCAACCAGAATATTTGAGAGCTTTGCAACATTTATTTGAATGGGTAAGAGCAAGCAAAATTACCACTAACATAGAATTGGAATAAAGAGAGATATGGAGGAGGCAAGCAAATGAATCCTTTTGAAGGAATGAGTAAAACACTTCCACCTCATGCAAAGCACATCACAACACATACACTCCCACAACACCACATCCAACAAAGCATGATGCAAAATATGATATGATGATATGATGCCATGATGCAATAAAGAAATGGCATGAAGCAATTTTTATTAAGCCAAACCACAAGATGGAAACACATGGAAGGTTCATACATGGAGATGGTTACAAGACTTGGAAAGGTGCTCTTGGGATATTACAACTCTCTCCCACTACAAGAGGATCTCGTTCCCAAGTGGCTTCTTTGTCGGAGTGATGTGACCACTTCACCTTTAGAAACTTGATTAACTTGTTGCGAGTCTTACGTTCAGTCTCTTCAAGGATAGCAACTGGATGCTCATGATAGGATAGGTCTGGTTGGAGTTGAATGTCTTGGAGATCAACAGTGCGCTCGGGAGTCTTGAAACACTTCTGGAGCTGAGAGACGTGAAACACATCATGCACATTTGAGAAATTGGGAGGAAGCTCGAGTTGGTAGGCAAGGTCTCCCCTCTTGCCCACAATCTTGAAAGGACCCACAAAGCATGGAGCAAGCTTTCCTTTGATGCCAAAGCACTGAGTGTCGTTCATGGGAGACACTCGGAGATAGACAAAATCATCGATCTGAAAGGTCATGTCACGATGCTTGCTATCATAATAGCACTTCTCACGAGAGTGAGTTGCTTTGAGATTTTCACGAATGACACGACACATTTCATCTGCTTCAGTGATCATGTCATTCCCAAGGATTTGACGCTCACTGGTTTCAGACCAATTGAGCGGGGTGCGGCATTTCCTGCCATAGAGAATGTCGAATGGGGCCTTGCCCAAACTTGCTTGGAAACTGTTGTTGTATGAGAACTCAGCAAACGGAAGGCAGTCTTCCCACTTCATGCCAAAACAAATCACACAAGCTCTGAGCATATCTTCAAGGATTTGATTGACTCTCTCAACTTGACCACTAGTCTAAGGATGGAAAGCTGTACTGAAATGGATCTTGGTACCCATTGTAGTTTGGAAGGAATCCCAGAACTTGGAAGTGAAGATGCTTCCACGATCTGAAGATATGAGGTGAGGAATACCGTGCAAAGAAACTATCCTTGATGTGTATAGCTCTGCCAGCTGAGCTGCCGAGATAGATTCGTTGACCGGAAGGAAGTGCGCAACCTTGGTGAGCTTGTCAATGACCACAAATATTGCATCATTACCTCTCTTGGACTTAGGAAACCCAGTGACGAAATCCATCTCAACATGATCGAAATTCCACTCTGGGATAGGCAAAGGCTGAAGGAGACCTGCTGGACGTTGATGTTCCGCCTTCACTCTGTGACAAACATCACACTCGTTCACGAACTGAGCAATCGCACGTTTCATGCGAGTCCACCAGAAGGTTTGCTTGAGATCCTGATACATTTTGGAACTGCCTGGATGAATGGAAAGGAGAGAATTATGTGCTTCATCCATGATAACTTTCCTGGGTTCCCCCTTAGGAACTACTAGACGATCCTCGAAAAATAAGGTGTCCTTGTCATCAACACGGAAGCACTTATACTTTGGAATGCTCTTGGCCACACCTTTCTTCACTTTCTTCACCATAGCATCAAGAAGCTGAGCTTGGTGAATCTGATCTTCCAAAGTCGGAGAGACTTGAAGATTGGCAAGAAATCCTTGAGGAACAACTTGGAGATTGAGCTTGCGGAAAGCTTCACAAAGCTCAGGTTGGAGAGGCTTGAGGATAAGACTGTTGCAGTACGCTTTTCTGCTCAGCGCGTCTGCAATGACATTTGCTTTACCCGAAGTATATTCAATGCTCGGATTGTACTCCTGGATCATTTCCACCCAACGTGTTTGCCGAAGATTGAGATTCGGTTGAGTGAAAATGTACTTCAAGCTCTTGTGGTCAGTGAACACCTCAACTGGTCTTCCCAACAATAGATGTCTCCATGTCATCAGAGCATGAACAACTGCCGCCAACTCAAGATCATGAGTGGGGTAGTTCTTCTTGCTAGACTTCAGTTGATGTGAGGTATAAGGTACCACTTTCTTATCTTGCATGAGAACACCACCAAGACCTTGGAGAGAAGCATCACAGAACACTTGGAAAGGCTTGGATTCATCGGGAGGAATGAGAACTGGAGCTAAAGTCAGCTTCTCCTTGAGTGTATTGAACGCCACATCACACTCAGGAGTCCAGACATATTTGACACTCTTCTGAAGGAGGTTAGACAAAGGCTTAGCAATTTGTGAGAAGTTCTCCATGAATCTTCTACAGTAACTTGCAAGCCCGAGGAAGCTTCGAAGCTGCTTGACATTCTGAGGAGGCTCTCACTTCAAGATGGCCTCAACTTTCTAACAATGCACCTTGATGCCCTTGGCAGAGATGATGTGCTCAAGGTAAACCACTTCATTGAGCCAAAACTCACACTTAGAGAACTTAGCATAGAACCGATCCTCTCTTAACTTGCCAAGCACAAGACAGAGATGCTCTGCATGATCTTCTTCTATCTCCGAGAATACAAGAATGTCATCCAAATACACCAAGACGAACTCATTTCTATAGGGAGACAAGACGAAGTTCATCATTCTGGAGAAAGTCGGAGGTGCATTTGCGAGACCAAAGGACGTGAACTCATAAGAGCCAAAACTCGTCTTGAAAGCAGTCTTTGGAATATCTTCTTCACGGATACGGATCTGATGATAGCCCATCCGAAGATCTAACTTCGAGAAAACATTGGCCCCTTTCAGTTGCTCAAACAACTCATTGATGTTGGGAAGTGCATACTTGTTCCTGATTGTCTTCTTATTCAATGGGTGGTAATTGACACAAAGTCGTTCCGTGCCATCCTTCTTCTTGACAAACAGAACACCACGACCCCACGATGAAGAACTTGGTCTGATCAAACCCAGACGCTCTTTTTCATCTAGCTGCTTCTTCAATTCTTTCAGCTCTTCGGGGCCAAGCTTATAAGGACGCTTGCATACCGGTTCAGTTCCAGGCTCGAGTTCAATCACAAACTCTACTGGCCGGTGAGGAGGCATTCCTGGCAATTCTTCTAGAAAGACATCTTCAAACTCACAAACAACGGGAATTTGAGATATGGCTGAAATTTCACCCTTCTCATTGAGTCAAAAGAGACGAATCGTGTCATCGCGAGCAGCAAAAATGATCACGTCTTCAGAAGAATGAGTCGATTTGACTTCTTTGGCTTCACAATCAACAAAAGCCTTGTTCATTGCAAGAAAATCCATGCCAAGAATTAGATCAATATCGGAATTGCCGAGAACAATTGGAGAGGCCAGAAAACAATAGCTGTCCATTTTGGTAGAGACATCTAGAATCACCATATGAGAACTCATTCGCATACCCGGAGAAACCACACGAAAAGGATTTTTCAAATGTTCCGTGGGCAAGTCATGCTTTGCAACAAAAGGCCCTGATATGAATGAATGTGATGCACCAATGTCAAACAAAACTTTTGCAGGAATAGAATTAACCAAGAGATTACCCATTATCACTTGAGAAGAATCCTCTGCTTCAGCTGCATTGACCATGTTCACTCTGATTAACTTGGGGTTGTGCTTCACCAAAGCATTGCCTGGAGGTCTGGCTGAAGGAGGAGGTGGAAGACGCCGCTGGATAGTGCACTTGTTTGAGTAGTGGCCCTTCTGACCACACTTGTGACACGTAACCTCTGAGAGCGGACGAAAGTTGCCTGGAGGAGGAACATTTGCTGACTTGGGAGCTTGAGGCCTCTGCTGAAAACCAGGGCTGGGTGGGTGGGAAGGACCACGACCACCGTGCTACTTCTGCTGCTGAGTGTAACGCCCAAGATGTGATCCTATCCTTATTTTGGCATGAGGGCCTCGACAGGGATAGAAGTGCATCTCGTCATTTTGCAAGAATGGATATCATTACAAGTACATGTAAAGAAGAGATGAGTATACGGAATTGGCTTACACTCGCCACAAGCTACATCAATATCACATCAATACAACAACATACCCAAACATCATACAGAAGAGCAGGGTCCGACTACGGACGGAAACAAACGATAAAATGACATCCATCCTTGCTATCCCAGGCTGCCGCCTGAACCCATCCTAGATCGATGAAGAAGAAGATGATGGGGAACGTTGCATGGGAAACAAAAATTTTCCTACGCATACACAAGATCTATCCATGGTGATGAGCATCTACGAGAGGGAGAGTGAATCTACATACCCTTGTAGATCGCTAAGCGGAAGCGTTTAATAAACGCGGTTGATGTAGTCGAACGTCTTCGCGATCCAAATCGCCGAGCGTCCCGCGATCCAATCACGATCCTTCCGATCTAGTGCCGAACAGACGACACCTCCGCGTTCAACACACGTACGGCTTGATGACGCCTTCACCTCCTCGATCCAGCGAGCGATGGTGAAGTAGTGGTTGAGTTCCAGCAGCACGACGGCGTGGTGATGGTGGTGAGGAACAATCTCTGCAGGGCTTCGCCAAGCGCTACGGAGATTATGACGGAGGAACTAGAGGGCTAGGGTTGCCGGCACACGGCTTGGGAAATCCTGATCAATCCCGTGTGCTAGCCCTGCCCCTCTATTTATATGTTGAGCCTTGGGGTCTAAACTTGGAGTAAAAGCCTCCTCCAGGTCGGTTTTACCCGCACAAGGTCGGTTTGGCCCGCAGGGAAAGAGTCCAACTCGGATCCCTGCCGAATCGTGCACAGCCGCACACAAGCGGTAGTACCGCTTCACACAAGCGGTAGTACCGCTTGGGCGGTAGTACCGCTTCACATAAGCGGTAGTACCGCTCGGGCGGTAGTACCGCTTCACACAAGCGGTAGTACCGCTTACGCGGCAGCAAAACTACTTTTGCACTTTCCAATACCTCGTGGGCTTTTATCCCTTGGCCCATATAAAGTGTTGCTGCACCCGAACACTTCGGTAAACATCCGGAACCTCTTCCGGTGAACTTCGGAACTCTTCCGGAGATCAAAACACTATTATCACATATATCAATCTTTACCTCCGGACTATTCCGGAGATCCTCGTCATGTCCGGGATCTTATCCGGGACTCCGAACAACTTTCGGTCACCAACATAATAACTCAATTATACTAATCGTCACCAAACGTTAAGTGTGTAGACCCTGCGGGTTCGAGAACTATGTAGACATGACCGAGACACCTCTACGATCAATAACCAATAGCGGGACCTGGATGCCCATATTGGCTCCTACATATTCTACGAAGATCTTTATCGGTCGAACCTCTATGTCAAGGATTCAGTTAATCCCGTATGCTGTTCCCTTTGTTCTTCGGTATGTTACTTGCCCGAGATTCGATCGTCGGTATCTCTATACCTAGTTCAATCTCGTTACCGGCAAGTCTCTTTACTCGTTCCGTAATACAAGATCTCGTTGCTAACACTTTTAGTCACATTGCTTGCAAGGCTCATTGTGATGTTGTATTACCGAGTGGGCCCTGAGATACCTCTCCGTCATACGGAGTAACAAATCCCAGTCTTGATCCATGCCAACCCAACAGACACCCTCGGAGATATCTGTAGAGCACCTTTATAGTCACCCAGTTACGTTGCGACGTTTGATACACACAAGGTATTCCTCCGGTGTCAGTGAGTTGCATGATCTCATGGTCAAAGGAACAGATACTTGACATGCAGAAAACAATAGCAATAAACTGACACGATCAAATGCTACGTTTACAGTTTGGGTCTTGTCCATCACATCATTCTCCTAATGATGTGATCCCGTTATCAAATGACATCTCATGTCAATGGCTAGGAAACCTTAACCATCTTTGATCAACGAGCTAGTCAACTAGAGGCTTACTAGGGACACAGTGTTGTCTATGTACCCACACATGTATTTGAGTTTCCAATCAATACAATTATAGCATGGATAATAAACGATTATCATGAACAAGGAAATATAATAATAACCAATTTATTATTGCCTCTAGGGCATATTTCCAACATTCTCCCACTTGCACTAGAGTCAATAATCTAGTTCACATCACTATGTGATTTACATTGTAATGAATCGAACACCCATGCAGTTCTGGTGTTGTTCATGTTTAGCCCTTGGAAGAGGTTTAGTCATCGGATCTGCAACATTTAGATCCGTGTGTACTTTGCAAATATTTATGTCGTCCTCCTTGATGTAATCGCGGATGGAATTGAAACGTCGCTTTATGTGTCTGGTCCTCTTGTGAAATCTTGGTTCCTTGGCTAGAGCAATGGCACCAGTATTATCACAAAACAGAGTCATTGGGTTAACCGCACTAGGCACTACTCCAAGATCTGTCATGAACTCCTTCATCCAGACACCTTCCTTCGCCGCCTCCGAGGCAGCGATGTACTCCGCTTCGCATGTAGAATCAGCTACCACGCTTTGCTTGGAACTGCACCAGCTAACCGCACCCCCATTAAGAATAAATACGTATCCGGTTTGCGACTTAGAGTCATCCGGATCAGTGTCAAAGCTTGCATCGACGTAACCCTTTACGACGAGCTCTTGATCACCTCCATAAACGAGAAACATGTCCTTAGTCCTTTTCAGGTACTTCAGGATATTCTTGACCGCCGTCCAGTGTTCCATTCCTGGATCACTTTGAAACCTTCCGACCATACTTATGGCAAGGCTGACATCGGGTCTTGTGCACAGCATTGCATACATGATAGAGCCTATGGCCGAAGCATACGGGATGGCACTCATCTTTTCTCTATCTTCTGCAGTCACTGGGCATTGAGTCTTACTCAACTTCACACCTTGCAAAACAGGCAAGAACCCCTTCTTGGACTGATCCATTTTGAACTTCTTCAAAATCTTATCAAGGTATGTGCTTTGTGAAAGTCCTATTAAGCGTCTTGATCTATCTCTATAGATCTTGATGCCTAATATGAAAGCAGCTTCTCCTAGGTCCTTCATTGAAAAACTCTTGTTCAAATATTCCTTTACGCTTTCCAGCATTTCTATATTGTTTCCAATCAGCAATATGTCATCCACATATAATATTAGAAACGCTATAGAGCTCCCACTCACTTTCTTGTAAATACAAGCTTCTCCGTAAACTTGTATAAACTCGAACGCTTTGATCACTTTATCAAAACGAAGATTCCAACTCCGAGATGCTTGCACCAGTCCATAAATGGATCGCTGGAGTTTGCAAACTTTGTCAGCATTCTCTGGATTGACAAAACCTTCTGGTTGCATCATATACAACTCTTCCTTAAGGTAACCGTTAAGGAACGCTGTTTTGACATCCATCTGCCAAATTTCATAATCGAAAAAGGCAGCTATTGCTAACATGATTCTGACGGACTTAAGCATCGCTACGGGTGAGAAGGTCTCATCGTAGTCAACTCCTTGAACTTGTGAAAAACCCTTTGCCACAAGTCGAGCTTTATAGACGGTGACATTACCGTCCGCGTCCGTCTTCCTCTTAAAGATCCATTTGTTCTGAATGGCCTTACGCCCTTCAGGTAATACTTCCAAAGTCCATACTTTGTTTTCATACATGGATCCCATCTCGGATTTCATGGCCTCTAACCACTTCTCGGAATCCGGGCCCATCATCGCTTCTCCATAGCTCGTAGGTTCATCGTTGTTTAACAACATGACCTCTAAGACAGGGTTGCCGTACCACTCAGGAGCAGTACGCGTCCTTGTCGACCTACGAGGTTCGACAGCAACTTGATCCAAAGCTTCATGATCATCATCATTAACTTCCTCTTCAGCTAATGTAGGCTCCACAGAAACAACTTTCTGCGCTGCGCTACTCTCAGGTTGAAGTAAAGGTTCAACAACCTCATCAAGTTCTATCTTCCTCCCACTCAATTTTTTCGAGAGAAACTCTTTCTCAAGAAATGTTCCGTTTTTAGCGACAAACACTTTGCCCTCGGATCTGAGGTAGAAGGTATACCCAATTGTCTCTTTTGGGTATCCTATGAAGACGCATTTCTCCGCTTTGGGTTCCAGCTTTTCAGGCTGAAGCTTTTTGACATAAGCATCACATCCCCAAACTTTAAGAAACGACAGCTTTGGCTTCTTGTCAAACCAAAGTTCATATGGCGTTGTCTCAACGGATTTCGATGGTGCCCTATTTAAAGTGAATGCAGTTGTCTCTAATGCATAACCCCAAAACGATAGTGGCAAATCGGCAAGAGACATCATAGATCGCACCATATCCAATAAAGTTCGATTACGACGTTCGGACACACCATTACGCTGTGGTGTTCCAGGCGGTGTTAGTTGTGAAACAATTCCATATTGTCTTAAGTGACTGCCAAACTCATAACTCAGATATTCTCCTCCTCGATCAGATCGTAGGAATTTAATCTTCTTGTTACGATGATTCTCAACTTCACTCTGAAATTGTTTGAACTTTTCAAATGTTTCAGACTTGTGTTTCATTAAGTAAATATACCCATATCTACTTAAGTCATCAGTGAAGGTGAGAAAGTAACGATAACCACCGCGCGCCTCAATGCTCATCGGACCGCACACATCAGTATGTATGATTTCCAATAAGTCACTTGCCCGTTCCATTATTCCAGAGAACGGCGTTTTAGTCATCTTGCCCATGAGGCATGGCTCACATGTGTCAAGTGATTCAAAATCAAGTGACTCCAAAAGTCCATCAGCATGGAGCTTCTTCATGCGTTTTACGCCAATATGACCTAAACGGCAGTGCCACAAGAAAGTGGTATTATCATTATCAATTCTATATCTTTTGGCATCAATGTTATGAACATGTGTATCATTACTATCGAGATTCAACAAGAATAAACCCCTCACATTGGGTGCATGACCATAAAAGATATTACTCATATAAATAGAACAACCATTATTCTCTGATTTAAATGAGTAACCGTCTCGCAATAAACAAGATCCAGATATAATGTTCATGCTTAACGCAGGCACCAAATAACACTTATTTAGGTTCATCACTAATCCCTACGGTAATCGAAGAGCGAGCATGCCGACGGCGATCACATCAACCTTGGAACCATTTCCCACGCGCATCGTCACTTCGTCCTTTGCCAGCCTCCGTCTATTCCGCAGTTCCTGTTTTGAGTTGCAAATATGAGCAACCGCACCGGTATCAAATACCCAGGCACTACAACGAGAGTTGGTAAGGTACACATCAATAACATGTATATCATATATACCTTGTTTGTTGTTGGCCGCCTTCTTGTCAGCCAAATACTTGGGGCAATTCCGCTTCCAGTGTCCAGTTCCCTTGCAATGAAAACACACAGTTTCTGGTTTGGGTCCAGCCTTGGGTTTCTTCACGAGAGGAGCAACTGCTTTGCCACTCTGCTTGGAGTTACCCTTCTTACCCTTGCCATTTTTCTTGAAACTAGTGGTTTTATTGACCATCAACACTTGATGCTCCTTCTGAATTTCAGACTCAGCGGCTTTCAGCATCGCAAACAGCTCGGCGACTGACTTGTTCATCCCGTGCATGTTATAGTTCAACACGAAGCTCTTGTAGCTAGGTGGCAATGATTGAAGAACTCTGTCAGTGATAGCCTCTGGCGGAAGGGGCATCCCTAACTCAGCCAGACGGGTGGAGTACCCAGACATTCTGAGCACGTGATCACTGATAGACCCGTTCTCCTCCATCTTTCAAGCATAGAACTTATCGGAGATCTCATATCTCTCGATCCGGGCATTCTTCTGAAAGATAAACTTCAACTCCTGGAACATCTCATATGCTCCATGACGTTCAAAACGTCTTTGAAGTCCCGGTTCTAAGCCATACAACATTGCACATTGAACTATTGAGTAATCATCAGAACGAGCCTGCCAGGCGTTCACAACGTCTAGAGACTCAACTGGAGCGGGTGGATCACCAAGCGGTGCATCAAGGACATAAGCCTTCTGGGAAGCCGTAAGGATAATCCTTAGATTACGGGCCCAGTCCACAAAGTTACTTCCATCATCTTTCAACTTAGCTTTCTCTAGGAACGCATTAAAATTCAGGGGTGCTACTGCGCGAGCCATGATCTACAACATAAATATAGCAAAGACAACTTAGACTATTGTTCTAGATAATGAATTTAGTTAATCATATTACTTAAAAACTCCCACTCAAATAGACATCCCTCCGGTCATTCGAGTGTAACATGATCCAAATCCACCAACTCAAGTCCGATCATCACGTGAGTTGAGGTGGTTTCAATGGTGAACATCTTCATGTTGATCATATCTACTATATGACTCATGTTCGACCTTTCGGTCTCTTGTGTTCCGAGGCCATGTCTGTACATGCTAGGCTCGTCAAGTTTAACCCGAGTGTTCCGCACGTGCAACATGGCTTACACCCGTTGTATGCGAACGTAGAGTCTATCACACCCGATCATCACGGCGTGTCTCGAAACGACGAACTTTCGCAACGGTGCACACTTGGGGAGAACACAATTTATCTTGAAATTTAAGTGAGGGATCACCTTATAATGCTACCGTCGTCCTAAGCAAAATAAGATGCATAAAAGGATTAACATCACATGCAAATCATAAGTGACATGATATGGCCATGAACTTGTGCTTTTGATCTCCATCTCCAAAGCACCGGCATGATCTCCATCGTCACCGGCATGACACCATGATCTCCATCATCTTGATCTCCATCAACGTGTCGCCATAAGGTTGTCGCGCCGACTGTTGCTTCCACGACTATTGCTAACGTTTAGCGATAAAGTAAAGCATTACATAGCGCTTAATGATTGACACGCAGGTCATACAATAATTAAAGACAACTCTATGGCTCCTGCCAGTTGCCATACTCATCGACATGCAAGTCGTGATATTCTATACAACACATGATCATCTCATACATCACATATATCTCATCATGTAATTGGCCATATCATATCACATCATACCCTGCAAAAACAAGTTAGACGTCCTCTAATTGTTGTTGCAAATTTTACGTGGCTGCTACGGGTTTGCAAGAACTGTTCTTACCTACGCAAAACCACAACGTGGTGTAGTGATTGCTTTTTGATCTTCTAAAAGAACCCTCTTCATTGAAATCGATTCAACTAAAGTGAGAGAGACAGACACCCGCTAGCCATCTTTATGCAACGAAGTTACATGTTAGTTGAAGGAACCTGTCTCGCGTAAGTGTACGCGTAATGTCGGTCCGGGCCGCTTCATCTCACAGTACCGCCGAATCAAATATCAACTAGTAACGGCAAGCAATATGTATACACCCACGCCCACAACTCGTTTGTGTTCTACTCGAGATCTCATCTACGCATAGACCTGGCTCTGATACCACTGATGGGGAACGTTGCATGGGAAACAAAAATTTTCCTACGCATACACAAGATCTATCCATGGTGATGAGCATCTACGAGAGGGAGAGTGAATCTACATACCCTTGTAGATCGCTAAGCGGAAGCGTTTAATAAACGCGGTTGATGTAGTCGAACGTCTTCGCGATCCAAATCGCCGAGCGTCCCGCGATCCAATCACGATCCTTCCGATCTAGTGCCGAACGGACGGCACCTCCGCGTTCAACACACGTACGGCTTGATGACGCCTTCACCTCCTCGATCCAGCGAGCGATGGTGAAGTAGTGGTTGAGTTCCAGCAGCACGACGGCGTGGTGATGGTGGTGAGGAACAATCTCTGCAGGGCTTCGCCAAGCGCTACGGAGATTATGACGGAGGAACTAGAGGGCTACGGTTGCCGGCACACGGCTTGGGAAATCCTGATCAATCCCGTGTGCTAGCCCTGCCCCTCTATTTATATGTTGAGCCTTGGGGTCTAAACTTGGAGTAAAAGCCTCCTCCAGGTCGGTTTTACCCGCACAAGGTCGGTTTGGCCCGCAGGGAAAGAGTCCAACTCGGATCCCTGCCGAATCGTGCACAGCCGCACACAAGCGGTAGTACCGCTTCACACAAGCGGTAGTACCGCTTGGGCGGTAGTACCGCTTCACATAAGCGGTAGTACCGCTCGGGCGGTAGTACCGCTTCACACAAGCGGTAGTACCGCTTACGCGGCAGCAAAACTACTTTTGCACTTTCCAATACCTCGTGGGCTTTTATCCCTTGGCCCATATAAAGTGTTGCTGCACCCGAACACTTCGGTAAACATCCGGAACCTCTTCCGGTGAACTTCGGAACTCTTCCGGAGATCAAAACACTATTATCACATATATCAATCTTTACCTCCGGACTATTCCGGAGATCCTCGTCATGTCCGGGATCTTATCCGGGACTCCGAACAACTTTCGGTCACCAACATAATAACTCAATTATACTAATCGTCACCAAACGTTAAGTGTGTAGACCCTGCGGGTTCGAGAACTATGTAGACATGACCGAGACACCTCTACGATCAATAACCAATAGCGGGACCTGGATGCCCATATTGGCTCCTACATATTCTACGAAGATCTTTATCGGTCGAACCTCTATGTCAAGGATTCAGTTAATCCCGTATGCTATTCCCTTTGTTCTTCGGTATGTTACTTGCCCGAGATTCGATCGTCGGTATCTCTATACCTAGTTCAATCTCGTTACCAGCAAGTCTCTTTACTCGTTCCGTAATACAAGATCTCGTGGCTAACACTTTTAGTCACATTGCTTGCAAGGCTCATTGTGATGTTGTATTACCGAGTGGGCCCTGAGATACCTCTCCGTCATACGGAGTAACAAATCCCAGTCTTGATCCATGCCAACCCAACAGACACCCTCGGAGATATCTGTAGAGCACCTTTATAGTCACCCAGTTACGTTGCGACGTTTGATACACACAAGGTATTCCTCCGGTGTCAGTGAGTTGCATGATCTCATGGTCAAAGGAACAGATACTTGACATGCAGAAAACAATAGCAATAAACTGACACGATCAAATGCTACGTTTACAGTTTGGGTCTTGTCCATCACATCATTCTCCTAATGATGTGATCCCGTTATCAAATGACATCTCATGTCAATGGCTAGGAAACCTTAACCATCTTTGATCAACGAGCTAGTCAACTAGAGGCTTACTAGGGACACAGTGTTGTCTATGTACCCACACATGTATTTGAGTTTCCAATCAATACAATTATAGCATGGATAATAAACGATTATCATGAACAAGGAAATATAATAATAACCAATTTATTATTGCCTCTAGGGCATATTTCCAACAGAAGAAGAACTCCAAATCAAAACAAGCATCACGCTCACGTCAAACCATCGCATTACATGTACCTACAACTGTTGTTGTAGTAATCTGTGAGCCACAGGGACACAGCAATCTCATTTCCAAGGGTATCAAGACTATTAAAGCTTAATGGGTGAGGTATGGTTAAGTGGTGAGGCTGCAGCAAGCACTAAGCATTTATTTGAGTGGCTAACTTGCGAGTACAAGAATAAAGGGGGGTGATTGTCGAATAAACGGACGTGATCTAGTAATGATCTCTAAGAGATCCTGAACACCTACTTACGTCAATCATAACCCCACCGTGTTCTCTCTCGGATAAGGACTCACGAGAAGAGACAGTCACGGTTACGCAATTGGTGTATTTTATTTGAGTTTACTTCAAGTTTGCTATGACCGGGTGTTAAACAAAGTTTCCAAGTTGCCACGTAACCGCGGGCACAGCTTTCCGAAAGATTTAACCCTACAGGGGTGCTCCAACTCATCCATCACAAACTAACCACACGCCGCGGGAATAACCTCGACCATGAATCTCGTGATCTTCCTAGGCAATTCCACTAGAAAACTATAACCTCGAGATAGCCCGAAGTATTCTTAGAATTCATCACACAAGACGTTCGAGAAAGGTAAAACAAATCCAGCAAGGCCGCCCGGCGTGTCGACAATCCCGATGGGAGCCGCGTATCTCGTTCTCAGGACACGACGGATGAGCGATGGTTACCACGCCAATCACCGAGTTGCCCCGGGTAGCGTTAACAAGCTGCTCTGGGTTGGACCAACACTCATGAGGAGCACTGGCCCGGGTTGTTGATTAAATTATCCGTGGGTGCCGGCGGGTCCCTATGCAATTTTAGTTGTTATTAGGCAAATGTAGTACCAACGTTGGGCCTTGCCAGACAAGTTTTATCCTAAAACGAAAATCAAGGGGGTCCCCATAACAACCCCGAGCATGTTAGGAGCGCTCAATTATGGAACATAACACCGGTACACAAGTAACTAGGGGCGGCAAGAGTGGAACAAAACACCAAGCAAAAGGCCAAGCCTTCCACCCTTTACCAAGTATATATGTGCATTAAATTAAATAGCAATAATATTGTGATATATCAAAAATATCCATGTTGGCACATGGAAACAATTTCACCTGCAACTAGCAACGCTATAAGAAGGGCTGAGCAAGCGGTAACATAACCAAACAATGGTTTGCTGGGATGTGGAGGGGTTAGAGGCTTATCATGGCATTTTAGGAGGCTTGGCAAACAAGTGGTAGGTAGCGAGACAGCGATAGAAACGAGACAACTAGCATGGCAATGATAGTAATGGTATCCAGGGAAATGGTCATCTTGCTGAGATCCCGCTTGGAAGAAGAGCGAATCCGTGAAGAAGACGAGCTAACGTAGTCGAACGAATCCTCACACTCCGAATGCTTTCGGAACTCTATCGAGAAGAAACAATCCAGAAACAACAATCAACACATGATAAACACCACAACAAATGCATGACATGATGCACAACAAGGATGAAGCATGTTATGCATGACATGGGAAAACACAACAATCAACTCCTACACATTAAGTGAAGTTCAATATGCAACGAGTTGCATATTGACGAAACTCCACGTTCGATTTATTTACTTCACTCTCGTTAGGTACACAACAATATTAAATGTTATTACACATGTCAAGAGGTGAAGCATAATGAAACTACACTATCTAGGCATCTTAAATGAGGTCGGAAACAACATATAGCATTTCCGAAACGACCTCATGAGTTAATTTCGAAACTGGTCCAGATCTAAACTAACCATGTTTTATATTTAATAAACAGCAAAGCAGAATGCACCATGTGATTCTACTCATCATGCTAGTCGATTTACATATATAGATCATTTAAAACGAAGCTACGGCCTAAAAGATATGACCATCACAAGATTATATGCCATGAATGCAAAATGCATGAAAATGACAACCACAAACATTTCAAGACATGTATGCAGCAAGGTATTATGAAACTACATGGAATTCTAGTCAAGTTTCATATATGGCATGTTTAAAACGGAGCTGCGGTTCAACCACAACAACCAACCCAAGTTTTATTTAAAATCTGCCCAAAACAGCAACATAGCATATTGCACACATGAAAACAACAAGCTACAAGATTCTAAAATGCACAAACTAAGCATGGGGCAGTAGCATATAGCACACAATTCATTTCATCTTCACATATCATACTCAAAAGAGTCATGGATCACATGGTACGAAGCTCACAACATGGCAACAAAATATAGCAGATTAGGACTTAGTGAAAATAACAGGTTTTTGCATAGCAGATTTCCATGGAGGCATATTGGCAGCAGTAAAACTATATGCTACAGATTATATATTGGCATGAAACATAACAGCATGGTAGTAGACATGATGCACCACAATTCATTCCATGGTGGCAAGGTCTAATTATGCATAGAATCATGGCTAGCATCAACACAATACGGCATTATGAAGAAAACAGATTCTCAGACTTAGTGAAAATTAGAGTAGACATGTGCAGCAGTTTTTTAATAGATTGACATATTGAACAACAGAATTAATTATGATGCTAAACCTATTCATGCAAACTATTGGCACAACATGTTAGGCAACAACATGCTTAACAAAAGACTCCTTGGGAGCAACCACAAAAGACTCCTAGATCAATAGGAAATCACATGGCAACATGGCAACAAAATAACAGTTTCAGACTTAGAAATATTTTGGACCCTCAAAACAGCAGTATTTTATAGCATATTGGCAACAAGAAAATAACACCTAAACATGCATTTCTATAGCAACCAAAAATACCAGGGCCTAACACACATGTCCAAGGGCATATCTCATGTTTGCAACTATTCCAAAATATGCATGGATTAATTCACACGAATTAAACAAAAGGGCATCATAGCTAAAATGACATGCACACAAAAATGCTCAAATGACAAAACTAATTGCGTTGATAAATCCTATGGATTTTTCTACCCCACAATCATATATAATATGCATAGGTTCATGTAGGAAAATATGTCACAATTAATTAGGCAAGTTTATGGCATAAACCTATTAGCAAAGTTATGTATGCAAAATAAATGCAACCAACACATGAAATATTTTAGCATGCATGAAAAGGGCCTAATATAATGCTACACATTTTTTATGCAAGGTTTGATTAATTCGGATGCACGCTTAAATATTAATGCACGATGCAATTCATGACATTTATGAGAAATACAAGAAAACAGCAAGTTAAACATTTTAAACATGCATGAAAATTGGATATTGTGATTCTACATGAAATTCTAATAATTTTACATATATATACAATATGTTAATCCGATGCACGGGTATTTTTATATGAGCAATGCAATTTAATGGTTTTTCTGAAAATACTGAAAAGCCTGAATATTTGACAAATTCGCATGGACAGAAAAAAAAAACCATCGGGCCGAATCTACAGCAGGGCTGAAACAGTGCATGGGCGGCAGGAAGCTATATGGTGCACATGGGCGAGGGACAGGGCAGGGCGTCACCTTAGTGGGCCTCGGGCCCATGCGTTCGAGGAGGCCAGGCTGGGCCGGCGGCTGGCTCCAGTGGGGCCCACGCGAGCGCCTGGCCGCTCGCTCGCTCGGCAGAGCTCGAGAAGTGGCCATGGCGGCGCTGCACCTCTTGAGGAGGCGGGCCGGCGCGGACCCGGCAGCGCGGGCGAGGCCGGAGGTCGGGGATATGGCGGATCCGGCTAGGGATGGGTCGCGGCGGCCGGATCGGTGCCGTAGAGGTCAGGGCTGAGGAAGGTTTCGGTGACCTCATCTGCAGGGCATGGGCACCATGGGGGTTAGAGAGAGAAGATTAGGGAGAGGAGGAAGAGAAAGAGAGGGAGGAGGAGATCCGACGGGTCGACCTGGTGGGCAGCGCGGCCACCGGTCTCCGGCGGGGCCGGTTGCGAGCGACGATGCTTGGCTGCAGCGCGCCATGGGGGTCGAGGAAGCCCCTGTGGTCGCAGACGCGTGCAGCGGCGGCGGTTCGGTCCCTGCAGTCGGGCGGACATGTCCGGCTATGGGCAGACAATGTCCGGGCGGAGCTGGAAGACGAAATCTGAGCCCCAGATTTCATATTTGAGGGCCAGATTTGGCTTGGGGGCTAGTTTTTCGGGATTGGGAAGAGGTGAAGCTAGAAGGTGGGGTTTTCTAGGGGGGTGGCTGCAATTTGGCAAGAGGGAAACCCTAGAGAGTGAGAGGAGTCTCTCCATGGGGTGGTTTTATTTAGGGAATGCACTAGGTGGGTTGGATCTCGTCCGTCCGTTCGTGATCCGATGGCCACGAACGGAGGGCAGGCTAGTGGGCTTTGGGCTGTGTAGAATGCCTTGGGCGGAGAAGAGAGGGAAGATTTGCGGCCCGGCATTGCGTTTTAAAACACCGAAACGACCGATAAATAACAGATGACGGCGACGCTACCGTTGAACGTTGGGGTATCAACCGACCTCTGCGACGAAATTTGGCAGGCAGTCTACCGAGAATAAAACAAGACTGCTCGCCAACTTTCGACCTAATCTGAGAATATTTTTCATGCACTTTTAAAAACAATATTTTTTGATGCCGCGGGCGCGTGCGTGTGTGGTTGGTCTCGAAACGGTCGACAACACGAATGGAGAGAACCGGCAACTACGAACGGATGCAAGTTTTCAAAAATGAGTGATGATGCTATGCAAGATGATGCGAATGATGCGATGGTGAATGCGACAATAGAAGGAATCACATGACGAGAATGGAAAACAACGGGAATTTTCTGGAGTGTCGGTCCCGGGCTGTTACAACTCTCCTCCACTTACAAGAGATCTCGACCCGAGATCTTAGAATGAGAAGGGGAAGAGGAAGACGAAAGGAAGAGATAAAGCTTAGTTGCTTCTTTGACAAACGAGTGAAACCATAGAAACATGAAGGTTGGAAGAGATGAAGAATGATATGAGAAACAAGCAAGAATCCAAAAGAAATTTCGGCAGCACTTCGGTAGGATAGAGAGGCAAAATTTGATAAGATGGAGAGAACTTGAAAAGAGAAAACAACACTCCAGTTAAAAGATAAGCAAGGAATGAACATGATCTTGACAAAACAAGATGACGGTTTGAAGGGAGCAACATCACCACGCCTCCGGCACAGAGAATAGAAACTAGATCGTTGAAAGAAAAGAACGGAGAAGGAAATGACAACTTCTACCACCAATGAATTGAAAGCATCCTTACAAAGAATGGTTGAACGGAGTTGTTGGAGATCCAACAACGAAAAGAGAACTTATTGTGGGCTTATGGAAAACATCTCAAAATTATGAGGTGACAACCGGCCACTAACGGAAACAATTGGTTTCGTTGAGACCACGAAGAGATGAAAACTTCTTTCACCAAGAGGAGGAGAAAACTTGGATCATGATAAGCACCACGATAGCAACAATCCTTAGGAAACGCTTTAGGTGAAATCCAATCCAAGATAATTCCAAGGAAGAAATGATGGGTTTAAATATCTCATTCTTGACAAATACTCCTCGAGACTCCTCATAATCAAGAATGTTATAACACCATCTCAAAAGATAAGGGAGAAGAATTGCATTTTGAAATGCAATATAAGAATACTTGAGGACCTCCAACAAAATCTTGAAGACCACTTGAGAATGAGAGAAATCTTGATGAAACACCATGAAGAATTTCTTGGAGAACACCGGAATGGAAGGATGATAGAAAAGAATTGAAGGTTGAAAAGAATAAGATTATGACCTCCAAGATTAAATGAAGCTTCATGACGAGATGCTTGTGAAAACATGGAACTCCGGAAAAGTAAAAGATGAACAACTTAGAACCAAGAATTGATATCATGAACAACTCCGGAAGAAGGATTGAAATCATCATTATAAAACAGGAATAAGAATTATGTTATGCTTATCCTTCATCAAGTTAAATTGATGACAAGCAACGGATTATGCGTACTACTTATTCTTCTTGATAAGATTGAAGAGAGATCTTGCACACTTGTAGAAGTCTTGAGCGAGAGCACCGGAATAATTGAGAGACGAACGGAGAGACAACAATTGAGAAGAATTGGAGAACGAAAGCTGAAAGCTGAGAACGAAGAAATCTTCTAAATTGATGGCCTTCGGAGGAAAGAGAATGAAAACAACTCGGAATGCTCCAGATAGATATGGAAGGAATTTTCTCATGATCGAAACAATTAGAGATGATAGCACGAAGTTGAGACCATGAATCTCCGAGAATGGAACAAGATTTAAGAGAAACTCTCCTTCGGTCTTGAATGTTGAGAATGATGATGAGAAACACCACCAAGAATTACTTCGACACTCCGGAACAATAAAACGAAAAGGTTGAGCCAATGACGAAAATTAATTCGAAGTGATCTTGGAGAAGGAATATGATTGATGAAAATCATTCTTACGTCATATTTCAAAAGAACTTGAAGACATCTCCGAAAAAGATTAGAAGAGCCAGGTAAGATCCTGGGGCATAAACCTGTAGGTTATGAGCCCACTCAAAGATATCACCATTGAAGCAATTGCTTAGGAAGAGAGATTGCACCGGTACAACGAAAACTGGATGAGGTGAGAACCTCAAAATGATTAGACGGGATTGGAGAGAAACAGAAGTCTTCTAAGATATCTTCAGCACTCCGGGCAGAATAATGAGAGACGAATAGAGAAGAAAGGCTGGAATAGAATTTCCACATGAAAAACATTTAACGAATGAAAAGAATATGATGAACACCGAAAGCTTGAATTGAATCCACCGGCAAAGAAAACAAGAACGAAGAATGATGAACTTGAAGCTCCTGCGCATCTTCACAACGAATCACCGGATACATCACGGAAGAGAAGATAGCGGAAGCATCACATGAATAGAAAAGACACTTGAATGAGAATTTGATCATTGAAGAAAAGGGCGGGAGGGTGGGAAAAACAAAGACAGCTTGAGACAGATGAGACAAACTCCGGGAAAAGGAAAGATGAGGATACATCTTGCAAATATTAGAAGGGATGAATTATCTTGATGAGAAACACACCGGTTGGGAAAGATATGAAATCACCACTTGACATCGAAGCAACTCGAATTACCATACTCTAACACAACCAAAGGATAAGGCTTTCTAATTAAGCCAGAAACAAATACAAACCCATTTGCATTTGTTGGAAGGATAATCCTAGGTAAACTACTTGAATTCCCACCTGAGAATTTCCGAAGTCTTTCTTGTTTATGCGATTCGGGTTGCGGACCCAGGAACGTACCCAAGGTAATCAGGTACAACTGCACCCGCAACCTTCCACACCATAATCCAAGAAACTCCGCAAACTCGTCTACCTCAGACACTCGAAAACACAACGATACTAAACATGGCAGTACCCTGGACGCTCTCCCCAGTACTGGCTGACTCCAAACTTATCTCACCATGAAAAGTATTGAAGCAATTTCCAACATCCTCCGTCCTAAGATACTAAGGAAACTGAATGATAAGGATGTGCAAAAATCCCTCAGAGCTCTACTCCTCGATAACCAGAGGCACCAAGACAGAATTCCTTCACATCGGCATCATATAGTTTCCAAAATACCCGCGTGATCCTAAAACAAATTTGAGCGACAAGAGGAGTAGAATCAAAATTCCTAAGTCGAATACCTCACCAGAGCATAGAAGAGGAGTAAAATAAACCTACTCTCCGATATATAACTAGACTCAAAATAGTTTTTCACTAGACTCGACTCGGCCAAAGTTCGATCAATCAAGGGGGCTCCTAGGTCGGAACCTGGCTCTGATACCAACTTGTAACCCCCAAGATGCGATCATATCCTTATTTTGGCACGAGGGCCTCGACAGGGATAGAAGCGCATCTTGTCGTTTTGCAAGAATGGATATCATTACAAGTACATGTAAAGAAGAGATGAGTATACGGAATTGGCTTACACTCGCCACAAGCTACATCAATATCACATCAATACAACAACATGATCAAACATCATACAGAAGAGCAGGGTCCGACTACGGACGAAAACAAACGATAAAATGACATCCATCCTTGCTATCCCAGGCTGCCGCCTGGAACCCATCCTAGATCGATGATGAAGAAGAAGAAGAACTCCAAATCAAAACAAGAATCGCGCTCACGTCAAACCATCACATTACCTGTGCATACAACTGTTGTTGTAGTAATCTGTGAGCCATAGGGACTCAGCAATCTCATTTCCAAGGGTATAAAGACTATTAAAGCTTAATGGGTGAGGTATGGTTAAGTGGTGAGGCTGCAGCAAGCACTAAGCATTTATTTGAGTGGCTAACTTGCGAGTACAAGAATAAAGGGGGATGATTGTCGAATAAACGGACGTGATCTAGTAATGATCTCTAAGATATCCTGAACACCTACTTACGTCAATCATAACCCCACCGTGTTCTCTCTCGGATAAGGACTCACGAGAAGAGACAGTCACGGTTACGCACACGGTTGGTGTACTTTATTTGAGTTTACTTCAAGTTTGCTATGACCGGGTGTTAAACAAAGTTTCCAAGTTGCCACGTAACCGCGGGCATGGCTTTCCAAAAGATTTTAACCCTGCAGGGGTGCTCCAACTCATCCATCACAAACTAACCACTCGCCGCGGGAATAACCTCGACCACGAATCTCGTGATCTTCCTAGGCAATTCCACTGGAAAACCGTAACCTCGAGATAGCCCGAAGTATTCTCGGAATTCCTCGCACAAGACGTTCGAATAAGGTAAAACAAATCCAGCAAGGCCGCCCGGCATGTCGACAATCCCGATAGGAGCCGCGTATCTCGTTCTCAGGACACGACGGATGAGCGATGGTTACCATGCCAATCATCGAGTTGCCCCGGGTAGCGTTAATAAGCTGCTCTGGGTTGGACCAACACTCATGAGGAGCACTGGCCCGGGTTGTTGATTAAATTATCCGCGGGTGCCGGCGGGTCCCTGTGCAATTTTAGTTGTTATTAGGCAAATGTAGTACCAATGTTGGGCCTTGCCAGACAAGTTTTACCCTAAAACGAAAATCAAGGGGGTCCCCATAACAACCCCGAGCATGTTAGGAGCGCTCAATTATGGAACATAACACCGGTACACAAGTAACTAGGGGCGGCAAGAGTGGAACAAAACACCGAGCGAAAGGCCAAGCCTTCCACCCTTTACCAAGTATATATGTGCATTAAATTAAATAGCAATAGTATTGTGATATATCAAAAATATCCATGTTGGCACATGGAAACAATTGCACCTGCAACTAGCAACGCTATAAGAAGGGTTGAGCAAGCGGTAACATAGCCAAACAATGGTTTGCTGGGATGTGGAGGGGTTAGAGGCTTATCATGGCATTTTAGGAGGCTTGGCAAACAAGTGGTAGGTAGCGAGACAGCGATAGAAACGATACAACTAGCATGGCAATGATAGTAATGGTATCTAGGGAAATGGTCATCTTGCCTGAGATCCCGCTTGGAAGAGGAGCGAATCCGTGAGCAAGACGAGCCAACGTAGTCGAACGAATCCTCACACTCCGAACGCTTTTGGAACTCTATCGAGAAGAAACAATCCAGAAACAACAATCAACACATGATAAACACCACACAAAATGCATGACATGATGCACAACAAGGATGATGCATGTTATGCATGACATGCGAAAACACAACAATCAACTCCTACACACTAAGTGAAGTTCAATATGCAACGAGTTGCATATTGACGAAACTCCACGTTCGAATTATTTAGTTCACTCTCGTTAGGTACACAACAATATTAAATGTTATTACACATGCCAATGGTGAAGCATAATGAAACTACACTATCTAGGCATCTTAAATGAGGTCGGAAACAACATATAGCATTTCCAAAATGACCTCGTGAGTTAATTTCGAAACTGGTCCAGATCTGAACTAACCATGTTTCATATTTGTTAAACAGCAAAACAAAATGCACCATGTGATTCTACTCATCATGCTAGTCGATTTACATATATAGATCATTTAAAACGGAGCTAGAGCCTAAAAGATATGACCATCACAAGATTATATGCCATGAATGCAAAATGCATGAAAATGACAACCACAAACATTTCAAAACATGGATGCAGCAAGATATTATGAAACTACATGTAATTCTAGTCAAGTTTCATATATGGCATGTTTAAAACGGAGCTGCGGTTCAACCACAACAACCAACACAAGTTTTATTTAAAATCTGCCCAAAACAGCAACATAGCATATTGAACACATGAAAACAACAAGCTACAAGATTCTAAAATGCACAAACTAAGAATGGGGCAGTAGCATATAACACACAATTCATTTCATCTTCACATGTCATACTCAAAAGAGTCATGGATCACATGGTACGAAGCTCACAACATGGCAACAAAATATGGCAGATTAGGACTTAGTGAAAATAACAGGTTTTTGCATAGCAGATTTTCATGGAGGCATATTGGCAGCAGTAAAACTATATGCTACAGGTTATATATTGGCATGAAACTTAACAACATGGTAGTAGACATGATGCACCACAATTCATTCCATGGTGGCAAGGTCTAATTATGCAAAGAATCATGGCTAGCATCAACACAATATGGCATTATGAAGAAATCAGATTCTCAGACTTGGTGAAAATTAGAGTAGACATGTGCAGCAGTTTTTTAATAGATTGACATATTGAACAACAGAATTAATTATGATGCTAAACCTATTCATGCAAACTATTGGCACAACATGTTAGGCAACAACATGCTTAACAAAAGACTCCTTGGGAGCAACCACAAAAGACTCCTAGATCAATAGGAAATCACATGGCAACATGGCAACAAAATAACAGTTTCATACTTAGAAATATTTTGGACCCTCAAAACAGCAGTATTTTATAGCATATTGGCAACAAGGAAATAACACCTAAACATGCATTTCTATAGCAACCAAAAATACTAGGGCCTAACACACATGTCGAAGGGCATATCTCATGTTTGCAACTATTCCAAAATATGCATGGATTCATTCACATGAATTAAACAAAAGGGCATCATAGCTAAAATGACATGCACACAAAAATGCTCAAATGACAAAACTAATTGCGCTGATAAATCCTATGGATTTTTCTACCCCACAATCATATATAATATGCATAGGTTCATGTAGGAAAATATGTCACAATTAATTAGGCAAGTTTCTGGCATAAACTTGTTAGCAAAGTTATGTATGCAAAATAAATGCAACCAACACATGAAATATTTTTAGCATGCGTGAAAAGGGCCTAATATAATGCTACACATTTTACATGCAAGGTTTGATTAATTCGGATGCACGCTTAATATTAATGCACGATGCAATTCATGACATTTATGCGAAATACAAGAAAACAGCAAGTTAAACATTTTAAACATGCATGAAAATTGGATATTGCGATTCTACACGAAATTCTATTCATTTTACATATATATACAATATTTTAATCCGATGCACGGGTATTTTTATATGAGCAATGCAATTTAATGGTTTTTCTAAAAATACTGAAAATCCTGAATATTTGACAAATTCGCATGGACAGAAAAAAAAAACCATCGGGCCGAATCTACAGCAGGGCCGAAACAGTGCATGGGCGGCAGGAAGCTATACGGTGCACATGGGCGAGGGACAGGGCAGGGCGTCACCTTAGTGGGCCTCGGGCCCATGCGTTGGAGGAGGCCAGGCTGGGCCGGCGGCTGGCTCCAGTGGGGCCCACGCGAGCGCCTGGCTCGCCCGCTCGCTCGCTTGGCAGAGCTCGAGCAGCGGCCATGGCGGCGCTGCACCTCTTGAGGAGGCGGACCGGCGCGGACCCGGCAGCGCGGGCGAGGCCGGAGGTCGGGGATGGGACGGATCCGGCCAGGGATGGGTCGCGGCGGCCGGATCGGTGCCATAGAGGTCGGGGCTGAGGAAGGTTTCGGTGACCTCATCTGCAGGGCATGGGCACCATGGGGGTTAGAGAGAGAAGATTAGGGAGAGGAGGAAGAGAAAGAGAGGGAGGAGGAGATCCGACGGGTCGACCTGGTGGGCAGCGCGGCCACCGGTCTCCGGCGGGGCCGGTTGTGAGCGACGATGCTTGGCTGCAGGGCACCATAGGGGTCGAGGAAGCCCCTGTGGTCGCGGATCTGTCCAGCGGCGGCGGTTCGGTCCCTGCGGTCGGGCGGACAATGCCCGGGCGGAGCTGGAAGACGAAATCTGAGCCCCATATTTCAGATCTGGGGGCCAGATTTGGCTTCGGGGCTAGGGTTTCGGGATTGGGAACAGGTGAAGCTAGAAGGTGGGGTTTTCTAGGGGGGTGGCTGCAATTTGGCAAGAGTGAAACCCTAGAGAGTGAGAGGAGTCTCTCCATGGGCTGGTTTTATATAGGGAATGCAATAGGTGGGTTGGATCTCGTCCGTCCGTTCGTCATCCGATGGCCACAAACGGAGGGCAGGCTAGTGGGCTTTGGGCTGTGTAGAATGCCTTTGGCGGAGAAGAGAGGCAAGATTTGCGGTCCAGCATTGCGTTTTAAAACACCGAAACGACCGATAAATAACACATGACGGCGACGCTACCGTTAAATGTTGGGGTATCAAACGACCTCTGATTGTGAAATTTGGCAGGCAGTCTACCGAGAATAAAACAAGACCGCTCGCCAACTTTTGACCTAATCCGAGAATATTTTTCATGCACTTTTAAAAATAATATTTTTTGATGCCGCGGGCGCGTGCGTGTGTGGTTGGTCTCGAAACGGTCGACGACACGAACGGAGAGAACCGCCAACTACGAATGGATGCAAGTTTTCAAAAACGAGTGACAATGCTATGCAAGATGATGCGAATGATGCGATGATGAATGCGACAATGGAACGAATCACATGACAAGAATGGAAAACAACGGGAATCTTCTGGAGCGTCGGTCCCGGGCTGTTACAACTCTCCTCCACTTACAAGAGATCTCGACCCGAGATATTAGAATGAGAAGGGGAAGAGGAAGACGAAAGGAAGAGATAAAGCTTAGTTGCTGCTTTGACAAACGAGTGAAACCATAGAAACATGAAGGTTGGAAGAGATGAAGAATGATATGAGAAACAAGCAAGAATTCAAAAGAAATTTCGGCAGCACTTTGGTAGGATAGAGAGGCAAAATTTGATAAGATGTAGAGAACTTGAAAAGAGAAAACAACACTCCGGTTAAAAGATAAGTAAGGAATGAACATGATCTTGAACTAACAAGATGACGGTTCCAAGGGAGCAACATCACCATGCCTACGGAACAGAGAATAGAAACTAGATCGTTGAAAGAAAAGAATGGAGAAAGAAATGACAACTTCTACCACCAATGAATTGAAAGCATCCTTACAAAGAATGGTTGAACGGAGTTGTTGGAGATCCAACAACGAAAAGAGAACTTGTTGTGGGCTTATGGAAAACATCTCAAAATTATGAGGTGACAACCGGCCACTAACGGAAACAATTGGTTTTGTTGAGACCACGAAGAGATGAAAACGTCTTTCACCAAGAGGAGGAGAAAACTTGGATCATGATAAGCACCACGATAGCAACAATCCTTAGGAAACGCTTTAGGTGAAATCCAATCCAAGATCATTCCAAGGAAGAAATGATGGGTTTAAATATCTCATTCTTGACAAAGACTCCTCGAGACTCCTCATAATCAAGAATGTTATAACACCATCTCAAAAGATAAGGGAGAAGAATTGCATTTTAAAATGCAAGATAAGAATACTTGAGGACCTCTAACAAAATCTTGAAGAACACTTGAGAATGAGAGAATTCTTGATGAAACACCATGAAGAATTTCTTGGAGAACACCGGAATGGAAGGATGATAGAAAAGAATTGAAGGTTGAAAAGAATAAGATTATGACCTCCAAGATTAAATGAAGCTTCATGACGAGATGCTTGAGAAAACATGGAACTCTGAAAAAGTAAAAGATAAACATCTTACAACCAAGAATTGATATCATGAACAACTCCGGAAGAAGGATTGAAATCATCTTTATAAAACAGGAATAAGAATTATGTTATGCTTATCCTTCATCAAGTTAAATTGATGACAAGCAACGGATTATGCGTACTACTTATTCTTCTTGATAAGATTGAAGAGAGATCTTGCACACTTGTAGAAGTCTTGAGCGAGAGCACCGGAATAATTGAGATACGAACGGAGAGACAACAATTGAGAAGAATTGGAGAACGAAAGCTGAAAGCTGAGAACGAAGAAATCTTCTGAATTGATGGCCTTCGGAGGATCGAGAATGAAAACAATTCGGAATGCTCCAGATAGATATGGAAGGAATTTTCTCATGATCGAAACAATTAGAGATGATAGCACGAAGCTGAGACCATGAATCTCCGAGAATGGAACAAGATTTAAGAGAAACTCTCCTTCGGTCTTCAATGTTGAGAATGATGACGAGAAACACCACCAAGAATTACTTCGACACTCGGGAACAATAAAACAAAAAGGTTGAGCCACTGACGAAATTTAATTCGAAGTGATCTTGGAGAAGGAATATGACTGATGAAAATCATTCTTACGTCATATTTGAAAAGAACTTGAGGACATCTCCAGAAAAGATTAGAAGAGCCAGGTAAGATCCTGGGGGGGAACCTATGGGTTATGAGCCCACTCAAAGAGATCACCGTTGAAGCAATTCCTTAGGAAGAGAGAATGCACCGGTACAAAGAAAACTTGATGAGGTGAGAACCTCGAAATGATTAGACAAGATTGGAGAGAAACATGAGTCTTCTAAGATATCTTCAGCACTCCGGGCAGAATAATGAGAGACGAATAGAGAAGAAAGGCTGGGATAGAATTTCCACATGAAAAACATTTAACGAATGAAAAGAATATGATGAACACCGAAAGCTTGAATTGAATCCACCGGGAAAGAAAACAAGAACGAAGAATGATGAACTTGAAGCTCCTGTGCATCTTCACAACGAATCACCGGATACATCACGGAAGAGAAGATAGCGGAAGCATCACATGAATAGAAAAGACACTTGAATGAGAATTTGATCATTGAGGAAAAGGGCGGGAGGGTGGGAAAAACAAAGACAACTTGAGACAGATGAGACAAACTCCGGGAAAAGGAAAGATGAGGATACATCTTGCAAATACTAGAAGGGATGAATTATCTTGATGAGAAACACATCGGTTGGGAAAGATATGAAATCACCACTTGACATCGAAGCAACTCGAATTACCATACTCTAACACAACCAAAGGATAAGGCTTTCAAATTAAGCCAGAAACAAATACAAACCCATTTGCATTTGTTGGAAGGATAATCCTAGGTAAACTACTTGAATTCCCACCTGAGAATTTCCGAAGTCTTTCTTGTTTATGCGATTCGGGTTGCGGACCCAGGAACGTACCCAAGGTAATCAGCTACAACTGCACCCGCAACCTTCCACACCATAATCCAAGAAACTCCGCAAACTCGTCTACCTCAGACACTCGAAAACACAAGGATACTAAACATGGAAGTACCCTGGACGCTCTCCCCAGTACTGGGTGACTCCAAACTTATCTCGCCACGAAAAGT
The DNA here is from genome assembly GCA_039707655.1 of Elymus sibiricus. NCBI lineage: Eukaryota > Viridiplantae > Streptophyta > Magnoliopsida > Poales > Poaceae > Elymus > Elymus sibiricus. The sequence goes on along the minus strand of CM077663.1, from coordinate 95,825,964 downwards.
ATTGAAGCAATTTCGAACATCCTCCGTCCTGAGATACTAAGGAAACTGAATAATAACGATGTGCAAAAATCCCTCGGAGCTCTACTCCTCGATAACAAAAGGCACCAAGACAGAATTCCTTCACATCGGCATCATATAGTTTCCAAAATACCCGCGTGATCCTAAAAAAAATTGAGCGAGAAGAGGAGTAGAATCAAAATTCCTAAGTCGAATACCTCACCAGAGCATAGAAGAGGAGTAAAAGAAACCTACTCTCCGATATATGACAAGACTCAAAATAGTTTTTCACTAGACTCGACTCGGCCAAAGTTCGATCAATCAAGGGGGATCCTAGGTCGGAACCTGGCTCTGATACCAACTTGTAACCCCCAAGATACGATCATATCCTTATTTTGGCACGAGGGCCTCGACAGGGATAGAAGCGCATCTCGTCGTTTTGCAAGAATGTTTATCATTACAAGTACATGTAAAGAAGAGATGAGTATACGGAATTGGCTTACACTCGCCACAAGCTACATCAATATCACATCAATACAACAACATATCCAAACATCATACAGAAGAATAGGGTCCGACTACAGACGAAAACAAACGATAAAATGACATCCATCCTTGCTATCCCAGGCTATCGCCCGGAACCCATCCTAGATCGATGAAGAAGAAGAAGAAGAACTCCAAATCAAAACAAGCATCGCGCTCACGTCAAACCATCGCATTACCTATACATGCAACTGTTGTTGTAGTAATCTGTGAGCCACAGGGACTCAGCACTCTCATTTCCAAGGGTATCAAGACTATTAAAGCTTAATGGGTGAGGTATGGTTAAGTGGTGAGGCTGCAGTAAGCACTAAGCATTTATTTGAGTGGCTAACTTGCGAGTACAAGAATAAAGGGGGATGATTGTCGAATAAACGGGCGTGATCTAGTAATGATCTCTAAGAGATCCTGAACACCTACTTACGTCAATCATAACGCCACCATGTTCTCTCTCGGATAAGGACTCACGAGAAGAGACAGTCACGGTTACGCACACGGTCGGTGTATTTTATTTGAGTTTACTTCAAGTTTGCTATGACCGGGTGTTAAACAAATTTCCAAGTTGCCACGTAACCGCGGGCATGGCTTTCCGAAAGATTTAACCCTGCAGGGGTGCTCCAACTCATCCATCACAAACTAACCACACGCCGCGGGAATAACCTCGACCATGAATCTCGTGATCTTCCTAGGCAATTCCACTGGAAAACCGTAACCTCGAGATAGCCCGAAGTATTCTCAGAATTCGTCGCACCAGACGTTCGAATCAGGTAAAACAAATCCAGCAAGGCCGCCCGGCGTGTCGACAATCCCGATAAGAGCCGCGTATCTCGTTCTCAGGACACGACGGATGATCGATGGTTACCACGCCAATCACCGAGTTGACCCGGGTAGTGTTAATAAGCTGCTCTGGGTTGGACCAACACTCATGAGGAGCACTGGCCCGGGTTGTTGATTAAATTTTCCGCGGGTGCCGGCGGGTCCCTATGCAATTTTAGTTGTTATTAGGCAAATGTAGTACCAATGTTGGGCCTTGCCAGACAAGTTTTATCCTAAAACGAAAATCAAGGGGGTCCCCATAACAACCCCGAGCATGTTAGGAGCGCTCAATTATGGAACATAACACCGGTACACAAGTAACTAGGGGCGGCAAGAGTGGAACAAAACACCGAGCGAAAGGCCAAGCCTTCCACCCTTTACCAAGTATATATGTGCATTAAATTAAATAGCAATATATTCTGATATATCAAAAATATCCATGTTGGCACATGGAAGCAATTGCACCTGCAACTAGCAATGCTATAAGAAGGGTTGAGCAAGCGGTAACATAGCCAAACAATGGTTTGCTGGGATGTGGAGGGGTTAGAGGCTTATCATGGCATTTTAGGAGGCTTGGCAAACAAGTGGTAGGTAGCGATACAGCGATAGAAATAAGACAACTAGCATGGCAGTGATAGTAATCGTATCCAGGGAAATGGTCATCTTGCATGAGATCCCGCTTGGAAGAAGAGCGAATCCGTGAAGAAGACGAGCCAACGTAGTCGAACGAATCCTCACACTACGAACGCTTTTGGAACTCTATCGAGAAGAAACAATCCGGAAACAACAATCAACACATGATAAACACCACAACAAATGCATGACATGATGCACAACAAGGATGATGCATGTTATGCATGACATGGGAAAACACAACAATCAACTCCTACACATTAAGTGAAGTTCAATATGCAACGAGTTGCATATTGATAAAACTCCACGTTCGAATTATTTAGTTCACTCTCGTTAGGTACACAACAATATTAAATGTTATTACACATGGCAAGAGGTGAAGCATAATGAAACTACACTATCTAGGCATCTTAAATGAGGTCGGAAACAACATATAGCATTTCCGAAACGACCTCATGAGTTAATTTCGAAACAGGTCCAGATCTGAACTAACCATGTTTTATATTTGTTAAACAGAAAAACAAAATGCACCATGTGATTCTACTCGTCAAGCTAGTCTATTTACATATATAGATCATTTAAACGAGCTACGGCCTAAAAGATATGACCATCACAAGATTATATGCCATGAATGCAAAATGCATGAAAATGACAACCACAAACATTTCAAAACATGGATGCAGCAAGATATTATGAAACTACATGTAATTCTAGTCAAGTTTCATATATGGCATGTTTAAAACGGAGCTGCGGTTCAACAACAACAACCAACACAAGTTTTATTTAAAATCTGTCCAAAACAGCAACATAGCATATTGCACACATGAAAACAACAAGCTACAAGATTCTAAAATGCACAAACTAAGCATGGGTCGGTATCGTATAACACACACTTCATTTCATCTTCACATATCATACTCAAAAGAGTCACGGATCACATGGTACGAAGCCCACAACATGGCAACAAAATATAGCAGATTAGGACTTAGTGAAAATAACAGGTTTTTGCATAGAAGATTTTCATGGAGGCATATTGGCAGCAGTAAAACTATATGCTACAGGTTATATATTGGCATGAAACTTAACAGCATGGTAGTAGACATGATGCACCACAATTCATTCAATGGTGGCAAGGTCTAATTATGCATAGAATCATGGCTAGCATCAACACAATATGGCATTATGAAGAAAACAGATTCCCAGACTTGGTGAAAATTAGAGTAGACATGTGCAGCAGTTTTTTAATAGATTGACATATTGAACAACAGAATTAATTATGATGTTAAACCTATTCATGCAAACTATTGGCACAACATGATAGGCAACAACATGCTTAACAAAAGACTCCTTGGGAGCAACCACAAAAGACTCCTAGATCAATAGCAAATCACATGGAAACATGGCAATAAAATAACAGTTTCAGACTTAGAAATATTTTGGACCCTCAAAACAGCAGTATTTTATAGCATATTGGCAACAAGGAAATAACACCTAAACATGCATTTCTATAGCAACCAAAAATACCAGGGCCTAACACACATGTCCAAGGGCATATCTCATGTTTGCAACTATTCCAAAATATGCATGGATTAATTCACACGAATTAAACAAAAGGGCATCATAGCTAAAATGACATGCACACAAAAATGCTCAAATGACAAAACTAATTGCGCTGATAAATCCTATGGATTTTTCTACCCCACAATCATATATAATATGCATAGGTTCATGTAGGAAAATATGTCACAATTAATTAGCTAAGTTTATGGCATAAACCTATTGGCAAAGTTATGTATGCAAAATAAATCCAACCAACACATGAAATATTTTTAGCATGCATGAAAAGGGCCTAATATAATGCTACACATTTTACATGCAAGGTTTGATTAATTCGGATGCACGCTTAAATATTAATGCACGATGCAATTCATGACATTTATGCGAAATACAAGAAAACAGCAAGTTAAACATTTTAAACATGCATGAAAATTGGATATTGCGATTCTACACGAAATTCTAATCATTTTACATATATATACAATATTTTAATCCGATGCACGGGTATTTTTATATGAGCAATGCAATTTAATGGTTTTTCTAAAAATACTGAAAATCCTGAATATTTGACAAATTCCCTTGGAAAGAAAAAAACAACCATCGGGCCGAATCTACAGCAGGGCCGAAACAGTGCATGGGTGGCAGGAAGCTATACGGTGCACATGGGCGAGGGACAGGGCAGGGCCTCACCTTAGTGGGCCTCGGGCCCATGCGTTGGAGGAGGCCAGGCTGGGCCGGCGGCTGGCTCCAGCGGGGCCCATGCGAGCGCCTGGCTCGCCCGCTCGCTCGCTCGGCAGAGCTCGAGCAGCGGCCATGGCGGCGCTGCACCTCTTCAGGAGGCGGACCGACGCGGACCCGGCAGCGGGGGCGAGGCCGGAGGTCGGGGATGGGGCGGATCCGGCCAGGGATGGGTCGCGGCGGCCGGATCGGTGTCGTAGAGGTCGGCGCTGAGGAAGGTTTTGGTGACCTCATCTGTAGGGCATGGGCACCATGGGGGTTAGAGAGAGAAGATTAGGGAGAGGAGGAAGAGAAAGAGAGGGAGGAGGAGATCCGACGGGTCGACCTGGTGGGCAGCACGGCCACCGGTCTCCGGCGGGGCCGGTTGCGAGCGACGATGCTTGGCTGCAGGGCGCCATGGGGGTCGAGGAAGCCCCTGTGGTCGCGGACGCATCCAGCGGCGGCGGTTCGGTCCCTGCGGTCGGGCGGACATGTCCGGCTATGGGCGGACAATGTTCGGGCGGAGCTGGAAGACGAAATCTGTGCCCCAGATTTCATATCTGAGGGCCAGATTTGGCTTGGGGGCTAGGGTTTCGGGATTGGGAAGAGGTGAAGCTAGAAGGTGGGGTTTTCTAGGGGGTGGCTGCAATTTGGCAAGAGGGAAACCCTACAGAGTGAGAGGAGTCTCTCCATGGGGTGGTTTTATATAGGGAATGAACTAGGTGGGTTGGATCTCGTCCGTCCGTTCGTGATCCGATGGCCATGAACGGAGGGCAGGCTAGTGGGCTTTATGCTGTGTAGTATGCCTTGGGCGGAGAAGAGAGGGAAGATTTGCGGCCCGGCATTGCGTTTTAGAACACCGAAATGACCGATAAATAACAGATGACGGCGACACTACCGTTGAATGTTGGGGTATCAAACGACCTCTGATTGCGACGAAATTTGGCTGGCAGTCTACCGAGAATAAAACAAGACCGCTCGCCAACTTTCGACCTAATTCAAGAATATTTTTCACGCACTTTTAAAAATAATATTTTTTTTGATGCCGTGGGCGCGTGCGTGTGTGGTTGGTCTCGAAACGGTCGACGACACGAACGGAGAGAACCGGCAACTACGAACGGATGCAAATTTTCAAAAACGAGTGACGATGCTATGCAAGATGATGCGAATGATTCGATGATGAATGCGACAATAGAACGAATCACATGACGAGAATGGAAAACAACGGGAATCTTTTGGAGCGTCCGTCCCGGGCTGTTACACTGAGGAGGACCAAACAGAGGTGGAGGAGGAACCCAATACTTCTGCTACTTAGGAACCATCTGAGAGCTGGACGAAGAAGGGTGAGAGTCTCTAAAACGCTTCCTTGAATTCTCCACCCTGAGCTAGACTGCTTCAAACTTTAGAGCCAAGTTATAGAGGTGATCAAACTCACGAGGCTCGTGAAGGACGAGAGCAAGCTGAAGTTCATCCCTGAGGCCACCTCTGAACTGATAAATCTTGGACTTGTCATCAGGAACGTCTTGCTTAGCATAGCGGGCCAGATTCTGAAACTTAATGTTATACTGATAGACACACGACTTTCCTTGCTTCAAGTTCTTGAACTTCTCACGCATACCCACGACAAAGCTCGTCGGGATATGATGAGCTCTGAAGTCATGGCAGAAATCATCCCAACTGACTGCACGGTCACCTCTGGAATCCTTGTACTGTTGCCACTAATCTGCTGCCTGACCCTTGAGCTGGAAGGTCACAAACCTGACATAGTCCTCAGGCCTAACATTGTTGCAGTCGAAATGCTTGTTCATGTCACGAAGCCAATCGTTTGCATCAAGAGGCTGATCACAACAAGTGAAGGGCTTGGGTTGGTTTGCAAGGAACTAGTTCAGAGTTGCGAACTGCGGCTGATTATTGAAATTCCCTTGATGACCTTGATGTCCTTGATTCCTCTCTTGCAACAAATTGAGCAACATCTGAGTATTCGCATTGGTCGCGGCCATCAGAGCTTGCCAAGCTTCCGGAGGTGGAGGTGGGGGTGGTGGAGGGTTAGACTGCTCCCCCTCATCACAACCCGGATTCCCACGAGTTGCTGGAGCCATCCTGAAGATGGACATGAATATCAGCACACCATTGACAAAGATTATTGAAATAAGCTGAATCAAATGGCTTGATAGAAATTGCAACGGAATATCATCAATTGCATTCAAACTGCAAATTAGTAAGAACGCCTTCTACAGGATCGTGATAACATCATTAGATCTTGAAGCCACTTGAATAATACAACAAGGTATTGAGCTAAGATTTGCTTGGAACAAATGTATAACCCTCATACATCTAACAGAAGATGATCCTAGGTAACTACTAGAATTCCCACCTAAGAACTTCCGAAATCTTTGGTTATGCAATCGGGTCCACGAATACATGAAGTTAAATCCATCACTCAACTCCTAGCAGTAATACTACTCTCCAGTGTATCACATCCATCAACACACAACCAGAGGCCTCAGAAATTCATCTACCTCAGACCCTCGTAATCACAATGATACCAAGCATGGTAGTACATCTGGACGTTCTCCCCAGTACTGGGTGATGCCAAACTCCTCTTGCCACAAATAGTATTGAAGCAATTTCGAACATCCTCCGTCCTGAGATACTAAGGAAAATTAATGATAACGATGTGGCCAGAATTCCCTGGAGCTCTACTCCCCGGAACAAAGTCAATTCAGACAGGAGGCACCAAGAACAAAATTCCGTCACATCGACATCATATAGTTTCCAAACTATCCGCGTGACCTAAAAAAATTGACTGAGAAGAGGGTAGAATTAAAATTCCTAAGTCAGAATTCCTCACCAGAGTATAGAAGAGGAGTAAAAGAATCCTACTCTCCGATATAACTAGACTCAAAATAGTTTTTCACTAGACTCGACTCGGCCAAGTTCGATCAAGCAAGGGGCTCCTATGGTCGGTATGGCTCTGATTACCAACTTGTAATGACCAAGATGCGGTACTATCCCAATTAAGGCTCGAGGACCTCGATGGGGATAGAAGCGCATCTCGGCGTTTAGCAAGTACAGAAATCATTGCAATACATGTAAATAGGAGATGAGTATAAGAGTTGGCTTACACTCGCCACAAACTAGATTACAAATCCACATAATCATTCATACAATCATCCAAAAGACAGGGTCCGACTACGGACGAAATCAAACGATAAAGCAATGAAACTCTCTTGCTAGCCCAGGAATACAACCAAGAAGCTCCCCTACTCATCCGGATATGTCACGTACATACGCCCACGTTCTTCAGCGTACTCCCACTAGAGCTGGGGTGCATCAACGGGATCGATATCATCAGTACATGTACATGTAGTGTTGTAGTAATATGTGAGCCACGGGGACTCAGCAATCTCATATCCCGGGTACAGAGACTATGTAAGCCAATGGGTGAGGAATGGTTAAGTGGTGAGGCTGCAGCAAGCACAAAGCATAGATTTGAGTGGCTAACTTACGAGAGCAAGAATAAATATGGTGGCATGTGCATAACGGTCGAGAAGTAGAATGATCACTAAGTGATCCTAAACACCTACTTACGTCAAACATAACCCCACCGTGTTCTCTCTCGGTTCATGTTCACGAGCAGAGACAATCACGGTTACACACACAATTGGTGTATTTTATTTGAGTTTACTTCAAGTTTTCTATAACCGGGTGTTAAACAAATTTACAAGTTGCCACATCACCGCGGGCACGGCTTCTCGAAAAGATGTAACCCTGCAGGGGTGCTCCAACTCATCCATCACAAACTAACCACACGTCGCGTGGAATAACCTCGACCGTGGAAAACCCATGATCTCCTTGGAAATTCCGTTGGAATACCTCAACCTCGAGATAGCCCAAAGTATCCTCGGAATCCTTCGCACAAGACATTCGAGAAAGGTAAAACAAGTGCAGCAAGACCGCCCGACGTGTCGACGAACCCGATAGGAGCCGCGTATCTCGTTCTCAGGACACGACAGATGAGCGATCATTACCATGCCAATCACCGAGTGGCCTCGGGCGGCGTTAATAAGCTGCTCTGGGTTGGACCAACACTCATGAGAAGCACTGGCCCGGGGGTTGATTAATTATCCACGGGGTAGCAAAGGCATATGCATTTTAATTAGGTTGTTAAGCAAATAGTACCAAGGTTGGGTCTTGCTAGACAAGCTTTATCCCTAAACGAATAGTCAAGGGGGTCCCCATAACAACCCCGAGCATGTTAGGAGCGCAAAATATGGAACGTTACACCCATAATAAGTAACTAGGGCGGCAAAAATGGAACAAAACACCGGGCAAAAGGCCAAGCCTTCCACCTTTACCAAGTATATAGGTGCATTAAATTAAATAGCAATACATATTGTGATATCTCCAGATATCCATGTTATCACATGGAAACAACCTGCACCTGCAACTAAGAACGCTAGAAGAGGCGCTGAGCAGTGGTAACTTAGCCAAACAAGGTTTTGCTAGGTCTGGAGGGGTTAGAGGCTTTCATGGCAATTTAGGAGGCTTGACATTTAAGTGGTAGGTAACGAAACATAACGGTAGAAGCGAGACATCTAGCATAGCAAAAATAGTGTCGGGATCTGGGTACGATCATCTTGCCTCTAGGGTCTTCAGAGGGATAAAGAGTTGGGTCCTCGTAGGCGTTCTCTCTGGGATCCTCGTACTCAGGCTCGACACTCGGGTCTACCCAAAGGGAAACAACACCAAATAAATATACAAACAAAGTGCAATGCGCAATCAAAGATGATGCCTGACCAATTTGATGTAAATAACATGGCAACCCTATGCTAGTCATGTTTCTCATGCAATTATTAAGTTCTTTAGTATTCTGGACAGAACCTCAAGATTAGTTATTTGAACATGCATGAACATGGCAAATATGAATGCTCCTCGTAAAAACGATGCAAATGCATATGTAGAACGTTGCAAACGGAGTAAAGGAACTCACGGTACACTCACGGTAAGGTACGAACGGTAACGGAGACAAAAACAAAGACGAGGAAGGCCATGGACTATTCCTTGGTATTCCAAGGATGCCACTGGATTGTAAATGAAAATCTAGCAAGAATAGACCTAAATATCATGCAAAACCCTTGGGCATAGCTCTCATAAGTCACAAAATAATCAAACACACAATCTGCCCACAAACAGCAACATGCCATATTGCAACACACATAACAGGAGCAACACCAAGCTACAAAGCACAACCAAGGCATGGACATGAAGTATACAGGATGCTTAACAAATCATCTAACTACAGCAATATGAAAGGAAGCAAGGATCAATGGCAATTGAGCCCACAAGATGGCATGTTGAATTAGTATTTAGGGACTTAGTGAAAATCCCAGTTTAACATATTTTGAGTTAACAGGATGGCATCTTGACAGCAACAAATACATATGCTACAGGAACTTTCATGGCATGAAAATTAAGAGGGTTATAGAGGACAACATGCACTTCAATTAACTACACTATGACAACATCAAAATATGCACAGATCACTGGCTATCATCCCCTTACCATGGCATATTGAGCTAAACAGTTTCACCGACTTAGGAAAAATCAACAAGTGGCAAGCAGGGCATTTTTAACAGAATGACATGTTTGACAACCAATTTAACCAAGATGCAATACCTCTACTTGCAAGCAATTGGTACAAGCTAACAGAGGGCAACATGCTCAACAATGCATTACATTGTGCCAACCCCAAAGGAGTTATAGATTCATGGGAATCATCAAGACAACATAGCAAGAAAATAAGCAGGTTCAACACTTAGAAAGATTTGAGCATGTGAAAACAGCATTTTGGTAGCAAGTTGACAGCAAGAATTCCACCCCTAAACATGGTTTATCATGGCATGCAAAAATACCAAAGGCTAGTACACACATCAATGAGCAATTTTCATGTTGACAAGTTTAGCAAATAGTGCAAGAATTAAATCATGTGAAAATGACAAAATGACATATTATCACAAAATAACATTTTCACAAACTTGCTCAAATGATAAAAACAATGCCGTGGATGGATTAGTTGGATTTTTCTACCCCAAATTCATATATCATAAGCATATGTTACTGTAGAGAAATCTCACACAAATTACAATCGAAATCTACAAGAGCTTCCTATATCATAGTATATGCCAAACTTGGCATATCCCGAATTGGACACTGCCCAAAATGGTCATGGCCGAATCTGGCATTTACCCTAAAAGGAAAACAATCAAAACAGAGAAATAAAAGACCAAAAAAGGGGGGGCACTGGCATACTCACCAGGGCCCCTGGGAGGGTGACATGTGGGACCGGGGACCCACTGTCAGGTCAGCAAAATCAAATGGAAAAAGGGGCGTCGGGGCGATTCGAACCCGCGACCTCTCGCACAGGGGCGGGGCCGCAGACCAGTCGGGCTAAGAGGAGGGGCTTGACAGAGGAGGGGCGTTGCTCCATATGGACTAGCCCCCACGGGCAGGTGGGGTCTCCTGCTCCCGACCGGAGAAGTTGACCTCGACGGCGTCGGCGGCAATGGCGACGGCAGGTCTCGGGTGTCGGCGGCGGGCATGCGGGATCTTGCGGAGGTCCAGATGCGCAAGACACTAAGCAACTATGCCTGAGCGCTCGCGTGGCAGCATGCTCGCATGAGCTTGCTATCATGGCGTTGGAGCCAGCGAGAGGAAGCGACGGCGGCTACTAGACGAGCACGAGCTGGGGGGGGCTACGCTGCAGGGTGTGAGGCATGCACACCTAGCAAACCGTACGTGGGGGAGCTCGGCACGATGCGGCACAACGCACGAACACAACAATACACACAAAAGATACAGACTTGCCAGAGCTTCGAGTACGCAGGGTTGGCACGAACGTTACGACACCTATAGGGATCGCTGGACGACGGGAAGGATCAGGGGTCGTCAGCTGCTCACCTAGTGTCCCCAGGACATGAACAACAGGCCGGGGAGGGGATGGAGACGACGCAATGATCAGCGGAAATCTGGTGTGTCTCTGTGTCGGTGTACAAAGGACCAGGGTACCTTTTACCCAGACCTGTGCGCGGGCAGCCTCTTGGGGCCAACAAGACTCAGCAACCCTTGGAATTAAATACAACAGTATTAAGAAGGCATTCGAGCCACGGAAGATAAGAAGATAGAAGCCAAGGACTGGAGCCCCCGGCAAGATCTTGCCGGGCCGGCTCATAGCCTCGACAAGCCATACGCCCGGCAAGCCTTCATCACTGTCCAAGCGCACCGCCCCAGGGCAACTACCAGCTTGTCCTCTAGCTGTTGTTTCCTGGGTGCATGTCAGACGCTGACGACGTGAGTGCTTAAAGTGGTGCGGTGGGATGGCTCCTTGTTCCTTCCCGAGGAAGGGCAAGGACACCTCAACGGAGCATTAAATGCTCTTGACCTACTCCATCAGTAGTAGGTATGATAAGCACTGTAGATACTTTACACCTCTTGTAGTTACTGTTTTCCACCTTTGTACTTTGCCACTGTTGGTGACCCCTTCGAGAGTATGAAAGGAGGCCCAGGGCATAGCTACAGGGGGATCGGACCTTAGAGAGCTCCTTCTATGTGTAGCAGTTACTGTAGCGCTCCCAGAATCTGAGCTAGAACACACTCAATACAACCAAAGCAGGAGTAGGGTTTTACGCATCTTTGCGGCCCGAACCTGGGTAAATTCCCCGCGTGTTGATCGCTCGATCTGCTCTCTGTGCAAACCTTCTCCCTGCCAAATCGTAAAGGGATCCTCCCGATCCCATAGGTGTCGTTTCCGACATCTTTGGCCCGTTGTCAGGCACTTGTGCACGGGCCCATCGGGGCTGCACCCGCGACAAGACTTGCCGGGATGGGCTTGCGACAAGACCTGCCGGCATGTTTGCGGCAAGGCCTGTCGGGATGCTCGTGGCAAGGCTTGCTGGGACGCTTGCGCGAAGATACATCGACAGCAAGCGCAAGATTATAAAGACAAGGATTTCGAGTTGAAGATCAACAAGATAGCAGTGGGACGTCTTCAACGGATGGCAGCAATGGCAAGAATACGTGTACGAATCGATCATCGCCCTCGCGGCACCCTTTATGGGAAAGGCCCGGGGGCTGGCTCTTCATCACACGGCGCGGTGTCCTATCCTTAGGCACACGGCTCTTGTCGACATTCGGTTCTATTCGTTCACATCATCGAGAAGCCTAAGGTCCGGCAAGACCTTCGGCAAGCGCACCTCTTCGGAGTGCTGCGCTGCCGTTGAGGACGAGCCAGGAAGTTTCCTGGCTGGATACTTGTCGGGGGAGGGCAACAAGAGACAAAGATGCATGCAAGAGCAAGGATTTTCAAACCAAGATTTTTCGAAGATAAGTACTCAGTGCATTTCTTCTTGGAGCGGCCAAGGACTACATTGAGTATGATTTGATACATCGAAAGGAAATTTAAACTGCGACACGGCGATCGATCCGGGAATGAGGTCTCACGGATGGAACGTTGGGACCTAACTATGGCGCCGAGCGTGCCTAGTCGGAGTCCTCGTTCTTCATGCCGATGACGCTGTCCTCGTCGTCGCTGTCGCTGGAAGAGTCGAAGTCGCTGTCGCTCGAGCTCTCAGCGCAGCACTCCAGGCGAACGCCGGTCGCCCCAAAGAACTTCACGGTGAGGCTGTCGGAGCCGACAAGCTTGAAGTGGAGCAGCTGCCTGGGGGCGAGGCCCCGAGAGTGGGCAAACGACTTCCATCCCCTGGTCAGAAACATGGCGCTGCCAGGGGAGAGGTCGACTGCCACCCACCAAGGGCCGTTGCTACAGCCGTCCGCCCGGAGCCACAGGCCGCGCGGCCGGCTGCTCTCCATGGCTCTCGCAAAGCGGTCAGGGAGGCGCAGCCAGCTCCGGAGCCGACGTGGAAGGACCACGACAAACTCCCGCGCCTCCTCCCCCGAGTGGATTCCCGCGTGAGGCTGCGGGGGAGGTGCGCTGCCGCGACTGCCGCGCCCCGCCGGAGCTGACCCCGCGCGGCCTCGAGATGCAGACCCGATGCGGGAGCTTGGAAGCGCCATCGTCACCACTACGCGCGCCGGGGTCCGAGGGTTGCTCCTCGTAGCGCTAAGCGAACCCATGGCGCGGCCTCGTCCTCTCACCATAGTGATGCGGCGCAGCGAAGGAGGTGGCGAAAGATAGAAGGGAAAGAAATCAAGCAGCAGAAGATCAGGAGCTTGCGGATGGATGACCCTCTTCTTCTTCCCTCGTCTCCCTTTTATAAGGTTGGGCGCTGAAGAAGGAGAGAGGTCGACCCTTCACGAGTCCTGAGTAACACGCGTCACTTAAGGCGCGTCGTTCAAGGCATTAATGTGGAAGCGAGTGGGCGCTGTCCTGTTCGTCGTTTCTCCTCCCGAGGAAGAAGGCGAACCGTCTCATCTCGACTCTCCCAAGACCTGCAATTATTATGCACCCTGGAAGAAAGCTATCAACCGCCATCATTGCTATAGCCACGTGTACCCGCGCACTGTTTTGGGCCTAGCCCAACAGCGCCGTGCGCGCATGTATGGCCCAGGCCCGGGGGCTCCTGTCGGTGTACAAAGGACCAGGGTACCTTTTACCCAGACCTGTGCGCGGGCAGCCTCTTGGGGCCAACAAGACTCAGCAACCCTTGGAATTAAATACAACAGTATTAAGAAGGCATTCGAGCCACGGAAGATAAGAAGATAGAAGCCAAGGACTGGAGCCCCCGGCAAGATCTTGCCGGGGCGGCTCACAGCCTCGACAAGCCATACGCCCGGCAAGCCTTCATCATTGTCCAAGCGCACCGCCCCAGGGCAACTACCAGCTTGTCCTCTAGCTGTTGTTTCCTGGGTGCATGTCAGACACTGACGACGTGAGTGCTTAAAGCGGTGTGGTGGGATGGCTCCTTGTTCCTTCCCGAGGAAGGGCAAGGACACCTCAACGGAGCATTAAATGCTCTTGACACCTCTTGTAGTTACTGTTTGCCACCTTTGTACTTCGCCACTGTTGGTGACCCCTTCGAGAGTATAAAAGGAGGCCCAGGGCGTAGCTACAGGGGGATCGGACCTTAGAGAGCTCATTCTATGTGTAGCAGTTACTGTAGCACTCCTAGAATCTGAGCTAGAACACACTCAATACAACCAAAGCAGGAGTAGGGTTTTACGCATCTTTGCGGCCCGAACCTGGGTAAATTCCCCGCGTGTTGATCGCTCGATCTGCTCTCTGTGCAAACCTTCTCCCTGCCGAATCGTAAAGGGATCCTCCCGATCCCATAGGTGTCGTTTCCGACATCTTTGGCGCGCCAGGTAGGGGGAGAAAGGTTGCGTGGACCTGATCTAGCGATCAGCGCGCCAGTTTCTTCATCAACTTCGTCACCATGGCCCCCAAGAGGAAGGGTTTCACGGCGGTTGGTCCATCCACGTCCAACGCACCTGTGGCTACACGCACGGGTGACGGTGTCGACGCGGGCGGAGGAAGTAGAGATCCGGAGCTTCCACGACGCTCTGGTGATCGCAGCCAGGCGAGCGGCGTCGTTCGCGTTGCTGGGTCCAGAGACGGAGCCGTGCTGCCGGCAGGCGGTGCGGCAAACTCCAGAGCCGAAAGGGCGCCTTCCAAGACACCCACGCCGGCACAGACGCTGCGACCTTCTCAGGGCGCGCGCGGTGAACATCGCCACGACGTTGGGGGTTCTGGGCATCCCCATGGAAAACCTCCCGAGCATCGTTCTCAGGATGCGCGGGACCATCATGCACGTTCACGTGCTGATGGAAGCGGCGTACGGTCGCGGAACCGTGAGGTAGCTCCTTCCAACCTAGTTGGGAGTCCGAGCACCTCGTTCTTCGCACCTATCGCCACCACCTACACGAGCAGAAGCACTGGCGCGTGCGCAGCTGCTTCTAAACTTTCCTCCTGCTGCGGACAAGCTCGAAGAGTGGAGGTCCGCCATCCAGAGCCTCGTTGGCCTCGCCAACGAAGATAAGCCGGAGCAGTCGGAGCCTTCACGACGCCAGTCCGCTGGGCAGACACGTGTAGGTGTGGAAAGAGCTGTGGGTGGTGCGACTACGGTGTACTCTCCCCCACAGCGGCAGCAGCGGTCGCTGACTCGGCGGGTCGACACCCGTGATGATGATTCCACGGCGTCGTCCGATCCGCGAACACGCCGTGACCAGCGTCAAGTTCTTTGGGAAAGAAGGAAGGAAGACGCTCGAACCACCATCGAGCGGCGGCGGGAAGCGCGCTATCAGTCCGATAAGCGCGCGGGTCCCACTATAGACAAGCCTGCGCCGGGGTATCCTGTCGACCTACCTTAGGAGGTGGGTTGTCCAGCGTTTACCCGTGAGCTGCGGCAAGTCCAGTGGCCCAATTCTCGTACGTTCAAGCCGGAAGTCCCGGAGAAGTATGACGGCAAGACTCATCCGTCAGAGTTCCTGAGCATCTACACCATTGCGGTGCAAGCTGCCGGGGGTCGTGACGACAAGATACTCGCCAACTACTTTCCGTTGGTGCTCAAGCCCAACGTTAGATCGTGGTTGATGCATTTGCCGGAGGGATCCATTTCCTCTTGGGCAGATCTGTGCCACGAGTTTGTTGGCACCTTTACTGGAGGCCACCAAGCTCCTGGTCAGGAAAGCGATTTGCACATCATCCCCCAGAAGGAAGGCGAAACCCTGTGCAAGTACATCCAGAGGTTCAGCCGCGTTCACCACGACATCCTAGACGTTCATCCGGCTGCTGTCATCAGCGCGTTCCATCAGAACGTGCGTAACCGCAGGATGCGGGAAGAGCTAGCGATGAACAAGGTCAAGGATGTTGCCGAGCTTTATGCTCTGGCCGACAAGTGTGCGCGCGCTAAAGAAGGAAGGAGGCTTCCCGGCGAAGGTGCTGGCACAGGGGCCGACTCCGATGATGACGTGCCTGCCCCGACAAAGAAGGGTCGGCAGCGCAACAGGAAGCGCAAGGGCGGCAAGGCCGTGCTTGCCGTCGAGGGATCTGGCAGTCCTGGCACCGCCAAGAAGGCCAAAGTTGATGACCCCGGCAAGGATGTTGCCGGGTGTGCCAACTGTCAGGCCTTGGCGGCTGCCGACAAGCCAGAGGGCTCCGGCAAGCAATATTGCAAGATCCATCGCACCAAGGGCCACGATCTCCAGGACTGCCGACAAGTCGAGCAGCTTGTCGAGAAGCAGAAGGCCGAATATGAAAGGCGAGATAAGGAGAAGGCTCAGAATGGTGCTGAAGGGTCTGGCAAGAAGCGCGGTGGTCGAGGTGGCCGCTGCGGCAAGGCCAAACAACAGAAAGAGAAGCCCGCCCGAGGCCGCGATAAGCAAGAAGGGGCAGATGATGACATGGAAGAGGATTATGAATCCAGCGAACAAGAATTCCAGAAAGCCACAGACGCCATGTGCGTTGACGGAGGTGCCTCGTTGCATTCTTCCCACCGCCAACTTAAACGGTGGGCGCGCGAGGTTAATGCGACTGAGTCATCTATCGGCGCCCGAAAACCCTTGAAGTGGTCTAGCACGCCTATCATTTTTGACGTTGAGGACCACCCTGATCGCATTACTGCGGTCGGGTGTTTGCCATTGTTGGTTTCACCAACAATTCGCAACCTCAAGGTAACAAAAATGCTAGTCGACGGCGGGGCCGGCTGGAATCTGATATCACCTGAAGTGATTAAGAGGCTGCAAATTCCTGATGGAGATCTCGAGGAAACAAGCTCGTTTCAAGGGGTCAATCCAGGAAGAAGCCAGCCTAAGGGAAAGATCACATTGCCGGTGACATTTGGCAGTGACCTGAACTTCAGGACTGAGAAGATTGTGTTTGACGTCGCCAAGATTCCATTGCCATATAATGGGATCCTTGGCCGCCCAGCGCTGGCCAAGTTCATGGCGGCATCACACTATGCTTATCACGTGCTAAAAATGCCCGGGCCGATAAGCGTCATCACTGTCAACTCCGACAAGAGAGACGCGCTTATCTGCACCGACCAACTCTACCGGGAAGCAGTTGCAGCATCTGCCGTCAAGGCACTTGCTCCTGCCGCTGAAACTCCCGGGGGGAAGAAGACCGGCAAGGCCCCTCGCGCACACTCCGGCAAGCGCACCTCTTCGGAGTGTTGCGCTCCCGTCGAGGACGTGCCAGAGAGTTCCACCGGCAAGAGCAAGAAATCCAAGGCTGCTCCGCCAGCGACAAAGAAGGTGCCCGCCAAGGAGGATGGTACGGGAGGAACTTTCACAATAAGTTCCACCCTTGACAGCAAATAGGAAAGCGCGCTCGTTGCCTTCCTGCGGGCGAATGTCGATGTGTTTGCATGGCAACCATCTGACATCCCCGGTGTTCCCAGGGAGGTAATTGAGCACCACCTTGCCGCTTGTCCTCACGCGCGGCCCGTCAAGCAGAAGGTTAGAAAGCAAGCCTTGGAGCGGCAACAGTTCATTGCCGAAGAGATTAAGAAGCTAGAAGCGGCAGGTCTGGTCAGAGGAGTTCTCCACCCAACCTGGTTAGCCAATCCGGTCGTAGTGCGCAAGGCGAATGGCAAATGGAGACTGTGTATTGATTATACAGATCTCAATAAAGCTTGTCCAAAAGATCCTTTTCCCTTGCCGCGCATCGACCAGATTGTGGACTCCACCGCCGGCTGCGACTTGCTTTCATTCCTTGATGCCTACAGTGGATATCATCAGATCTTTATGTCAAAAGAAGATGAAGAGAAGACCGCATTTATCACCCCATGTGGTACGTACTGCTTTTTGCGTATGCCTTTCGGGTTGAAAAGTGCTGGTTCAACTTTTGCAAGAGCAGTCCAAATTGGCTTTGAACCTCTGCTACATAGAAATATGGAAGCCTATATGGATGATATAGTGGTCAAAACCAAGGACAAAGCAACGCTCATTGCAGACCTAGAAGAGACATTTGCAAATCAGCGCAAGATTAATCTGAAGCTCAATCCTGAGAAGTGTGTGTTTGGTGTTCCATCCGGCAAACTTCTTGGGTTCTTTGTATCTCACCGAGGAATTGAAGCCAATCCTGACAAGATCAAAGCGATTGAGCAGATCGAAGCACCGAAGCATGTCAAAGATGTGCGTCGACTTGCCAGCTATGTTGCTGCTCTAAGTAGGTTCATCTCCAAGTCGGCTGAGCACGCCCTGCCGTTTTTCAAAATTTTGAAAAAGGCGGGTCCAATGAAATGGACTCCGGAAGCGGAGGCAGCGCTGCAAGATTTGAAGAGATACCTCTCCTCTCCGCCAATACTAGTTGCACCGAAGCCACAAGAGCCATTGCTGTTATACTTGGCGGCAACGAATCAAGTGGTAAGTGCTGCTCTAGTGGTGGAGAGAGAAGTTGATGAAGAAGCAGCAGCAGCGACAGGACCGCCGAGCAGCTTGCTGGGACCTTCCCAAGCAGAGTCTGGTGCCGACAAGACAGACCTTGCGCAGACAGAAGAATCAGCACAGAAGAAGAAGATGGTGCAGCGCCCAGTCTATTTTGTCAGCTCCCTGCTACAGGGGGCTAGGTCAAGATATTCTGGTGTGCAGAAGTTGCTCTTCGGCCTTCTCATGGCCTCGAGGAAGCTGCGCCATTATTTCCAAGCACATGAGATCACTGTTGTCACCCGCTTTCCGCTGCAACGAATTCTATGGAATCCAGAAGCAACTGGCAGGATTGTGGAGTGGGCGTTGGAGCTGTCGTGCTTTGGCCTCAAGTTTGAGAGTACCTCAACTATTCAGAGCAGAGCCTTGGCAGAGTTCATTGCAGAATGGACCCCAACGCCAGATGAGGAGATTCCGGAGTCAACCATCCCCGGCAAGGAAGCTAGTCAAGAATGGGTCATGTATTTTGATGGCGCTTTCTCCCTACAGGGAGCCGGTGCTGGCGTGCTGCTTGTCACACCCACCGGAGAGCGCCTCAAGTATGTGATCCAGATGCACTTTCCGCGGGAGAGGTCGACAAATAATACAGCAGAGTATGAAGGGCTGCTTGCCAGTCTCAGGATTGCGGCAGACCTTGGAATCCGGAAACTCATCGTCAGAGGTGATTCCCAGCTTGTTGTCAAACAAGTAAACAAAGATTATCAAAGTCCGTTAATGGAAGCTTACGTCAATGAAGTGAGGAAGTTGGAAGAGCGCTTTGATGGTCTCCAAGCAGAGCACATCCCTCATGCGGAAAATACTATTGCCGATGAGCTGTCGAAGCGCGCTGCCCTTAAGTTACCTGTGGAACCAGGTACTTTTGTGCTCCGACTCACTCAGCCGTCTGTGACACCGTCAACAGGACAAGAGAAGAGAAGAAAGCTAAGCTCCGGCAAGTACTTTCCGGCAGACCTGCCAGAGGGCGCCGACAAGCGGCTTGCCGGGGACAGCGCCAAGCTTGCTGGTGAGCGACAGGCTCCGGCAGAACCCCAGGTTCTTGCAGTAGAAGCGAGCGCTCCCGCCAAGCTTGCCGGGGGACAATAGGCTCCGGCAGGGTTCCAGACCCTTGCTGTTGAGACAAATGCTCCTCTGACAGAAGATTTTCCTTTAGTCCTCGTTGTCGAGCCTCAGGCTCCGACGTGGGCACAGCATATCGTCCGTTTCCTTCAGACAGGAGAGCTTCCCGAAGAGCAGGAAGAAGCAGAGAAAGTAGCCTGTCGGTCCAGCATGTATCAGTTTGTAGACAACTCTCTATACAGAAAGAGGCCAAATGGAGTGAAATTGAAGTGTATTCCTTGGGAAGAAGGACTGGAGCTGTTGGCAGAAATTCATGGAGGCATATGTGGCTCCCACATAGGATCAAGAGCACTTGCCGGCAAGGTGTTCCGACAAGGTTTCTTTTGGCCCACTGCTCTCCAGGATGCAACTACACTAGTAACCAAGTGTGAAGCGTGCCAGTTTCATTCAAAGAAGATACATCAACCAACTCAGGCTCTTCAGACAATCCCTCTCTCCTGGCCATTTTCGGTCTGGGGGCTCTATATCTTGGGCCCCTTCCCCCGTGCCACCGGGGGCTTTGAGTACTTGTACGTAGCAATCGACAAGTTCACAAAGTGGCCGGAGGTGGAAGCAGTGAGGAAGGTGACAGCACAGTCAGCCGTCAAGTTCTTCAAAGGAATAGTTTGCCGTTTTGGTGTACCCAACAGGATTATCACCGACAACGGCACACAGTTCACCAGCAACACTTTCATGCAGTATGTCCAAGACCTTGGCGGCAAGATCTGTTTTGCCTCTGTTGCTCATCCAAGGAGTAACGGCCAAGTGGAGAGGGCAAACGCTGAGGTGTTGCGGGGTCTCAGGACAAGAACTTTCGACAGGCTGCACAAGTGTGGAAGGCGCTGGATTGATGAACTGCCAGTGGTTCTTTGGTCAATCAGGACGACACCAAATCGAGCCACCGGCCAGACACCCTTCTCCCTAGTATATGGGGCGGAGGCAGTTCTCCCCACGGAACTCATATACGGGTCACCTCGAGTGCTCACTTATGATGAGCTTGAGCAAGAGCAGTTGCGACAAGATGACGTGCTGCTCCTTGAGGAAGATCGTCTCCAGGCTGCTGTGCGTGCTGCACGCTACCAGCAAGCTTTGCGCCGCTATCATAGCCGCAAGGTTAACGCCCGGAGTCTTGAGGAAGGCGACCTTGTTCTTCGGCGCGTTCAGTCGGACAAGAATTCCAACAAGTTGACGCCGAAGTGGGAAGGCCCTTATCGGGTAGTACGAGTCACCAGGCCTGGCGCAGTCCGCCTGGAGACCGAAGACGGTATTCCGGTGAGCAACTCCTGGAACATCGAACATATTCGTAAGTTCTACCCATAAGGCGCGGTTGCCGGGAGCTCCCGGCAATCCCTTTTGTACAAGTCTTGCCGCAGTAGCATGTAATCCTTTGTACAAAGCCAGGCGCAGACCCTGTGCGCAAATAAATAAAGCTAAGTGATTGCAAATCTTGTCGATTTTCATGTTTGCTTAACTGCATGGTTGTCTGAGATTTTGCGTTACACTTATTCCCGACAGATGCTAATGAACCGCCAAGGTTCCATACCTCTATTTTCTCTTCTTTCTTTTTCTCAAAGGAACAGAAGGTTACCTCCCATGCAGCTTTGCCGGGGGGGAGAAGGTGGTGTGGATACCAACAGGTGACGTTCGAAGAAACCATCTTGTCGGAAGAAGTATTGCAATGAAAAGTTAAGTTGCGGAAATTTTAAATGAGTTTTCGTTTTTGTTGTTTCTCCTTGAACGATCGCCGTTTTGTATGGAAAACCTGCACGCGAAGGAACCTTGCTGTGATTGGCTGCGCCCTTATTCTGTTTCGAGTTCGCTCAACAGTTTAGGCGGCTGCGCCAAAAGCACCAAGACTTCTTGCCGGCAGCGGCCCCGCCAGCAGGCTGCTAAAGTCCCGCACCTAGCGCTCGCGGCAAGGGTGTGCGCACCGGCAAGTTCCCATTGCAGCGTAGGGCAAGTACATACAAACAGAAATCACGTAAAGGGGAACAACATAGCAATCATCCAGAGCATAGCAAGTCATATTACAATAATAGCTGTCGCATTTCTAACACAAGGCAAATATTGTCTTTGGCATGAAAACGATAGCGACAAGGAACGAAGCAGATAGTCCCGGCGGTCACCTTCAACTCGCTTGACGCGGCTTACCCTGTCGATGATGGGCGCGACAAGCTCCTCTGCTGCCGTGAGGTCCGCGTCCTTCGGCAGGCGGTCGAAGACGTTGGAGAGGTTGATGCTGGGATTTTTGAACACCACCTTGGTGAGCACTTTGCGAAGGACGTCCTGGCAGAGCTTGCGCGACTCGCTGGCCAAATGAGCTGCTCGGTTGGAATCCAGCTGCTCTAGAGCTCCAAGCACATGGTTGAAGAATATGGTCAGTTTGGTGCTCTGGGGCGCCCTGTCGTCAAGAGGTTCCTCCCTGTAATCTTCCAAGCCCATGATGGATAGCTGTGCGGCAAGCTTCCTCGCGACGTCGGCAAGATTCTTGGTCCAGTTCTCCATGCCTCGCACATAGTCATTGTGCTCGAGGGCGGCGCTCTGGACCAGTGCTCGCTCATTCTGGAGCTCCTTGGTCAGGGCTTTCTCATGGGCCTCCGCGGTTTTAAGGGCCTCTGTCAGCTTGGTCAGCTCCAGCTTCAGATCAGTAATGGACTCGTTGGCTGTGGAGAGCTCCTTGGACTTGTCAGAGACGGCGACCTGTGCCTCCGCCAGACTGCGAAGAGCTTCGCCTCTTTCGGTCTCGAGCGTTGAGACATTCTTGCCGTGCTCCTCGAGTTCCTCCTCCAGCTTCTTCATCTTCCCGACAAGCTCGTCCTTGGCGGCCTCTGCTGCTTTGGCGGCATCGACGGCCTCTTTCAGCTTGCCGGCGTGGTCGACAGCAAGAGCCTTTAGCGCCTCCTCGTGCCTCTGCTCCAGCTCCTGAGTCCGCTGAGCGACGAGCTTTTCAACCTCCTCGTCCTTGGCATGGAGTTTCTCGGCGAGCGCCTTCTCCCGAGCTTCAAGTTCTTCATCATGAGTTTTAAGCTCGATGCGGAGTCCGTTCAGGCGCGCTTCCTCTGCTTCAATTTGTTGTTTGGCTTCGTCCTGTGCTTTTTCGACATCGGACTACTTGAGGAGGAGTTCATCCCATTGTTGCTTCAGATGTGCTTGGTTCGACATCAAGTCCTTGTAAGACTCGTCAAACCAGCCCTGAACTTCTTCGACGCGCTTCTGGAAATCTGCCTCCACCTGGGTGGCGATCGCGGCCCTGGAGTCCAACTTTTCCTTGCGAGCGCGGTGAAGGGTCTGGAGCTTCTGGTAGTTGCTATTTATTGCCAGGAGGAGATTCTCCTCCTCAGATCTGTCGCGGCCGATGTTGGATTCGTCAATAACCTCGAGCCCGGCAGCGGTGATCACTTCCTCAAGAGTTTCTCCTTCAATTGGCGCCCGAATGCTTACTGCTCCCGGCAGGCTCACGAATAAGTTGTCGCCGACCCTGAGGTATTTGCTTGAAGAAGGAGCTTCGGGTGATGGCAGTTGCTCTTCGGCGGCCGCCTCACCGGCAGCTGAGGACTCCGGAGCTGGCTCAGCGCTATGCGCTACTGTGGCAGGAATGCCGTCAGTGTGGCTCCTGGACTCCTCGTCGGCCCTCCTGGCAGCTTCCTCAGCGGCGGCGTTCCTGGCGGCCTCCTCAGCGATAAGCATGTCGGCTTCGGCGGCAGCACTCTTGGCGGCCTCTTCAGCGGCAAGCCTGTCGGCTTCGACAGTAGCATTCTTGGCGGCTTCCTCAGTGGCAAGCTTGTCAGCCTCCGCGGCAGCAGCCCTGGCGATCTTCTCAATGGTATCATCGACATCCATGTCCTCCCCCAGGGGGATGTCTGAGAGCCAAGAAGTAAAACAAGATGGAGGTGAAGAGGAAGTTCAAGAAGACAAAAAGAAAGATCAAATAATAGATCTCCAAGACAGATAGCCCACCTATGCCAGGCTGCCGGGTCGAGGGTTCTCCCTCCCCGACAACATCAGTTGCCGGCGTGCGGTCGCCGATACCTCCGCTTGCTGACTCCTCATAGCGATAAAGCGCGCTGGAGGAGGTCTTGGCCGGAGACGCATCTCTGGGCGGCGTGGTTGATGGAGGCGGCATGCCGGAGATGAATTCTGGCGATTCTCCTTGTTGTCGTTCTCCTCCTGCACGTCCGGTGATGTCAGCAGTATAGATGCACACCCCGGCACTCGCCAGCGGAAAGAGAGTAATAGGCTCACGCTGGGGGCTATGCCGGGGGCTGAGACGAGGACTGCGTTGCGGGCTGGGCCTTGGACTAGTAGTAGCCGTGTCTGGTGCACCTGAAGTGCTTGCCGGCGGCTCCTCGTCCATTGAAGTCCTTGCCCTCTTCGCTGCCCTCTGCGCCAAGGTTTCCGCATCCCTGCCGAAACAAGTTAAAAGTAAATAATTGAGCTGGAGCAAAATCAGAAATTCAGAAAACAAGAGAGCGGCAAGTATCTTACTCTTCGTCTTCTCCCGAGCTAAGGGCGGAAAGGTCGAAGGCGACTTCCACCATGGTACTCGCGCGAGGAGGTGGAGGGGAGTTCCTTGCTCGCTTGGTCGCGGCAGGCGCGGGTTGCCGACGAGTTTCTTGTCGTTGCACCGCCTTGCTGGCCGCCTCCTTGTCAGGGGCTGTGCTACTCGAGGAAGCTTGACGGACTGGGGCCCTTGTAGCTGCACTCCGGAGGATGCGTCTGCTCTTCGGCTGAAGGGTCGAGGCTTCCTCTAGCAGTTCCTCCTCCTCTATGTCCTCAGCGGGATGGTCCCCGGCAGACGTGTCTCCCTGTTCCCCAACAGTGTTGCCCTGCCCGGCAACCTCGTCCTCTTCTTCGATGGACCCTTCTTCCGCGAAGCCGGAGCCGCCAGCCTCGTCGGCAAGACCCGCCTCCTGCACCCTGCTGGCGATGTATACCATTTCCCTTTCGGTGGTGTCGGCGACGAGCTTTTCGTCCTGAAGGATGGCCTTCTCCGACAAACCATCAAAGAATTGCTGGACCAAATCATTAGAGGGCACGGCCCAGCTCGCGTCAATGCTGTGGGCGTCAAGCACCGGCATCATGGCAAGGATTGAGCTCAGGCGAGAATTGTTGCACAAGGGGACTACGCCCGCCGGCAGGTCACGCACCGCTGCACTCCCGAATAACTTTTGGCAGAGGCATCCGTGTTGCATGGTTGTCAAATTGTGATCCAGCCCAGGGCGCAGCCTCATGATATCTGTTGCGTTCTTGAATTCCCAAGCTGGCCTTCCTTTGTTCTGCAAAGGAGCAATGTGCTGGCGAAGGAAGTCGGCGCCTATCATATCTACTGTCAGCCCGGCATTTTTGAAGCGGAGGATTCTTGTCGTGGCAACGGTGAGCTTCGCGTCTTCGGGATCGAAGGCGCTCCAGTCATTGTTGCGGGCAATCTTCCTCTCCCGCGGCAGGCAGAAAGGTTGAACCTCCTTTTCTACTGACTCCCGAACCCAGCACCACTTGCCCCGCCATTCCTCCCACCTTCGGCGGTAGACCCCTTTTCGATAGACCTCCTTGGTTCCTGTCCGCGGGATCCAAGTGACGGAACCAGAAAGGGCCTCGCCCTTCTCGATTCGAGGAATGAAGTAGTGGGGGAAGAGGGCGGTACTGGGATTCACTCCGGCGAAATTTTCGCAAAGATGAGCGAAGACAGACATACACGCCACGGCGTTCGGCGTGAAATCTAAAAGTTGGAAGCCGTAGGTGTGCAAGATGTCTTTGAAGAAATCGGAGAAAGGGGGGCAGAGACCGCAATAAAAGTAATCGGCGAAAAAGGGGTATCTCATCGGATCAGCCTCAGAAGCGCTTGGACTTACACGAGTAGCCGGATGCGCCTTTGTGTCCGCCGCCCACATGAACTGATAAGGCTCGGTCAAGGCCTTCCCATCAAGACCCGGCGCGAAGACGACGTGCTCCTTCCGTAGCGCCACCAACTTGTTCTCCGCCGCCTTCTTGCCCTTGCTTGCCTTAGGCGGCATGGCGGCTATGGCGGCTGGAAGATGAGGATGGCGAGGGTGTGGAAGCGGTGAAGAGATGGGGGAGGGCTCTGTTTTGGACTCGAGGAGGAAGACGGCGGCGGTTCCTAAATCGCAAGAGGCGAGAGGTAAATGAGCCGTGGCTCTGCAGATTCCTTTTTTATGGGGAAGATGCGGAGCTGCCTCTTTACTAAAGTAATAATGGAATACCTCGCGAGCATGCTGCTGCAACGATCACGTCATGCACGTTCCCCACGTCCCGCATTTAATGGGCGTCGTGGGCGGCGCAGTAAAGGATTAATTACAAGCAGTAACTTCTGCCACGCGTGCCCGTGCACTATTTGGGCCTGGCCCAACGATGCCGCTTGCCCACGAATGGCCCAGGGGCTCCGTTGTCAGGCACTTGTGCACGGGCCCGTCGGGGCTGCACCCGCGACAAGACTTGCCGGGATGGGCTTGCGACAAGACCTGCCGGCATGTTTGCGGCAAGGCCTGTCGGGATGCTCGTGGCAAGGCTTGCCGGGATGCTTGCGCGAAGATACATCGACAGCAAGCGCAAGATTATAAAGACAAGGACTTCGAGTTGAAGATCAACAAGATAGCAGTGGGACGTCTTCAACGGATGGCAGCAATGGCAAGAATACGTGTACGAATCGAGCATCGCCCTCGCGGCACCCTTTATGGGAAAGGCCCGGGGGCTGGCTCTTCATCACACGGCGCGGTGTCCTATCCTTAGGCACACGGCTCTTGTCGACATTCCATTCTATTCGTTCACATCATCGAGAAGCCTAAGGTCCGGCAAGACCTCCGGCAAGCGCACCTCTTTCGAGTGCTGCGCTGCCGTCGAGGACAAGCCAGGAAGTTTCCTGGCTGGATACTTGTCGGGGGAGGGCAACAAGAGACAAAGATGCATGCAAGAGCAAGGATTTTCAAACCAAGATTTTTCGAAGATAAGTACTCAGTGCATTTCTTCTTGGAGCGGCCAAGGACTACATTGAGTATGATTTGATACATCGAAAGGAAATTTAAACTGCGACACGGCGATCGATCCGGGAACGAGGTCTCACGGATGGAACGTTGGGACCTAACTACGGCGCCGAGCGTGCCTAGTCGGAGTCCTCGTTCTTCATGCCGATGACGCTGTCCTCGTCGTCGCTGTCGCTGGAAGAGTCGAAGTCGCTGTCGCTCGAGCTCTCAGCACAGCACTCCAGGTGAACGCCGGTCGCCCCAAAGAACTTCACGGTGAGGCTGTCGGAGCCGACAAGCTTGAAGTGGAGCAACTGCCTGGGGGCGAGGCCCCGAGAGCGGGCAAACGACTTCCATCCCCTGGTCAGAAACATGGCGCTGCCAGGGGAGAGGTCGACTGCCACCCACCAAGGGCCGTTGCTACAGCCGTCCGCCCGGAGCCACAGGCCGCGCGGCCGGCTGCTCTCCATGGCTCTCGCAAAGGGGTCAGGGAGGCACAGCCAGCTCCGGAGCCGACGTGGAAGGACCACGACGAACTCCCACGCCTCCTCCCCCGCGTGGATTCCTGCGTGAGGCTGCGGGGGAGGTGCGCTGCCGCGACTGCCGCGCCCCGCCGGAGCCGACCCCGCGCGGCCTCGAGATGCAGACCCGATGCGGGAGCTTGGACCCGCCATCGTCACCACTACGCGCGCCGGGGTCCGAGGGCTGCTCCTCGTAGCGCTAAGCGAACCCCTGGCACGGCCTCGTCCTCTCACCATAGTGATGCGGCGCAGCGAAGGAGGTGGCGAAAGATAGAAGGGAAAGAAATCAAGCAGTAGAAGATCAGGAGCTTGCGGATGGATGACCCTCTTCTTCTTCCCTCGACTCCCTTTTATAAGGTTGGACGCTGAAGAAGGAGAGGGGTCGACCCTTCGCGAGTCCTGAGTAACACGCGTCACTTAAGGCGCGTCGTTCAAGGCATTAATGTGGGAGCGAGCGGGCGCTGTCCTGTTCGTCGTTTCTCCTCCCGAGGAAGAAGGCGGACCGTCTCGTCTCGACTCTCCCAAGACCTGCAATTATTATGCACCCTGGAAGAAAGCTATCAACCGCCATCATTGCTATAGCCACGTGTACCCGCGCACTGTTTTGGGCCTAGCCCAACAGCGCCGTGCGCGCATGTATGGCCCAGGCCCGGGGGCTCCTGTCGGTGTACAAAGGACCAGGGTACCTTTTACCCAGACCTGTGCGCGGGCAGCCTCTTGGGGCCAACAAGACTCAGCAACCCTTGGAATTAAATACAACAGTATTAAGAAGGCATTCGAGCCACGGAAGATAAGAAGATAGAAGCCAAGGACTGGAGCCCTCGGCAAGATCTTGCCGGGGCGGCTCACAGCCTCGACAAGCCATACGCCCGGCAAGCCTTCATCACTGTCCAAGCGCACCGCCCCAGGGCAACTACCAGCTTGTCCTCTAGCTGTTGTTTCCTGGGTGCGTGTCAGACGCTGATGACGTGAGTGCTTAAAGCGGTGCGGCGGGATGGCTCCTTGTTCCTTCCCGAGGAAGGGCAAGGACACCTCAACGGAGCATTAAATGCTCTTGACCTACTCCGTCAGTAGTAGGTATGATAAGCATTGTAGATACTTTACACCTCTTGTAGTTACTGTCTGCCACCTTTGTACTTCGCCACTGTTGGTGACCCCTTCGAGAGTATAAAAGGAGGCCCAGGGCGTAGCTACAGGGGTATCGGACCTTAGAGAGCTCATTCTATGTGTAACAGTTACTGTAGCGCTCCCAGAATCTGAGCTAGAACACACTCAATACAACCAAAGCAGGAGTAGGGTTTTACGCATCTTTGCGGCCCGAACCTGGGTAAATTCCCCGCGTGTTGATCGCTCGATCTGCTCTCTGTGCAAACCTTCTCCCTGCCGAATCGTAATGGGATCCTCCCGATCCCATAGGTGTCGTTTCCGACACTCTGGTCCGAGACGGTGAAGAAGATGGGGTCGAGGACGGCGAAGATCTCGGCCTTGGCGCAGTCCCGGACGTCGGGGAAGAATAGGTGCAGCGAGGACTCCCTTCCCGTGGCACCGGAGCTCTGGACACGCAACGAGGAGGTCACCCTGAGCTCGAGCTCTTGCTCGGCCGGAGCATGGCGACGCGATGACGGCGGGGCACGTGGCTACCTTACCTGGTGGCGGCAAGGCAAGGGGAGGGATGGAATGGAGCGAGGGGTATCGGGGCTAGGGCTAGGACATGATATATAGGGTGATTGGACCCGGACGGGCGTCAAATCACTGAGTTCGTCGACGTGGCGTTCCTGGATGCACGCCGTACAGGAGTAGGACGGAGCGGCTGTGTACGTGGGTGGTTGGGCCGGCTTGAGGAAAGTGGGCTGGCTGCACTCTACTGCGTTGCTGGGCCGGGGAAGGCAAGGAGGCCCAGGTGAGTCTCTCTCTCCTGCGTTTTAAGCTTTTTAATAAAACCAGAGAGGAAAGAAAATGCTCAGGGAGTTTGAGAAGGAAATAGAGCGAAAGAAAATAAGTTTGGAACTCACAAAATTATGCTCTATTTAACAAAATTGGTTTGGGCCCTTTTTTAGAAAATAAATAAAAGCCCTATTTTATTTATAAAACCAAGCATATATTTAAAGACAAAAGGCAGGGAGGTCACACATGGCTAAGCTCTATTTTAAAAACCCAAACAGAATATTTGAGAGCTTTGCAACATTTATTTGAATGGGTAAGGGCAAGCAAAATTACCACTAACATAGAATTGGAATAAAGAGAGATATGGAGGAGGCAAGCAAATGAATCCTTTTGAAGGCATGAGTAAAACACTTCCACCTCATGCAAAGCACATCACAACACATACACTCCCACAACACCACATCCAACAAAGCATGATGCAAAATATGATATGATGATATGATGATATGATGCCATGATGCAACAAAGAAATGGCATGAAGCAGTTTTTATTAAGCCAAACCACAAGATGGCAACACATGGAAGGTTCATACATGGAAATGGTTACAAGACTTGGAAAGGTGCTCTTGGGAAGATACAATGGTCTCCTCCATGAGATGTTCAAGCTGCTCTTGTGGCTATCGAAGGAGTCGAGAGAAGAGCATCCGCGAAAGCTTCTTCTGAAGTCCTCTGAGGTGGTGGAGTAGACACTAGAGGTGCAGACGGAACTGATGGAGCTGCGGCAGGTGCTTATGAAGAAGGCCTCGTCTCTGGAGCTGGCATTGTAGGAGTTCTGGTATGGGTCTTGAACTAGGTGCTGGTCGTGAGAGGTGGACTTTCATCATCATCAAAAGCAGAAGAAGAATGAGGAATGGGAACTGCATCCACTTCCTTCTTGAGCTCATCTAAAGTCTTTGTCAGCCCATCGACTTTGTTGTTCAACGTGGTAAACTTGTCCTCCACAATCCTCACAAGACTCCCCTGATTAAGTAGGATGGTCTTGATATCCTTCTGCATGCCCTGGATAGTGCTAAAGATAAGATCCATCTGCTCACTCTTGGTCCTTGGCACCTGAGCACTAGTGTCTCTGGCTGCCTCAGCCTCAGCCTGTGCAGTAGATGAAGTCGGATGACTGGGATCCATCACCACAACATTATCCTCGAAGTCTGGCTAGAGTGGCATATGTGGACGATCAAGTGCATACACATTCTTCTCTAGCTTAGAGTTGATGAGCATCTCAATGTATGGTGCATATCCACATGATCTCTTCTGATCAGCAGCTGTCCTCTTCACTATCTCAACAATCAAGTCCATTACCATGAATTTGGTGTGGGTGTCTATGTGGTGCAGCATGTTGATGGAATACCCCCTGATCATCTTGTCATCACCAGACTTAGGCATCAATGTATACCTCAAGATGGTGTTGGTGGTGGGTAGTCTAGCTTGCAGATGATAGGCAGGGTGATAATCCCCAAGTGCAAGGAATCATCGTAGCAATTTCCAAAGATGGAAGTGATAAGTATGGAGTGTCGAACCCACAAGGAGCTAAAGGTAAGATCAATATTCTCTCAAGTCCTATCTGCCACTGATACGACTCTACGTACGCCGAACGTTTGCTTCCAACTAGAAACGAGAAATAAAACTACGTTGTGGGTATGAAGAGAATAGCTTTGCATGATATCGGAGAACTAAAATATAAAAATAGGTGTTGTTATCATAAAGTTAGAATATATTACAAATAGCGAGTGTGGAATAATGATGGGTCGGTGTGCGGAATTGTCCTAGGCAATTGTTAACAAGATCGGTAATCATTATTGCAATTTTATATGAGGGAGAGGCATAAGCTAACATACTTTCTCTACTTGGATCATATGCACTTATGATTCGAACTCTAGCAAGCATCCGCAACTACTAAAGATCATTAAGGTAAAACCCAACCATAGCATTAAAGCATCAAGTCCCCTTTATCCCATACGCAACAACCCGCCTACTCGGGTTTATGCTTCTGTCACTCAAGCAACCCACCATAGGCAAATCATGAACATATTGCAACACCCTACAGCGGGAATCCTTCACGTGTGCGCGG
Source organism: Elymus sibiricus (assembly GCA_039707655.1). Taxonomy (NCBI): domain Eukaryota; kingdom Viridiplantae; phylum Streptophyta; class Magnoliopsida; order Poales; family Poaceae; genus Elymus; species Elymus sibiricus. Next base: position 95,794,724 of record CM077663.1, on the reverse strand, counting down.
CACGGAAGGCACTATAGGACAGCACCAAAATAAACATACAACTCAAACCAATCTAGATCATCAATCAACCCATAAGACAAAAGAAATCTACTCAAAACATCATAGGATGGCAACACATCATTGGATCATAATATGTGGCATAAAGCACCATGTTTAAGTAGGGGATTACAGCGGGATGCGGGAGAGTGGACCGCTGAAATGAGATGAGAATGGTGATGAAGAAGGTGCTGTTGATGAAGACGATCACCGCGGCGATGGTTCCCCCGATGACACTCCGGCGCCACCGAGAGAGAGGGGGAGAGGGTCTCCCTCTTGTGCTTACTCCTCCATGGCCTCCCCCCTAGGTGGGGAGAGGTTCTCCCTCTGGTCCTTGGCCTCCATGGTGATGATGGCCCCTCCGTCTTCCTCCTCCATGGTCTCCGGTGATGGTGACCCCCTCCGGCAGGGTGCCGGAGAGGGCCAAGATTGATCTTTCGTGGCTACAGAGACTTACGGCGGCGAAACTTCCGATCTAGGTTTCTTTCTGGAGGTTTCTCGATTTATAGGAGTACTTGGCGTTGGAATCAAGTCAGGGGGACTCCCGAGGGGCCCACAAGCCAGGGGGCGCGCCCTAGGGGGGCGTGCCCCCCAGGCTTGTGGCTGCCTCGTGACTCCTCTCCGGTATCTTTTTGCTCCGGTATTTTTTATATTTTCCAAAAATATTCTCCATAAATTTTCAGTCCATTCCGAGAACTTTTATTTCTGCACAAAAAACAACACCACGGTAGCTCTGCTGAAAACAGCGTCAGTCCGGGTTAGTTCTAATCAAATCATACCAAAATCATATAAAATTATTGTAAACATGGCATGAATACTTCATAAATTATAGATACGTTGGAGACGTATCAGCATCCCCAAGCTTAATTCCTGCTCGTCCTCGAGTAGGTGAATGATAAAAGAAATAATTTATGAAGTGTGAATGCTAGCAAGTGCACAAGTTTGATCAATGATAATTCCAATCACTTTTTCTAGCATCAATATAAACCATAAATAGTAGCTTATCTCATAAAACTTCTCATGATCAAGTAACAAGCTATTCACATGTTAAAGTATAGACCAGAAAGTTTCTTGAAAACTAACAAATCATATTCCTAGTCATCGAACAATTGCAATTCATCTTATTTTCAGGAAGGGTCTATGTAAGAGCTTTGATTTAGCAAATTCCACATACTCAACTATCATATAGTCTTCCATGATTATTGACACTCAAAGCATATTTTTAGAACAAATAGCATCCAACGAACACAGAGAAAGATAGGGGCTTAATGTTTCGCCTCCAAACTTATTTATCATAAAGATAATTGTCAACAATAATAATTCATGATCAAATATATTTGTGTGGATATATATGTCTAGATCATTCCCCACCACATGATGCTTGCCAACTAATAGATTGAGGTTGGAATAAGAAGTTGACTCAACATGAATAGTAAATAACATGAAAGTAAATAGATTGGCCCTTCGCAGAGGGAAGCAGGGATTTGCATATGTGCCAGAGCTCATTGTTTAAAACAGAGATGAATATAATTTTGGGATGTATGCTTTCACTGTCAACATAACAACCAAGAGATTTCACCATCTTCCATGCTAGATACATTATAGGCGGTTCCCAAACAGAATGATAAAGTTTTTACTCCCCCTCCACCAATCAAACACACTCCACGGCGAGCCGAATCCACGGGTACCGTCCATACAAACAACAATCCTGGGGGAGTTTTGTTTCATTATATTTTGATTTGATTTTTTAGCATGGAACTGGGCATCCCGAATACCAGCCACTTTCTCGTGAATGATAGTGAATCAACACATATCATGAGAATAACCCACCTAGCATGGAAGATACTGACCGCCCCCAGTCGCTACATGAGCGATTCGGGCATACAAAACAGAATATTATTTGAAGGTTTAGAGTTTGGCACATGCAAATTTACTTGGAACGGCAAGTAAATACCGCATATATGTAGGTATGGTGGACTCTCATGGAAGAAACTTGGCTCAAGGGTTGGGATGCACAAGTAGTATCTCTACTTAGTACGAAGTTTTGGCTAGCAAAAGGTACTAAACAAGCACCACATGTTAGAGGATCCATAACAATATAACTTCTATGCAAATATACCCAAACATAACTCATTAAGTTGTCTTCCTTGTCCAATTTCAACTAATTTTCTCGAGTTTGAAAATAATTAATGAGCTCACAATCATAGAAGATGTCCAAGATAGTATATTTATATGTGGAATCTCTCTTCCTTCAATATTCTTTCACGAATTGTTCAAGTGACCAATGCGGTGTTTGCTAACTTTCAATAAATTTTACCACCTATACTTATTATGTGTGAAGTCATTACTCCCCATGGGATAAGTATATGAAGCATATTTAATTTCAGATTTATGATATTCAATTCATTCAACCATTTACTCATAGGATATAAGTGAAACACGAGAGTGAATGACAAACTACTCCAAAAAGATATAAGTGAAGATCAATGCGTAGTCAATTAGTTAAATAGCCATGTGAGAACTCTCTCTCTCTTATTCAAAATTTCAGATACAATGCTTTTATTCAAACATCAAAACAAAATAAAAATAGCACTCCAAGAATAGCACGCATCATGGGAATGAATAAAAATTTAGGTTCAACATAGGCTAACCGATAATTGCTGATGAAGAGAGATGGGATGCGTAGCATCCCCAAACTTAGATGCTTGAGACTTCTTGAAATATTTACTTGGGGTGCCTTGGGCATCCCCAAGATTTAGCTTTTGTATCTCGTTCAATCCTCTCATATCATGGTTTCACCTATTCTCAAAAACTTCAGCCACACAAAACTTGAAAAGAACTCGTGAGATAGGTTAGTGCACATAATAATAAATCAACTCTTTATGTACTGCCAAGACAAGTTGCACAATAATTACCAAACATCATCTACTGTTTACTATCATTTCCACAATTTATATCTACCAATATAGGCTATGGAAACTAGAGGATAAGTAGATAACAAAACTATGACAGCAATCTGTCCAAACAGAACAGTCTGTAGAAATTTATGAAAACAGTGTACTTATGTAACTCAGAAAATTATGAAAATTTAGGACATGCTAAATAATTTATATGACAACACTGTGTAAAAATTTCAGAAACGTTCCATGTTCCAGTAAAATATGAAAATTCAAACACTACAGCAAAAGTTTCTGTTTTTACACAGCACACATCAAAACATGCAATGCAAGCATCCTAAGGCAATTCTTGGAACTTTTTATTGAAAAACAAGATTATGAATAACACCTAACAGAAAATAAAAAATATAATGACGATCCAAGCAAAGCACATATTATGTGACGAATAAAAATATAGCTCCAAATGAGGTCACCGATAATGTTGAAGACGAAAGAGGGGATGCCTTCCGGGGCATCCCCAAGCTTAGTTGCTTGGATCTTCCTTGAATATTACCTTGGGGTGCCTTGGGAATCCCCAAGCTTAGGGTCTTGCCACTCCTTATTCTCCTCATATCGATATCTCACCCAAAACTTGAAAAATTCAATCACACAAAACTTAACGGAACTTCGTGAGATGGGTTAGTATGATAAAGAGCAAAACCATCCACTTAGGTACTGTCAAATACAAGATCCATAATTGTTCTTGCATAATGTCTACTGTAACTTATCATTTCCACAATTTATATCACTTAATATAAGCCATGGAAATGCTAAAACAAGCAAACTATGCAAACAAGGCAGATTCTGTCAAAAACAGAACAGTCTGTAATGATCTGAACAATGACCATACTTCTGCAGCCCCAAAAATTCTGAAAAATTAGGACAACCTAGAAAATTTGTATATCAATCATGTGTAAAAAATCAGAAGCTTTTGACTCCCTGGTGAATTTATAAAAATTCTGGACTGGGCACCAAAGTTTCTGTTTTTGCACAGAATCAAGTCAACTATCAACCACATCATCCCAAAGGCATTACTTGGCACTTTATTGAAAGAAAACATATAAAACATAGTTACTACAGTAGCATAATCATGAGAACGCACAAAAACAGTAGGGGTAAATATTGGGTTGTCTCCCAACAAGCGCTTTTCTTTAGTGCCTTTCTAGCTAGGCATGATATTTTAATGATACGCTTCCAAGCCCAATTCCGATGGTAATTTTATTCATACTCTAAAAGATATAAGTGAAGTTCATAGAGCATTCTACAATTAATGAAGATTAACCAATACCCAAGCTCAAAATATATAAGGGAAGCACACGAAGCATTCTATAAAGCCATACTCAAAAGAATTAAGTGAAGCACAAAGAGCATTCTACAAAGCCATACTCAAAAGGTCTAAGTGAAGCGCATGAAGCATTCTATAAATCAATGAAGGACTATCTCATACTAGAAGGGTGCATAAAAGGAAAAGAAAAACACTAACGATGCATATCATGTGAACAAAACAAAAACCAAGGTATACCGATAATTGTTGAAGAATAAAGATGGGATGCCTTCCGGGGCATCCCCAAGCTTAGATGATTGAGTCTCCTTGAAATATTTACTTGGGGTGCCTTGGGCATCCCCAAGCTTGAAATCTTGTCTCTCCATATTCTTCTTATATCGATACCTCCTCGATCTTCGAACACTTCATTCACACAAAACTTAACAAAACCCTCGTGAGATCCGTTAGTATAATAAAGCAAAATACTACTTTAAGTACTGTTGTGAACTCATTCCTATTTCATATTAGCATTATATCTACTGTATTCCAACTTCACCATGGTTCATACCCACCGATACAACCCATACATTCATCAAAATAAGAGAACAATGCATAGAAAACAGAATCTGTCAAAAACAGGACAGTCTGTAGCAATCTGGAAACTTCGTATACTTCTGTAACTCAAACAATTCTGAAACTTTAGGAAAAATTAAAAAATTTGTATATAAGTACTTTGTAAAAATTTCAGAAACTTTTGACATTCCAGTAAGAAATGTAAATTCATGCACTACAGTCAAAGTTTCTGTTTTTGCACCGCACAAAGCAAACAAGCAATCTAATCATCCTAAAACCAAATCTTGGCACATTATTTTTATAATACAATGGATATATACAAGGGGATAATTATTTTTGAGAAACTTCCATGAAAAATTCTACATTGTTTCCATGAGCATGAACACAAGTGTTCAAGGTCGACCCTCACTTCTCTAATGCACAACCTTCCAATCACTTCTCTTTTTGAAAAACTTCTTAGGCATAAGAGGCAAGTAATTCTTTTTGTATTTTTTCATTATTTAATTTTTTTGTTTGTTTCACCCACAACTAAATAAATCAAAAAGGGAAAACAAAATCTACTTAGTGAAGAAATAAAACAATCACACACGAGAATATCAACCCCACGCTATTGCTCCCCGGCAACGGCGCCAGAAAAGAGCTTGATAATCCCCAAGTGCAAGGAATCATCGTAGCAATTTCCAAAGATGGAAGTGATAAGTATGGAGTGTTGAACCCACAAGGAGCTAAAGGTAAGATCAATATTCTCTCAAGTCCTATCTGCCACTGATACGACTCTACGTACGCCGAATGTTTGCTTCCAACTAGAAACGAGAAATAAAACTACGTTGTGGGTATGAAGAGAATAGCTTTGGATGATATCGGAGAACTAAAATATAAAAATAGGTGCTGTTATCATAAAGTTAGAATATATTACAATATATTACAAATAGCGAGTGTGGAATAATGATGGGTCCGTGTGCGGAATTGTCCTAGGTAATTGTTAACAAGATCGGTAATCATTATTGCAATTTTATATGAGGGAGAGGCATAAGCTAACATACTTTCTCTACTTGGATCATATGCACTTCTGATTGGAACTCTAGAAAGCATCCGCAACTACTAAAGATCATTAAGGTAAAACCCAACCATAGCATTAAAGCATCAAGTCCCCTTTATCCCATACGCAACAACCCGCCTACTCGGGTTTATGCTTCTGTCACTCAAGCAACCCACCATAGGCAAATCATGAACATATTGCAACACCCTACAGCGGGAATCCTTCACGCGTGCGCGGCACGAAAGGCACTATAGGACAGCACCAAAATAAACATACAACTCAAACCAATCTAGATCATCAATCAACCCATAAGACAAAAGAAATCTACTCAAAACATCATAGGATGGCAACACATCATTGGATCATAATATGTGGCATAAAGCACCATGTTTAAGTAGGGGATTACAGCGGGATGCGGGAGAGTGGACCGCTGAAAGGAGATGAGGATGGTGATGAAGAAGGTGATGTTGATGAAGACGATCACCGCGGCGATGGTTCCCCCGATGGCACTCCGCCGCCACCGAGAGAGAGGGGGAGAGGGTCTCCCCCTTGTGCTTCCTCCTTCATGGCCTCCCCCTTAGGTGGGGAGAGGTTCTCCCTCTGGTCATTGGCCTCCATGGTGATGATGGCCCCTCCGTCTTCCTCCTCCATGGTCTCCGGTGATGGTGACCCCCTCCGGCAGGGTGCCGGAGAGGGCCAAGATTGATCTTATGTGGCTATAGAGACTTGCGGCGGCGGAACTTCCGATCTAGGTTTCTTTCTGGAGGTTTCTCGATTTATAGGAGTACCTGGCGTTGGAATCAAGTCAGGGGGACTCCTGAGGGGCCCACAAGCCAGGGGGGCGCGCCCCCTAGGCTTGTGGCTGCCTCGGGACTCCTCTCCGGTATCTTTTTGCTCCAGTATTTTTTATATTTTCCAAAAATATTCTTTGTAAATTTTCAGCCCATTCCGAGAACTTTTATTTCTGCACAAAAAACAACACCACGGTAGCTCTGCTGAAAACAACGTCAGTCCGGGTTAGTTTTAATCAAATCATACCAAAATCATATAAAATTATTATAAACATGGCATGAATACTTCATAAATTATAGATACGTTGGAGACGTATCATAGGGCCAAACTTGTGTGAATGTGATACGTCTCCGTCGTATCTACTTTTCCAAACTCTTTTGCCCTTGTTTTGGACTCTAATTTGCATGATTTGGATGGAACTAACCCGGATTGACGCTGTTTTCAGCAGAATTGCCTTGGTGTTATTTTTGTGTAGAAATAAAAGTTCTCGAATCGTCCTGAAAATTTACGGAGAATATTTTTGGAATTAATAAAAAATATTGGCGAAAGAATCAAGCCAGGGGGGCCCACCTATTGGCCACAAGCCAGGAGGGCACCCCCCCCCTAGGGCGCGCCCTGGTGGCTTGTGGGCCCCCTGTGGCTCCTCCGACCTCAATTCCACTTCTATGTATTCACATCTGTGGAGAAAAAATCTGAGAGAAGAGTTCATCGCATTTTACGATACGTGTGACGCCCCCATTCTCGTCCGTACGCTAATCATACACACAGTGCGTACGGCCAAGATTAGGGACTCACTGATTGATACCACAACACGACAAAAGACACAAATAAAAAGGTCATACAGCTTAATATTACAAGCCAGGGGCCTCGAGGGCTCGAATACAAAGCTCGACAAAGCACGAGTCAGCAGAAGCAAAAATATATCTGAGTACAGACATAAGTTAGACAAGTTTTGCCTTAAGAAGGCTAGCACAAACATAAGCAGCGGATCGAAAGAGGCGAGGCCTCCTGCCTGGGAACCTCCTAACTACTCCTGGACGTCGGAGAAGTCCACGTCGTAGTAGGCCCCATCCTGGTGGTAGTAGCCTCCGTCGCGGTAGATGTAGTCGTCCTCCGGGTAAGCTAGATCCTGGGTCTCCTGGGCGCCGTCATCTGGTCGCGGCATCGTATCGAGGGGGAAAAGGGGAGCAAAGCAACAGTGAGTAATCATCCAAAGTACTCGCAAGACTTACATCAGATCTATGCTAGATATGCACCAGTATCAAAGGAATGGGGCTATATCTTTGGACTAGACTACAGAAATGCCAGAATAGAGAAGAAGGCCTAGTCCTATCGAAGACTAGCATCTTCAACATCTTGCAGCATTAGAAGAGAGTAGACCTGCAGCTCATATATAGACATATTGTTGTAACAAATTTTTATTAAGTAACACGCCCAGAGATCCTTCCCCGACTCCCTGCGAGGAAGCAATCTCGGAGCCACAATTCATTTTAATTAGTTTATGATTATAGTTGTAGTAGGTCAGAGCACAACTCCAAGTCGTCCTGTTACCGTGGACACGGCTATTCAAATAGTTTACTTCCCTACAGGGGTGCACCACATTCCCCAACACGCTCGATAAGCTCCGGGCGGATACAATTTTCTGGTCATACCCGGCCTCGGCCGATCGACACGACGTAGTCCTACCTAGGCTCAAGCAGAGAGGCCAGCACGCCGGTCTACATCCTAATGGCTCGGGGTCTTGGGCCATCGCCCTCGCCATCCTGCACGTTACGCCCTCGGCCGGTGTCGGTGTCAAAACCGGCGGATCTCGGGTAGGGGGTCCCGAACTATGATGCTTGGATCGATGGTAACAGGAGACAAAGGGGACAAGGCTTTTACCCAGGTTCGGGCCCTCCTATGGAGGTAATACCCTACGTCCTGCTTGATTATATTGATTGTATAGAGATTACAGAGTGATCTACCACGAGATCGTATAACTAAACCCTAGATGAGTTCTGTTGGCTAATGACCTAAAACCCTCCGGCTTATATAGACCCGAGGGTACCTAGGGTTTACACATGGTCGGTTACACGTCGAGGGGATAAAACATGCCTATTCTACTTTAAACGTGAAGAACACGCCTTGCTTCTAGAAACTTCCCTTCTGGAGTCCGGTCCTTCGAGTGATCCAGTGTCCGGCGAACGGCCCATACAATCCGGCCCATATTAGATAGGCCGAACTCCCGAGGACCCCCTAGTCCAGGACTCCCTCAGTAGCCCCTGGACTAGCCTCCAACGCCGATGTGTACCCGGAGAATCTTGAACAGAGAAGTCTTCGGCTTGCGAGGCGAGTCCCTCTTCCCCTGATTGTTCGTCATCCGACCTGTGATCGGCGAAATCCCAAACGTTGCGCGATCGCCAAGTCCATTGCAATAATGCTTATCGAACCTCGCGTATTGCGAAGAAATGAATGGTTTAGCAGTTCTTTACTGAGCCGCCCCCCTCCGAAAAAGGGGTACCATCTATTTAATTAAATTGGATCGCGATCCAAATCACATCCTCACTTTCCCCCAGCCAAAAGGCCTCTACCAAAAGAAAATGGCGAGCGCCCCTGGTTCTTCTTCGGATCCTTATGGATCTCGCCCAGGGGATTGGGGAAGCTGTTCCGTGTCAACTCTTCGTCTTCGCCAACTAGAGACCCAGGGGTATCTCCCTTCCTCAGATCTGACGACCGTCCGTGCCGGCTTGAATTCATTCAACGGCGTGGTCCTTGCGGAGAACTTCCCCCGTCCACGAAAGGGAGAGCACGTGTGCTTCGTCCGTTCCTCCTGCGAGGGCTCGGATTTCCCATCCACCCATTCTTGAGAGGGTTATTGGCATTCTACGGGATCCAGCTCCATCACCTTACCCCAGGGTCTATCCTTCACATCTCGGGCTTCGTAGGTCTCAGCGAGATGTTCCTGGGGTGCGAGGCACATTTCGAATTATGGAGGAAGTATTTTTGCCTTGTTCCATGTACAAGGGACGGGACAATTTTCAAAGTTGGCGGAGCCGAAGTATGCCGCATAGCGGGGACGGGTTACCCCGTAGGAACTCCGAAGGAATTTGAAATGTGGACCTCAGAGTGGTTTTATATTGAAGACGTTCCTTTGTTCGATCCAACTCGGCGGGGTTTGCCCGAATTCTCCGACGCCTTTACGAAGAAAAGGTACAACTGGCGTCCGAAGAGCCTGCCCCAAGAGGAAAGTGCCGAGGTGCTGTGTTTATCGACCCACGTGAGGCTATTAGCCCATCACAAACTGACCATGATAGACGTCATGGCCGCCGCCCTCACTCGGTGCGTCCAACCTCTTCAACAGAGGGTACATCCTTTGTGGCGTTATAACGGGACAAGCGACACTACTCGCTCCCGAAGACTGGGTCCTGCTGATCAAACAGCATTAGCCGCCGCACTTGCCGATCTATACAAGGGGGAGCAAGAAGACTTTGTTCAGCGGTCATCGAAGGACGGATATTCAAGCCACAATCCCATCGAATGGGTGAGCCTTTATACCCACTATGATTATAGTTCGGTTTTCTCATTGTGTCCATTCTTGACCGAAGCCGTCAAAATTTATGCAAACAGGAATGGAGGAGCTTCATCGAGACAGTCAACTGTCCGGCTCGTCAGCCTGAAGACTATGCCCGCGAGGACGATCCGGGCTATCACGAAGACCCGGACCTATCAATCGAATTCGAAGGCGGGGTTTTCTACCAGGAGGGCCTTGATTACGCCAAAGTGGCCATCGTTGCCGACTACCCTGGATCTTTTCCTTCCCCTACCGTAAACAAGAAGAAAAAGAAGACGTCCCACAAGAGACAAGTGTCCACCACTGACCCCGACATATCGGCTCCTACCGTCAAACGCCGCAGATCTGCGCGACTTACACCGGCCGCAGCAACAGTGGCCGAATCGGGAAGTAACAAGGATCCGGCAGATAGGCCGGTCACAGGCGCAAGTGTACCAGCGAGCTCATCCCCAAGGTATTTCGCTTGATCACACGATTTAACATCACGATTTAATAAAGCTTGTTGAAAGATAATTCCACCGAAAATATTCAGGCAAGAGGTTCGGCCGTCTCCTGCCGAGGACGCCGTAAAGACATCCGCCGGTGGCCAAGGTTCAGGGCCTTCCGCCCATGCTGATCCTGTTGCCGGAGCCTCCACCGCCAATCTCGCCCCAGCCGATTCGGGTGATGCCATATCGGTCACCAAATCCGAGGTTGGGAGCGCTATGCGTCATCGGCAGCGACGTAAAGTCCTGCAGCATCGAGCCTTTTCCGAACAAGAATTCGGTGCTCTACGCACGGCGGATGCATACCTCGGGGCCGCCCGAACTGGGTTCGGGGAAGCCATAAAGTTGATATCGTCCAGCTTGCAGGTGATTTGTTGGGTATTAAAATCCGAACACTCATGTAAACCCAGTAGCCCCCAAGCCTTAAATTGGTCGGAACGACCGAATTAAGGATCCCTTTCTGCTAATGCAGGCCTCTAAGCAACAGTGCGAGCAACTGGCCAAGGAACTTAAAGCCAGCCAAGCATAGGTCGAATCTGCGAAGACTGAGCTAGAGCAAGTGAAGAGCTTTACTCGGGAGGCACACGGTGAGTGCATATATTAGCCAAATATATAACATATTCCCATGCTTACGCGAGGGTACTATGTAGCAGCTGAATCAATAGGGCAATTACAAAAAGATTTGGATGTAGCCCGAGAATCTCAGCGGTACGCCGAGTCCCAGCATGAAGCTGGAGGTCGTGTTATGACGCGACACATTGATGAGAAGAACCGCTACAAAGAGGAGAACAAGAAGCAAGCCGAGGAAATTGAAAGCTTGAAGGCTCAATTGGCCCAGGTCCAGGGAGAGAACCAAATCTTACAGAGTGGCATGTATGGTGAGTATGATTCCAACATCAGAAGGTAATTTTTATGGATGTAATATAACTTATATGCCATAACTCGTGTGTAGGTCTCCTGACCGGGCACTCCGAAGAAGAGATCGGACCTTACCAGGGAAGCTTGCTGAAGGATCTATCCGCCTTGCACAAGCGGGCTCGGAAGGCCATAAAGGGCATGGTAAAAGTACTGTGGCCCTCTGAGCAGCCTTCCGAGGGGATGACCGAGCTAGTCGATCGTTTCAAGGGAGCTCGAGCTAGGTTCGAGCTGTGGAAGACATTGGCATGCCGGGAGGGAGCGAGGGAGGCGTGGGCGATGATCAAGACCCGCTATACCGGACTCGATCCCGAGCATTTGGCTCGGGTTGGGCCTGTAGGGGTAGATGGACAAGAAATTCCGCTCCACCTGGTTTATGACCAGGTGATGCCTGCCGCCCGATTGTCCCAACAGGACTGCTCCCTGGACACTATAATCGATAATCTCGATCAGCAGCCGGATGTATGATATATGTAGCTATGTACTATTAATCAAAGATTTGCTCCGCTGTGTTGTAAACTTTGTCTTAACCGGCCATCGGCTTTAGCCTCCCGGGCTATAAGCTTGGGAGTGTTCCGCTGAAAGCATCACCCTAGGGTGGACGAACTATATTCGGGGAACCAGGCAATCCGGCCATGTGGTACGAACAGACAGAAAGCACGCAGGGAGATATGTTATATTACTAATTAACGTAAGAAACATCTTCTGAAGAAAATAGTACCTCTATCGATACCTTTCGTCAGGTTGCTACGTAAAGCGTAGGCTGTAGCTCGTACACTGATAGTATACGGCTAAGGTTTATTGTAAGAAAACAAACCCTGGTAATGGTCATGACGACCATAGTGTTACAAATTATTTCCGTCGGGGCCGACCAATTGTCTACGTAAGATAGCTAGCTTTTGGCTTCACCCGTCTGAGGCACGTATCCGGATGACCCGGTCGTAACAATCGCAGAGGTGCTCCCTTTACCCTCTAGCCGAACAATCGGGAACGTACAGGGTAACCACAGGAGCGAGGCAACCCAGCTTGGCAAATCTTAGTTCGAATTGATGCATAAGATGGCTTGAAAACGACAAGGAAAATGGGCACCCATGATGAACATGAACAAGCGCGGAGAATATAAAATTATTGGCTTCGGAAAAGAAGCCCCCAGGTGCTGTTTTCGGATTTAACACTTAAAGGTGTAAAACGAAAAATCTGATAACAAGATCGGATGAACCGAACACAGAGTTGGGATAAATAAGGTGCGAAAACCTGCCAAGAATTAGTGCGAAAGGAGAATTGGAAAATAATAAGGAAAAACGAAGAAAGAAATATAAAGTAAGGAGTACGACGACACCGGTTTATCCGTAGAAGCGTCGAAGACGAGCTGCGTTCCATGGGTTTGGTTCGAGGCGGTGATCCGACGGGTTCCGAAGACGATAAGCCCCTCCCGTGAGTACTTCATCGATTATGAAGGGGCCTTCCCACTTGGGCTTGAGTTTATGCTTCTGCTTCTCCGGGAGTCGTAGGACTAATTCACCTGCGTTGTATGCTTGCGCCCGCACCTCTCTGCTCTGGTAACGCCGGGCCTGTTGCTGATAAAAAGTAGAACGGGCCCGAGCTATATCTCGCTCCTCCTCCAAGGCGTCCAAGTTGTCCTGCCGATCTAACTCGGCCTCTCTTTCCTCGTACATGCGTACTCTTGGCGCATCGTGAATGATATCACAAGGAAGGACCGCTTCGGCCCCGTAGACCATGAAGAACAGTGTGTAACCCGTTGATCTATTCGGGGTGGTGCGCAAGCCCCATAGTACGGAGTCCAGCTCCTCAACCCACTGACAATCGGATTCTTGCAGAGACCGGACCAAACGCGGCTTGATGCCGCTCATTATGAGGCCGTTTGCTCGTTCAACTTGTCCATTAGTCTGTGGGTGATAAACCGAGGCATAATCGAGCTTGATGCCCATCTTTGCACACCAGTCCTTGACTTCCTGAGCGGTGAAATTGGATCCGTTATCAGTTATTATACTGTGCGGGACACCGTAACGGTGTATCACGCCGGATATAAAGTCTATTACTGGTCCGGATTTGGCTGAATTGATGGGTTTAGCCTCTATCCATTTGGTGAACTTGTCGACCATGACCAGCAAGTATTTATTTTTCTTGGTCCCCCCTTTAAGTGGTCCGACCATGTCTAGCCCCCAGACCGCGAAAGGCCAAGTGATCGGAATAGTCCGAAGAGCTGTTGGGGCATGTGACTTTGGTTTGCGAAGAGTTGACACCCTACGCAATATTTGACGAGTGACTGGGCGTCCGCCCGAGCTGTGGGCCAAAAGAACCCCGCCCGGAAGGCCTTGCTTACTAAGGCTCTTGCTGCGGCATGATGACCGCCCATCCCTGCGTGTACTTCGGCGAGAAGCTCCCGCCCCTCTTCCTTAGATATGCACCGCTGTAGTACTCCAGTGGTACTCTTTTTATATAACTCTCCTTCGTGTACCTTAAAGGCTTTGGAGCGCCGGACTATACGTCGGGCCTCCGTTTGATCATTGGGGAGTTCCTTACGAAGGAGGTAGGCGAGGAAGGGTTCGGTCCAAGGAGCGATTACTGCCATGACCTCGTGGGTCGAGGGCGTTTCGTTCATTACGGAGCCGCCGATGATTCTGTCGTCTGGTTCGTCAACAGGGGGAACAACCGTGTCTGCGCTTGAGAGATCGGCGCCCGTTTGATCGTCCTGCCAAACCACGGACGGCTTAAAGAGCTGTTCCAGGAAAATGTTCGGCGGGACCGGGTCGCGTTTGGCTCCTAAACGTGCCAGTATGGCAGCGGCTTGGTTGTCGTCTCTAGCGACGTGGTGGAACTCCAGCCCCTCGAACCGTGCGGATATTTTGAGGACAGCGTTTCGATATGCCGCCATCTTCGGATTTTTGGCGTCTAACTCACCGTTTACTTGAGAGATGGCCAGATTAGAATCTCCCCGTACCTCCAGCCGCTGTATGCCCATTGAAGCTGCCATCCGAAGACCGTGTAGAAGGGCTTCGTATTCGGCTGCGTTATTGGAGTCGGCATACATGATCTGGAGCACATATCGGACGTTGTCACCTGTGGGGGATGTGAGAACAACCCCAGCCCCCAGTCCGGTCAAGGTTTTAGATCCATCAAAGTACATCGTCCAATGTGAGTATGTACTGTACTCCCTGGGGAGTTCGGCTTCTGTCCATTCGGCGAGGAAATCCGCTAATACCTGAGATTTAATAGCTCGGCGCGGTTTGTATGTGATCTCAAAAGGAAGGAGCTCGATCGCCCATTTGGCTATACGGCCTGTGGCGTCCCTGTTATTGATTATATCATTCAGGGGTACTTCCGATGCCACCATGACTGAACACTCTTGGAAGTAATGTCTTAATTTACGTGATGCCATAAATACCGTATAGGCTATCTTCTGGTAATGCGGGTATCTTGACTTGCATTGCGTTAGCACCTCTGACACGTAATAGACCGGCTTCTGTATATGGAATTTGTGCCCCTCCTCCTCTCGTTCGACGACGAGCACTGCGCTGACAACTTGGTTGGTGGCCGATATGTATAATAACATGGGCTCACCCGCGCTTGGTGCTGTGAGTATGGGGTTACTTGCCAGCAATGTCTTGATATCTTCTAACGCGGCCTTTGCTTCGTCGGTCCATTCGAAAGTCTTGGTCCGTTTCAGCAATTTATACAACGGTAAAGCTTTTTCACCGAGGCGGGAGATAAAGCGGCTTAATGCCGCCACGCAACCCGCCAATCTTTGGACATGCTTTAGCTCTGTGGGGATTGCAAGTTCCGACAAGGCGCGGATCTTGGCCGGATTCGCTTCTATTCCTCTATGGGAAACAATGAATCCGAGCAACTTAACCGCGGGAACTCCGAAGACACACTTCTCCGGATTGAGCCGAATATCGTATTCGCGTAGGCTTGCAAAGGTTTGCCTTAGGTCGTCGATCAAATTGCTAACGTGTTTGGTTTTGATGACCACGTCGTCCACGTATGCTTCGACTGTCTTGCCGACCTGTTTCTCAAGACAGGTCTGGATCATGCGCTGGTATGTAGCCCCAGTGTTTTTTAGCCCAAAAGGCATTGTGTTAAAACAGAACGGCCCGTAGGGGGTGATGAATGCGGTTGTCGCTTGATCGGATTCCTTCATTTTAATCTGATGGTATCCGGAATAAGCGTCGAGGAAACACAGCGAGTCGTGTCCGGCTGTGGCATCAATAATCTGGTCTATTCGTGGTAGGGGGAAAGGGTCCTTGGGGCAGGCCTTGTTGAGGTCTTTAAAGTCGACGCACAGCCGCCAGGATTTGTCTTTCTTTGGTACCATCACCAGGTTTGCCAGCCATTCGGGGTGCTTAATGTCCTGAATGAATCCGGCCTCTAGCAATTTAGCTAATTCTTCACCCATAGCTTGTCGTTTGGGCTCGGAGAAACGGCGAAGAGTCTGTTTGACGAGTTTAAAACCTGCCATGATGTTTAGACTGTGTTCTGCCAATCGTCGTGGGATGCCAGGCATATTGGAAGGGTGCCAGGCAAATATGTCCCAATTTGCTTGTAAGAATGCTCGCAGCGCCTCCTCCGTGGCGGGGTCGAGCTGTGCTCTGATGGACGCTGTCTTATTAGGGTCCGTCGGGTGCACCTGAACTTTAATGATTTATTTTGCTGGCTTGAAGGACGTGGATTTGGGCCTCTTACTGAGGATCACGTCGTCTTTGTCGACCGCTGAACGGAGTGCGGTCAGCTCTTCTGAAGCAAAGGTCTCAGCTGGAGCCTCGACGGCGAGAGCAGCTGTTTTGTTTTCAGCCCGTAGGGCTATATTCGGATCACCGGCTATTGTGATTACTCCGTTTGGTCCTGGCATTTTAAGTTTCATATACCCGTAATGTGGTATAGCCTGGAATTTTATGAAGGCTTCACGTCCCAGAAGGGCGTGATAGCCACTGGGGAAGGGCACGATGTGGAAGAGGAGCTCTTCCGATCGGTAGTTGTCGGGCGTGCCGAACACTACGTCCAGGGTAATACATCCTGAGCAGCGCACCTCCTTCCCTGGGATTATTCCCCGAAAGGTTGTGTTGCTATGTTCGATCCGAGATCGGTCGAATTGTATTTTTTCTAGCGTGTCTTCATAAATTAGGTTTAGACCGCTGCCGCCATCCATTAGCACTTTGTGTAACCGGAAGCCATCAATGACGGGGTTTAGGACTAGTGCGGCTGGTGAATGGTCGGGATGAATGGCTGGTCGATCAGCATCTCCAAAGGTGATTGGTGTATCTGCCCATATACTTGTTGCAGCCACGTGGTACACCTGTCCAATTTCTTTGAGGGCTCTTTTCCTTTTGTTCCTCGAAGGGAACGTTTCGTAGATCGTCAGGACCTCGGTGTGACGTTCCGATGAGTCTGCGGGGCGCCCTCTGGGCGGTGACGCCTCGAGGATGGCCTCGCCGCTTCTTGCGATCTGTCTGACGACCCAGCAAGTTCTAAAACTGTGGGTTGGAGCTATGTTTAGCAGCACGGAGTGTATAGGGCAAGGTTTGTCCAATAGTCCGTCCAGGACAGTACTGACCCCGGGAAGGGATCTGTTTCTCTTTTTGGCGGGCTCAGTTTGGGCTGTTCGGTTCGGGGGTATCCTCTTTTGCCGATCTCTTCTAAGGTATTCGGCAGAGGTTTGGTCCGAAAATAGCCGCTCTGCTTGCCAAGCACTTTCCATGGCACAATACTTCTGTACCAAGATGGATAGCTCGGAAAAGTCAGTTATGTGCCGCCGCGCCAGGGCGTTGAGGATTCCCTCGTTGTGGCAATTACGTTTGAAGGTTGCCATTATATCTTTGTCACCAAGGCCGCGCACGTTGTGTCATGCGAGGAGTAGTCTGGCCCAGTAATGATGGACCGACTCCCCTGCCAAATGCGCAATGTCCGATGGATTCGAACGATTGGGCTCTGATGCGATGATCAAGTCATCGTCTTGGGAGGTGGGTGGGAGAAAACGTAGTTCCTCACCAAGGTGGGAGTCCGGAACCATAAGTTCCGAACTGCGTGATAGGTCGGGGGACGACACCGGACTATGGCAGGAGCCAGTGACTGGGTCACGGGCAAGATCTCGGTGGTTGGAAATTGAGGTGTAGACCGTTTTTAGTTCCGGTAGCTGGGAGGTCGAACCCTCCGCCGGACACTCGACGGTGGCGAATATGTGGGTGACCGTGGGGACGCAAATTTCCCTGTCATCGAGTTTAAGCCCGAGCCGGTCATAGACCGGTATCTGGTCATCGGCCATTCGCATAGTCTTCATCTGATCGAACAACTCGTTGAGAAACGAGGCGATGGTGGGATGCGTGTCACCGAAGCGAGTGGGGTCGGTATGCGGCGTCGCTGTTCCAGAGTCGCGCGAGGGCGTTCTTGGATCCTGCTCCGATCCGTCCCGACCCGTACGAAGACCGATCTGAAAGCAGATCGGGGCTGGGTCGTCGTTAATTTTCATCGACGAGATCCGATCTAGGGCTTTGTCGAGAATCGAGAGCTCGATCGGACCGATCTGCCCAGAGCTTCCGGAGTTAACCTCCGATGCATCCGTGCAGGGAGTGTGTTCGGCAAGAACGAGTGTTCGGTTGTCGGGCGTTATGGCCCGATTCGAACTTAAGATCGGGTCCTCGCCAGGGCAGATCCCGTGGGCGGGGCCGGAAGATGAGTCTGAGGTTAAAGCCTCAGGGTCCTCGGGCATGGCAGGCGAAACTGCGAGCCCGGTTGGTGATAGATCGCCGCGGGAGTCTACGGAGAACTCTAAGTTCCCGAATCTGACCTCCTGATCAGGGGCGAAACTTTCGACGCGGCCCAGGCGGCCGGTCGAGTCGGCGTGTAGCAATATGCTGCCGAAAGCGAAGATCTGTCCAGGGGCAAAAATCCCTGTGTTGCGGACCTCTTCGTTAACGACTAGGCGAACCATCGATTCCTTCTGGCGATCACAGTGGAACTCTCAATGAAAGCACCAATGTCGGTGTCAAAACCGGTGGATCTCGGGTAGGGGGTCCCGAACTATGATGCTTGGATCGATGGTAACAGGAGACAAAGGGGACAAGGCTTTTACCTAGGTTCGGGCCCTCCTATGGAGGTAATACCCTATGTCCTGCTTGATTATATTGATTGTATAGAGATTACAGAGTGATCTACCACGAGATCGTATAACTAAACCCTAGATGAGTTCTGTTGGCTAATGACCTAAAACCCTCCGGCTTATATAGACCCGAGGGTACCTAGGGTTTACACATGGTCGGTTACACGTCGAGGGGATAAAACATGCCTATTCTACTTTAAACGTGAAGAACACGCCTTGCTTCTAGAAACTTCCCTTCTGGAGTCCGGTCCTTCGAGTGATCCAGTGTCCGGCGAACGGCCCATACAATCCGGCCCATATTAAATAGGCCGGCCTCCCGAGGACCCCCTAGTCCAGGACTCCCTCAGCCGGGACCAGTCCTAGCATGCCTTAGTAACAAGCGCCATGCGTCATCGCGGACCACCCGGGCGCGAGTCGAATCTTGTGGCATCTGAAGAGCTTTCGGGAGAATGTACGGCGTAGAGCAGCCCATACTGATTACCCCGCGTGGTGGTTAGTGCGTATTAGGCCAACGACCTAACTCAGATTAAATACTCAACCCATTAGCAATTTATTTGTGCGGGGCAAGCTCGAACCATAAAGTGCAGTCCGTCGCCCCGCCAATAACAATCGGGTGCCTTATCGGCGCACCCCACCAAGTCTTCGGATGCCTTGCGGCGCATCCCACCAATATCTCTCGCGGGTACCCTTGGGGCCGACCCGTCTTAAACATGTTTCTGTAACCAGGTCATAGTAACTGTGTGTCTATACACCAAGTGGAAATCCGAGGAATCACCCTCGATGGATCCCACTCGAGGTAAGAGTAAGGCAAGAGTCGCTACCGGTAAATGGGAAGGAGGAATCACCCTCGATACCCATGACCGATAACTACGCTACAGAATTAACACCGGGAGTGCTGAGTGAGGTATCACCCTCGGCACTCGGTAGTAGCTCTGCAGTGCCCAACTTAAGGGGTGTGTGGTGATGTGTCGGTAATGGCTTGTCAGTCATGACGACTGAGTCTTCTGTCTTCAAGTCCTCGGTGTCGTCGATGAAAGCAGGGGCAACTGGGACTAAGGGGGGTCTCAGGGGTTCATTGATCCACCTATTCTAGACAGTTGGTATGAAAGCATGTGTAGTAGCAGTTCCTCAAAATCAGGCTATGCATCAGAATAAGAGCTAACTAATACAGTAGCAAAATTCTAATGCAAGAACAAGAGGGAGAAGAGATGGGTGATATCGGAATGCTCAAGGGGGTTTTGCTTGCCTTGCTGCTCTGCGGCAAAAGGCTGGACGTCAAGGGCGTAGTCGTATCCGGCAGCACCGTCAGTCTCGGGCTCTACCGGAGAGAAGAGGGGGAAGAAACAATAAATATAAAGCACACAGATGCAACATGATGCATGACATGACAATACGCAGAGCTAGCATGCACTAACGCAGTACTACACGTTGCAGACGAAGCGGGAGAATATCTGATGATATTTCCCGGGTCTTTTGATTTATCGGACAGACGAATCGGAGAGGAAACTTCCATGTTTGTGGTGCTAGAGGCATGTGACAGATGAATGGATGGCATATTTGGATTCGTGGGATTTTTCTGATCAACTTTCATATACAAATTATTTTCATCTGACTTACAGATTATTTTCTATGATTTTTCAAAGTTTTAAACAATTTCTGGAATTAAATCTATTTAATAAATACAACATTATCCAGAACAGTGCCAGTGACGCCAGCATGACATCACTGTGACGTCAGCAGGTCAACAGGGGCTGGCCAGGTCAACCAGTGGGTCCCACCTGTCATAGACACATTCAAATTCCGGTTTATTAAATTAGAATAATCAGGATTAATTAGGGGGAGGGCCCCACATGTCAGTGTCTGATTAATTTATATTAATGATTTTAATTATCCTAATTAGCTAATTAGCCAGCTGACAGGGGACCCACCTGTCATTTACACAGGGGTGTTGGGCCCCATACGTCAGTGGCCGGGGCCAGCCCAGTTAGCAGTTGACCGTGGTCAATGGGTCAACTGGGGCCTGGGGACCCACCTGACAGTGACCCTGGGGGTGGCCCTGGGTCAACTACGCCGGCGACGGCCGCGTTTGGTCGCCGGAGGAGCTCCGGCGAGCTCCCGAAAGGCCGGCGAGGGTCGGGTTTCGACCACAGGGCACGGGAAAGAGTGCGGTTGGTCCCATTCGTTCGGGCGTTCGACGTCGCGTCGATCCATGGCCCCAGCGCGAGCTGAGATGGCCGGAGACGAGCGCTAGGACCTCGCCGGCGGCGAGCCTTCTCGGGTGAGCAACGGGGACGGCGATGCGTTGCGCGTGCGGGCGTTCTAAGCAGCTAGCGACGTCCTACGCGCGCGTGCGATCATAACGGCCACGAGCCCGTGACCAAAAGGTCCTCGGAGCCACGCCGGCGACGAGCTCGAGCGGCGGCGCATTCGGGCTCCGGTGGAAACTACGGCTAGGAGCTCCGGCTCGTCGTGAGGAGGAGAGGGGGGGGTAGCAGAAGCTCACAGTGAGGTGTGGCCATTCAACGCGTGCTCGGGGAGGGCTCGACGGCGGCGAAACCGGCGGCGACGTCGCGGCGGCCGACGGTGGAAGACGACGGCGCTCGGGCGATGCAGGGCTTTGGGGGCTCGGGCGCATGGTCGAGGAGGACGGGCTGGTCGCGGCGGCGCTCGGGG
This sequence comes from Elymus sibiricus, assembly GCA_039707655.1. Classification (NCBI taxonomy): domain Eukaryota; kingdom Viridiplantae; phylum Streptophyta; class Magnoliopsida; order Poales; family Poaceae; genus Elymus; species Elymus sibiricus. The sequence goes on along the minus strand of CM077663.1, from coordinate 95,773,347 downwards.
ATGCGTCGACGAGGCGCGGGAGGGCGTGTGGCCGCGGCTAGGTAACGGCCATGGCGACGGCGGCGCGGGCTCGACGGGATCTGAAGAAGGGGCAGGAGCGGGTGAGCGAGGAGGGAAAATGGTGAGGGGACCAGGGGGTAGGGCTCGGGGTGAGGCCTTATCCCCTCCCACCAGCTCCGTCGCCGTGTCGGCCAGTGGCCGGAGCGAGGCGCGCTCGGCCACGGCGGCGCCGACACGCAGGGGGGAGCAGGTAGGGGACGGCCCCTGGTGGGCTGGGCCGGCTGTGGCTTGGGCCCAGTGGCCAGGCATTTGGGCCTTTGCCCCCCTCTTTCTTTTTCCTTTCTTTTTCTTTTCTGTTTTCATTTTCCAGTTTCCATTTTTTATTTTATTTTGGCATTATTTCTTTAAGAAAAATTGTGCCACTGGTTCCAATTAATACTTTGTAATATTCCAAAGGTCCACATCAAGTTTTGGGATTTTTAGAAACTGTTGCAATTCCAAAATGAATTTAAATGCATTTTAAAATGCATTTAGCTACTGTTATTGATGGTGGGGTCCACACCAGAAGCTTGGTGATGTTGTTTTCCTAAACCATATTTGTTTTATGATTTGTCACAAATATGCAGCATTTTATTTTAGATGTTTGAGGATTTATTTTTATCACATAAATTCTTAGGGCATTTGAATTGAATTTTGAATTGGAATTTGAATTCCAAACTTGATCAACTCCATTTAGCAAAATGATTAGGCACTGTTCATGATCATTACTGTAGCTTAATTACAATGATCACTGTAGCTTAAACCCAGGGTGTCACAATTCTCCCCTACTAACAAGAATTCTCGTCTCGAGAATTAAGAAGTAGAAGGGAAGAGCCCGGGGTATTCTGCACGAAGAAGATCTTCGCGTTCCCAAGTGGCTTCATCTTCAGAATGATTTGTCCACTGCACTTTGAAGAACTTGGTAACCTTCTGACGAGTCCGACGTTCAGTTTCATCGAGAATGCGGACCGGTTGCTCCTTGTAAGAGAGGTCTTGTTGCAGCTCCAACATATCATGATCCACTGCTCGGATAGGATCCTTGAAGCAGCGACGAAGTTGTGACACGTGGAACACGTCGTGAACCTGAGAAAGGTTTGGCGGTAGTTCCAACTGATATGCCACTTTACCACGCCGTTCGAGAACGGTGAAAGGACCATTATATCGAGGAGCTGGATTGCCCTTGATTCCAAAACGGTGTGTACCTCTCATAGGCGTGACTCGAAGATAAGCCTTCTCGCCAGGTTGATAGACCATATCTTTGTGATGACGGTCATACTGACTCTTCTGACGAGACTGAGCGGCTTTTAGATTTGCTTGAATGATGCGGACTTGATCTTTGGCATGTTGGATTATATCTGGACCAATAAGTGTACGTTCCCCAGTTTCTGACCAATTCAGAGGAGTCCGACACTTACGTCCATATAATACCTCAAAAGGAGCCATCTTCAGACTAGCTTGATAGCTATTGTTGTAGGAGAACTCAGCATACGGAAGAGATTCTTCCCATTTCTTGCCAAAAGAAATGACACAAGCTCGAAGCATCTCTTCGAGAATCTGATTGTCTCTTTCAACTTGTCCCTGGGATTGAGGGTGAAAAGCGGTGTTGAATTGCAAATGAGTTCCCATAGCTTCTTGGAAACTTGTCCAGAACCTTGAAGTGAACAAGCTGCCATGGTCTGAACTGATGATCAGTGGAATACCATGAAGTGAAACAATTCTAGACATATAGAGTGTTGCCAGTTGACTAGCAGTAATTGTTTCTTTGACGGCTAGAAAATGTGCCACTTTGGACAACCGGTCAATGACGACAAGAATAGCATCATTACCTTTCTGCGACCTGGGAAAACCAGTAATGAAGTCCATTTCAACATGATCCCATTTCCATTCAGGAATAGAAATAGGTTGTAGAGTTCCAGCAGGCTTTTGATGTTCTGCTTTGATCCGACGGCAAATGTCACATTCTGAAACATAGCGAGCAATGTCTTGCTTCATGTTAGACCACCAGAATCTTTGCCGGATGTCTTGGTACATCTTGGTACTACCCGGATGAATAGACAAAGGGGTATCGTGGGCTTCCTTCAGTATTTTACCAGTAATGTTCAGGTTCTCCTTCTTAGTGGGAACGAGCAAGCAACCCTTGAAGTACAAGGCGCCATCATCAGCCACGGTGAAGAATGATGGTTTTCCTTCCGCCAGATAGCGTTTAATCCTTTCGACTTCACTGCAATAGAATTGCATAGTTTTGATGTTGCCCACGAGATCTGGTTCAACAACCAGGTTACACAAAGAACCCTGGTTAACCACACGAAAGTTCATCTTGCGAAACTCCGATGGAGGGGGAACGAGATATCCCTGAGGAACAATATGGAGATTCAACTTGCGAAATTCTTCTTGAAGCAGGGGGTGAACCTTGTGAACCTGAAGGTACTTGCAGTATGACTTACGGCTCAAGGCGTCAGCCATTACATTAGCCTTGCCAGGGGTATATGAAATACCGAAATCATAGTCTGTGAGGGATTCCATCCATCTTCGCTGGCGGAGATTCAAGTCCGGTTGAGTAAACAAGTACTTTAGACTTTGGTGGTCGGTATAGATCTCGCAACGATTACCAACAAGGTAATGTCGCCAATTCAGCAGAGCATAGACCACTGCAGCTAACTCGAGATCATGAACTGGATAGTTCTCTTCATGAGGATGTAACTGTCTTGAGGCATAAGCAATTACTCTGCACTCTTGCATTAGGACACAGCCTAATCCTTGACGAGAAGCGTCACAATATATGGCAAAGTCCTTACGAGTATCCGGAGGAGCAAGCACTGGGGCAGACGTCAGTCAGTCTGTCCACTCATATTTAACACCTTTGTGAAGCAAATTGGTTAAGGGCTTTGCAATCTTGGAGAAGTTCTCGATGAATCGACGGCAATAGCTGGCGAGCCCGAGAAAACTTCTGACTTGCTTGACATTCTTCGGGGGAGTCCAATCAAGAATAGCTTGAACGCGTTCAGGGTTGACGGCAATACCATCCTTGGAAATCACATGGCCAAGGTAAGTCACTTCATCTAGCCAGAACTCACACTTAGAGAACTTAGCATATAGTTGATGTTCTCGAAGCCTTTCGAGTACAAGACGAAGATGTTCGGCATGTTCTTCTTCATTCTTGGAGTATATCAGAATGTCATCCAGATATACCACGACGAACTTGTCGAGATAATCCATGAAGATATAATTCATCAACCGAGAGAAGGTCGCTGGGGCATTCGTTAAGCCGAAAGACATGACGGTGTACTCGTATGAACCATAGCGAGTAACGAATGCTGTCTTGGGAATATCCTCTTCACGAACACGGATTTGATGATAACCCAACCTCAAGTCAAGTTTAGAGAACACTGATGATCTAGCAAGCTGATCATACAGGTCATTGATCCGGGGAAGCGGATATTTGTTCTGAATTGTTGCTTGGTTGACAGGCCGGTAATCTTGAACTAACCGATTCGTACCGTCCTTCTTCTTGACAAAGAGTGAAGGTGCTCCCCAAGCTGAGGAACTAGGACGAATAAAACCCTTGCGAAGTGATTTGTCAATTTCCTCCTTAAGCTCAAGAAGTTCATGAGGAGGCATTTTATAAGGTCGCTTAGCAATAGGGGTGGTGCCTGGTTTCAAGTCGATGACGAACTCGACTGCTCTAGCAGGGGGAATGCCTGGAAGCTCTTCTGGAAACACATCTGGGAAGTCTCGAACCACTGGAATGCTTTCAATCCCCTCAAGAGGTGAAGCATTTAATGCGTTCATGAAATGAACGAGACGAGCGGTATGAACCACTAACTCGTTGGAAGGGTGCAGAAGATGCACGGTCTTAGTGGCACAAACGACTGAAGCACTATGTGCTATCATCCACTCCATTCCCAAGAGTAAGTCAATATTGGAAGACGCCAACACAATGGGCGAGACGAGGAACTCTAGTCCTTCGATTTCAACGGCGACGTTGGGACATATCATAGAAGTTTGACAATTTCCCGCGGGTGTGGATACCATTATTTGAATGTCCATGTTCTCGCTCTTAAGGTTATGCTTACATGCAAATTCTTCCGACATGAATGAATGCGATGACCCAGTATCAAATAATACGGAAGCGGGTATTGAGTTAACAAGAAGTGTACCCATCACAGTAGAAGGCTAATCTTGAACTTCATTCAGATCAACATTGTTAGCCCGAGCACGACCTTGAGCAGGCCTGGCATTGTTGTTGCGGGGCTAGTTGGTAGGCAGTGCAAGTTGATTCTGACCCTGCCTGCAGTCTCTAGCACGGTGTCCTGGGCGACCACACTTGAAGCACAGTCCATCCTCAGGACGGGAAGGTGGAGGCTGAGGTGCTCTTGGCGGTATTGCTCTTGGCTGTCTTGGCGGTGGAGGGGGCAGACGAGGCACCACATAGGATGGCCTCGGGGCATATACAGGTGGACGGTAGTTGTTGGGGATCCAGATCCTTTGCTTCTGAGGACGTCGGCCCGAAGATGAACCCACATCAATCTTGCGCTTAGTGTGATCCTTGTACCTCTGCAGACCTGTCTCAATCTGGATAGCATTATTCACCAAGGTGGCAAAACCAGGGAAGTCATGAGCTAGAAGAGCAAGGTGAATATCTGGGTGAAGTCCTTCACAGAATTTCTCCTGCCTGCGAGCATCAGTTGCAATGTCTTCCTCAGCATAGCGAGATAAGTCCAGAAATTCCCGCTGATAAGCATCCACAGTCTTGTTGCCCTGGACTAAGTTGTGGAATTCACGCTTCTTCTTGTCCATCGTTCCTTGAGGAATGTGGCGAGCACGAAAAGCAGCTTGGAATTCCGGCCAGGTGATAATTGTTCCAACAGGCTGAGAGCGCCTGTGGCTGTCCCACCACTGAGCAGCGGGGCCCTTCAGAAAGTACGAGGCAAAGGTGACATAGCTAGCCTCTGGGGCGCCTGAAGCTTCCAGCTCATAAGTGATGTCACGGAGCCAGTCATCTGCGTCAAGTGGATGAGTTGAGCTGCGGAAAACCGTAGGGTTGAGACGCATGAAGTCTTGCAGCGTTACTGGGGCTGGCAGTTGATTCATGTTCAGCCTTGGGAAATGGTCCATCAGCCCTTGCATAAACTGGCGATTCAGTTCAAATTGTTGCATCATACCGGCCATATAGTCCGGTGGTGGTGGTGGCTCAGGCGCACCACGACCACGACCAGCTGGCCTAACCATTCTGTCAAATTAATAACAATGGCAGTTTAGCATTGTTGTAATTGCAAAATCAAAGAATCATTAATGAAGTAAATTGCACAAAGAAGGAAGTGCAATAATTACGACATAGTAATTCAACTTCAACATACAGATCCATACATAAGTCTATTACAAACCATAAGTTCGTTACAAAATAGACGATAGATCCAACATGAAATTAACCTAGACAACTAGGCGGCACGCAGGCACGCGATGGAGAGATACAACAACGCATCAGCGTCGGGGACAACGAAAGTAGCCAGGGAACTGCATGTGACCCTGAAATCTGGTGAAGGAGTACTGCATCCCGTTCCGACTCTGATGTATAATCCACATACTAGGCGGGACTGCAGGTCCGCATACCGGGGTACGACCTCCCACCTCAGGCCACTCAAGACCTGGAGGAAACTCAGTCCGAGGCGGGTAAAGGATGTGCTCCGGATGTATCCTCGCACGAACTGCTGGCAACAAGTGCTCCATAGTCTGATACAGACGAGCACGGGTGGCGTACAGCTCGACGTTAAGAGCCCTGACAGTGCGATCTAGCGCCTCAGTGTACTGAATCAGAACCTGTGGGTCGTAGCGACGACTCACATAGGGGGCACAAACAGCAGTGTAGGATCGATCAGTACGCTGCTGAGCGAAAGGGATCAAGACCTCAGCGTCGGCCGCAGTATCAACTCCAGCAGGGACATACGGGATGTACCAATATGCCGAATCCTCCAAGCTGGGGTTCGCTGCACGGAGGTGAACAATCGCAGCATAGGCAGCATCCTGTACTGCCATCTCAACAGTCACTCCAATGCCACGAAAGGTGTGCAGCTCAGTGATGGAGCGATCCCATCGATCCCAGATAACCATCTCAGCCGCATACTGTTCCTGGTTGAACTCGTGGTAGTCCTCGTAAACAGTGTACTCGGGGTACCAACGATAACCCAGCGTCTTCAAGAGGCCATTCAGAATGGCCGGGAACCCAGTCGTATCGTGCGCATAGGTCAGACGGACGATCTGCCTAGCGGGACGCATCTGTAACAAGGAGATTCAAGATGTCAATTGACAGCAGGTGCATCATAACTTCAAAGAAGACAACTTTCGATGAAACAAATCTCCGGTGGAGGTGATCACGAGAACCTAATTTTAGATTTAGTAAAATCTTTAACCCGAAAGAGAAGAGAGATCAGAACCCAGAGTAAGGATGAGGAATAAAAGATCCTAATACCACCCGATTGGCGACGTGGGCCCGTAAGCCACACAGCCAAGTTAGTAAAACAGTTTTCTTTGACTAGACTCAACTTCGGCCAAGGAGTTGGAAAGGGGGCTACCTACAGGCAGTCGGCTCTGATACCAACTTGTGACGCCCCCATTCTCGTCTGTACGCTAATCATACACACAGTGCGTACGGCCAAGATTAGGGACTCACTGATTGATACCACGACACGATAAAAGACACAAATAAAAAGGTCATACAGCTTAATATTACAAGCCAGGGGCCTCAAGGGCTCGAATACAAAGCTCGACAAAGCACAAGTCAGCGGAAGCAAAAATATATCTGAGTACAGACATAAGTTAGACAAGTTTTGCCTTAAGAAGGCTAGCACAAACATAAGCAGCGGATCGAAAGAGGCGAGGCCTCCTGCCTGGGAACCTCCTAACTACTCCTGGACGTCGGAGAAGTCCATGTCGTAGTAGGCCCCATCCTGGTGGTAGTAGCCTCCGTCGGGGTAGTTGTAGTCGTCCTCCGGCTAAGCTGGATCCTGGGTCTCCTGGGCGCCGTCATCTGGTCGCGGCATCGTATCGAGGGGGAAAAGGGGAGCAAAGCAACGGTGAGTACTCATCCAAAGTACTCGCAAGACTTACATCAGATCTATGCTAGATATGCACCAGTATCAAAGGAATGGGGCTATATCTTTGGACTAGACTGCAGAAATGCCAGAATAGAGAAGAAGGCCTAGTCCTATCGAAGACTAGCATCTTCAACATCTTGCAGCATTAGAAGAGAGTAGACCTGCAGCTCATATATAGACATATTGTTGTAACAAATTTTTATTAAGTAACACGCCCAGAGATCCTTCCCCGACTCCCTGCGAGGAAGCAATCTCGGAGCCACAATTCATTTTAATTAGTTTATGATTATAGTTGTAGTAGGTCAGAGCACAACTCCAAGTCGTCCTGTTACCGTGGACACGGCTATTCGAATAGTTTACTTCCCTGCAGGGGTGCACCACATTCCCCAACACGCTCGATAAGCTCCGGCCGGATACAATTTTCTGGTCATACCCGGCCTCGGCCGATCGACACGACGTAGTCCTACCTAGGCTCAAGCAGAGAGGCCAGCACGCCGGTCTACATCCTAATGGCTCGGGGTCTTGGGCCATCGCCCTCGCCATCCTGCACGTTACGCCCTCGGCTGGGACCAGTCCTAGCATGCCTTAGTAACAAGCGCCATGCGTCATCGCGGACCACCCGGGCGCGAGTCGAATCTTGTGCCATCTGAAGAGCTTTCGGGAGAATGTACGGCGTAGAGCAGCCCATACTGATCACCCCGCGTGGTGGTTAGTGCGTATTAGGCCAACGACCTAACTCAGATTAAATACTCAACCCATTAGCAATTTATTTGTGCGGGGCAAGCTCGAACCATAAAGTGCAGTCCGTCGCCCCGCCAATAACAATCGGGTGCCTTACCGGCGCACCCCACCAAGTCTCCGGATGCCTTGCGGCGCATCCCACCAATATCTCTCGCGGGTACCCTTGGGGCCGACCCGTCTTAAACATGTTTCTGTAACCAGGTCATAGTAACTGTGTGTCTATACACCAAGTGGAAATCCGATGAATCACCCTCGATGGATCCCACTCGAGGTAAGAGTAAGGCAAGAGTCGCTACCGGTAAATGGGAAGGAGGAATCACCCTCGATACCCATGACCGATAACTACGCTACAGAATTAACACCGGGAGTGCTGAGTGAGGTATCACCCTCGGCACTCGATAGTAGCTCTGCAGTGCCCAACTTAAGGGGTGTGTGGTGATGTGTCGGTAACGGCTTGTCAGTCATGACGACTGAGTCTTCTGTCTTCAAGTCCTCGGTGTCGTCGATGAAAGCAGGGGCAACAGGGACTAAGGGGGGTCTCAGGGGTTCATTGATCCACCTATTCTAGATAGTTGGTATGAAAGCATGTGTAGTAGCAGTTCCTCAAAATCAGGCTATGCATCAGAATAAGAGCTAACTAATACAGTAGCAAAATTCTAATGCAAGAACAAGAGGGAGAAGAGATGGGTGATATCGGAATGCTCAAGGGGGTTTTGCTTTCCTTGCTGCTCTGCGGCAAAAGGCTGGACGTCAAGGGCGTAGTCGTATCCGGCAGCACCGTCAGTCTCGGGCTCTACCGGAGAGAAGAGGGGGAAGAAACAATAAATATAAAGCACACAGATGCAACATGATGCATGACATGACAATACATAGAGCTAGGCATGCACTAACACAGTACTACACATTGCAGACGAAGCGGGAGAATATCTGACGATATTTCCCGGGTCTTTTGATTTATCGGATAGACGAATCGGAGAGGAAAGTTTCATGTTTGCGGTGCTAGAGGCATGTGACAGATGAATGGATGGCATATTTGGATTCGTGGGATTTTTCTGATCAACTTTCATATACAAATTATTTTCATCTGACTTACAGATTATTTTCTATGATTTTTCAAAGTTTTAAACAATTTCTGGAATTAAATCTATTTAATAAATACAACATTATCCAGAACAGTGCCAGTGACGCCAGCATGACATCACTGTGACGTCAGCAGGTCAACAGGGGCTGGCCAGGTCAACCAGTGGGTCCCACCTGTCATAGACACATTCAAATTCTGGTTTATTAAATTAGACTAATCAGGATTAATTAGGGGGAGGGCCCCACATGTCAGTGTCTGATTAATTTATATTAATGATTTTAATTATCCTAATTAGCTAATTAGCCAGCTGACAGGGGACCCACCTGTCATTTACACAGGGGTGTTGGGCCCCATATGTCAGCGGCCGGGGCCAGCCCAGTCAGCAGTTGACCGTGGTCAACGGGTCAACTGGGGCCTGGGGACCCACCTGACAGTGACCCTGGGGGTGGCCCCAGATCAACTACGCCGGCGGGGCCGCGTTTGGTCGCTGGAGGAGCTCTGGCGAGCTCCCGAAAGGTTGGCGAGGGTCGGGTTTCGACCACAGGGCACGGGAAAGAGCGCGGTTGGTCCCATTCGTTCGGGCGTTCGACGCCGCGTCGATCCATGGCCCCAGCGCGAGCTGAGATGGCCGGAGACGAGCGCTAGGACCTCGCCGGTGGCGAGCCTTCTCGGGTGAGCAACGGGGACGGCGATGCGTTACGCGTGCGGGCGTTCTAAGCAGCTAGCGACGTCCTACGCGCGCGTGCGATCATAACGGCCACGAGCCCGTGACCAAAAGGTCCTCGGAGCCACGCCAGCGACGAGCTCGAGCGGCGGCGCATTCGGGCTCCGGTGGAAACTACGGCTAGGAGCTCCGGCTCATCGTGAGGAGGAGAGGGGGGGTAGCAGCAGGTCACAGTGAGGTGTGGCCGTTCAACGCGTGCTCGGGGAGGGCTCGACGGCAACGAAACCGGCGGCGACGTCGCGGCGGCCGAAGGTGGAAGACGACGGCGCTCGGGCGATGCAGGGCTTCGGGGGCTCGGGCGCGTGGTCGAGGAGGACGGGCTGGTCGCGGTGGCGCTCGGGGATGCGTCGACGAGGCGCGGGAGGGCGTGTGGCCGCGGCTAGGTAACGGCCATGGCGACGGCGGCGCGGGCTCGACGGGATCTGAAGAAGGGGCAGGAGCGGGCGAGCGAGGAGGGAAAATGGTGAGGGGACCAGGGGGAGGGCTTGGGGTGAGGCCTTATCCCCTCCCACCAGCTCTGTCGCCGTGTCGGCCAGTGGCCGGAGCAAGGCGCGCTCGGCCACGGCGGCGCCGACACGCAGGGGGGCGCAGGTAGGGGACGGCCCCTGGTGGGCTGGGCCGGCTGTGGCTTCGGCCCAGTGGCCAGGCATTTGGGCCTTTGCCCACTCTTTCTTTTTCCTTTCTTTTTCTTTTCTGTTTTCATTTTCCAGTTTCCATTTTTTATTTTATTTTGGCATTATTTCTTTAAGAAAAATTGTGCCACTGGTTCCAATTAATACTTTGTAATATTCCAAAGGTCCACATCAAGTTTGGGGATTTTTAGAAACTGTTGCAATTCCAAAATGAATTTAAATGCATTTTAAAATGCATTTAGCTACTGTTATTGATGGTGGGGTCCACACCAGAAGCTTGGTGATGTTGTTTTCCTAAACCATATTTGTTTTATGATTTGTCACAAATATGCAGCTTTTTATTTTAGATGTTTGAGGATTTATTTTTATCACATAAATTCTTAGGGCATTTGAATTGAATTTGGAATTGGAATTTGAATTCCAAACTTGATCAGCTCCATTTAGCAAAATGATTAGGCACTGTTCATGATCATTACTGTAGCTTAATTACAATGATCACTGTAGCTTAAACCCAGGGTGTCACAATACGGAGCCGCCGCCACCTCTTGTTCTTCCTCGGGAGGGCAGATCTGGAGTCTGATTTGGGCTCCGGAGAGGGGAAATCGACGCCGTCGTCATCACCAACCATCCTTCATCACCAATTTCATGATGCTCTCTGCCGTTCGTGAGTAATTCCATCATAGGCTTGCTGGACGGTGATGGGTTGGATGAGATTTACCATGTAATCAAGTTAGTTTTGTTAGGGTTTGATCCCTAGTATCCACTATGTTCTGAGATTGATGTTGCTATGACTTTGCTATGCTTAATGCTTGTCACTAGGGCCCGAGTGCCATGATTTCAGATCTGAACCTATTATGTTTTCAAGAATATATATGTGTTCTTGATCCAATCTTGCAAGTTGTAGACACCTATTACGAGTTATGATCCGCATCCCCCAGGGTGACAATAACTGGGATTCTTTCCGTATTGGAAATATGCCCTAGAGGCAATAATAAATTGGTTATTATTATATTTCCTTGTTCGTGATAATCGTTTATTATCCATGCTATAATTGTATTGATTGGAAACTCAAATACATGTGTGGGTACATAGACAACACTATGTCCCTAGTATGCCTCTAGTTAACTAGTTCGTTGATCAAAGATGGTCAAGGTTTCCTGGCCATAGACATGAGATGTCATTTGATAACGGGATCACATAATTAGGAGAATGATGTGATGGACAAGACCCAAACTATAAACATAGCATATGATCGTGTCAGTTTATTGCTATAGTTTTCTGCATGTCAAGTATTTGTTCCTATGACCATGAGATCATGCAACTCACTGACACCGGAGGAATACCTTGTGTGTATCAAACGTCACAACGTAACTAGGTGACTATAAAGATGCTCTATAGGTATCTCCGAGGGTGTCTGTTGAGTGGGCATGGATCAAGACTGGGATTTGTTACTCCGTGTGGCGGAGAGGTATCTCAGGGCCCACTCGGTAATACAACATCACAATAAGCCTTGCAAGCAATGTGACTAAGTGTTAGCCACGGGATCTTGTATTACAGAACGAGTAAAGAGACTTGCCTGTAACGAGATTGAACTAGGTATAGAGATACCGACGATCGAATCTCGGGCAAGTAACATACCGAAGAACAAAGGGAACAGCGTACGGGATTAACTGAATCCTTGACATAGAGGTTCAACCGATAAAGATCTTCGTAGAATATGTAGGAACCAATATGGGCATCCAGGTCCCGCTATTGTTTATTGACCATAGAGGTGTCTTGGTCATGTCTACATAGTTCTCGAACCCGCAGGGTCTGCACACTTAAGGTTCGGTGACGTTTCGGTATAGTAGAGTTATGTATGTTGGTGACCGAAGGTTGTTTGGAGTCCCGGATGAGATCCTGGATGTCACGAGGAGCTCTGGAATGGTCCGGAGGTAAAGATTGATATATAGGAAGTCCTGTTTTGGTCACCGAAAAAGTTTCGGGTATTTCGGTAGTGTACCGGGAGTGCCGGGAGGGGTACCGGGGACCATCGGGAGGGGTGTCTCGACCCAAAGGACCTCATGGGCTGTGGGAGGAGTCAAACCAGCCCCTAGTGGGCTGGCCTAACCCCCCCCCCCCCCCCCCACTAAGGCCCATGTGGCTTTGGGTGAAAAAATCCAAAGGAGGGAAGGTGGAAAGGGTTTCCAAGTGGAGAGGAGGAATCCTACTCCTAATAGGATTGGAGTAGGACTCCTCCACCTCCAATTTCGGCCAAACCTTGAGGGTTTGAGGCTGCCTCCTCCCCTCCCTCCCTCCTATATATACTAGAGGATTTAGAGGGAAGAGCTAACCCTAATTGCCACATGCTCCCTCTACTTCATCTAGATCGGTTTCTCCTCTAGTCTAGTTTCAGCGGTGCTTAGGCGAAGCCCTGCCGGAATTGTTCCACCACCATCGCCGCCGCGCCGTCGCGCCACCGGAAAACTCTTCTACCTCTCCACTCCCTCTTGCTGGATCAAGAAGGCGGAGATCGTCATCGAGCTGTACGTGTGCTGAACGCGGAGGTGCCGTCCGTTCGGCGCTAGATCGGAAGGACCGTGATCAGGATCGCGAGACGATTCGTGATTTGATCGCAGGACGGATTGTGATGGGATCGTGGGATGGATCGAGATTGGATCGCGAGACGGATCGTGATGGGATCGCGGGACGGATCGAGATTGGATCGCGAGACGGATCGTGATGGGATCGCGGAACGCTCGGCGATTTGGATCGCGAAGACGTTCGACTACATCAACCGCGTTTCTTAACGCTTCCCGCTTAGCAATGTACAAGGGTATGTAGATCCACTCTCCCTCTCGTAGATGCTCATCACCATGGATAGATCTTGCGTATGCGTAGGAAAAAATTTGTTTCCCATGCAACGTTCCCCAACAGTGGCATCATGAGCTAGGTCAATGTGTAGATGAGATCTCGAGTAGAACACAAAGGAGTTTGTGGGCGTTGATATTCAGATTGCTTCCTCCCTTGGTCTTTTCTTGATTCGGCGGTATTGTGGGATGAAGCGGCCCGGACCAACATTACTCGTACGCTTATGAGAGACCGGTTCCATCAACTGACATGTAACTTCGTTGCATAAAGATGGCTGGCGGGTGTCTGTTTCTCCCACTTTAGTCGGATCGGATTTGACAAAGGCGGTCCTTGAGAAGGTTGAATAGCAATTTTTGTATCACCGTTGTGGTTTTTTGCGTAGGTAAGAATTGTTCTTGCTAGATACCCATAGCAGCCACGTAAAACTTGCAACAACAATTAGAGGACGTCTAACTTGTTTTTGCAGGGTATGTTGTGATGTGATATGGCCAATTACATGATGAGATATATGTGATGTATGAGATGATCATGTATTGTATAGAATATCACGACTTGCATGTCGATGAGTATGGCAACCGGCAGGATCCATAGGGTTGTCTTTAATTATTTTCGCCGTTTTTGCTTTACTTTATCGCTATGAGTTAGCAATAGTCGTGGAAGCAACAGTCGGCGCCACAACCTCATGGCGACACATTGATGGAGATCAATATGATGGAGATCATGGTGTTATGCCGGTGACGATGGAGATCATGCCGGTGCTTTGAAGATGGAGATCAAAAGCACAAGTTCATGGCCATATCATGTCACTTATGATTTGCATGTGATGTTAATCCTTTTATGCATCTTATTTTGCTTAGGACGACGGTAGCATTATAAGGTGATCCCTCACTAAAATTTCAAGATAAAATTGTGTTCTCCTCGAGTGTGCACCGTTGCGAAAGTTTGTCGTTTTGGGACACCACGTGATGATCGGGTGTGATAGACTCTACGTTCACATACAACGGGTGCAAGCCAGTGTTGCACGTGCGGAACACTCGGGTTAAACTTGACAAGCCTAGCATGTACAGACATGGCCTCGGAACACAAGAGACCGAAAGGTCGAACATGAGTCATATAGTAGATATGATCAACATGAAGATGTTCACTATTGAAACCACCTCAACTCACGTGATGATCGGACTTGAGTTGGTGGATTTGGATCATGTGTCACTCGAATGACCAGAGGGATGTCAATTTGAGTGGGAGTTTTTAAGTAATATGATTAACTAAACTCATTATCATGAACATAGTCAAAATGTCTTTGCAAATTATGTTGTAGATTAGTAGCTCGTGCTGTAGCTCCATTGAATTTTTATATGTTCCTAGAGAAATAGAGTTGAAAGATGATGGTAGCAATAATGCGGACTGGGTCCGTGATCTGAGGATTGTCCTCATTGCTACATAGAAGGCTTATGTCCTTAATGCACCGCTCGGTGCGCCACCCCCTCAAGCGTCGTCTGTAGATGTTGTGAACATCTGACAGGCACGTTCTGATGACTACTTGATAGTTCAGTGCGTCATGCATTACGGCTTAGAATTGAGGCTCCAAAATGTTTTAAACGTCACAGAACATATGAGATGTTCTAAGAGCTGAAATTGGGATCTCAGGCTCGTGCCCGTGTGTTGGGGAACGTTGCATGGGAAACAAAAAATTTCCTACGCACACGCAAGATCTATCCATGGTGATGAGCATCTACGAGAGGGAGAGTGAATCTACATACCCTTGTAGATCGCTAAGCGGAAGCGTTTAAGAAACGCGGTTGATGTAGTCGAACGTCTTCGCGATCCAAATCGCCGAGCGTCCCGCGATCCAATCACGATCCTTCCGATCTAGTGCCGAACGGACGGCACCTCCGCGTTCAACACACGTACGGCTTGATGACGCCTTCACCTCCTCGATCCAGCGAGCGATGGTGAAGTAGTGGTTGAGTTCCAGCAGCACGACGGCGTGGTGATGGTGGTGAGGAACAATCTCTACAGGGCTTCGCCAAGCACTACGGAGATTATGACGGAGGAACTAGAGGGTTAGGGTTGCCGCACACGGCTTGGGGAAATCTTGATGTCTCCCGTGTGCTAGCCCTGCCCCTCTATTTATATGTTGAGCCTTGGGGTCTAAACTTGGAGTAAAAGCCTCCTCCAGGTCGGTTTTGCCCGCACAAGGTCGGTTTGGCCCGCAGGAAAAGAGTCCAACTCGGATCCCTGCCGAACCGTGCACAGCCGCGCACAAGCGGTAGTACCGCTTGGGCGGTAGTACCGCTTCACACAAGCGGTAGTACCGCTCGGGCGGTAGTACCGTTTCACCAAGCGGTAGTACCGCTTACGCGGCAGCAAAACTACTTTTGCACTTTCCAATACCTCGTGGGATTTATCCCTTTCGCCCATATAAAGTGTTACTGCACCCGAACAATTCGGTAAACATCCGGAACCCCTTCCGGTGAACTCCGGAACTCTTCCGGAGATCAAAACACTATTATCACATATATCAATCTTTACCTCCAGACTATTCCGGAGATCCTCGTCATGTCCGGGATCTTATCCGGGACTCCGAACAACTTTCGGTCACCAACATAATAACTCAATTATACTAATCGTCACCAAACGTTAAGTGTGTAGACCCTGCGGGTTCGAGAACTATGTAGACATGACCGAGACACCTCTACGGCCAATAACCAATAGCGGGACCTGGATGCCCATATTGGCTCCTACATATTCTACGAAGATCTTTTATCGGTCGAACCTCTATGTCAAGGATTCAGTTAATCCCGTATGTTGTTCCCTTTGTTCTTCGGTATGTTACTTGCCCGAGATTCGATCGTCGGTATCTCTATACCTAGTTCAATCTCGTTACCGGCAAGTCTCTTTACTCGTTCCGTAATACAAGATCTCGTGGCTAACACTTTAGTCACATTGCTTGCAAGGCTCATTGTGATGTTGTATTACCGAGTGGGCCCTGAGATACCTCTCCGTCATACGGAGTAACAAATCCCAGTCTTGATCCATGCCAACCCAACAGACACCCTCGGAGATACCTGTAGAGCACCTTTATAGTCACCCAGTTACGTTGCGACGTTTGATACACACAAGGTATTCCTCCGGTGTCAGTGAGTTGCATGATCTCATGGTCAAAGGAACAGATACTTGACATGCAGAAAACAATAGCAATAAACTGACACGATCATATGCTACGTTCGTAGTTTGGGTCTTGTCCATCACATCATTCTCCTAATGATGTGATCCCGTTATCAAATGACATCTCATGTCAATGGCTAGGAAACCTTAACCATCTTTGATCAACGAGCTAGTCAACTAGAGGCTTACTAGGGACACAGTGTTGTCTATGTACCCACACATGTATTTGAGTTTCCAATCAATACAATTATAGCATGGATAATAAACGATTATCATGAACAAGGAAATATAATAATAACCAATTTATTATTGCCTCTAGGGCATATTTCCAACAGTCTCCCACTTGCACTAGAGTCAATAATCTAGTTCACATCACTATGTGATTTACATTGTAATGAATCGAACACCCATGCAGTTCTGGTGTTGTTCATGTTTAGCCCTTGGAAGAGGTTTAGTCATCGGATCTGCAACATTTAGATCCGTGTGTACTTTGCAAATATTTATGTCGTCCTCCTTGATGTAATCGCGGATGGAATTGAAACGTCGCTTTATGTGTCTGGTCTTCTTGTGAAATCTTGGTTCCTTGGCTAGAGCAATGGCACCAGTATTATCACAAAACAGAGTCATTGGGTTAAGTGCACTAGGCACTACTCCAAGATCTGTCATGAACTCCTTCATCCAGACACCTTCCTTCGCCGCCTCCGAGGCAGCGATGTACTCCGCTTCGCATGTAGAATCAGCTACCATGCTTTGCTTGGAACTGCACCAGCTAACCGCACCCCCATTAAGAATAAATACGTATCCGGTTTGCGACTTAGAGTCATCCGGATCAGTGTCAAAGCTTGCATCGACGTAACCCTTTACGACGAGCTCTTGATCACCTCCATAAACGAGAAACATGTCCTTAGTCCTTTTCAGGTACTTCAGGATATTCTTGACCGCCGTCCAGTGTTCCATTCATGGATCACCTTGAAACCTTCCGACCATACTTATGGCAAGGCTGACATCGGGTCTTGTGCACAGCATTGCATACATGATAGAGCCTATGGCCGAAGCATAGGGGATGACACTCATCTTTTCTCTATCTTCTGCAGTCACTGGGCATTGAGTCTTACTCAACTTCACACCTTGCAATACAGGCAAGAACCCCTTCTTGGACTGATCCATTTTGAACTTCTTCAAAACTTTATCAAGGTATGTGCTTTGTGAAAGTCCTATTAAGCGTCTCGATCTATCTCTATAGATCTTGATGCCTAATATGAAAGCAGCTTCTCCTAGGTCCTTCATTGAAAAACTCTTGTTCAAATATTCCTTTACGCTTTCCAGCATTTCTATATTGTTTCCAATCAGCAATATGTCATCCACATATAATATTAGAAACGCTATAGAGCTCCCACTCACTTTCTTGTAAATACAAGCTTCTCCGTAAACTTGTATAAACTCGAACGCTTTGATCACCTCATCAAAACGAAGATTCCAACTCCGAGATGCTTGCACCAGTCCATAAATGGATCGCTGGAGTTTGCAAACTTTGTCAGGATTCTCTGGATCGACAAAACCTTCTGGTTGCATCATATACAACTCTTCCTTAAGGAAACCGTTAAGGAACGCTGTTTTGACATCCATCTGCCAAATTTCATAATCGAAAAAGGCAGCTATTGCTAACATGATTCTGACGGACTTAAGCATCGCTACGGGTGAGAAGGTCTCATCGTAGTCAACTCCTTGAACTTGTGAAAAACCCTTTGCCACAAGTCGAGCTTTATAGACGGTGACATTACCGTCCGCGTCTGTCTTCCTCTTAAAGATCCATTTGTTCTGAATGGCTTTACGCCCTTCAGGTAATACTTCCAAAGTCCATACTTTGTTTTCATACATGGATCCCATCTCAGATTTCATGGCCTCCAACCACTTCTCGGAATCCGGGCCCATCATCGCTTCTCCATAGCTCGTAGGTTCATCGTTGTCTAACAACATGACTTCTAAGACAGGGTTGCCATACCACTCAGGAGCAGTACGCGTCCTTGTCGACCTACGAGGTTCGATAGCAACTTGATCCAAAGCTTCATGATCATCATCATTAACTTCCTCTTCAGCTAATGTAGGCTCCACAGAAACAACTTTCTGCGCTGCGCTACTCTCAGGTTGAAGTAAAGGTTCAACAACCTCATCAAGTTCTATCTTCCTCCCACTCAATTCTTTCGAGAGAAACTCTTTCTCAAGAAATGTTCCGTTTTTAGCGACAAACACTTTGCCTTCAGATCTGAGGTAGAAGGTATACCCAACTGTCTCTTTTGGGTATCCTATGAAGACGCATTTCTCCGCTTTGGGTTCCAGCTTTTCAGACTGAAGCTTTTTGACATAAGCATCACATCCCCAAACTTTAAGAAACGACAGCTTTGGCTTCTTGCCAAACCAAAGTTCATATGGCGTCGTCTCAACGGATTTCGATGGTGCCCTATTTAAAGTGAATGCAGCTGTCTCTAATGCATAACCCCAAAACGATAGTGGCAAATCGGCAAGAGACATCATAGATCGCACCATATCCAATAAGGTTCGATTACGACGTTCGGACACACCATTACGCTGTGGTGTTCCAGGCGGTGTCAATTGTGAAACAATTCCACACTGTCTTAAGTGACTGCCAAACTCATAACTCAGATATTCTCCTCCTCGATCAGATCGCAGGAATTTAATCTTCTTGTTACGATGATTCTCAACTTCACTCTGAAATTGTTTGAACTTTTCAAATGTTTCAGACTTGTGTTTCATTAAGTAAATATACCCATATCTACTTAAGTCATCAGTGAAGGTGAGAAAATAACGATAACCACCGCGCGCCTCAATACTCATCGGACCACACACATCAGTATGTATGATTTCCAATAAGTCACTTGCCCGTTCCATTGTTCCAGAGAACGGCGTTTTAGTCATCTTGCCCATGAGGCATGGCTCACATGTGTCAAGTGATTCAAAATCAAGTGACTCCAAAAGTCCATCAGTATGGAGCTTCCTCATGCGTTTAACGCCAATATGACCTAAACGGCAGTGCCACAAGAAAGTGGTATTATCATTATCAATTCTACATCTTTTGGCATCAATGTTATGAACATGTGTATCATTACTATCGAGATTCAATAAGAATAAACCCCTCACATTGGGTGCATGACCATAAAAGATATTACTCATATAAATAGAATAACCATTATTCTCTGATTTAAATGAGTAACCGTCTCGCAATAAACAAGATCCAGATATAATGTTCATGCTTAACGCAGGCACCAAATAACACTTATTTAGGTTCATCACTAATCCCGACGGTAATCGAAGAGCGAGCGTGCCGACGGCGATCACATCAACCTTGGAACCATTTCCCACGCGCATCGTCACTTCGTCCTTTGCCAGCCTCCGTTTATTCCGCAGTTCCTGTTTTGAGTTGCAAATATGAGCAACCGCACCGGTATCAAATACCCAGGCACTACAACGAGAGTTGGTAAGGTACACATCAATAACATGTATATCATATATACCTTGTTTGTTGTTGGCCACCTTCTTGTCAGCCAAATACTTGGGGCAATTCCGCTTCCAGTGTCCAGTTCCCTTGCAATGAAAACACACAGTTTCTGGTTTGGGTCCAGCCTTGGGTTTCTTCACGAGAGGAGCAACTGCTTTGCCACTCTTCTTGGAGTTACCCTTCTTACCCTTGCCATTTTTCTTGAAACTAGTGGTTTTATTGACCATCAACACTTGATGCTCCTTCTGAATTTCAGACTCAGTGGCTTTCAGCATCGCAAACAGCTCGGCGACTGACTTGTTCATCCCGTGCATGTTATAGTTCAACACGAAGCTCTTGTAGCTAGGTGGCAATGATTGAAGAACTCTGTCAGTGATAGCCTCTGGCGGAAGGGGCATCCCTAACTCAGCCAGACGGGTGGAGTACCCAGACATTCTGAGCACGTGATCACTGATAGACCCGTTCTCCTCCATCTTGCAAGCATAGAATTTGTCGGAGATCTCATATCTCTCGATCCGGGCATTCTTCTGAAAGATAAACTTCAACTCCTGGAACATCTCATATGCTCCATGACGTTCAAAACGTCTTTGAAGTCCCGGTTCTAAGCCATACAACATTGCACATTGAACTATTGAGTAATCATCAGAACGAGCCTGCCAGGCGTTCACAACGTCTAGAGACTCAACTGGAGCGGGTGGATCACCAAGCGGTGCATCAAGGACATAAGCCTTCTGGGAAGCCGTAAGGATAATCCTTAGATTACGGGCCCAGTCCACAAAGTTACTTCCATCATCTTTCAACTTAGCTTTCTCTAGGAACGCATTAAAATTCAGGGGTGCTACTGCGCGAGCCATGATCTACAACATAAATATAGCAAAGACAACTTAGACTATTGTTCTAGATAATGAGTTTAGTTAATCATATTACTTAAAAACTCCCACTCAAATTGACATCCCTCCGATCATTCGAGTGTAACATGATCCAAATCCACCAACTCAAGTCCGATCATCACGTGAGTTGAGGTGGTTTCAATGGTGAACATCTTCATGTTGATCATATCTACTATATGACTCATGTTTGACCTTTCGGTCTCTTGTGTTTCGAGGCCATGTCTGTACATGCTAGGCTCGTCAAGTTTAACCCGAGTGTTCCGCACGTGTAACATGGCTTACACCCGTTGTATGCGAACGTAGAGTCTATCACACCCGATCATCACGGCGTGTCTCGAAACGACGAACTTTCGCAACGGTGCACACTTGGGGAGAACACAATTTATCTTGAAATTTGAGTGAGGGATCACCTTATAATGCTACCGTCGTCCTAAGCAAAATAAGATGCATAAAAGGATTAACATCACATGCAAATCATAAGTGACATGATATGGCCATGAACTTGTGCTTTTGATCTCCATCTCCAAAGCACCGGCATGATCTCCATCGTCACCGGCATGACACCATGATCTCCATCATCTTGATCTCCATCAACGTGTCGCCATGAGGTTGTTGCGCCGACTGTTGCTTCCACGACTATTGCTAACGTTTAGCGATAAAGTAAAGCATTACATAGCGCTTAATGATTGACACGCAGGTCATACAATAATTAAAGACAACTCTATGGCTCCTGCCAGTTGCCGTACTCATCGACATGCAAGTCGTGATATTCTATACATCACATGATCATCTCATACATCACATATATCTCATCATGTAATTGGCCATATCACATCACAACATACCCTGCAAAAACAAGTTAGACGTCCTCTAATTGTTGTTGCAAATTTTACGTGGCTGCTACGGGTTTGCAAGAACCGTTCTTACCTACGCAAAACCACAACGTGGTGTAGTGATTGCTTTTTGATCTTCTAAAAGAACCCTCTTCATTGAAATCGATTCAACTAAAGTGAGAGAGACAGACACCCGCTAGCCATCTTTATGCAACGAAGTTACATGTTAGTTGAAGGAACCTGTCTCGCGTAAGTGTACGCGTAATGTCGGTCCGGGCCGCTTCATCTCACAGTACCGCCGAATCAAATATCAACTAGTAACGGCAAGCAATATGTATACACCCACGCCCACAACTCGTTTGTGTTCTACTCGAGATCTCATCTACGCATAGACCTAGCTCAGATGCCACTGTTGGGGAACGTTGCATGGGAAACAAAAAATTTCCTACGCACACGCAAGATCTATCCATGGTGATGAGCATCTACGAGAGGGAGAGTGAATCTACATACCCTTGTAGATCGCTAAGCGGAAGCGTTTAAGAAACGCGGTTGATGTAGTCGAACGTCTTCGCGATCCAAATCGCCGAGCGTCCCGCGATCCAATCACGATCCTTCCGATCTAGTGCCGAACGGACGGCACCTCCGCGTTCAACACACGTACGGCTTGATGACGCCTTCACCTCCTCAATCCAGCGAGCGATGGTGAAGTAGTGGTTGAGTTCCAGAAGCACGACGGCGTGGTGATGGTGGTGAGGAACAATCTCTGCAGGGCTTCGCCAAGCACTATGGAGATTATGACGGAGGAACTAGAGGGTTAGGGTTGCCGCACACGGCTTGGGGAAATCTTGATGTCTCCCGTGTGCTAGCCCTGCCCCTCTATTTATATGTTGAGCCTTGGGGTCTAAACTTGGAGTAAAAGCCTCCTCCAGGTCGGTTTTGCCCGCACAAGGTCGGTTTGGCCCGCAGGAAAAGAGTCCAACTCGGATCCCTGCCGAACCGTGCACAGCCGCGCACAAGCGGTAGTACCGCTCACAAGCGGTAGTACCGCTTGGGCGGTAGTACCGCTTCACACAAGCGGTAGTACCGCTCGGGCGGTAGTACCGTTTCACCAAGCGGTAGTACCGCTTACGCGGCAGCAAAACTACTTTTGCACTTTCCAATACCTCGTGGGATTTATCCCTTTGGCCCATATAAAGTGTTATTGCACCCGAACACTTCGGTAAACATCCGGAACCCCTTCCGGTGAACTCCGGAACTCTTCCGGAGATCAAAACACTATTATCACATATATCAATCTTTACCTCCAGACTATTCCGGAGATCCTCGTCATGTCCGGGATCTTATCCGGGACTCCGAACAACTTTCGGTCACCAACATAATAACTCAATTATACTAATCGTCACCAAACGTTAAGTGTGTAGACCCTGCGGGTTCGAGAACTATGTAGACATGACCGAGACACCTCTACGGCCAATAACCAATAGCGGGACCTGGATGCCCATATTGGCTCCTACATATTCTACGAAGATCTTTTATCGGTCGAACCTCTATGTCAAGGATTCAGTTAATCCCGTATGCTGTTCCCTTTGTTCTTCGGTATGTTACTTGCCCGAGATTCGGTCGTCGGTATCTCTATACCTAGTTCAATCTCGTTACCGGCAAGTCTCTTTACTCGTTCCGTAATACAAGATCTCGTGGCTAACACTTTAGTCACATTGCTTGCAAGGCTCATTGTGATGTTGTATTACCGAGTGGGCCCTGAGATACCTCTTCGTCATACGGAGTAACAAATCCCAGTCTTGATCCATGCCAACCCAACAGACACCCTCGGAGATACCTGTAGAGCACCTTTATAGTCACCCAGTTACGTTGCGACGTTTGATACACACAAGGTATTCCTCCGGTGTCAGTGAGTTGCATGATCTCATGGTCAAAGGAACAGATACTTGACATGCAGAAAACAATAGCAATAAACTGACACGATCATATGCTACGTTCGTAGTTTGGGTCTTGTCCATCACATCATTATCCTAATGATGTGATCCCGTTATCAAATGACATCTCATGTCAATGGCTAGGAAACCTTAACCATCTTTGATCAACGAGCTAGTCAACTAGAGGCTTACTAGGGACACAGTGTTGTCTATGTACCCACACATGTATTTGAGTTTCCAATCAATACAATTATAGCATGGATAATAAACGATTATCATGAACAAGGAAATATAATAATAACCAATTTATTATTGCCTCTAGGGCATATTTCCAACACCGTGTTGAGAGGTATGAGACCTCCAACAAGATTCTTTGCCTGCAAGATGAAGGAGAATAGCTCAATCGGTGAGCATGTGCTCAGATTGTCTGGGTGCTACAATCGCTTGAATCGAGTGGGAGTTGATCTTCTAGATAAGATAGTGATTGATATAGTTCTCCAAGTCACTGTCACTAAGCTACTAGAGCCTCGTGATGAACTATAAAATGCCAGGGATAGAAATAATGATCCCTGAGCTATTCGCGATGTTTGACACCGCGAAGGTAGAAATCAAGAAGGAGCATCAAGTGTTGATGGTTAGTGAAACAACTAGTTTCGAGAAGGGCAAGGGCTAGGAGGGAAACTTCATGGATGGCAAGTCAGTTGCTGCTCCAGTGAAGAAACCGAAGGTTGAACCCAAACCCGAGACTAAGTGCTTCTATTATGAGGAGAACGGTCGCTGAAGCGGAACAACCCTAGATACTTGGTAGATAAGAAGGCTGGCAAAGTCGATAGAAGTATATTTGATATACGTGTTATTGATGTTACCTTGCTAGTACTCCTAGTAGCACCTGGGTATTGGATACCGATTCGGTTGCTAAATGTTAGTAACTCGAAATAAAAGCTACGGAATAAACGGAGGCTAGCTAAGGGTGAGGTGACGATGAGTGTTGGAAGTGTTTCCAAGGTTGATGTGATCACCATCGCATGCTCTCTCTACCTTCGGGATTAGTGATGAACCTAAATAAATGTTATTTGGTGTTTGCGTTGAGCATGAACGTGATTAGATCATGTTTATTGCAATACGGTTATTCATTCAAGTTAGAGAATAATGGTTATTCTGTTTACATGAATAATACCTTCAATGGTCATGCACCCAATGAGAATGGTTTATTGAATCTTGATCGTAGTGATACACATGTTCATAATATTGATGCCAAAAGATATAAAGTTAATAATGATAGTACCACATACTTGTGGCACTGCCGCTAAATGTCATATTGGTGTAAAACGCATGAAGAAACTCCATGCTGATGGATCTTTGGACTCATTCGATTTCGAATCGGTTGAGACATGCGGACCATGCCTCATGGGCAAGATGTCTAAGACCCTGTTTTCCGGTATGATGGAGCGGGCAAGTGACTTATTGGAAATGATACACGTTGATGTATTCGGTCCAATGAGTGTTGTAGCGTGCAGTGGATATCATCATTTTCCTACCTTCACTAATGATTTGAGTAGATATGGGGATATTTACTTAATGAAACACAAGTCTGAAACATTTGAAAAGTTCAAACAAATTCAGAGTGAAGTTTGAGATCATCGTGACAAGAACATAAAATATCTATGATATGATCGTAGAGGTAAATATCTGAGTTACGAGTTTGGTATACAACTTAAGACAATGTGGAAGTTGTTTCACAACTCACGCCACCTGGAACACCATAGTGTGATGGTGTGTCCGAACGTCATAGTCGTGCTCTATTGGATATGGTGCGTACTATGATGTCTCTTATCGATTTGCCACTATCGTTTTGGGGTTATGCATTAGAGACAACTACATTCACTTTAAAAAGGGGCACCATCTAAGTCCGTTGAGATGACACCGTATGAATTTTGGTTTGGCAGAAACCTAAGCTGTCATTTCTTAATGTTTGGGGCTGCGACGCTTATGTGGAAAAGGTTTTCAACCTGATGAGCTCGAACCCAAAGCGGACAAATGCATCTTCATAGAATACCCTAACGTAACAGTTGGGTAAACCTTCTATCTCAGATCCAAGCACAAAGTGTTTGTTGCTAAAATGGGTCCTTTCTCGAGAAAGAGTTTCTCTCGAAAGAATTGAGTGGGAGGAAGATAGAACTTGATGAGGTTGTTGAACCTTTGTTTCAACCAGAGAGTAGCGCAGCGCAGAAAGTTGTTTCTGTGGAGCCTACATTAGTTGAAGAGGAAGTTAATGCTGATGATCATAAAGCTTCGGATCAAGTTACTATCGAACCTCGTAGGTCGACAAGGACGCGTACTGCTCCTGAGTGGTACGGCAACCCTGTCTTAGAGGTCATGTTGTTGGACAACGATGAACCTACGAGCTATGGAGAAGCGATGATGGGCCCGGATTCCGAGAAATGGTTAGAGGACATGCAATCCGAGATGGGATCCATGTAAGAAAACAAAGTATGGGCTTTGGAAGTATTACCTGAAGGGTGAAAGGACATTCAGAACAAATGGATCTTTAAAAGGAAGACGGACGCGGACGGTAATGTCACCGTCTATAAAGCTCGACTTGTGACAAAGGGTTTTTCACAAGTTCAAGGAGTTGACTACGATGAGACTTTCTCACCCGTAGCGATGCTAAAGTCTGTTGGAATTATGTTAGCAGTTGTTGCATTTTTCGATTATGAAATCTGGCAGATGGATGTCAAAACATCATTTCCTTAACGGTATCCGTGAGGAAAGGTTGTATGTGATACAACCGGAAGGTTTTGTCAGTTCTAAGGATGCTAAAATATATGCAAGCTCCAGCGATCCTTCTATGGACTGGAGCAAGCATCTCGAAGTTGGAATATACACTTTGATGAGGTGATCAAAGTTTTTGAGTCTATACAAAGTTTATGAGAAACTTATATTTACAATAAAGTGAGTGGGAGCACTATAGAATTTCTGATAAGTATATGTGGATGACATATTGTTGATCGGAAATGATGTAGAATTTCTGGAAAGCATAAAGGGTTGTTTGAAAAGGAGTTTTTCAAAGGAAAACCTGGAATGAAGCTACTTAAATATTGGGCATCTTGATCTATAGAGGTAGATCAAGACGTCTGATAAAACTTTCAATGAGTACATACCTTGACAAGATTTTGAAAGAGTTCAAAATGGATCAATCAAAGAAAGAGTTCTTGCCTGATTTGTAAGGTGTGGAGTTGAGTGAGACTGAAAGCTCGACCACAGCAGAAGAAAGAGAAAGGACGAAGGTCGTCCCCTATGCCTTATCCATAGGCTCTGTATAGTATGCCATGCTATGTACCGCACCTGTGTGTGCCTTGCCATGAGTCTGTCAAGGGGTACAAGAGTGATCCAGGAGTGGACCACTGGACAACGGTCAAGATTATCCTTAGTAACTAGAGGACTAAGGAAATATTTCTCGATTATGGAGGTGATAAAGAGTTCGTCATAAAGGGTTACGTCGATGCAAGCTTTAACACCAATCTGGATGACTCTGAGTAGCAATCCGTATACGTATAGTGGAGCAGCCATTTGGAATAGCTACAAGTGGAGTGTGGTAGCAGTGTCTACAGTATGACATAGAGATTTGCAAAGTACACACGGATCTGAATGTCGCAGACACGTTGACTAAAGACCTCTCTCACATGCAAAGCATGATCGAACCCCAGAACGCATTGGGTGTTAGATTCATAACAATGTAAAACACATGGTGATGTGAACTAGATTATTGACTCTAGTGCAAGTGGGAGACTGTTGGAAATATGCCCTAGAGGCAATAATAAATTGGTTATTATTATATTTCCTTGTTCGTGATAATCATTTATTATCCATGCTATAATTGTATTGATTGGAAACTCAAATACATGTGTGGGTACATAGACAACACTGTGTCCCTAGTATGCCTCTAGTTAACTAGTTCGTTGATCAAAGATGGTCAAGGTTTCCTGGCCATAGACATGAGATGTCATTTGATAACGGGATCACATCATTAGGAGAATGATGTGATGGACAAGACCCAAACTATAAACATAGCATATGATCGTGTCAGTTTATTGCTATAGTTTTCTGCATGTCAAGTATCTGTTCCTATGACCATGAGATCATGCAACTCACTGACACCGGAGGAACACCTTGTGTGTATCAAACGTCACAACGTAACTGGGTGACTATAAAGATGCTCTACAGGTATCTCCGAGGGTGTCTGTTGAGTGGGCATGGATCAAGACTGGGATTTGTTACTCCGTGTGACGGAGAGGTATCTCAGGGCCCACTCGGTAATACAACATCACAAAAGCCTTGCAAGCAATGTGACTAAGTGTTAGCCACAGGATCTTGTATTACAGAATGAGTAAAGAGACTTGCCGGTAACGAGATTGAACTAGGTATAGAGATACCGACGATCGAATCTCGGGCAAGTAACATACCGAAGAACAAAGGGAACAGCGTACGGTATTAACTGAATCCTTGACATAGAGATTCAACCCATAAAGATCTTCGTAGAATATGTAGGAACCAATATGGGCATCCAGGTCCCGCTATTGGTTATTGACCGTAGAGGTGTCTTGGTCATGTCTACATAGTTCTCGAACCCGCAGGGTCTGCACACTTAAGGTTCGGTGACGTTTCGGTATAGTAGAGTTATGTATGGTGGTGACCGAAGGTTGTTCAGAGTCCCAGATGAGATCCTGGACGTCACGAGGAGCTCCGGAATGGTCCGGAGGTAAATATTGATATATAGGAAGTCCTGTTATGGTCACCGGAAAAGTTTCGGGTATTTCGGTAGTGTACCGGGAGTGCCGGGAGGGGTACCGGGGACCATCGGGAGGGGTGTCTCGACCCAAAGGACCTCATGGGCTGTGGGAGGAGTCAAACCAGCCCCTAGTGAGCTGGCCTAACCCCCCCCCCCCCCCACTAATGCCCATGTGGCTTTGGGTGGAAAAAATCCAAAGGAGGAAAGGTGGAAAGGGTTTCCAAGTGGAGAGGAGGAATCCTACTCCTAATAGGATTGGAGTAGGACTCCTCCACCTCCAATTTCGGCCAAACCTTGAGGGTTTGAGGCTGCCTCCTCCCCTCACTCCCTCCTATATATACTAGAGGATTTAGAGGGAAGAGCTAACCCTAATTGCCACGTGCTCCCTCTACTTCATCTAGATCGGTTTCTCCTCTAGTCTAGTTTCAGCGGTGCTTAGGCGAAGCCCTGCCGGAATTGTTCCACCACCATCGCCGTCGCGCCATCGCGCCGCCGGAGAACTCTTCTACCTCTCCACTCCCTCTTGCTAGATCAAGAAGGCGGAGATCGTCATCGAGCTGTACGTGTGCTGAACGCGGAGGTGCCGTCCGTTCGGCGCTAGATCGGAAGGACCGTGATCAGGATCGCGAGACGATTCGTGATTTGATCGCGGGACGGATCGTGATGGGATCGCAGGATGGATCGAGATTGGATCGCGAGATGGATCGTGATGAGATCGCGGGACGGATCGAGACTGGATCGCGAGACGGATCGTGATGGGATCACGGAACGCTCGGCGATTTGGATCGCGAAGACGTTCGACTACATCAACCGCGTTTCTTAACGCTTCCCGCTTAGCGATCTACAAGGGTATGTAGATCCACTCTCCCTCTCGTAGATGCTCATCACCATGGATAGATCTTGTGTGTGCGTAGGAAATTTTTTGTTTCCCATGCAACGTTCCCCAACATTCCGGTGATTTCCGTAGTTTGAGGAGTTCATGTATTCACTAAGTGCTAATTGCTTTGTTCCGGTTCTCTATTAAAAGGAGGCCTTAATATCCCTTAGTTTCCATTAGGACCCCGCTGCCACGGGAGGGTAGGACAAAAGATGTCATGCAAGTTCTTTTCCATAAGCACGTATGACTATATATGGAATACATGCCTACATTATATTGATGAATTGGAGCTAATACTGTGTCACCATATGCTATAACCGTTGCATGATGAATGCCATCCGACATAATTATCCATCATTGATCCATTGCCTACGAGCTTTTCACATATTGATCTTTGCTAAGTTACTTTTCCGTTGCTACTGTTACAATCCCTACAACACTGCTACTGTCACTTTGCCATTGTTACCGTTACTTCCATACTACTTTGCTACTGAATACTTTGCTGCAGATATTAAGTCTTTCAGGTGTGGTTGAATTGACAACTCAGCTGCTAATACTTGAGAATATTCTTTGGCTCCCCTTGTGTCGAATCAATAAATTTGGGTTGAATACTCTACCCTCGAAAACTGTTGCGATCCCCTATACTTGTGGGTTATCAAGACCTTTTTCTGGCGCCGTTGTCAGGGAGCATAGCTCTATTCTCTAAGTCACTTGGGATTTATATCTGTTGATCACTATGAAGAATCTAAAAGATGCTAAAACCAAGATCTACCCCTCAACTACGAGGAGAGGTAAGGAACTGCCATCTAGCTCTGCACTTGATTCACCTTCTGTTATGAGTAAATTTGCGACACCACCACCTGTTAGTAATTCTGATATGTCGCACGTAATCGATGATGCTACTTCTGCTATGCATGATGCTTATGATGATGCTTTGCTTGATAATACTGTGCCACTGGGTGAATTTCTTGATGAAAAAATTGCTAGAGTCAATGCTGAAACTGATGATATTTCTGAATCTGATGAAATTATTGAAATTGAACACTATGATACACCTGCTAGGCCTAGCTCTCCTAGATATGAATTGCCTGATATACCTGAAGGTTATGTTATGGAAGGAGAGGTAGCTAGGGACTTTCTTGCTTGTAAGGATAGAGATGATCTTAAGAAACTGCTATGCAAGTGGAAAGAAAAATCTTTGAATGCTAAAATGCAATATGATCCTAAGTTTGCTACTTCACCTATCTTTGTCACTGATAAGGATTATGAATTCTCTGTCGATCCTGAGTTAATTACTTTGGTTGAATCTGATCCTTTCCATGGTTATGAATCTGAAACTGTTGTGGCACATCTTACTAAATTGAATGATATAGCCACCCTATTTACTCATGAGGAAAAAATTCACTATTATTATATTCTTAAGTTGTTTCCTTTCTCACTAAAGGGTGATGCTAAGATATGGTTTAATTCTCTTGCTCCTGGTTGTGTGCGTAGTCCCCAGGATATGATATATTACTTCTCTGAAAAATATTTTCCTGCCCATTAGAAACAAGCTGCCTTGCAGGAAATATTTAACTTTGTGCAAACTGAAGAAGAGAGTCTCCCACAAGCTTGGGGGGAGGCTTCTCCAGCTACTTAATGCTTTTCCTGATCACCCTCTCAAGAGAAACGAAATTCTTGATATCTTTTATAATGGACTAACCAATGCTTCTAGGGACCACCTAGATAGTTGTGATGGTTGTGTTTTCAAGGAACGAACTATTGAACAAGCTGAACTACTATTGAATAATATATTGAGCAATGATAATGATTGGACTATTCCCGAACCACCTCCAAAGCCAACTCCGAAGAAAAGAGGTATTCTATTTCTCAGTCCTGAAGATATGCAAGAGGCAAAGAAATCTATGAAGGAAAAAGGTATTAAAGCTGAAGATGTTAAGAACCTACCACCTATTGAAGAAATACATGGTCTTGATAACCCGACACAGGTAGTAGAGGTAAATATTCTCCGTAGATTTGATGAAGGTTATATTCCTTATAATAAGTCTGCTAGTCAATGCTTGGATGAGTTTGATAACTTTGTAGTTAAGCAAGAAAATTTCAATGCTTATGTTAGTAGACAATTGAAACATAATGCTTACATGCTTGATCGTTTGGGTGATTATTTGAGTAGAACTGTCAATGATCTTAAGCTTATTAGTAAACATGCTTCCATGGTAACTACTCAAGTAGAACAAGTACTTAAGGCACAAAATGATTTGCTTAGTGAGATGAATAGTAAGAACAATGATCATTCTGTTAAAGTTGTGACTAGAGGTGGTAGAATGACTCAGGAACCTTTGTATCCTGAGGGCCACCCTAAGAGAATTGAGCAAGATTCTCAGAGAGTTAATACTGATGCACCTAATCGTCCCAGTAATAGTAGGAAAAAGAATGACGATAGGACTTTGCATGCTGCTAGTGATCCTGTTATAGATACACATGAGAATCCAAATGATATTTCTATTTCTGATGCTGAGACACAATCTGGTAATTAACATGAGCCTAGTGATAATATTAACGATGATGTTCATGATGATGCTCAACCTAGTAATGATAATGATGTGGAGATTGAACCTGCTGTTGATCTTGATAACCCACCACCTAAGAACAAAAGATATGATAAAAGAGACTTTGTTGCTAGGAAGCATGGTAGAGAAAGAGAACCATGGGTTCAGAAACCCATGCCCTTTCCTCCTAAGCCATCCAAGAAAAAGGATGATGAGGATTTTGAGCGCTTTGTTGAAATGCTTAGACCTGTCTTTTTGCGTATGCGCTTGACTGATATTCTGAAAATGTCTCCTTATGCTAAGTATATGAAAGATATTGTGACAAATAAAAGAAAGATACCGGAAGCTGAGATTTCCACCATGCTTGCTAATTATACTTTTAAGGGTGGAATACCAAAGAAACTAGGAGATCCCAGAGTACCTACTATACCATGCTCTATTAAAGGAAATTATGTTAAAACTGCTTTATGTGATCTTGGAGCTGATGTTAGTGTTATGCCCTTCTCCTTATATCGTAGACTTGATTTGAATAAGTTGACACCTACCGAGATTTCTTTGCAAATGGCTGATAAATCAACTGCTTTACCCATCGGTATTTGCGAGGATGTGCCTGTTGTGGTTGCAAACGTTACTATCTTAACAAACTTTGTTATTCTTGATATCCCTGAGGATGACAGTATGTCGATCATCCTTGGTAGACCCTTTTTGAATACTGCAGGGGCTGTTATTGATTGCAACAAAGGCAATGTTACTTTTCATGTTAATGGCAATGAGCATACGGTACACTTTCCGAAGAAACAACCTCAAGTTCATAGTATCAATTCCATTGAAAAGGTTTCAACGATTATCATTGGAGGTTTTGAATTCCCTCTTCCTACTGTCAAGAAGAAATATGATATACTTACTGTTGGGGACATGCATATCCCCATTGAGGTAACCTAGTGTCATTCGAAAATTCTCCGGTTCCGTGTCATTCGAAAGAAGTTTGTCAATAAGACTTGATCAACCTTATTGATGGATTCTTTTTGATGGGCATGAGAGGGATGAATTTAGAAAGCACAACTTTCTTTACCCAACTTTTACTTCCTGTTATTTAGAGTAAAACTAAGTAAAATTGCTATTGTTTCTCTGTTTTCTGATTTATCCATGCAATAGAAAAATCACTTGAAAATAAAAGTCCTCAGAATGCCCTGAAAATTTAGTATGATTTTTCTGGAATAATTAAGAATTTTTGGCACTGAGGACACATCAGGGGGCTGCACCAGTGGGCCACAAGCCTACAGGGCGCGCCCACCCCCCCTGGGCGCGCCCTGGTTGCTTGTGGGTCCCACGTGGGGCCCCCTCACTTATTCCAGCCACCATCCACTTCGTCTTCCTCCATAAAAAATCCCACCATTGCTCAAACCCGTGTTCTAGATCATTTTGCTGCCATTTTCGATCTCCTTGCTCAAAGCTCCGTTTGCAAAACTGTTTTAGAGGATTGCTCATCGGTATGTGACTCCTCCAATGGTCCAATTAGTTTTTGTTCTAGTGCTTTATATATTGCAAATTTTGGCTGCTATGGTGACCTTGTTCTTGAGCTTGCATGTCAAATTTGTATGGTCCCAAGTAGTTTTGGGGGAGTACGTATTTCTCACCGACATTACATTCATGTTCACACATTCATTTCAATTGTCAGTGTTCATACTTTTTCATTGTATCATCCATGGTAGTTTATTTCTTCCTTTCATTTTCTTCTTGTGTGTTTAATTAATCTTTAAGAAAATCCAAAAAAAAATTAGTTCTAGCTTTACTTTCTAGTTTGTTTAGTTGTAGTATTAAAAGAAAACCCAAAAAGATTTCTCGTTCTTCTTTTGCTTGTTGGGAGCTTTCCCGTGTAAATAATTTTTCCTTTCTTTTTTTTGGGTCGTAAGGAGAAGACCACGATAACATGTTGAGTGGCTCTCATATGCATTAATTGTTTATCTATCAGAGAGCCCATGGTACTTTGCCTTCTCCTTTGAGTTATTGCTTGCAAATTCTAGCTTAGTCCAATGCACGTGCACTTTTATTATTATTCACACCATTCGGTCGTGCAAGTGAAAGGCAATAATGACAATATATGATGAAATGACTGAGATGGAGAAAAGCTAGTATGAACTCAAACTATCTTGTTTTTGTAAATATGATTAGCTCATCGTTCTGAATTCATCTCATTATAGATGAAACATGTTTGCCATGACAATTAGAGATTATAGTTACTCATGCCATGCTTAATTAGCTAAGAGTGTATAATGGTTTGTCTTGGGTGCCAACATACATGTTAAAATGGTTGTGATGTAGTATGATAGGATGGTATCCTCCTCTGAATGATTCGAGTGGCTTGACTTGGCACATGTTCACGCATGTAGTTGAAACAAAACCAACATAGCCTCCACGATGTTTATGTTCATGGTTATTTATATCCTACTCATGCTTGCATTCAATGTTGGTTAATCTCAAAGCATGTTTATGATTGTTGTCGTTCTCTAGTTGGTCGCTTCCCAGTCTTCTGCTAGCCTTCACTTGTACTAAGCGGGAATACTGCTTGTGCATCCATCTCCATAAACCCAAAGTTGTTCCATATGAGTCCACCATACCTACCTATATGCGGTATTTACCTGCCGTTCCAAGTAAATTTGCATGTGCCATACTCCAAACCTTAAAATAAATATTCCGTTTTGTATGCCCAAATTGCTCATGTGGCGACTGGGGGCTGTCAGTATCTTCCATGCTAGGTGGGTTATTCTCATGATATGTGTTGATTCACTATCATTCACGAGAAAGTGGCTGGTATTCGGGATGCCCAGTTCCATGCTCAAAATTTAAGTCAAAATATAATAAACAAAACTCCCCCAGGATTGTGTTTGTATGGACGGTACCCGTGGATTCGGCCCGCCGTGGAGTGTGATTGATTGGTGGAGGGGGAGTAAAAACTTTACTATTCTGTTTGGGAACCGCCTATAATGTATCTAGCATGGAAGATATCGAGATCTCTTAGTTGTCAACGTTGGCAATGAAAGCATACCTCTCAAAACTATTATTCGTCCCTGTTTTAAAAGCTCGAGCTCTAGCACCTTTGCAAATCAATGCTTCCCACTACGAAGGGCCTGTCTATTTTACTTTACTGTTGTGTCATCATCCTCTTATAAAAAGGCACCAGTTAGAGAGCACCACCGTCATTTGTATGCCTTGTTATTAATTGATGTTGAGTATGAGTGTGACTGGATCTCTTTTACCATGAATTACAATGTCCAGTCAGTCCTTGTTCTCCAGAGGTGCTTTGCATTTATGTTTTGCGGTCTCAGAAAGGGCTAGCGAGATACCATTATATCATATTGTATCATGATTGTTTTGATAAAATTGTTGTCATCCGAGACTTATTATTATTGCTCGCTAGTTGATTATACCATTGATATGAGTAAATGTGAGACCTAAATGTTATTGTGAATGTGGTTAGTCTATAATCTTTGCTGAAAATCTGAACATAAGTTAGACATATTTACAACAGCAAGATCAAACAGAGTTTGTAAAAGTTTTTCTTTATCACTTTCAGTTTGTCAACTGAATTGCTTGAGGACAAGCAATGGGTTAAGCTTGGGGGAGTTGATACCTCTCCGTCGTATCTACTTTTCCAAACTCTTTTGCCCCTGTTTTGGACTCTAATTTGCAGGATTTGGATGGAACTAACCCGGACTGACGCTGTTTTCAGCAGAATTGCCTTGGTGTTATTTTTGTGCAGAAATAAAAGTTCTCGGATCGTCCTGAAAATTTACAGAGAATATTTTTGGAATTAATATAAAATATTGGCGAAAGAATCAAGCCAGGGGGGCCCACCTGTTGGCCACAAGCCAGGAGGGCGCGCCCTGGTGGCTTGTGGGCCCCCTGTGGCTCCTCCGACCTCAATTCCACTTCTATATATTCACATCCGTGGAGAAAAAAATCAGAGAGAAGAGTTCATCGCGTTTTACGATACGGAGCCGCCGCCACCTCCTATTCTTCCTCGGGAGGGCAGATCTGGAGTCTGATTTGGGCTCCGGAGAGGGGAAATCGACGCCGTCGTCATCACCAACCATCCTTCATCACCAATTTCATGATGCTCTCTGCCGTTCGTGAGTAATTTCATCGTAGGCTTGCTAGACGGTGATGGGTTGGATGAGATTTACCATGTAATCGAGTTAGTTTTGTTAGGGTTTGATCCCTAGTATCCACTATGTTCTGAGATTGATGTTGCTATGACTTTGCTATGCTTAATGCTTGTCACTAGGGCCCGAGTGCCAAGATTTCAGATCTGAACCTATTATGTTTTCATGAATATATATGTGTTCTTGATCCTATCTTGCAAGTTATAGACACCTATTACAAGTTATGATCCGCATCCCCCAGGGTGACAATAACTGGGATTCTTTCCGGTGTTTACCGTAGTTTGAGGAGTTCATGTATTCACTAAGTGCTAATACTTTGTTTCGGTTCTCTATTAAAAGGAGGCCTTAATATCCCTTAGTTTCCATTAGGACCCCGCTGCCACGGGAGGGTAGGACAAAAGATGTCATGCAAGTTCTTTTCCATAAGCACATATGACTATATATGGAATACATGCCTACATTATATTGATGAATTGGAGCTAGTACTGTGTCACCCTATGCTATAACCGTTGCATGATGAATGCCATCCGACATAATTATCCATCACTGATCCATTGCCTACGAGCTTTTCACATATTGATCTTTGCTAAGTTAATTTTCTGTTGCTACTGTTACAATCCCTACAACACTGCTACTGTCACTTTGCCATTGTTACCGTTACTTCCATACTACTTTGCTATTGAATACTTTGCTGCAGATATTAAGTCTTTCAGGTGTGGTTGAATTGACAACTCAGCTGCTAATACTTGAGAATATTCTTTGGCTCCCCTTGTGTCGAATCAATAAATTTGGGTTGAATACTCTACCCTCGAAAACTGTTGCGATCCCCTATACTTGTGGGTTATCAGAATGCACATGGCTGGCAGGGATGACTTTGTACATATTTGCCATAGAGTTGTGGCTAATCTTGGCTTCAGCATAAACATCCAAGTCACCATCCTCAACTTGTGGGGCTCCTAAGATGGTAGCCCACTCCTCCACTGTGGACTGGTATCTGACTCCCTCAGTCATCCATACAATCCTGCCATTTGGATAGAAATGGGC
Organism: Elymus sibiricus; assembly: GCA_039707655.1. NCBI lineage: Eukaryota > Viridiplantae > Streptophyta > Magnoliopsida > Poales > Poaceae > Elymus > Elymus sibiricus. The sequence goes on along the minus strand of CM077663.1, from coordinate 95,736,428 downwards.
AGTGGAGTAGAACTGCATGACCAACTCATCGTTCCAAGCTGTGAACTCTCTTCCAACAAAGTTCTCTATATCAATGCATCTAAAGTTTTCTTGCATACTGGGGAAATAGCCCTCATTTGCCTTGATATAGGCCCAGTCAACGTATATCATGTCACTGACTGCTGGGCTCTGGTCCAAAGGGACAGTCTCATAGAAGTCCTGATGTTCCTTGGTGTAGAAGCGATCATGACGGGGTTATTACCCCCGGGTAGGCCAAAGCTGGGGGTTCTCTTCCCCTCCTGAAGAAAATCAACACCACCGGCTGGTCTGCGGCCGGCTGGGCCGCGACCGGCTGGTGGCCCCCCGGCTGCCTCGGGACCGGCTGGCGGCGCTCTCAGGGCCGGCTGGCGGCTTCCTCGAGGCCGGCTGGCGGGGAGCCGGCACGTCCGCTGCCGGCTACCTTAGGACCGACGGGGCGAGGAGTCGGCCGTCTGGCTAACGGCCGGCTGCCTCCACGCCGGCTCCTCCACCGACCTACGGGCGGACCAACGCCCGTCTCGTCGCCCAGCACGTCGGTTCGGCGACAAGACGAGACCCCCATTTACTACTTCGGCGTGGCCACAGCGGCTCCTGACGCACGGGCGCGAGGCCCCAGCGGCCGTTGACGGCGACCGACCGCGACAGGGCCTCCAACAGTACCGGCACGCCTCCAAAACCACTCCATTACCTGCCCCAGCGTGGCTACAGTGCAGCCGGCCGTACCGCTGACCTAGGCCGGTAGCCACAAGACGACGCCCCAACGGGCCGCCCGTGCCGGGACGTGACCGGCACGGGGACCCACCAAGCGGGCCACGCCAGCCCCTGACGGACTCGACAGCCAGTGGGCCCTACCAGTGACAAGGACCCGCGGCCGGCGGCCCTGGCAGCCGGTCGAGAGGGGCTGCCGGCTGGGACCCCCCAAGACCTCTTATTCATATTGTAACCCGGGGGGTTGGCCTATAAAACCCCCAGGGCCTCCCCCATGCAACGGGGTTCAGCCAGTTCACGATTCCTACTAGTCGACTCGACACACACACCCACGTAGGGAGGCAGCAAGGGCAAGCTAGCTCCTTCTTCCTCCTCTACCCATACAGCTCAAGGAGCACCATTGCAACCTCACCATTGTCTCAACTAGACCAAGCAGGACTAGGGGTGTTACCTCCCACGGAGGGCCCTGAACCTGGGTACATCGCGTGTCTGCCACCGCTTGTGCCTAACCCCGCTCCCGGAGCCCGTCGGCGTCCTTTGGCCCCTCTCGATAAGCCTACCCATGGCATCTGACGTGACAAAACCACGACAGTTGGCGCCCACCGTGGGGCCGTCCACGGCGCCGGCCGGAGTCACGCTCCGGGCGGGGCCCTTCACCACCTCCCCTAGCCGCCTCGCTTCCGGGCGGAACCGCGTGCTCGTGGGGCTTGCTCCGACAGGTCCTGCAGGCGACGCGGCCGGCATCTCCGTCGAACGCCTCGGCCGCGACCTCGCGCTCGACGTCGCCGCGCTCGCTGGGCGGTTCAGCAAGCTGAGCCTCGCCGGCGAGCCGGCGGCCGACGAGTACCCTAGCTGGGTGCTCGACTGCACCGACCCTCCCTCGTCCATGGGCGCGCTCGCCACGGGCAAGGCCATCGGCTCCCGCGCTCGCGTGGGAGTGATGGTCGCCTCCTCCACCACTTCGGGCCGTGTGCGGGCGGCCGAGGCCGACGCGGCCGCCGCCCGCACCGGTACCTCCGACCCGCTCGCCGCCACTCTCTGGGGTCTGGGCACTCCCATCCCCCAGACGGCGGACCCGACCGCTGCCAGAGCCGAACTGGAGGCGGCCCGCCGCCTGCTGCTCGAAGATGCCACCGCCCTCGCTACCGAGCGGCGCCGGATGGAAGCCGCGCAGCGGGAATACAACTCCGCGTATGGTCTCACCCTGGTTGGCCCCGAGCTCAGCCGGCGTGGGGCTGTGCGGGAACGCGGCCGCGTGGTCGCGGAGATCCTCGGCGGTCGCCTTCCCGTCTACGACACCCCCGCAGCCAACCTGCGTGCCGCCAAGGTTGCCTACGAGGACTTGGCAACCATGGAGGGCGAGGAGCGTGCCGCACGCGAGCGACACATCAAGGACCTCATCCACACCGCCAACGCGCAGCAGGTCGTCCTCACCCCCGGTGGGGCCGTTTCCAGACTTCCCCGGCCCGAGGGAGAGGGTGCTGGAGCCACCAACCGCCAGCCGGCTCAGCACTCCAGTAACCCTCATCCCTCCGGTCAGCGGAACCAGGGAAGCAGCTCCCGGCGCACCCAGCTGCGCGGGAGCGAGCTGCCGGCTGTAAACAGCCGGCGCAGCAACGATCCGGCTGGCGGTAGCCGGCGGGACGAGGCTTCGGCCGACGGTAGCCGGCGAAGCCGCGGGCACACTCCGCCCCCGCGGCGGGAGCCGGCCCGATCTATCCCGCCGGCCGTCCGTCCCGAACTCGCGGCCCGGCTCGGACCGCGGGTCCCCCACAGCGACAACGATGCCCGGCTCCGCCTCGACCGGCTGGCGCAGTCGGCCCTCCTCGAGGAGGAGGGCTCGATCGGCCCGGCCTGCTTCGGCCCTCGGATCCGCAACGAGCCGTTTCCGCCCGGCTTCACGCTTCCCCGCGACACCCCGAAGTACACCGGGGCCGCCAAGCCGGAGGACTGGCTGATCGACTACACCACCGCCGTCGGCATCGCCAGGGGGAACAAGCGCGTAGCCGTCCGCTACGCCCCCCTCATGCTGATCGGCTCGGCCCGCACCTGGCTGAACAGCCTGGCTGCCGGCAGCGTCAACACTTGGACGGATTTCGAGGAGGCCTTCGTCCGCAACTTCACCGGCACTTACAAGCGGCCGGGCCGGCCCCGCGAGCTGGCCATGTGCGTCCAGGGGCCGGAGGAACCCCTCCGCGACTATCTCACACGCTGGACCGAGCTCCGCAACTCCTGTGAAGGAGTACACGAGGTGCAGGCCATCCAGTACTTCATCGAAGGCTGCTGCGATGGCACCCATCTCAAGCACAAGCTCTTGTGCTCCGAGCCAACCTCCCTGGCGGACCTAATGTCCAAAGCGGACAAATACGCCACGGCCGATTCCTCCATGAGGATGAAGGCTAAGGCACCAGCCAAAACGGCTCCGCCCCCCGCCACGCCGCGGGCGGCCGCCGACAACCGGCAGCAGAACAACAAATGCAAGAGTGACCAACCCGACTCCCGCTACGGGAGCCGTCAGGTTGCCTCGCTCGAGGAAGAGCGGGTGGCTGCCCAGGCTTCCGGCCAGCGGCAGCGCACCGGCAAGACTGCCTGGCAGCCCAAGCTCACGTTCGAGCAAATGCTCGACCTCCCCTGCAAAAATCATTCCGGTGCCAAACCGGCCACGCACACGCTCCGGCAGTGCAGCTTCTCACAGCGATTGGCCCGGGGGGACGGCCTCCCGGCTCCCCCCGTGCCGCCTGCTCCCGCGCCGGCTCCGGCCCCGCCACCGGCTCCCGCTCCGGCTCAGGCCCCGGCTCCGGCTCAAGACGACGGCCGGCTCCTCGACCGGTTCCCCGAGCAAGACGGCTGCTACGTCATCTTCACCAGTGAAGAGACGGACAAGCACGCCCAACGCCGGCTCCACCGTGAGGTGAATGCCACCATGCCCGCGACTCCCCAGTTCATGCACTGGTCTGAGAAGCCGGTCACCTGGAGCCGGGCCAACCACCCGGCCGTGATGCCAAACCCGGGCAGCCACGCCCTCGTCCTCGATCCCACCATCGCCTCCGAGAGGCGCACGTGCCGCTTCTCGCGGGTGTTGATCGATGGGGGCAGCAGCATCAACATCCTCTACCTTGACACAATGCTCAAATTGGGGCTCAAGGTGGAGGACCTACAATCAAGCCGGACCATCTTCCACGGCATCGTGCCGGGAAAGTCCTGCACCCCCGTCGGCAAGGTCAAGCTCGACGTCCTCTTCGGCGGCCACGACCACTTCCGCCGCGAACCAGTTTGGTTCGAGGTAGTGGACCTCGATAGTCCCTATCACGCACTGCTGGGCCGGTCGGCCCTCGTCAAGTTCATGGCGATCCCTCACTACGCCTACCTCAAGCTCAAAATGCCGGGCTCCAAGGGCATCATCACCATCACCGGCAAATACCAGATGTCAATCGCGTGCGCGCGAGACGGCAGCCGGCTGGCCGAGGCCCTGGAGATAGCGGAGGAGAAGCGGCAGCTCGACCGGCTGGTGGCCTTCGCCTCTGCCCAGCCGGCCGTGCCGGCTCCTCCGTCCCAGTCGACCGGCGAAAGCTCGTTCCAGCCGTCCAAGGACACCAGGCAGGTGCCACTTGATCTGGCCAACCCCACCCAGTGCGTGACCATCGGCTCCCGCCTCGACAGCAAATAGGAAGGCGAGCTCGTCGACTTCCTCCGTGAGAATCAGGACATCTTTGCATGGTCTCCCAAAGACATGCCGGGTGTTCCGAGGAAGTTCGCCGAGCACAAACTTCACGTACGACCGGACGCCAAGCCGGTCAAGCAACCCCTGCGCCGTTTCTCCGAGGAGAAGCGGCGTACCATAGGAGAAGAAATCGCCCGGCTGCTCGCAGCCGGCTTCATCATGGAAGTGTTCCACCCGGACTGGCTGGCCAACCCAGTCCTGGTTCTGAAGAAGAACAAGACCTGGCGCATGTGTATCGACTACACAAGCCTGAACAAGGCGTGCCCCAAGGACCCGTTCGCCCTGCCGCGGATCGATCAAGTCATCGACTCCACGGCCGGCTGCGACCTGCTGTCCTTCCTGGACGCTTACTCCGGCTACCACCAGATCAAGCTGGACCCGACCGACCGGCTCAAGACCTCCTTCATCACCCCCTTTGGGGCCTACTACTACATCACCATGTCCTTCGGCCTGAAGAATGCGGGTGCTACCTTCCAGCGTTGCATGCAGAAGTGCCTCCTGCCTCAGATAGGCAGGAACGTCCACGTCTACGTCGACGACATCATCGTCAAATCCAAGAAGCATTTCAGCCTCCTCGACGATCTCCGAGAGACATTCGCCAACTTGCGCGATTACAAGATCAAGCTCAACCCGGAGAAATGTGTCTTCGGCGTCCCAGCCAGCCAACTCTTAGGTTTCTTCGTGTCCGCCCGCGGCATCGAAGCTAACCCTGAGAAGATCAGCGCGATCGAGCGCATGCCCAAGCCGGTCCGGCTCCGCGACGTCCAGAAGTTCACCGGCTGCCTCGCCTCCCTCAGCCGGTTCATCAGCCGGCTGGGCGAGAAGGCCCTGCCCCTCTACGGGCTCCTGCGCAAGACGGCTCTGGTCGAGCCGGGCCGGGACCTCTCGAAGAGGCCGGCCCTGTTCGACTGGTCCGACGAGGCGGACGAGGCGTTCCGCGGCCTCAAGCGGGCTCTCACCAGCGCGCCCATCTTGGCCGCGCCGGCTGAGAAGGAGCCCTTGCTTGCCTACATCGCCGCGACCACGCGCGTCGTCAGCATCGTTCTGGTGGTGGAACGGCCGGAGGAGGGCAAAGCGCTGCCGGCTCAGCGTCCCGTCTACTACCTCAGCGAGGTCCTCTCCGCCTCCAAGCAAAACTACCCCCACTACCAGAAGATGTGCTACGGCATATACTTCGCCGCCCAGAAGGTCAAGCAATATTTCCAGGAGCATGTCATCACCGTCGTCAGCACCGCGCCGCTGGGCGAAATCATGAGCGGCAGGGACGCCACCGGCCGGATCGCCAAGTGGACTATCGCCCTCGCCGACTACGAGATACGGTACGAGCCGCGCACCGCCATCAAATCCCAGGCAATGGCCGACTTCCTCGTCGACTGGGACGAAACCCAGTTCGTGCCGCCTCCTCCCGACTCCACGCACTGGCGCATGCACTTCGACGGCTCGAAGATGCGAGCCGGCCTGAGAGCCGGCATCGTCTTCACGTCTCCCAGGGGAGATCAGCTCCGGTACGCCCTCCAGATCCACTTCGCCGCCTCCAACAACGTGGCCGAGTACGAGGCCCTCGTCCACGGCCTCCGGCTCGCCAAAGACATCGGCATCCAACGCATCATATGCTTTGGCGACTCCGACCTCGTGGTGCAGCAAGTCTCTGGCGAATGGGACGCCAGGGACGCCAACATGGCCAACTACCGCTTCCTCGTCCAACAGCTCACCGGCTCCTTCGAGGGCTGTGAGTTCCACCACGTCCCCCGTGCGGACAACGAGGCGGCTGATACGCTGGCAAAGATCGGCTCCACCCGGCAGGCCATCCCAGCCGGTGTCCCCCTCGAGCGGCTGCTAAAACCTTCAATCAAGCCTTCTCCAGAATCGGAGTCCATCTTCGTGCCAGCTGGCGCGGCCGGCCCCTCGGCGGATCCGGCTGTCCAACCGGCTCCGCCGGCTGCGGCAACTTTGCCGGCTCCGCCACCGCCGGCCGCCCATCCGCCGCTTCCTAATCCGACTGACGAGCCGGACGCCTCCGCAATGACCGGCTCCGAACCCGTCATGATGGCGGTCGACGCTCCCACCGCCGGTTCACTCCCGGGGGCTGGTGAGCTGGTCCCGGGGGCTGGCGAACCGGTCCCGGGGGCTGGCGAGCCGGTCCCGGGGGCTGGCGGGCCGGTCCCAGGGGCTCCTGCCGTTCTCGACGTAATGCTTGGGCCCGAGCCGGCACCCATCTCGGCTCCCTCGTGGGCTCAGCCCATCCTGGCGTTCCTCCTACGGGGCGAGCTCCCCTCCGACGAGGCCACTGCAAGGAAAATTCAGCGCCGAGCCCCGGCGTACGGCATCATCAACCACGAGCTGGTTCATCGCAGCACCACCGGCGTTTTCCAACGCTGCGTCGAGCCAGAGAAAGGGCAAGAAATTCTCCTCGACATCCACCAGGGCGAGTGCGGGCATCACGCCGCCTCCAGGTCCCTGGTGGCCAAGGCATTCCGTCACGGTTTCTACTGGCCGGCCGCTCTGGAGGCGGCCAGGAAACTGGTCGACGAATGCGAAGGCTGCCAGCGCTTCAGCACGCAGAGCCACTTACCGGCTTCAGCCCTCCAAACCATCCCCCTCTCGTGGCCCTTTGCGGTCTGGGGGTTGGACATGGTGGGACCCTTCAAGACCGCTCGAGGCGGCATGACACATCTGCTGGTCGCCGTCGACAAATTCACCAAGTGGATCGAGGCCCGACCTATCAAGAAGCTGGACGGCCCCACGGCCGTCCGGTTCATCGAGGACATCACGGTCCGCTATGGCGTCCCCCACAGCATCATCACCGACAATGGCACGAACTTCGCCAAGGGCGCGCTAACGCGTTTCTGCTCCAAGCAGGGCATCCGGCTCGATTTGGCGTCTGTCGCCCATCCACAGTCAAACGGTCAGGTCGAGAGGGCCAACGGCCTGCTCCTGTCCGGCATCAAGCCCCGGCTCGTGACGCCACTGATCAGGTCAGCCGGCTGCTGGATCGAAGAGCTGCCGGCTGTCCTCTGGAGCCTCGGGACCACGCCCAACCGGTCAACCGGCTACACTCCTTTCTTTCTCGTGTATGGGTCCGAGGCAATCATCCCCACCGACATCGAGTTCGATTCGCCTCGGGTTACCCTATACACGGAGAAAGACGCAAAGGAAGCAAGAGAAGACGGCGTCGACCTCCTTGAGGAGGCCCGCGAGCTGGCATTGAGCCGGACGGCCATCTACCAGCAGAAGCTCCGGCACTACCACAGCAAGCGGATCCGGCCGCTCTCCTTCCGCGAAGGGGACTTGGTGCTCAGACGGATCCAGCGAACCGCCGGCCAGCACAAGCTGTCCTCCCCATGGGAGGGCCCTTTCATCGTCAGCAAGGCGCTCCACAACAATGCGTACTATCTAATAGACGCCCAGAAGCCGCAGAAGCGCAAAAGAGACGCCTCCGGCGAGGAGACGGAGCGCCCATGGAACGCGGCGCTCCTCCGTCCATTTTACTGCTAAAACCAGTGTATGTATATATCCTTCCCCTTTGGGCTTATAAATGCAACGGGGGCCCCAAGCCAGCACTTGGGGCATGCCCCTTTTTCAATCCTTCCAAAGGTTCCCCCTTATTTTAAGGCGCGCCACCCGGGTCCGGCCCCCTGACCCGGGGGCTCGCCGGCTCCCCTCCGAGACGGACAAATGATGTGAGCAAGCAACCCTTTGCTACCTCCCCCCAACCAGCTACAGACCGGCTCCCGGCTGTCCGGCTGACGGGACCGCGGGGTACAAAGGAACTTCTCACACAAAAGTCAGCCGACGAGTGGCAGCCGAACTATGCTATTTCTAGCAACTGGCCACTACCGGCTCAACCTAGCCCTTGCCGGTTGACTCTAAGAGCCCGCCTGTTTTCCCAAGGGTGAAGCCTCGTCCCTGTCCCAGACCGGCTCCCGGCTGGCTGGCAGGCGGGGCGGAAGCCGGAAGGAATACCGGCGCGCGACACAAGTCAAAAGGTAAAGGGCAAAAGAAGAGCCGGCACGCACAATTTTTTAACGACATAAGTTAAAACGACAAAACGGCCACAGGCCAAAGGTTCATTACAGCCAGGAGTTCATTACAATACACCCCCAGTGGGTGGAAAAGTGTCTCAAAAATAACATTGCAGCAAAAAGAAGCAGGGAAAAAAGTGGGCCGGCTCAGGCCACCGGCGCGTCGCCAGCCGGCTCGACAGCCCGCCCAGAGGAATCCGCGGCCTTCGGGTCCGCCTCCGCAGTCTCTGTGGTGCCGGCACCACTGTCGGCGCTGGAGGCGGTGCTCTCTTCGGCGACCCTATCGTCCTCCGGGCCTTGGGGGTTGCCGAAGGAGTCCTCCTCGACCGGCTCGCCGTCCTCGCCAAGCGCCGGCAGAAGCACGTCCAGGTCAACATACGAGGCGAACTCGTTGGCCCGGCGCACAAGGACATCTTCGCGGGCCAGCCGCTCCGCCTCCGGGACGGCACGCATCGTGGTCAGCCGGTCCAAGTTGACACCGCTATACCACGACGTAACGAACCGGAGCGCCATCTGCGCACCGGCTCGAGCCGCCGACGTCTTCCAGACCTCGAGCCGGCCCCCAGCGTGCTCCAGCCACAGCGCCACGCGGTTCTCCGGGGCCTCGCGACCCGGCCACAGAGCGGCGATCACCTCCTTGCCGGCTGTCTTCAGCCGCTCCACGCTGCGCCGAAGGAAGAGCAGCCGGTTCTCCACGGCCAGCCCAAGCTCGTCCACGCCCCAGGCGGCACCCTCCTCGACCTCCTGCCCGCGCCGGTGCCGGTCCTCCCGGTGGTCCGCCACGGCCCGCTCGGCGTACTGCTGGGTCTCCGGGAACCGGTCTGGGAGGGGGGAAGAAGACTCAATGAGCAAGATGAAAGCGAGTCGAAAGAAAACGGCAAAGGAAGAAAGAGCTCAAACAAGACTCACTCTCGAAGGCCTCGTCCATCTCGCGGGCGAACTGCAGGGCCGCGCTCCTCTCCTTCTCCAGCGCGTCCTCCGCCTGGGCAAGGGAGGCGTTGCGCGCCTCAAGCGCCTTCTCGAGCCGGGTCACCTTGACCTCGAGGGCGGCTTTCTCCAGGGCGGCACCAGCCGCCTGCTTGACGGCGTCCTCCTTGGCCGCCGCCTCCCGCTGCAGCTCCTCCTTCAGACGCTCCTGGGCCGCCTGCCCGTCCACCAGCAAGCCTGCCACCCGGTCTCGCTCCGAGGCGATCTCCTGGACCTTCTGCGCCAGCCGGTCCCGCTCGGCGGCCACCTCGTCCCTCTTCTCCCGGATGGTGGCCAGGACGTCCAGGTCCGCTGCAGGGGCAAACAGACACGATCAGCAACACGCACAAGACCCGCACCGGCTGCTGAGCAGCCGGCCCGGCCCTCGGGGGCTACACCCAGTGGGTGCGCTCGCGCGCCCCCACTGGAACCGACGTACCTTGCGCCTTCTTCAGCTCCTGCTCCAGCCGGTAATAACCGCGCTGGCCGCGGTTGTGAATGGCAACCGCCTCGTCAAAGAGCTCCTGCCGCCTGGAGTTCCCCGCCTGCTCCAAGAAACTGGTTAAGAAAATGCAAAAGAAGATCCGGCCCGGCTGCCGCGCAGCCGGTCAGCCGGCCCGCATCTCGGGGGCTACACCCAGTGCGTGCGCTCGCGCGCCCCCACTGGAAATTCAGCGAAGTCCGAGAAGGCTCACCTCTGCGCGCTGAAGAGCGCTGTCGGCCGCTTCGGTAAACTTGGCTAGCTCCTCGCGGCACCGCGCCAGGACGATGCCCAGCTCGTCGAGCGCTGGTCCCGGGCCGCCGGCCGACGGAGGCAAGGCGGCCGGGACACGGGCCAGCGCGTCCCAGTCCTTGATCACCTCCAGCATGGTCCTCCCGGACCGGCTCCCCTCGCCCTTCCCCTTTAAATAAGGGGGCGACGCCCTGGGGAGGTGGGGATTAACTGCGCCCACTCCCCCGGGAAACCCGCGAGCTCGTGGGCATTTCGGGTCACGGCCGCCGCGATCTGGGCGCAATAAATCCCGGCTTGCGGCCCGAGGCCTACTGGGCTACGCCCGCGACCTGGCGGGCTAGGCCCAGTGCGACGTCCCGTCTGCCCGCATGCGCGGGCCCCGCGGCTTCATTACGCTCCGCGTGGCGCGCCACGAACCGGCGCGGGAACCGGGGTGGCGCGGCGGAGCCCGAGGCGCCGGGGGTGGCCGCCGCCCCGTTCGACCACTCAGCTCCGCACGAGAGATAGGCGCCGCCTGGAGGAAGCCGCCGGCTCCTCCTCGTCCGGCAGACGGGAGCCCCCGCCGGCTTCGGGGACTACTGACGGGGTTATTACCCCCGGGTAGGCCAAAGATGGGGGGTTCTCTTCCCCTCCTGAAGAAAATCAACACCACCGGCTGGTCTGCGGCCGGCTGGGCCGCGACCGGCTGGTGGCCCCCCGGCTGCCTCGGGACCGGCTGGCGGCGCTCTCAGGGCCGGCTGGCGGCTTCCTCGAGGCCGGCTGGCGGGGAGCCGGCACGTCCGCTGCCGGCTACCTTAGGACCGACGGGGCGAGGAGTCGGCCGTCTGGCTAACGGCCGGCTGCCTCCACGCCGGCTCCTCCACCGACCTACGGGCGGACCAACGCCCGTCTCGTCGCCCAGCACGTCGGTTCGGCGACAAGACGAGACCCCCATTTACTACTTCGGCGTGGCCACAGCGGCTCCTGACGCACGGGCGCGAGGCCCCAGCGGCCGCTGACGGCGACCGACCGCGACAGGGCCTCCAACAGTACCGGCACGCCTCCAAAACCACTCCATTACCTGCCCCAGCGTGGCTACAGTGCAGCCGGCCGTACCGCTGACCTAGGCCGGTAGCCACAAGACGACGCCCCAACGGGCCGCCCGTGCCGGGACGTGACCGGCACGGGGACCCACCAAGCGGGCCACGCCAGCCCTTGACGGACTCGACAGCCGGCGGGCCCTACCAGCGACAAGGACCCGCGGCCGGCGGCCCCGGCAGCCGGTCGAGAGGGGCTGCCGGCTGGGACCCCCCAAGACCTCTTATTCATATTGTAACCCGGGGGGTTGGCCTATAAAACCCCCAGGGCCTCCCCCATGCAACGGGGTTCAGCCAGTTCACGATTCCTACTAGTCGACTCGACACACACACCCACGTAGGGAGGCAGCAAGGGCAAGCTAGCTCCTTCTTCCTCCTCTACCCATACAGCTCAAGGAGCACCATTGTAACCTCACCATTGTCTCAACTAGACCAAGCAGGACTAGGGGTGTTACCTCCCACGGAGGGCCCTGAACCTGGGTACATCGCGTGTCTGCCACCACTTGTGCCTAACCCCGCTCCCGGAGCCCGTCGGCGTCCTTCGGCCCCTCTCGATAAGCCTACCCATGGCATCTGACGTGACAAAACCACGACAGATCATCCACAGCAGTCCTTCTCTTGGAGGCATAGGGATCATTAGTTCTCCACATCCCCATCCCTGAATCTCTCCTCTTCTTCATATCCTCAGCTATAGGATGAGCATCATTATGCTCTGGCATACGTGGCCTCAGTTTCCTCAAAACTGGCATGTTCTCTTCCTCGTCATCTCTGGAAGTAGAAGTCTTGTTCTTTGCTACAAGAGGTATGTCTCTGGTGGTCCTCTTGGATTTCGAGGCAGCTGGCTTCTTAGGTGCAGACTGCTTGCTCTTTGATGGAGCCTGATTGGGCATAGCATCTGCAAGGAGCTTCTTCTTCTTGGAAGGAGGAGCTTGGGTAGCTGGCTCTTCCTCCACTTCCTCTTCCTCAGCATCAGCTGGGTCCTCATACATGGAAGTGGGCCTTCCAATGACTCTCACTATTCTCTTCCTCGCTCTCTTCTTGTCATCCGCCTTCTTAGGTATAGAACTCTTTGGGGGCTTAACTGAAAGAGAAGTGTTGGCCTTGGCACTCTCAGGTGCCCTCATAGCTTCTGAGCTAGTATATTCCTTTCTAACATGCCTATTAGCAGAAGAGGCCTCTGTAGCAGACTTCTTTGCAGCTCTTTCCTTCTTCTCTTGCTGCTTCTTGGTTACCTCCTCATCTGGCACAAAATTTGAATCTTCTTCATCTGAGTTCAGCTTCTTTCTTGCCCTGGTGGCAGCCTTGGGCAACCCATGGGAGCTAGGGGTGCCTGGATCTTCTAAAGAAGATGAACTAGCATCTGGGCTAGTGCCTGAGCACATGTCCATAGCTCTACCTCTGAAGTCATTGTCACTGTCTGACCCTGATCCTGACATGCTGACCCTATGAATAGAGTATAGAAGAGTAGAGGGGTTGAGCACCACAAAAATACAGATTGTTTTCTCAAAATTGAACTCAGAATCTTAAGTTTAATCTTCAGCAAAAAGAATTTTGGTACCACTGAGTCAAACTTTTTGGAAACACCAAGACACACAAACTCCTTAACAGAGACTTGGCAGCCACTTCGATTTCACTGAAAGTGGCCACTCGGTCTCACCGAGACTATTCTCAGTTGCCCTAAAAGCAAAATCGGTAGAACCGATTTTTACGACTCGGTGTCACCGAGATGCAGTTTGCGGGCGGTTAAACCTAAAATTCCAAAGTTCTCTAATCTAATGGAGTTTTTGGTGGAAGGAGCAAGTGCACACAGTGGCAAGAAGATGGAATTGATCAATTTGCACATGAGTCAGAAGAGGAGTGCAAAAATCTGAGGCGTTACCCTAACATGGCGGCGACCTCCTACGGCGGCGATGGTGGGGATGAATGCGGTCGATGGCAAGGAATCCCTGTGGTGCAGATGCACGGGAGCAAGGGCGAAGTCCGGAGACGCGAGCGGCAGCTAGGGTTTGTGGGGACCACGGTGTTTGAAGAAGTATTTTCAAAGTCCGGTTCCGCCTGTATATATACCCGTAGCTGTCAGTGACACCGGTTCTAAAATATCGGTGCCACAGAGTTCCTCTACTCTCAGTTGACAGGGAAACTCCATGAAGCCGAGATTATGGAATCGGTGTTACCGAGAAAAATCCAGATCAACCCTAGGCTTCGGTGGAACCGAGATTTTGAGGTTGGTTACACCGAGATGCACTGGGGATGTTTTGGAAGTTAGCTATTAACGAAACGGAACTCCGAGTGCTCCTCACACAGAGTGTTCGAGAAGTGCTTGCTCAAATTTTTGTGATGAAGCATGAATAGAATTTGAGACGAGAAAGCATAGATAGCTAGAGGGAGGTACTTAGGCATTCTTGTATATCCAATTGGCCAAATAAAATAAAATCCAAATAACAACAATTGGATATCCTCGAATGAGAAAAGATATGCATACCAACATGCTCACATAATAAGATGTCAAATGAAATATGGCAAACATGCAAAACCACTCTAGTATCTATCAAGCACTTTGGCAATGATGGAGTCATCTATATATGAGTATATTGACTTAGGAGCCAAGTAAGAATACTTGATCATAGGTCATACTCATCGTTTAAGCATAAGTGGGGTTACCACTTTTACATAAAGCATTTAATGTGTTCACATCTTTAAGAGATGCTTTAACTCAAGTCTTAGAGTAAAGCTCCCCCTTGATGTGACATCCCCCCTAAGAGGGCTAAACTAACCTTCGGTTTTGTCGTAGAAGACTTCATGTGGGTGATGTAATGGTGGATGCTCATAGTTGATGAAGATCATCTTGAGTTGGGACCAATCCTCTTTGTTTCTTACTCTTCTCACCTACATGGGTTAGTCCCACACAAGAGACAAATACAAGGATATCTATGGACATGGAGTGCAAAGCATACATAATGATGCCCATGGATTCATTGATTGCCTTGTCCCTTGCTTACCTTTGAGGGAATGTGTGACTCCTTGAACTATTGCATAAAGTTGATGTTGATTGCAAATAGTCCTTGCCAAAAATGAGTGTGAGTGAATTTTGTTGGCGGAGTCACCCCTCAAGAACTTCTCTAGTTATTCTTCTTTGGGATCCACATCAACTTGATGGGCATCCTTGGAGTTGAAGTAGCACTTGTAGAAGTTGAGCTTGTAGTAGCCTTGGGAACTCACTTGACCATGGCTTGGGATTCATCTTCATATGAGTCAATCTCCTCTTGAAGCTTGTCCTGCCCTTGTGAGGGATCGATAGAAAAGACTTCTAGAGGGGGGTGAATAGACTACTTGCAAGAATTAAAACCTAACCTTTTCCCAAGTTCATTGGTTGGCAGATTTTAGCAATTATAACAAGTCTAATGCACCCTACACATGCTAGTCAACAAGTATGGCAGCGGAAAGTAAGACAAGCATATGTAAGAGAGTAGAGATAGGAAGATCAAACGCAATTGTAGACACGAAGATTTTTCCCGTGGTTCCGATAGGTGGTGCTATCGTACATCCACGTTTATGGAGACTTCAACCCACAGAGGGTAACGATCGTGAGAGTCCACGGAGGGCTCCACCCACGAAGGGTTCCACGAAGAAGCAACCTTGTCTATACCATGATGGCCTATGTCCACTGAGATCTAGCCTAACTCGGGGTAGATCTTCACGAAGTAGGCGATCTCCTTGCCCTTACAAACTTCTTGGTTCAACTCCACAACACGAAGTAGGAGGCTCCCAAGTGACACCTAACCAATCTAGGAGGCACCACCCTCCAAAAGGTAATAGATGTGGTAGTGATGATGAACTCCTTGCCCTTGTGCTTCAAGATGATAGACTCCTCAACACTCAATCACTCTCTCACAGATTTGGCTTGGTAGAAGAGATTGATTGGGTGGAAAGCAACTTGGGGAGGCTAGAAATCAAGATCCATATGGTTGGAGTGGATGATCTTGACCTCAACACAATGGTAGGTGGTTCTCTCTCAGAAATTTGGATATGGGAAGTGTGGGTCTGTTCTGAGTGCTTCTCTTACGAGTGGGATGTGGTGCAGGGGTATATATAGGCATCTCCAAAAATCCAACTGTTACACCATTATTGACCAACTCGGTGAAACCAAAGTAAAACTCGGTCGTATCGATTTGTTCAAAATGTGGCAACTTTAGGAATCTCAGTGAGACCGATATATGATTCTCGGTAGTACCGATATGAGTGGCCAAGGGAAGTTTCCAAACTCGGTGAGACCGATTCATAAAACTCGGAAATTCTGATTTTATAAATTGGGACACCAGAATGTTGGTCACCGAAACTCGGTTGCACCGATATAGAACTTGGTGGTACCGAGAAGCTAGGGTTTGGCTGGGTTCTGTCTGAGATGAAAATTGGTTGGGCCGA
Source organism: Elymus sibiricus (assembly GCA_039707655.1). Lineage (NCBI taxonomy): Eukaryota > Viridiplantae > Streptophyta > Magnoliopsida > Poales > Poaceae > Elymus > Elymus sibiricus. Next base: position 95,720,762 of record CM077663.1, on the reverse strand, counting down.
GTGGAAAAAGTTGGTGGCACCGATTGTGTATGGTAGGGTTTAGATAGAGTATTTGTGGGAGAGCTTGTGGGTGTTTTTTGTGGCTAGCACTTGTGCACGTGGAGCATTTTGTTCACCAACATTACCTCATCCTCTTTTAATTGTATTGGCTTTCCTACGGACTCAAAGTGAATTCTCACAAGGTAAAATGTAGAGTCTTCTTGCTTGTAGCTTGGCCAATCCTATTCCTTCCTCTTCTTCTTGTTCTTGGGAATCTCCTCACACCCTTTGCCAACACTCTCTGTGGACTAAACCTGAAATAAACTAGGTAGAGATATTAGTCCAAGAGACAATGTATGTTGTCATGAATTATCAAAACCACCAAGGGATCATATGTGCTTTCAATCTCCCCCTTTTTGGTAATTGATGACAACATACAATCAAAGCTTCAAGTAAAGATATGCAAAGATATAATGAAGACTTTGAGAGACACATGACTAAAATATGCTCCCCCTAAATGTGTGCAATCCTTTTGAGTGATAGTTGCTTTGGAATGCATGGACACACATAAAGTAGAAGGGATATGATGAGTCATGTGTATCTTGGCTATATGCATCAAATATATATGAATGAGATGTATCCTTGTTCAAGACTTCACTCTTGCAAACAATATGTGCAAGAAGCAAGAGATCATCTTGATCAAAGATATGATGCATATACTTACCTTGAGTTCTTGAGCATTCTAATAGCAGAAACACACTTGAGAAAATAATGTTAGGAAACACAAGAGTATTCTACAAACCCAAATGCAATAAAACTCAACAGTACCAAGATGTGGAGAACATATAGAAGATAGTATTCCTTAAGATTGATATGTCTCCAAGATCATTTAGAACTTTCTCCCCTAAATATGAAATTGAAGGTCATCCTCTCCCCCTGAATCTTAGCATGTAGATATTGGGAGTAGGTAGGGTGAGACAAGTCTAACATGAGTAGGCAAATAGAATAAAACATATTTCCTCTCTTCTCAAATGATAGAATAGATTGGATATACTCTCCCCCCTGATATTTCTCCCCCCTATGGATAGGCATAGATTTTGGTATTCTCCCCCTTGTATATAAGCATAGGCTTTGGTGTTCTCCCCCTTAATTTATATCTCCCCCTTTGCATTGAAGCTTCGGCATTTCTCCCCCTTTGGCATCAATTTCCAAAAAGGTTCATACACAGGGTCAGACACAGGGATCATTGAGTTAGAAGGGATCCTAGAGAACACGGGTCATAGAATGTAGGGATCATAGAGAGATAAGAATCATAGATAGCATTTAAGACTAAGGGATCATGGAGTATAATTTCTCCTCCTTTCTCTTATCTGAAAACTTTTAAGATTTCTCCCCCTTAATCATAGGGATCCTGTAGGAGATATGCCCTAGAGGCAGTAATAACAGTTATTTTGTATCTTCGAGTTTGTAATGAATGTTTATGATCCATGCTATAACTGCAATGATTCTCGAGTCTACAATAACCACGAGGCTTGGAGGGAAACTCATGTGCATGTGTGGTATAATAAACGGTAAATTGTATTCCTAGTCTTGCCTCTAAGACTGGCTCAAGTATTGCAGGATGATCCTGGTTTCCTGATCAGGGGCATGGCTATGCCGGCAATTTTGAGGGCACGATGTTGGTAGAACACTTGTGTTGAATCGACCCATATTGATGTTATGCTATGAGATTCATTCGTCACAAGTTAATGGTTAATAACACAGAGATAGTTAATGTTTGCATAATTCCTTAGACCATGAGAGTATCGAGTTCCTTCGTGCTTGCTTCGTGAACTTTGGGGTTTGTTAAACGTCATCCGTTACTGGGTGGCTATTACGGCGGCTTACGGGTTCACGGAAAAGTATGGCAAGTAACATGATAGCTCAAGATTGGGATTTGCTCCTCCGACGATGGAGAGATATTCTCGGGCCCTCTCGTTGTTATGGTATCCATCATCGTCTGGCCAGACACAGTGTGATTTAATCACAGGGATGCCGGAACACGAAAACGAGAAAAGAGAGCAAAACCGGTAACGAGGTAACTTGCATAGTGGAGAAGTTGTTGATCCACGGGGATGCAGAAAATCTCACCTCGGGTGTTTGTGACATATCGCGAAGCAACAGGAATAGCACACGGCAACTGGAGGTTCACTCGGATATTCATCCGTGTGGGTATAGGGGTCAATATGGGTGTCCACGGCTCCGATGTTGATCATTGATCGGAAGGGGTTCCGGGTCATGTCTATACTTCACCGAACCTATAGGGTCACACGCTTAAGGGTCATCTATCTGCTGAATACTAGACAGGGAGTCTGAGAGAAAATCACCGAAAAAGTTTCGGACACCGAAAAAGTTTCGGACAGCGGAAAAGTTCCGCAGAGAGAACACCGAAACAGTTTCGGTAAAACTGAAAAGTTGTTTCAGGGGATACCATTAAGTCAAATTGGTTTCGGCACATGCCTGATAATTCTTGGAGGGTGCCAGAATCATTCTGGAAACTTCTGGGAATTTTCCAGAAGAAAAACCAGAAATGTTCCGGAGCTGCCGGAACCGCTTCGGATGCTTTTCACAGATGAAAATCACTAATCCGGAATTGTTCCGAATCGCATTGAAAATTATTTTAGTGGGTACTGGAAATATTCTAAGCCCACATAAATATTTTCAGTTCGACCGGACGCTGAAAAATGTTGTCGTGAATAGTGAAAGTGCTTTTTGGGATATTTATGGAAAGTCACCTTTTGGGATATTTCCAAAAGGCTTCTAGAAGGGCTTGGGGGCCAAGGAAGCCCCTCATGGGGGGGGCCAAGGGGTGGCCGGCCAAGGGTGGAGCTCCTCCATGGAGCTCCACATGGCACCCCTTTTCCCTCTTATGGTTTTTTATGTGTGACATAAAGTGGGGGTAGTTTGGTACTTTGTGTGACCATCCTACCCCTTGGATTTCCTATAAATAGAGGAGGTGAGGGCTGCCATCTCTTCATCCTTTGCTCTCATACACATGCTATGCTTTGCTAGCTCTCTCTCTCCCACCCACGAAAAGAGTTTTTCGTAGAGCCGAAAGGCTGTCTGGGTTCCGGCAGGAACTAGTTCTGGACGGCGAAGCCCTGTCGGATAGATGACACCGTATGTGTGCAACTCTGTAGAGAGATCGTAGTTTCGGTCTTAGTTTGAGAGGTCCGCCCAAAGGGCTGTCCGAGTGACCGTCCGAGTTTCGAAGGTCCTCCCGAAGGGCTGTCCGAGTGACCGTCCGAGTTTCGAAGGTCCTCCCGAAGGGCTGTCCGTGACATCGTCCGAGGGACTGTCCGACCGCCTCCCGAAGGGCTGTCCGACGAAGGAGTACATCATCACGGTTGGGAGGTTGTAAAATCCTAGCTACGGGGATCTGCACCAACGATCTCCACCGACTCTTCTTCCGCTGCTCTTCGAGTCGGTACGGATCAGATCAAACCTTGTATGCAGTCTCCATAGTGGTCCTGGGCGTGCTCGTTGTACAAAAAATTTTGTTTTCTATCGCGTTCCCCAACAGTGGTATCAAGAGCCAGGCTATGCGTAGATGCATGTTATGATCTAGAATACATGAGATGTATGGGTATTGCATAGCATAATTTTGTAGTAGATGAGATCTATTACTGAAAATTATTTGTGCGGGTAGCAGATGAAATCTGTTACCCGATGTTCCTGTTGCTTCCCTTGAATTTGCGTAGTCCTGGTCTTGACGGCATGGTGGAATCTCACAAAGTTCTGGCAATCCGCGATCTTTTCATGCTGCTCCTGAGTATGCTGATTGACAGATCAACGAAGTGCTAACAGTTATTTGGGTTCCACCAGAGTTAAAGAAAGATGGATGTTTCGCAGACGAAAGGGCAATGCAGATATGATCTGCACGGGGGTCACGCGTATGACGAAGTTTAGTATGGGGCTCGAGATTTTATTATCTCGTGTTTCAGACACCCTGGAAAGTTAATCTAGCAACTTGAATTATCATACTTGATGATGAGCGTTGGTAGCTGCGGTTTGAGTCAAAACCTTAGAAGCCACATAAAATAAAATTTTGTATAAACCGATTAGAGGCGTCTAACTTGGTTTTGCAGGATGGTTTGCATGTGATGTGGTATAGCAAGTCTCATATTAATTTGATTATGTATGAGATGACTATATGATGTAATTAACATGACCTATGTGTCATGATTCGGCATGATGGTTGGAGCCATATGATTGCACTTTAATGACCTGCGTGTCAACCTTATGTAATGCACTTATTTTATTAGCTATAGAGATAGCAATATTATCTGGTGCATCGACAAGGTGGTGGCAATCTTCGCGAAAGTGAACACTGACGCGAATGCCGAAGACGAAGAAATACTTGACTTCTCCGTCAGAAAGGGCTATACCATATCATGCTAATTATGAATTGCCTGAGATGTTTATCCCTTATGTTGCACCCTTCTTGATTGCGCGGTAGTCGTTTTTTATTAGGGTGATCTCTCACTTAAAATATCAAGTAGTTAGTGTACTCCCAAGTGTAGCACCGTCACGGCACCTATCTCTTCGGGGCATCACATGATCTCCATGGGTGCGAACGATTAGAGAAGTGTGAGGTGGGTGAGTTGAGACCTCGCAGCGAGATCACTTGGTTGTCTTGACGTTCAGGCAGGACAGTCCTGAGCTCGGAACACACGCATCGAAAGATGAACAAGAATCGCATAGAGATGTGATCGGCAAGTTTGCCTACCGATTGAAGTTCACGCCATTTGAGTTCATCTCGAACCGTGACGATGAATGGAAATGTAGATCTTGAATAACTCACAATCAATTATGAGAGATATTGATTTGAGTGGGAGCGCACCTTAGAATAAAACTGTTTATTCACTAGTGCAAAAATCATTATGAACAAAGTCTAAGTGAACTTGTGTTTTCCGTTGTAGATCAAATGGCTCGCAATAGCACGTTCAACTTAGGCCCGATGTTAGAGAAAGAGAAGTTAGCTGTGAATGGAAACAACTATGCGGACTGGGTCCGTACCCTGAGGATTGTCCTCAGGAGTGCTAAGAAAGTGTACGTGCTTGACGGACCTCTTCCACCTAAGCCGGCGGCAACAGCCGCGGCAGATATACAAAATGTCTGGGCCACTAAGGATGATGACTTCAACTTAGTGCAGTGCCTCATGCTGTCTTGCATGAGTTCAGAGCTTCAAAAACGTTTTGAATTCCATGACTCCTTTGACATGATCAAGGAACTGGATGCTTTGTACAAGTTTAATGCACGGTCTGAACGTTTTGATATCGTCAAGACCATGTCGGAGACCAAGATGGCTAAGGGCAGTTCAGTTGGCGAGCACGTAGTCAATATGATTGGCTACGCTGAAAGGCTTAAAACCCTGGAATTTCCTCTTCCTCCAGAGCATGTTATGGACATGTTGCTAGGTTCACTCCCCCCGTCTTACGACGGTTTTATCATGAACTACAACATGAATGGGTTGGACAAAACAGCTAATGAGGTGCTTGCCATGCTGAAAACTGCTGAAGGAGGACTGCGGAAAAATCGCAAGCAAGTGTTGCTTGTGAATAAAACTGCCAGTTTCAATAAGAAAGGCAAGCCAAAGAAGGGCAAGGGCTCCGGTAAGACCGGCTTCCAACGCAAATCTAAGGGTGGAGCCAAGAATGAAATTGAGTGCTTCTACTGCAAGGGCACAGGACACTGGAAGAGAAACTGCAAGAAGTATCTGGAAGATAAGAAGTCCAGGAAAACCGGAAAAGGTATAATTGTTATACAAGTTAAAGTCATTGACGTTTTGCTTGCTAGCAAAAATTCTAAGTCTTGGGTATTTGATACCGGATCGGTTGCTCACATTTGCAACTCGATACAGGGGCTTCAGAAGGTGCGCAAGCTGGCAAAGAATGAAGTCGTGATGCGTGTCGGGAATGGCGTTGGGATCGCCGCTCAAGCCGTCGGCATTATGCCTCTACGTCTCCCTTCAGGATTTATTTTGGAACTAAGTAACTGTTATTTTGTTCCGTTGTTGTGTAGAAACATTATCTCTGGATCATGTTTAGTGCACGATGGGTACTCCTACAAGTCTGAGAACAATGGTTGTTCACTTTATTGTAAGGATAAGTTTTATGGATTTGGACCCATTGTTGGGGGCCTTTTCATACTAAATCTTGAATGTGAAAATGATGTCTTTAACGTGAATGCTAAACGCCTTAGGAAGGCTGATACCACCACCACTTTCATGTGGCACTGCCGCCTTGGCCACATCGGAAAGAAACGCATGCAAAGACTCCATAAAGATGGAGTTTTACCGTCCCTTGATTTTGAATCATTTGACACATGTGAAGCTTGCTTGATGGGAAAAATGACCAAGAGGCCGTTCACGGGTCATCCTAAACAGGCGAGTGAATTATTGGAAATAATACATAGTGATGTATGTGGTCCAATGATCACAATCGCACGGGGTGGGTATTTCTACTTCGTAACTTTTACTGATGATTTAAGTAGGTATGGATATATCTACTTGATGAAGCATAAGTCGGGAACCTTTGAAAAGTTCAAAGAATTTCAGAATGAGGTAGAAAATCATCGTAACAAAAAGATTATGTTTCTGTGGTCTGATCGCGGAGGCGAATATCTTAGTCATGAGTTTGGCCAACATCTGAGTGACCGTGGAATCGTTTCACAGCTTACGCCTCCCGGAACTCCACAGCGAAACGGAGTGTCGGAACGACGTAACCGAACCCTGTTAGACATGGTAAGGTCGATGATGTCTCTTACAGATCTACCGATATCTTTTTGGGGTCACGCACTACTTACTGCCGCTCACACACTTAACAGAGCACCGTCTAAGTCAGTTGAGACGACACCATTTGAATTATGGTATGGGAAGAAACCCAGTGTGTCGCATCTCAGGGTTTGGGGTTGTGAAGCTTATGTAAAACGTTTACAACCAAGCAAACTTGATCCCAGATCAGACAAATGTTACTTTGTAGGTTATCCAAAAGACACCATTGGGTATTCCTTCTACAACCAGTCCGGGGGCAAAGTGTTTGTCGCAAGATTTGGACATTTTCTCGAGAAAGAGTTTCTCACTAAAGAATTGAGTGGGAGGACAGTACAACTTAATGAGATTAGTGAATCTTCGGCAACCGTTGATATGGCTAAGGAACCGGAAGAAATTCCGCTAATTATCCCTACAACCGAGCCGGAAGTTGTCGCATGTGATGCGGAGACTTCAAACAATGTTGTAACTGAACCGCGCAGATCAGGTAGGGCTATCCAGCCACCTGAGTGGTTTCATAACGAAATCTTCATTCTTGAAGACGATGAACCTGCGCACTACAAGGAAGCGATGGCGGGGCCTAGCTCAAGGGAATGGCACAAGGCCATGAAATCCGAAATGGAATCCATGTACGAAAACCAAGTTTGGAACTTGGAAGAACTTCCAGATGGCGTAAAACCCATTGGTTGTAAATGGATTTTTAAAAGAAAGACGGACGCGGATGGTAACATTACTATCCACAAAGCTAGACTTGTCGCGAAAGGGTTCACGCAAGTTCTAGGAGTAGACTACGACGAGACTTTCTCGCCCGTAGCTATGCTTAGGTCTGTTCGGATATTACTAGAAATTGCTGCTTATTTCGATTATGAAATATGGCAGATGGATGTCAAAACGGCTTTCCTAAATGGGTTTTGTCATTCATAAGGATGCTGGAAAGGTATGCAAACTTCAGAAAGCCATTTATGGTCTGAAGCAAGCATCAAGGAGCTGGAACATTCGTTTTGATGAAGTGGTCAAAGAGTTTGGCTTCATCAGAAACGATGAAGAGTCTTGTGTTTACAAGAAGTTTAGTGGGAGCGGAAAAGCATTTCTAATCTTGTATGTGGATGACATATTGTTGATTGGAAATGACGTGGATTTTCTTAGCGAAATAAAGGACTCATTGAAGAAGAGTTTTTCAATGAAAGACTTAGGCGAAGCGGCATATGTGTTGGGCATCAGAATCTATAGAGATAGATCAAGACGCCTGATAGCGCTTAGCCAAAGCACGTACATTGACAAAGTGTTGAAAAGGTTCAACATGGAGAACTCCAAGAAAGGCCTACTCCCCATGTCACCTGGCACAGTGCTTTGCAAGAATCAGTGTCCTCGGACCCTCGATGAGCGAGTACAAATGAATGATATTCCATATGCTTCGGCAGTTGGTTCTATTATGTATGCCATGCTATGTACAAGACCGGATGTTTCCTATGCGCTAAGTGTTAGCAGCCGGTACCAAGGTGATCCAGGATTGGAACACTGGGCCGCAGTCAAGGGTATTCTTAAGTACCTCAGAAGGACCAAGGATTTACTCCTTGTGTATGGAGGTGATGAAGAGCTCATTGTAAGTTGTTACACTGATGCAGGCTTCATGACTGACCCAGATGACTTCAAATCTCAATCTGGCTATGTTTTCATATTGAACGGCGGCGCAGTTGATTGGAAAAGTTCCAAACAAAAGACTGTGGCAGATTCTACAACGGAGGCGGAATATGTTGCTGCTTCAGAAGCCTCCAAGCAGGCTGTCGGAATCAAGCAATTTCTTGAAGACCTTGGTGTGGTCCCAAGTGCGCTAGACCCGGTGGAGATCTATTGTGATAATAGTGGCGCCGTGGCTCAGGCAAGGGAGCCAAGTTCGCACCACAAGACAATGCATATTCAACGCAAATATAAACTCATTCGACATCATGTCGAAGAAGGTTTAGTGAAAGTACGCAAAGTTCACACGGATCTGAATGTGTCAGACCCGATGACAAAGCCTCTACCACGAGCAAAGCATGAGCAACACCGGATAGCCATTGGTGTTAGGGAAGCCATGTAACTGGATTATGACTCTAGTGCAAGTGGGAGTCTGTAGGAGATATGCCCTAGAGGCAGTAATAACAGTTATTTTGTATCTTCGAGTTTGTAATGAATGTTTATGATCCATGCTATAACTGCAATGATTCTCGAGTCTACAATAACCACGAGGCTTGGAGGGAAACTCATGTGCACGTGTGGTATAATAAACGGTAAATTGTATTCCTAGTCTTGCCTCTAAGACTGGCTCAAGTATTGCAGGATGATCCTGTTTTCCTGATCAGGGGCATGGCTATGCCGGCAATTTTGAGGGCACGATGTTGGTAGAACACTTGTGTTGAATCGACCCATATTGATGTTATGCTATGAGATTCATTCGTCACAAGTTAATGGTTAATAACACAGAGATAGTTAATGTTTGCATAATTCCTTAGACCATGAGAGTATCGAGTTCCTTCGTGCTTGCTTCGTGAACTTTGGGGTTTGTTAAACGTCATCCGTTACTGGGTGGCTATTACGGCGGCTTACGGGTTCACGGAAAAGTATGGCAAGTAACATGATAGCTCAAGATTGGGATTTGCTCCTCCGACGATGGAGAGATATTCTCGGGCCCTCTCGTTGTTACGGTATCCATCATCGTCTGGCCAGACACAGTGTGATTTAATCACAGGGATGCCGGAACACGAAAACGAGAAAAGAGAGCAAAACCGGTAACGAGGTAACTTGCATAGTGGACAAGTTGTTGATCCACGGGGATGCAGAAAATCTCACCTCGGGTGTTTGTGACATATCGCGAAGCAACAGGAATAGCACACGGCAACTGGAGGTTCACTCGGATATTCATTCGTGTGGGTATAGGGGTCAATATGGGTGTCCACGGCTCCGATGTTGATCATTGATCGGAAGGGGTTCCGGGTCATGTCTATACTTCACCGAACCTATAGGGTCACACGCTTAAGGGTCATCTATCTGTTGAATACTAGACAGGGAGTCTGAGAGAAAATCACCGAAAAAGTTTCGGACACCGAAAAAGTTTCGGACAGCGGAAAAGTTCCGCAGAGAGAACACCGAAACAGTTTCGGTAAAACTGAAAAGTTGTTTCAGGGGATACCATTAAGTCAAATTGGTTTCGGCACATGCCTGATAATTCTTGGAGGGTGCCAGAATCATTCTGGAAACTTCTGGGAATTTTCCGGAAGAAAAACCGGAAATGTTCCGGAGCTGCCGGAACCGCTTCGGATGCTTTTCGCAGATGAAAATCACTAATCCGGAATTGTTCCGGATCGCATTGAAAATTATTTTAGTGGGTACTAGAAATGTTCTAAGCCCACATAAATATTTTCAGTTCGACCGGACGCTGAAAAATGTCGTTGTGAATAGTGAAAGTGCTTTTTTGGATATTTATGGACAGTCACCTTTTGGGATATTTCCGAAAGGCTTCTAGAAGGGCTTGGGGGCCAAGGAAGCCCCTCATGGGGGGGGGGCAAGGGGTGGCCGGCCAAGGGTGGAGCTCCTCCATGGAGCTCCACATAGTACCCCTTTTCCCTCTTATGGTTTTTTATGTGTGACATAAAGTGGGGGTAGTTTGGTACTTTGTGTGACCATCCTACCCCTTGGCTTTCCTATAAATAGAGGAGGTGAGGGCTGCCATCTCTTCATCCTTTGCTCTCATACACATGCTATGCTTTGCTAGCTCTCTCTCTCTCCCTCCCACGAAAAGAGTTTTTCGTAGAGCCGAAAGGCTGTCTGGGTTCCGGCAGGAACTAGTTCTGGACGGCGAAGCCCTGTCGGATAGATGACACCGTATGTGTGCAACTCTGTAGAGAGATCGTAGTTTCGGTCTTAGTTTGAGAGGTCCTCCCGAAGGGCTGTCCGAGTGACCGTCCGAGTTTCGAAGGTCCTCCCAAAGGGCTGTCCGAGTGACCGTCCGAGTTTCGGAGGTCCTCCCGAAGGGCTGTCCGTGACATCGTCCGAGGGACTGTCCGACCACCTCCCGAAGGGCTGTCCGACGAAGGAGTACATCCTCGCGGTTGGGAGGTTGTAAAATCCTAGCTGCGGGGATCTGCACCAACGATCTCCACCGACTCTTCTTCCGCTGTGCTTCGAGTCGGTACGGATCAGATCAAACCTTGTATGCAGTCTCCATAGTGGTCCTGGGCGTGCTCGCTGTACCGAAATTTTTGTTTTCTGTCGCGTTCCCCAACAGATCCTTGAATAAAATTTCTCCTCCTTCAAAGTTTTTTTTAACAAAAGGGTCCTTGATGGGATGGAGATTTGCTGAAATAATAAAGAGTATAGAAGATAGCAAAGTCGGTGGCCCCGATGCAAATGAGTCGATGGAACCGAAAAGTGGATCTACAGCCTATCTGTTGAGTCGGTGATATCGAGTAATTTGAATCGGAGGCTCCGAGGACTAAATAGAAACTTGGCAACTGACAGAAAATCTCAAATGATTTTTGAAGACTTGCTATAAAATTTACAAAAAGATTTGCAAAACAATTTCAACTAGAGGAGGATTAAGTGGTTATCAGAAAACATGCAAATATAAGATGAACCAAACAAGATACTTCATCTAGATGATGGTCGGTGACTAGGTCACCTATATTAGAGTATATTGACTTAGGAGCCAAGCAAGAATACTTGATCATAGGTCATACTCATCGTTAAGCTCAAAATGGGGTTACCATTTTTCGTTTAAGCATGTTAATGTTCTCATATCACTTGAGTTGCTTTATCTCATAACTTGGAGTAAAGCCTTTTGAAGGATATGAGCACATACCTTTGAGTGATGTTGATGACGTAGCATGTAGGAGAACTTGTTGTGGATGCTCGATGTTGATGAAGATCATCTTGAGTTGGGAGCAATTCTTGTTCATTTTGGTTCTCTTTTCACCTACATGGGTTAGTCATGCAAGGAAGAGCAAGATATATCCAAATGACATGATATGAATATAAATTGTGATCTCATCAAATATATGTCAAGGATATGATTTGAGTTGTCTTCTTCCTTCCATCAACAAAGAAGGGTTGTGGATACTTGGTCATGACAAGATTGCTTATGATTCGAGTTGTTGGCAATCTTGTGGAATGTAGTTCTTCCAAGTACCTACAAGAGGTTAGTTGCACTACAAGGGATCATATATTTCCAAGGTATATGATAATATGTCAAAGGTATCAAGGAAGTATCATGTAAGCTCATGCCCTTGCATGCAACCGAGTGAGTCTAGCTAAAGTTTGAAGCATCAATGATGTTCGACTCACTCCTCAAGTGACAAAACACTTTTTAATCAAGTGGCTTAGTAAAGATATCGGCCAATTGTTTGTCAGTACGAACGTGCTTGAGATTGATATCTCCTTTGGCAACATGATCACGAATGAAATGATGTCGAACTTGAATATGCTTAGTTTGCGAATGTTGCACGGGATTATAAGCAATTTTGATTGCACTCTCATTGTCACATAACAATGGTACATGTCTCACATGTATGCCATAATCCTTAAGAGTTTGAGTCATCCATAGCAATTGAGCACAACATGATCCAGCGGCAATGTATTCCGCTTCGGCGGTAGATAGAGATACTGAGTTTCGTTTCTTGGAGGACCAAGACACAAGAGATCTACCAAGAAATTGACATGTACCCGAGGTGGATTTTCTGTCAACCTTATCTCCGGCATAGTCCGAGTCAGAATATCCAACAAGGTTAAAAGAAGATCCCTTGGGATACCATATGCAAAGTTTGGTGTATGTATCAAGTATCTCACAATTCTTTTCACGGCCTTAAGATGACACTCTTTAGGAGCAGCTTCATATCTAGCACACAGTCACACACTAAGCATGGTATCGGGACGGGAGGCACATAGATATAGCAATGAACCAATCATTGATCGATAAACCTTTTGATCAACCGGTTTGTCCTCCTTGGTAAGATCAACATTTCCACTAGTAGGCATAGGAGTTTTCATACCTTTACACTCTTGCATGTTGAACTTCTTGATCAAGTCCTTGGTGTACTTGGTTTGAGAGATCCAAGTTCCTTCTCTCGTTTGCTTGATTTGCAAACCAAGGAAAAATTTCAGCTCACACATCATGGACATCTCATACTTCTCGGACATCAACCTTCCAAATTTCTCACTAAATTGTGGGTTAGTAGATCCAAAGATAATATCATCCAAATAAATTTGGCACACAAATAATTCACCATTAACTCTCTTAGTGAATAAGGTTGCGTCAATTTTACCAATCTCAAAACCCTTTTCAAGAAGAAACTTTGTTAGACATTTATACCAAGCACGAGGGGCTTGCTTAAGTCCATAAAGAGCTTTACGAAGCTTGTAAACATGGTTGGGTTTCTTAGGATTCACAAAACCAGGGGATTGCTTAACATAGACTTCTTCCTCAATCTCCCCATTTAGAAATGCAATTTTAATATCCATTTGGTAAAGTGTGATGTCATGGTGATTCGCATAAGCAAGCAATATACGGATAGCTTCAAGTCTAGCAACGAGGGCATATGTCTCACCGTAGTCCATACCTTCGACTTGCGTGTAGCCTTGAGCCACGAGACGTGCCTTGTTGCGAACGACATGACCGTCTTCGTCTTGCTTGTTCCAAAACACCCATTTGGTTCCGATGATGTTTTGCTCGTCCTTGGGTTTCTCCACAAGTGTCCACACTTCGTTCCTCTCAAAGTTCTGAAGCTCTTCATGCATTGCATTCACCTAATCCGGATCTTCGAGCGCTTCTTCCACCTTCATAGGCTCAATATTAGAGATAAATGAGTAGTGTTCACAAAAGTTAGCTAAGCGGGTTTTAGAGTGAGTGATTCTCCCAGTTTGAATGTCACCGAAGATTTGCTCTAAGGGATGATTCTTGTTCACTCTTGCTCGAACTCGAGGTAGCTTTTGCTTGTTGGATGGTGGAGCTTCCTCATCATCATATTCTTCTTCATTGTTGTTGTTGAAGGTGTCGTCTCCTTGATGTGGTGGTGAAGGAGGTTGAGGTGGATCATCAAGATGTACTTCTTCCTCCTCTTCATCTTGTCATGTACCACTTGTGGATGCTTCCATGTCGTTTTGAGGTTCGCCTTAACGCGAAGTAGGAGCTTCCACTTGAGTTGATGAAGTACTTTCCTTCACCTCCATGCACTACTGGAATCAGGGACTTTGCCATCTGCCAGCTCTTTGCCGTCTGCTGGCAGACGGCAAAGAGGTTGTTTGCCGTCTGCTTTGGGAAAGCAGACGGCAAAGAGCTGGCTGATGGCAAAGACACTGTTTGCCATCAGCCAACTCTTTGCCGTCTGCCAGCGGACGGCAAAGTTTCTTTGCCGTCCGCTAGCAGACGGCACAGAGGTGGGGTGGGGCCCAGTGGAGGCCAGTTAACTGCAACGGCCCACCCCACCTCTTTGCCGTCTGCTAGCGGACGGCAAAGAAAATAACTCCTAACAGGCCGTTACCCCCCAGGCCTCCTCTCTCTCTTCTCTCTAATCCTCTCTTCTCTTTCTCTCCCTCTCTTTCTCTCTCTCTCTCCCGCGCCCTTTTCCCCCTTAAATTTCGTCCCGCCGCCGCCGGTCGCCGCCGCCGCCCCGCCCCTCCCCCTCCGCCACCCCGCGCCGCCGCCCCTCCGCCGCCGCCCCGACGCTCCCCCGCCCCTCCCCCTCCGCCGCCCCGCGTCGCCGCCCCGTGCCGCCCCGACGAGCTCCCCCGCCCTCCGCCGCCCGCACCGCTGCCTCGACCCCCCCTCCGGTGAGCTCCACCCTCCCCCCTTTTTTTTGTTTTTTTTTCTGTTTTTATTAGTTAGGTTTTATTAGTTATTAGTTCATATTACTGAATTAACCCGTAGTTCTGAATTAACCCGTAGTTCTGAATTACTTGTTGACATGGTCCAGAACAGTAATATGCATTCTGAATGTACACGTAGTAAAGATGGGCATAGATGCAATTACTGAATTAACATAAGTCAATCTTCCAACATAGTTCATCAAATTGGCAATACCATATAGCTTTTTATCAATTCTAGCAATTATTGGAATTAGGTCTTGAACAGATGGTTTGGTAGTACCCAAAGGTAGTACAAGATAAGTAAATGGCAGGGTTTCGGTTTTACAACCAAAAATTTTAGCAAGGTAATTAGCCCGTTCATTACTGATGTTGATTGGAACAATAGATGAGTTGCTGTAATTAACATGTAACCTAGTAGATTAACTGAACGTTTGCAGGAGGGTTTTGAGTTGCATTAGTTGGGGTAGGTCAGCAGGCATGATCAAGGGAGTATCATCTGCGTATTGTATAATTGGGTATTGTTGACCATAACTATTATCCATAGGTAATGATGGTTCCCCATTCAGCCAGGCATAATTAATGATGGATTGTAGTAGATCTGTTGCAATAACAAATAGTAGTGGACACAGAGGATCACCCTGTCTGACTCCACATTTGCATTGAATTATCTTACCAGCAACTCCATTCAGAAGAACTGATGTGGTTGCAGAATTGAGAATCCTTGAGACCCAATTAATCCATCTAGGACCAAAACCTTTGGCTTTCAGCATGTGCAGGATAGCAGAGTATTCAACCTTGTCAAAAGCTTTTTCAAAATCCAGCTTAACAATGATTATAGGATTTTTTGACTTATGCCAGATGTGAAGATATTCAAATGCATAACCCAGACAATATTGGATA
Organism: Elymus sibiricus; assembly: GCA_039707655.1. Classification (NCBI taxonomy): domain Eukaryota; kingdom Viridiplantae; phylum Streptophyta; class Magnoliopsida; order Poales; family Poaceae; genus Elymus; species Elymus sibiricus. The sequence continues at coordinate 95,705,236 of CM077663.1, read as the reverse complement.
TTTTTTCCTTTGATAAAATCATACTGGTTCTGATGTAAGATAGGTATGATCTCCTTTTGCAACCAGTTAGCCATCATCTTGGTGAAGAATTTGAAAGGAAGGCTAACCAGTGATATAGGCATGTAGTCATTCATTGTTTTAGGTGATGATTTCTTGGGTATCAGAGTGATATAGGTTGTGTTTATGCTCTGGATATTATATTCTTCTGTATAAATGATCTAATTCTTTGGATATTATATTCTTCTGTATAATTAGTGAGATACTTTCTTGAACATAAGAAAGGAAGGTTTGGTAGTAGCTGTCATTCTAAAGGTCTTTTTGTGTTCTGAACCCATTGTTTATGATGTGGACAGCTATAGCTTTGGTTGCCTTTTGGATTCATATTGTATAGTGCAAGATTGTCGCGACGGTGAACCGACGGAAGCAATGCATGCTTTATTATTAGGTAGAGATTTTAGGTTAGTACATTTTAGGTTAGTCAGATTTTCGGTTAGTACATTTTATGATGAAAAAAAAAGAAGAAGTAGAAGAAGAAGATGAAAAAAAAGAAGAAGTAGAAGAAGAAGATGAAGAATCTCCGAGGGGTCAAGGGTCGAGGGTCGTCGAGGGGTCGAGGGGTCGAGGGGTCGAGTGGTCGAGGGGTCGAGTGGTCGGGGGTGTCGTGGTGTCGTGGTGTCGTGGTGTCGGGGTGTCGGGGTGTCGGAGTGTCAGGGTGTCGGGGTGTCGTGTCGGGGTCGGGGTGTCGGGGTCGGGGTGTCATGTCGGGTGTCGGGGTGTCGGGGTGTCGGGGGTGTCGTGTCTGGGTGTCGGAGTGTCAGGGTGTCGGGGTGTCGTGTCGGGGTGTCGGGATGTCGGGGTCGGGGTGTCGTGTCGGGTGTCGGGGTGTCGGGGTCGGGGTGTCGGGGTCGGGGTGTCGTGTCGGGTGTCGGGGTGTCGGGGTGTCGGGGGTGTCGTGTCTGGGTGTCGGGGTGTCGGGGTGTCGGGGTGTCATCCCTCGACCAGTCGACCCCTCGACCACTCGACCCCTCGACCCCGACACCCCGACACCCCCGACCCCGACACGACACCCCGACACCCTGACACCCCGACACCCCGACACCCAGACACGACACCCCCGACACCCCGACACCACGACACCACGACAATTAGTTCATGTTAGGTATTCAATTTTTTATTATGTATTTATGTTCATGATGATGATACACTTAAATTATATACATATTATTCATGTCAGGTATTCATTCTTTTTATGTTGTACTAATTTCGTTTACTCTTTGTCATTGCAGGTGTTGACAGATGGTGGGCGCGGGTCGAGAGCGCTCCGAGGCTCCTACCTCGGCGCGTGGTGGGAGGGGTAGTTCCATTCCACCCCATAGCCTCCGGAGAGCGCTGGATCTCAGTATGCAGACACCACCGGCGGTCGCTTCTTCTTCGGCCGGGAGAGGTCGGGGGGATAGAAGGCTGGTAGAGGTGGACGTGGCGGCGGGAGAGGTAGGAAGGCTGCTACTACACCTTCCTCGCCGCCACCCCCAGCTGATTCACCCGACCACAGGAGTGCTCCGTCTGAGATGCAGCCGCCTGAGGTGGACCCGTCTCGGACTCCGGTCCACGAGCCTCGGGCTGACGAGCCGATGGCAGACGCGCCTACGGCCGACGAGCCTCGGGCCGACGAGCCTTCGTCCCACGAGACTCCAGAGCTCAGCAGGGATCACGTTGAGTCGCAGCGGAACCCATGGGCGGACTCGACGGAGTCGAGTGGCCATGCTGAGGGTGGCTATAGTTCTGATAGCTATAGCGAGGGTGAGTGGGTTGAGGGGCGCAAAGTCTACCAGTGTGGTGGTACAAAGCTCCCGCCCACCCCGGCGACCCCTGACCAGAGGTGGTTGATTGCGCCTAAAGGGGACAAGTAAGTGCATTTACTCTTTTTTAACCTTTTGCCTTTACGTTTCTTCGAATATCTAATGCGTTGGCCTTGTCATACTGCAGGTCTTGGACACACGAGCCTCGTGTCCGCAGGCCCAACAGTGTCCTTGGTGTGATTTGTCGCCAGAGCTTCCCGGGGTGGGTCACGTTGCCCGGTGAGGGCCGGGTTCCAGAGCTAGGAATGACCTGGGAGCACTACTTGGCTGCCCCGGCCCCGCCGGGGCATAGGATCGGCGATGTCGAGTGCCACAAGGTGGCCGACATTGTGATCCAGACGTTTTGGGTAATTTCTCCTTTGCCGTCTACGTTGTGTTTCCTTCTTTGATTGGCAACCCTAGTGATTGTACTAATCCGTGTTTTCTTGTTTTATTGCAGACCTTCTACAGGTGTGCGGAGGGACAGGAGGAGGCCGCGGCTCGGGTTATCGACAACGAGTGCAGGCGCCTACTTCAAAACTTTCGGCATGAGGCTCGGACGCAGACTGTTCGAGACTACTTCGCCTCGGCTGGTATTAGGACGAAAAGAGAGAAGTGCCGCGAGAAGTTTCTGAGTAAGGAGAAGTACATGAAGGTAATTACCTATTCTTAAGGCCTTGTACTTAGTTTCCTCGATTTGATTCGTAGGCATAGCGCTCAAATTTCTCTTGCTTAACTTAGGTGTCCCCGAGATGGCGTGCGGATAGGATGGACTATTGGGAGGCGTTGGTGGATGAGTGGTGCTCTCCCCAATGGCGCTCCACCCACGACACTGCAAAGGACAAGCGTGGCAAAATGAAAGGTGTCCCACACCATCTAGGCAGTGTCAACCTACATCAGTACGGGGAAAACTGGGTATGTGGTTTGCTTCATGATTCATGCAAATTTATTCTTCATGCTAGCTTGAGCCCTCAACTAATACTCTGTTCCTCTCTTTTAGGCGCGAGAGAACAAGGCTCCAGTGCCACAGCTGTTCGACCTCTATGCCATGTCCAATATTGCCTCGTACAAGAAGGCCAAGGCATTCTCTGAGTCTGACCTCGATGCTCCAGATAAATTCACCAACCGCGCCTCCCACCACAAGCTTGTGAGGTACAGAGACGAGGGGAAGGCGAGGAAAGGGCGGACTTTAACCCGAGCCAGCAACCTCTTGATCCAGAGCTGGTGATGATATCTGGTGGCGGGAGGCCCCATGGCTCGTTAGCCATTGGGGATGGACTGATACGTTGTAGTAGCACTCTCCCGCAGATCAAGAAGCGCCAGACCAGCTCCGATCCTGAGATATTGCCTCGTGCACGGCCAGTGGAGCTCGAATTCAAGGTTAGTTATATGGACTCAGATACCTTTCCTTCATTACATTGTGTGTGCGGCCGTCGATGATTACAATGCTAACGAGTGGTGTTGCAGGCTGCTATTGAGGCAGAGAGAGCGAAGACCCAGGCTGCTATTGAGGAAGAGAGAGCGAAGACCCAGACACTTCTAGAGGAGAGGGACCGGCAGGCGGCGGAGAGGGAGAGGGAGCTTGAGGACAGGACGGCTAATGCGTTGGAGGAGGAGAGGAACCGGAACATGATGGCTAACCGGGCCCTATACGAGATGTTCGCGGTAAGTTTCTTCTGCATATTAGCCAAATCATGCACGTAATGTTCCTTACAGTAGTATCTAATATGACTAACTCGTCAAAACCAAATGTGCAGACCCTGTGCGAGAAGACCGGCACGACCCCTCCGCCGATGCCAGTCATTGCTCCGGCGGGCACGGTGAGTTTCATTTGAATGGTCATTAGTTACTAGTCTTCACATTTGAGTTGCATCATGCTAACGATACATTGGAAATGATCTTTGGTGCAGCATAACTCTCGACAAGCATCGACCGATCCTCCTCCGTCAGCCACTGGCGCGACCGGTCCTACAACTACACCTACAACTACACCTCCGTGATGACGGTAAGTTTTCGCAAGTGTTTAGCATAACAAATGCATACTTAGCTTAAGAAATGACCTATTTATCTCCAAAATGCCGTATACTTAGCTTAGTTTCCTCGAAAATGACATTATAACCTTACTTAGCTCCAAAATGACCAATTTTACCATGGATAGCTCTCAAATGACCTATACTTAGTTTAGCTTAAGAAATGACATATTTAGCTCTAAAATGACCTGTACTTAGCATTATTTCCTCCAAAATGACATAATAACCTTAATTAGCTCCAAAATGACCAATTTTACCACGGATAGCTCTCAAATGACCTATACTTAGCTTAGCTTAAGAAATCACCTATTTAGCTCCAAAATGACCTATTTAACCTAGGAAAGCTCTAAAATGACATACACTTACCATTTATTCCTCCAAAAATGAATTTATATGGTTAGCTAGCTCAAAAATGACATAATAACCTTAATTAGTTCAAAAATGACCTATTTAACCTAGGATAGCTCTAAAGTGACCTATACTTAGCATTTATTCCTCCAAAATGACTCAATATGCTTAGCTAGCTCAAAAATGATATAATATGCTTAAGAAATGACCTATTTAGCTCCAAAATGACTTAATATGCTTAATTAGCTCAAAAATGGCATAATTACCTAGGTTAGCTCTGAAATGACCTATACTTAGCTTATTTAGTTCATTTATGACATACTTAGCATATTTAGGTAAAAAATGGCCTATTTAACTAGGTTAGCTCTAAAATGACACAAGTAAGCAATAAGAAGAAGAAAAAGAAAGAGAAGAAAAATTCTTCTTCTTCTTCTTCTTCTAGTCTTCTTCTTCTTCTTTTTCTTCTTCTTCTTCTAGTCTTCTTCTTCTTCTAACTTCCTTCTTTCCCATTTTGCAGATTTGATTCACTTCACGGAAGCTTGCGTTCATGGAGTCCTTGTCCTTCCATTTTGTTTTGATTTTGTAGGATCAACAATTGACACTGGCATATGTATGTATAGATGAATGAAACTTGCATATGTATGGATGAGACTTGCATATGTTTTGATTTGGTATGTGTTGGATGATCATATCCATATGGCTTGCATATTATTTGCATATGTGTTGTTTATTATGTGGTGGATGAGACATTTTATGTGATGGACTAGACATAATGTTTGCCTTATTATGTGATTCTGAATATATATATATATGTGTGTGAATTTCTATGCAAATGAATTGATATAAGAGAAAACAGTAAAAACAGGGGCTATATAGCCACTTTGCCGTCTGCTAGCAGACGGCAAAGAGGCCACGTGGCAGCAGCCTGTGCAATCTGGGCTGGCCTATTTGGCCTGTTTGCCGTCTGCGAGCAGACGGCAAAGAGCTTTCTTCTTTGCCGTCTGCTGGCAGACGGCAAAGAGCCTGCGCTAGCCCAGCTGACGCCTGACGGCAGCTGACGTCAGCTGCAGCTCTTTGCCGTCTGCTGGCAGACGGCAAAGAGCGCCGTTAGCCCCCTAACGGGGCTGGCACCTTTTGTCTGCCGTCCAGGGTCTTTGCCGTCTGCCGGCAGACGGCAAAGGGGCCTTTGCCGGCAGCTGTTCGGCCGGATTGTTGGCCGTCTGCTGGCTGACGGCAATGGCTTTGCCATCCGCCAGGCATGCCTTTGCCGTCTGCTATGGCAGACGGCAAAGCACCTAATTCCTGTAGTGATGGGACGAATCTTGCCAATGGACAAGTCTTGGATAGCTTCCGAAGGTTCTCCATCTGCTACATCATTTGGCAATTGTTCGACTTGCGAACCATTAGATTCATCAAACTTCACATCTACCGTCTCTTCAACCTTTCGAGTGAAGTTGCTGTAGACACGGTAAGTGTGAGAGTTTGATCCGTAACCGAGTAGAAAATCTTCATGAGATTTAGGAGCAAATTTTGAACGACGATGCTTATCAAGAATGTAACACTTGGAGCCGAATACCCGAAAGTATCCAACTTGGGGCTTGTTACCAGTGAGTAGCTCATACGCCGTTTTACCGAGAAGCTTGTGAAGATAGAGTCGGTTCGTGGCATGACAAGCTGTTTCAACGGCTTCCGCCCAAAAGTGTCTTGGCATTTTGTACTCGTCGAGTATCGTTCTTTCCATCTCAATAAGAGTTCGGTTCTTCCTCTCAACAACTCCATTTTGTTGAGGCGTGTACGTAGCCGAGAACTCATGTAGAATCCCTTCTTCGTCAAGAAAGGTGTCCACATTTGTGTTCTTGAACTCCGATTCGTTGTCGCTCTGAACTTTCTTGATCTTCACTTCAAACTGATTTTGGGCTTTGCGAGCGAAGTTCTTGAAGATCTTTTGCACCTGCGACTTATCATCAAGAAAGAATACCCACGTAAATCTGGAAAAATCATCAACTATAACTAGACCAAAGGAATTTCCACCGAGGCTCTTGTAAGCATTGGGACCAAAAAGATCCATATGTAACTCGAGTGGTCTCCTAGTAGTTATGATATTCTTTACGGGATGACTTCCACCTACTTACTTTCTGGCTTGACAAGCACTACAAAGTCTATCTTTGTCAAAGATAACATCTTTAACACCAAGTATATGATCACCTTTGATGAGCTTGTCTAGATTGCGCATACCAACATGTCCTAATCTTCTATGCCAAAGCCAACCTTTAGAAGATTTTGCAATAAGGCAAGTGCGAGGTTTGGATCTCTTAGTGAAATTAACAATGTATAGATCACATCTACGAAAACCGGTAAATACCATGCTATGATTATCTTGACGAAATACTTGGCAATCCACTCTGGTAAATAACACATTGAAACCGACGTCGGCAAGTCTAGATACGGAAAGAAGATTGTAGCCAAGGGATTCAACAAGCATGACATTTTGAATAGAGCTATCATGAGATATGGCCACCTTACCTTATCCTTGGAGTTGTCTCCAAAAGTTACATACCTTCACGGTCCATGGTTTGGTGTGATTTCTTGGAACATGTCTCTAACTCCGGTCATATGATCGGTGCATCCACTATCGAGAATCCATTCCTTTCCTCCGGCCATGTAATCTTTGAAGTTTGCCATGAGACTTAGACTCTTCATAGTCTTCTCACACTCGATGTCGAATAACTCATCTTATTCATAGTAGCTATGTTCCACATTGTCATCATCAAGTGGGATATCCTCGTCATAAGAGACAAGAGATTCATTAGGATTGAAATAATTACAATGTTCAAGTTTATGAATGCGAATGGCTTCAAAGATAATGTTATTGATGGTAGTGACATCTCCTTTAGCACGCATGAGGTCACGAAGCTCAAATAAGCATTTATCAAAGTTAGGATCACTAGGCTTCATTATGTCAAAGGCAATAGCTTTATCAAGAATTTCATCAAGATTACTCAATGAATAACTTGGATATCGTTTCTCCAAATCATTCCACAAAGTATAAGCACATTCAAAATTCTTCATTTGATCAAACACAAATATTGGCAATCCTTTGATAATGAGATTAACAGTTCTAAGATTGCAAAGCATGTCAATTTCCTCTTCGTGTGTGGGATGTAAGGGATCAATGGGAGGTACATAGGGACTCTTAACATACTTGCTCAAATGGAATTCATTGAATAGCTCAAGCATCTCATATTTCCATTCACTATATTACTCCCCATCGAGAACGGACACTCTACAACTAATACTCCCCAAACTAGACACATCCATCTTCCTCCACGGTGATGAAACCGAAGCTATGGTGACCAAAGCTCTGATACCAATTGAGGGATCGATAGAAGAGACGTCTAGAGGGGGGTGAATAGACTACTTGCAAGAATTAAAACCTAACCTTTTCCCAAGTTAATTGGTTGGCAAATTTTAGTAATTATAACAAGTCTAATGCACCCTACACATGCTAGTCAACCAGTATGGCAGCGGAAAGTAAGACAAGCATATGTAAGAGAGTAGAGATAGGAAGATCAAACGCAATTGTAGACACGAAGATTTTTCCCGTGGTTCCGATAGGTGGCGCTATCGCACATCCACGTTTATGGAGACTTCAACCCACGGAGGGTAACGGTCGCGAGAGTCCACGGAGGGCTCCACCCACGAAGGGTTCCACGAAGAAGCAACCTTGTCTATACCATGATGGCCTACGTCCACTGGGGACTAGCCTAACTCAGGGTAGACCTTCACGAAGTAGGGATCTCCTTGCCCTTACAAACTTCTTGGTTCAACTCCACAACACGAAGTAGGAGGCTCCCAAGCGACACCTAACCAATCTAGGAGGCACCACCCTCCAGAAGGTAATAGATGTGGTAGCGATGATGAACTCCTTGCTCTTGTGCTTCAAGATGATAGACTCCTCAACACTCAATCACTCTCTCGCAGATTTGGCTTGGTAGAAGAGATTGATTGGGTGGAAAGCAACTTGGGGAGGCTAGAAATCAAGATCCATATGGTTGGAGTGGATGATCTTAACTTCAACACAAGGGTAGGTGGTTCTCTCTCAGAAATTTGGATATGGGAAGTGTGGGTCTGTTTTGAGTGCTTCTCTTACGAGTGGGATGTGATGGAGGGGTATATAGGCATCTCCAAAAATCCAACCGTTACACCATTATTGGTCAACTCGGTGAAACCGAAGTAAAACTCGGTCGTACCGATTTGTTCAAAATGTGGCAACTTTAGGAATCTCGGTGAGACCGATATATGATTCTCGGTAGTACCAATATGAGTGGCCGAGGGCAGTTTCCAAACTCGGTGAGACCGATTCATAAAACTCGGAAATTCTGATTTTATAAACTGGGACACTAGAATGTTGGTCACCGAAACTCGGTTGCACCGATATATAACTTGGTGGTACCGAGAAGCTAGGGTTTGGTTGGGTTCTGTCTGAGATGAAAATCGGTTGGGCCGAGTGGAAAAAGTTGGTGGCACCAGGTTTGTATGGCAAGGTTTAGACAGAGTATTTGTGGGAGAGCTTATGGGTGTTTTTGGTGGCTAGCACTTGTGCACGTGGAGCATTTTGTTCACCAACATTACCTCACCCCCTTTTAATAGTATTGTCTTTCCTATGGACTCAAAGTGATTTCTCACAAGGTAAAATGTAGAGTCTCCATGCTTGTAGCTTGGCCAATCCTATTCCTTCCTCTTCTTCTTGTTCTTGGGAATCTCCTCACACCCTTTGCCAACACTCTTTGTGGACTAAACCTGAAATAAACTAGGTAGAGATATTAGTCCAAGAGACAATGTATGTTGTCATGAATTATGAAAACCACCAAGGGAGCATATGTGCTTTCACCTTGAGCTTGTGGTCTTTTGGTGGAAGGTCATCTTGAGCTTTTGTTCCCTTGGGAAGAGTATGTTCAAACTTCTCCTTTTGGGGAACAAACTTGGGCTTGGGGTATTGACCTTCTTCCCATTCTACTCCATTGGCGTTGAAGTAGCCAATGTCATGGTTCTTCCGGTATCCTCCATGCTTGCGTACAATTTTTTCAAATTGCTTACATCCGGCAAGACTTTTGTAGACACCTTCTTCTATAATCCCTTTCAATAGATCATTTTCTTGCTTAAGTGTAACTTGGCTAAGAGAATCAGTAGTGGAATCAATATAACTACTAGAAGCAATATCATTAAATTTATCATTTTTATTGCTACTAGTTAAAGAACATTTCTTGCCTTTGTTACTAGTTTGTTTAGCCTTAACTTGTGGAATGAATGTAGACAAGAGTAGTCGTTTGGCTAGATAAGAGGAAGTCTTCTTTCGAAGATCGTCATTGATAGATTTAAGGAATTCATGCTCTTGCTCCAAATTGAGCTTCTCGAAGCGGAGCTTCTCATGATTTCTTGCAAGCTCTCTATGATCTTCTAGAGTAGATTCATGGGCTAACTTAAGAGTGTTTAATTCTTTAGTTAGTCGCTCTATTTCCATCTTATCATCATCACACGAATTATCTTGACTAATGTGATTACTATCAAGTTCATTTTGACTAATATCACTTGATTTGTCAGATAGCAAGTCATCATCTCCAAGTAAGTCATCCTCGTCACTATTAAAGTCAATGTATTCGGGGTGCGATACCTTGGGGACTTTAGCCATGAAGCAACTTCCACTCCCTTCAATTGGTGAATCAAATATGTCATAGGAGTTGGAGGAAACGAGTGCAAGTCCGGCAACACCTTCATCTTGACTATAGTCGGAGTCGGAGTGATAGCTTCTCTCGGAGTGGTTGTCGGATTCGGAGCCGGAAACCCATTCACGAACATGAGCTTGATGTCTTCTTCTTGTCTAGCTCTTGGTGTACTTGTCCTTCTTTTCCGAGTCTTTACTTCTTCAGGAGGGTCTTCATTCATAATGATCATCTCTACTCATTCTCTCTCTTCAAGGTGACTCATCTCTTCAGCTCTTTCTTCTAGGTGACTCTTCCCTTCTTTTGTGGGGGGCCATGCACTCATTGGAGTAGTGTCCGGGCCTTCCACAATTGTAACAATTCCGGCCACGACTAGATGAACGCTTCTCTTCATATCTTGAGTTGGAGTTTCTTTCTTTGCCTCTACTGTTGTAGAACTTGTTGAATTTCTTGACCATGAGGTTTATATCTTCATTGGTTACAAGGTTGTCACTTGATGCAGCAGGAGTGTCACTTGAGGCTTTGTAAGCACCGCTAGACTTGTTGTGAAGTTCTTCCTTGTCTTTGAGTGACATCTCATGAGTAACAATCCTTTCGATGACTTCCGTGGGCTTGAGATCTTTGTAATTTGGCATCATTTGGATTAATGTGCACACGGTGTCGTACTTCCCATCCAAGGCTCTAAGTATCTTCTTGATGATGAATTTGTCGCTCATCTCTTCACTTCCTAAGCCGACAATCTCATTTGTGATGAGAGCAAGCCTAGAGTACATCTTGGCGACTCCTTCACCATCCTCCATCTTGAACTTGCCAAGTTGACTTTGAAGCACATCCAACTTAGATTCCCTAACAGAGTCGATACCTTCATGCATATCAACCAAAGTATCCCAAATTTCCTTTGCATTCTCAAGACGGCTGATTTTGTTGAATTCTTTGGGGCATAGGCAGCTGAATAGAATGTCACATGCTTGAGCATTGTATTGCAACATCTTCAATTCTTCCGTGGCCGCTTCATGATCCGGTTCCTGTCCATCACCAAAGAATTCACCTTGCAAGCCAACACGAACAACATCCCATATGGCGGGGTTATGACCAAGAATATGAATTTTTATTTTATGCTTCCAACTAGCAAAGTTTGTACCATCAAAATATGGACCTCTACGGTGATAATTTCCCTCACTAGACGCCATACTCTCCTAGGTTGTGAGACCAATGCAATGGAGACCAAAGCTTTGATACCACTTGTAGGGATCGAAAGTAGGTCTAGAGAGGGGGTGATTAGACTACTTGACCAAATAAAAACCTAACCTTTTCCCATGTTAATTGGTTGGCAGATTTTAGCAATACTAGCAATTCAAGTTCACCCTACACATGCATGTCTACGAGTATTGTAGCGGAAAGTAAAGACAAGCATATGTAAGAGGATAGGGATAGGAAGATCAAACGCAATTTGGAGACACGCAGATTTTCCCTTGGTTCCGATAGGTGGCGCTATCGTACATCCACGTTTATGGAGACTTCAACCCACGGAGGGTAATGGTCGCGAGAGTCCACGGAGGGCACCACCCACGAAGGGTCCATGAAGTAGCAACCTTGTCTATTCCATGATGGCCTACGTCCACGGAGGACTAGCCTTACTCGGGGTAGATCTTCACGAAGTAGGCGATCTCCTTTCCCTTACAAACTTCTTGGTTCAACTCCACAATCACGAAGAAGGAGGCTCCCAAGCAACACCTAACCAATCTAGGAGGCACCACCCTCCAAAATTGTAATAGATGTGGTAGTATGATGAACTCCTTGCTCTTGTGCTTCAAAAGATAGTCTCCTCAACACTCAATCACTCTCTCACAGATTTGGCATGGGTAGAAGAGATTGATTGGATGGAAAGCAACTTGGGGAGCCTAAAAATCAAGATCCATATGGTTGGAGTGGATGATCTTGACCTCAACACAAGGGCAGGTGGTTCTCTCTCAGAAAATTGGATATGGCAAGTGGGTGTGTGTTCTAAGTGCTTCTCTATCGAGTGAGATTTGGTGAAGGGGTATATATAGGCATCTCCAAAAATGCAACCGTTACAACATTATTGCCCAACTCGGCGAAACCGGAGTAAAAACTCGGTTGCACCCACTAGTGCAAAATGTGGCAACTTTAGCCTTTTCGGCGAGACCGATATATAAATCTCGGTGGTACCGATATGGGTGACCTAGGCAGTTTCCAAATCTCGGTGTCACCGATTCCTCAAACTCGGTGGGACCGACTTTAAGAAATTGGTTAACAGAAAGTTGGTCACTGATTCTCGGTTGCACCGAATGGAAACTTGGTAGTACCGAGATGCTAGGGTTTGGCTGGGTTTCTGTCTAGGGTAAAACTCGGTGGATCCGAATGGGCAATATTGGTGTCACCGAATTTTGTCTTTTGGCTTTGGACAGAGGGTTTTTGTGGGAAAGTGGGTGAGTATTTTTGGTGGCTAATCTCTAAGCACTTGAGCAACCAGATCATCATAAATACCTCATCCCCTTTTAATAGTATTGGCTTTCCTATGGACTCAAAAGTGATTTCTCACAAAATGTAAAATGTAGAATCCTCAATCTTGAAGCATGGCCAATCCTATTCCTTCCTTTCCTTGGGGAGGTTCTCCACATAGACCTTTAGCCAACCCATCATTGAACTTTTTCCTAAGATACACTTAGTGGAAACATTAGTCCAATGAAATATATGTTGTTATTAATTACCAAAACCACCTAGGGAGAAGTTGTGCTTTCAGGGGAAGGATGTTAAGCCAATGCCTAGTCAGCCCATTTAGCTTGATCGGTAAATATTTGTTGGCGTGGAGGTCATCTCCGTTAGCCATGTGTATGTGACGCTCCCTTTCTCGTCCGCACGCTAATCATGCACACAATGCGTACGACCAAGATTAGGGACTCACTGATTGATACCACAACACGACAAAAGACACAAATATAAAGTCATACAGCTCCATATTACAAGCCAGGGGCCTCGATGGCTCGAATATAAAGCTCGACATAACACAAGTCAGCGGAAGCAAATATATCTGAGTACAGACATAAGTTAGACAAGTTTTGCCTTAAGAAGGCTAGCACAAACATAAACAGCGGATCGAAAGAGGCGAGGCCTCCTGCCTGGGAACCTCCTAAACTACTCCCGAGCGTCGGCGTTCGCCACGTAGTAGTACGCTCCAGCGGTGGTGTAGTAGGCGTCTCCGGCGTACTCCATCTCCTGGGCTCCATCGTTTGAACGCAGAATCGTATCGAAGGGGGAAAAGATAGAGCAAAGCAGCGTGAGTACTCATCCAAAGTACTCGCAAGACTTACATCAGAACTATACTAATTATGCACCATTATCAATGAAGGGGTTATATCTGGACTGGCTGTAGAAAGCAAGAATAGGGAGAAGGCCTAGTCCTATCGAAGACTAGCATCTTCAGCATCTTGCAGCATGAGAAGAGAGTAGACCTGCATCTCATATATATAGTCATATTATTGAGCAATTTTATTAATTAACCACGCCCAGAGATCCTTCCTCGACTTCCCTGCGAGGAAGCAATCCCAGAGCAACAATTCATTTTAATTTAAATTACAATTAAAGTTGTATAAGGTCAAGGTACAACTCCAAGTCGTCCTGTTACCGTGGACACGGCTATTTGAATAGATTATTCATCCCTGCAGGGGTGCACCACATATTACCCAACACGCCTGAGTCACCTCCGGCCGGACACACTTTCCTGGGTCATGCCCAACCTCGGGATATCAGCACGTCATCGCCCCACCTAGGCTCAACGAAGAGGCCAGCCCGCCGGTCTAAATCCTAAGCACGCAGGGGTCATGGGCCCAATCACCCTTTGCGCTCCTGCACGATGCGAAGGCGGCCGGAAGCAGACCTATCACCCCTTAGTAACAAGCGCGATGCGTTCCAGTCCAATCCGGTGCGCGCCGCTCCATTGCTGACGTCTGAAGAGCTTCGGCTGATACAACGACGCTGAGTGCCCATAACTTTCCCACGTGATGGTTAGTGCGTATTAAGGCCAACGACCTAACTCAGATCAAGTACCCAACCCATTAGCAAATTTATTAGTGCGGGGCAAGCGCGAACCATACTGTGCAGTCCGTCGCCCCGCCAATAACACTCGGGTGCCTTACCGGCGCACCCCACCAATATTACTCTCGCGGGTACCCTTGGGGCCGACCCGTCTTCAACATGTTTCAGTAACCAGGTCATAGTAACTGTGTGTATAAAACATCAAGACGGGAACTGAGGAATCACCCTCAATGGTCCCCGCTCGATGAAACCATCAAGGTGGAACTAGAGGAATCACCCTCGAGGGTCCCACACTTGAGGGGTTGCACGGCAGAGTCATCGTCGGGAGTGGTAAAAGAGGAATCACCCTCGCTAACCACGACCGACTAGCTACACTACAGAACTAGCATCATGAGTACTTCACGAGGTGTCACCCTCGATACTCGATAGTAGCGCTGCAGAGTCGTACAGCTAAGGGGTGTGCAGTGCTGTGAGGGGCCTGGCTTATTGGTCGGTTGACCGAGTCTTCTGTCTTCAAGTCCTCGGTGTCGACGATGAAAGCAGGGGCAACTGGGACTAAGGGGGGGTCTCAGGGGTTCACTGATCAACCTACTCTAGCCAGTTGATATAAAAACAGGTGTAGTAGCAGTTCATCAAAAACAGGCTATGCATCAGAATAGGAGCTATGCTAATACAGTAGCAAAATTCTAATGCAAGCATAAGAGGGGAAAAGAATAGGTGATATCGGAATGCTCAAGGGGGTTTTGCTTGCCTTGCTGCTCTGCGGCAAAAGGCTGAACGTCAACGGCGTAGTCGATCTCGGCAGCACCGTCAGCCTCGGGGTCTACCGGAGAGAAGAGGGGGAAGAAACAATAAATATAAAGCACTCAGATGCAACATGATGCATGACATGGCAATACGCAGGGCTAGGGGTGTTTACGGCCTATCTAGGTGCGATAGTTAATTTAGAATTTTATTTGAAATTTATTTTAATAATGTCATGCACTATTCACCTATCCGAAACAGGCAAAAAGTTGCATGTTCAGATAGCTGGAGGCATGTGACAGATGAATGGATGGCATATTTAGATTCGTGGGATTTTTCTGATCAACTTTCATGTATAAAGTTTTTTGATCTAAGCTACAGATTATTTTCTATGATTTTTCAAAGATTTAATCAATTTCTGGAATTATTTCTATTAATTAAATCCAACATTATCCAGAATAGTGAATGATGACGTCTGCATGACATCAAGATGACGTCAACAGGTCAACTCTGGCCGACCAGAGTCAAACCTGACATGTGGGGTCCACATGTCATAGACACAGGTTTATTCCAGGGTTTTAATTTAACTAAAACAGATTAATTAGAATGTGGGGTCCATTTGTCAGTGGGACATCAGTGTTAATCTAATCATTTTAATTAACCTAATCTGTTAATTAGGCAATTGACAGGGGGACCCATATGTCATAGACACTGGGGGAAGGGCCCCACATGTCAGTGACTGGTCAACCCCAGTCAGCCCAGTTGACTGGGTCAACCCAGTCAACTGGGGCCAGGGGCCCCACTGGCAGTGACCCAGGGGTGGACCCCAGGTGTGCCACGTCGGCGCCGGCGCCGGAGCGTCACCGGCGATGCTCCGACGAGCTCCCGAATCGAGCCAGGGCTCGGGTTTCTCCTATGGTGGCCCAAATCGAGCGCTGATTCGTGCTATCGCGAGCTGAGGTCGCCGCCGACCCATTCCAGCCGTCGGGAGGAGCTACGGTGGACGGAGGCGAGCGGCAGGTCGACGGCGGCGGAAGCAAACTTCGGCCGGCGATGGCAAACGGCGAGCCGATGCGCCTACGAGCCAACTACGGGTACTACTCGAGCCTACGCAACGTGCGGAGTCGAACGGTGGCAGCGGCAGGACCAAATGGTCGCCGGATGGTCGCCGGCGATGAGGTCAGGCGGCGGCGCGTTCGGGGATTGTTGAATCCTGCCGCCAGGAGCTTCGGCTCGTTGCGAGGAAGAGGGGAAGGGGAAGCAGAAGCTCACAGTGGGGTGTGGCCGTTCAAAGTGGGCTCGGGGAGGGCTCGACGGCGGCGCAATCGGCGACGGCGAACGGCCGGTCCAGAGGAGGAAGACGACGGTGTTCGGGCGATGTAGAGGCTCCGGAGCTCGCGCGTGTGGTCGAGGAGGACGGGCTCGTCGCGGCGGAGCTCGTGGACGCGACGGGAAGACGAACGGGAGGCGGTGGCCGCGCTACGCCGGAGCCATGGCGGCGGCGGCGCTCGGGCGCGGCAGATCTGGAGGGGAGAGAGGGCGCGAGGGAGCAAGAGGAGGGGGAAAATGGCGAGGGCGGCGTCCAGGGGGGAGGGACGGCCTCGGCCTTATCCCCTCGCCCCACCTGCTCCGGCGCCGTGGCGAGCAGCGGGCGGCGCGGCGAGCCCCTGTCCACGGCGGGGTTGACACGGAGGGGGGGAGCAGGTGAGTTGGGCTGGGCCGGCACTGTGGCACTGGGCCAGGTAAGTGCACAGTGCACTTTTCTGTTTTTATTTCCTTTTCTGTTTTAGGCTTTCTGTTATATTTTCTTTTGGGCAATATTCCTTCAAGCAAAAATGTGCCACCTAGTCCAAATATTATCTTGCAATATTTCACAGGTCCACAAAAAGTTTGGGGATTATTATAATTGGTTTGCATTTTCATCTTGATTTTAAATTGCTTTTAAAATGCATTTAGTTTCTGTTTTGGGTGGTGGGGTCCACACCAGAATCTTGGTGATGTTGTTTTCCTCAACAATATTTGTTTCAGAATATTCCACACTCATGCAACATTTTACTTTAGTTGTTTGAGGATTTATTTTATCACCATAATTCCTAGAGCAATTTGAAATGGAATTTGATCTTCAACTTGATCAAACTTCACTTAGCAAAATGATTAGACACTGTTCATGATCATCACTGTAGCTTAAACCCAGGGTGTCACAGTGTATGTGGAGAAAGAAATATTCGATCCACACTGCTGGGTCTGTGGTGCCATCGTACGATTCTATGTTGATGGGCTTAAACCCCATTGGAAATTGATGTTCCATTACCCTGCATGTAAAGCAGATTGGGTGGGCTAGACCTCGGAACCGGGTTCTATCCCGTCGGAGGTCGGGAGAGAGACGTGCGTAGGCTTGCTCTCGGGCACGGTCGTTCCTGTCTAACCAAGTGCCATAGCCGTCGGGCCAGGCTGGTGCGCATCCTCTTGAGCCATGGATGGACCGAGGAGGTGCCCGGTTTGCCTTAATGTGACGTCGAACATCGTGAGGGTCTAGGTAATCCACGGGGTCCTTGCCATAACAGCGTGGAGCCGGTCGGGTATTGAGGTTTTCCTGCACTAGCCTGTCCCGACCTCTAGGGGGTCGGTCAGGCACGTCGGTGGCTAGTTCTTCATCGAACTTCGACATTAGACGCCTTCGTGGGTATGATTTTAGTGCGCTATGGCATTGATTTTCAAGATCTTGTTTGGCCGAGAGTACTTCGACCCACTTTTCATTCAGCGCATCCACGTTTGCTTGCAACAGCTGTTGCTTGCGTTTCATGCTTCGAGCGGTGGCGACGAGACATCGCCGAAAGCGCTCTTGTTCGAAGGGGTCTTCGGGAATGATATAGTCCTCGGTACCGACGCTCTCCTCTTCCTCGGACTCCGACATGTAATTGTCGTGGGCCCCTTCAAAGAGGTCGTCGGGATCCGAGTCCTCAGGATTTTCTTTGGGACTGGTGTTCCATACAGAGAGGCTTGAGGGTTCTCTCGAGTGTTATCAGCATCGTCGGCCATTGCCTCGTCTTCATCGGCGATGGCATTATTGCTGTTAGGTTCCCCATTGTTGCTCCTTTGGCGTCTGCGCCGACGTCTTGGAGGAGATTTGTGGGTATCCACCGTATAGACATCATAGGTGGATGTTGCAGTCCACTTGCCAGTGTTTACCAGGGGCGAAGTGTGTTCTGTGGGGCCATCGGCATCTTCATCCATGTTTGTGGCATCGTCGTAGTCTAGCACGTCGTTTCAGTCGTCGACCGTGGCGACTAGGTGGGTGGTGGGTGGGACGTAAATTTCTGGATCGTTGGCTTTAAGTCCGATCTTGTCGTAAACCGAAGTCTTGCCATCCAAGATAGACATGCTCTGGATATGATCGAGCATCTAGTTCAATGGATAGTTCTTCGGAGTTCATTGCCTGGCTATAAGCGGGGCTGACTCAAAGTGTGCCCGATGTATAGCTTGGCGTGTTTCCGGCGTGGAGGGGATCCAAGGGTGATTCTAGATCCTGTGCCGGGGTTGGCTTGAGATCCAACGTAACTTTAGAGATAGGGGCCAGGACTAGATCCGGACCGGGGTTTGAGGGGAGATCGCCCGGAGTCGCTACATCGGGGTTCTCCGCCGACACTAAGTTTTCGGGCCCGACGTCCTCGAAGGACATCGGTTCCGGAGTCGATCTTCCGGTGCCGGATAGCCCCTCCACCAGACTGGGCGTCTAGCTTAACATGATGAGTTCTCCGCGGGAATCCGCGGTGTATTCCAGGCCTCCAAAGGTCATGATCTGATCCGAGGCGTAGTTCTCGACTGAGGCCAGCTGGCCGGTCAAATCGGCGCAGAAGACCATGCTGCCGAACACGAAAAGTTGGTCGGAGACGTAAACGTTCCCGTTGTCGTTGTCACAGCTGATCTGTAGATGAGCCATCGATCCTTCTGTTGATATCACAACGAAACTCTCAATGAAAGCACCAGTGTCGGTGTGAAAATCGGCAGACCTCGGGGTAGGGGGTCCCGAGCTGTGGATCTCGGATGGATGGCAACAGGAACAGGGGGACGATGTTTTACCCAGGTTGAGGCCCTCTTGATGGAGGTAATACCCTACGTCCTGGTCTTGTTTATATCAATGAAGAAGTATGAAGTACATAGTTGATCTACCTCGAGATCATCAGATGTGTTCTAACCCTAGGGCTAGGTGAATGGTTTTTGTGTCGATGTGGGGCTAAACCCTACGGCCTATATACACACCAGGCAGGGTATCTACGGTTACAAGGTCGGTATCTTGGCGTAGAGGCGGTAGGAGAAGTCTTGGAGTATACGACAAGCCTTCGGTAGACACAGTCCCGATCACGCCCCATCATGCTTCTTTCGGAGTCCACCTTGAGAAGGAGGAGGACCCATCAGCCCAATCCGAGGAGCCTGGTAAGCTAGTACCCCCTAGTCCAGGACACCGTCACCTCTATTTCTTTGAGATTTTGAAAAATGTCCTAACTTTCAAAAAACCTTCACGAATTCAAAAAATTGTTCAGCAAACTCAAGAACAGTTCTTGAGTTCAAAAAATATTCACGATTTCAAAAGATTTTTGTTATTGAATTCCGATGAACATTTTTATATTTTGGTAAAAAATATGAGCATTTTTTATATTAATGATGAACATTTTTTGTATTTGATGAACAAATTTTGAATTCGATGAACATTCTTTGAACTTGATGAAAACAATTTGTACTCAAGAAGATTTTTTTTTAAACAGATGAACAAATTTTGAATTTGATGATTTTTTTTAAATCATGAATTAATTTCGAATTGTATGAACACTTCGATGAACAAATTTTGATAACATTTTTTAAATCCGGTAGAGGAAAAAATGAATTTGATGATTTGATGAACATTTCAATACATTGATGAACATTTTTTGAATTCGATGAATAAAAAAACTGTTCTTGAATTTGAAAATAAATTTTGCAAAAAAGTGAAAATTTAAAGAAGAAAAATGAGGAAAGAATAAGGAAAACAGAAAAGAGAAAAAACGAAAAGAAAAGCGAATTCAAAGGAAAGTCTTAAGTTTGCAAAAAGTTCACGCATTTAACAAAAGGCAAAATAAAAAAGTACAAAAAAGGAAAAAGGGAAAAAGATAAAAAAAACGAATACGAACCGCGAACAGTAGAAAGAATAAAAACAGAAAAAGAAGTAAATGCATACATCTGTTGGTTTGTCCTAGTGGTTACATCAATTCTAACTGAACTAGAGGTCCCTTGTTCTACTCAGAGCGCTGGTGTGTTTTTCTGATCTTTAACAGATTAATAGAAAAGAGAAAAAAATAGGATTAAATCGGCCGGCCCAGCACAGGAAATTAGCCCGTAACTGACGCTTAGGGCGCCAAACAGGAAGTGCCGGACTTTGGTTTGGGAAAGAACTTCAACATTCCTCATTGCCATTCCTGGGCCCGGCCTGGGTCCTTGTGGCCCGGTTAAGTCCCTCAAAGAGCGTGTATATAGGCGCTCCAGGAGATGCCGATGGTGAGTTCAGGATTGCCAACCCTAGTCCCAGTTGTCCCCCATCCGTCCCCCCCGCGCCGCCGCCACCCTCTTTCGTCTCGTTGTTAGGTCTGCCGGCAATCCCAAAGACCGCTCGCATGTCCACCGCCGCCGATCCCTCCGATGAGTCCTTCCGCCCTTGCTGGGTTCTACTCCACGCCCGTGCCCACATCGAAAAAATTCGGGACGAAACCACCGCCAAGTGCAGCACGAAGAACAACGAGGAGATCTTTGCGTCTTTTTCCCCCCGCCCCCCGCCAGTCCCCTCCAACCTATACGTGGACTGCCCGGGACGCACTCTCCTTCACCCCCCCGGCGTCCTCTCCATGGTCGACGACCTCATCCTGTTCAACGTATACGTTGGGTCTGATTACCGCTACCCCCGCTTAGTCCAGTGGGACTTCTTCGTTTACCGTGCCGGCCCCAAACTGCCTTCTCTCAAGATGCTACCTCGCCCGCGTAATTGGATTGACAGAATCCACGAGGTCGTCGTCGTACCACGCGGCTGTGACCACTACACCGTCGCCGCGCTTATTCCCTACACACACCAACCGAGAATCATTTTTGAATTCCACCTGTTCGACTCTGAAGTCGAGACCTGGATCTCCAGATTGCTGGATGTCGGCCTGCCGCAGGAACCTTTCCCAATGCCAATCCCCATGGAACTTAGCCGGCTGCATTACCACACAACATCCTCTGTGATCATGGTCGGAAGTGCCATCGGCTGGGTTGATCTCTGGCGTGGCATCATCTTGTGTGACATGCTGGGCAATAAGGATACACTCAGTGGTGTGCCGGTTCCGCTTCCGGTTAAGCAAATCAAAGCTTCTGATGTGTCAGACCAGAGATTAGGCCATGCGAGGTATACCCGTGGCATTTCCTTCATCAACGGCCGCCTCAGGTTTGTCGAGCTGCAGTTTGAAGTCGTTCATCTTCATGGTTTGTGTGATGGAGAAACAGGTTGGCCGTGTGCCGAAATGAAAAGCTGGACGATCACCACATGGAGCAATAGAGTGATGAGTGACCTTTATGATGATTGGGAAGAGGACTGCACACTCCAAGCTTCCAAAATTGCTGTTGGCGATGACACCAAATCGAAGCTGTCTCTTCTGCTGCGAGACGGCTGTGATGACGATGCTGATGTGGAGCAGCGAGGCTTGCAGAACCTCTTTGTGTCTGACCCATATTTTGGCATGAATGACAGTGATGTCGATGGTGATATTATTTACCTGACTGCCAGGGTGAAATTCTTGCACCCAAAGTCATGGATTCTCGCTATCGATATGAAGAACCACAGGGTGCAAAGTGTGGCTATGTCTTCTCCTCTGCCTAAAGGATTGCCCTGTGTAGATGCAAACTATTGCACTTGCATCATTTCCAAATGTACCAACTGACAGTCCAGCAGGTAATTATACTACTCTACTCTATACCAGCAGACTTCTGCTTCTCTGATGCTTACATTGCTTAAGAGTACTGATTTAAGGCACTTAGTTTTTGCATGCTTCAATCTGTGCGAAGATACTACATCCATAATAAATTTATCACAAATATGCTACTTTCAATCAAGAGAATGGAGTATATACTTCAAAGTGCAAATTAATTAGTACATACCACTGTTCCTGTAGCATATACTTATCTTCTCTTACCTTCTTGTTGAAAATGAAGTATATACTTCAATGTGCATAGTAGTATATACACCTTTTTTCATCCTGTAATAGTAGTATATGCTTCATGAGTACATCACCAGGATTCGTATCCTTCTTTCTTGAAGTATATATACCGATTATTTCTATAACTAGCACAATGCCCGTGCGGTTCTACGGAACCATAAAAAAGATGATGAGATACTCCTGCCTTAAGAGATCATCGAAAGATGATGTCCTATGACTATTGCGTGGTTTATAATTAAAGAGAGTGTAAATATAATAAAAAGCCATGTTGTAGGCATTGATGATTTTTAAGCGACCATTGTAGGTCCTTAGCGAGATTTACAGCGAGATAATATTTCAAATTTTAAAACATAGGTGATGGTCATGAGTAATTTGAATGCACAAGATCATGGATTTGGTAGGAGGACAACGTCTACGACCACATTGAAATTGCAATGTGTTCACTCTCTCCTCCGCAAAAAAAAATGTGTTCACTCTTTTCTGTTATGCTATAGAACTGGAAGAATTGGTTGGGCAGAGAAATTAATATAAAGGCCATGATTTTGAACTGGAGTCGTATGCATTTATAATCTGTGTTCTTATAAGAGTGTTATTCTCATATTAGGGCAGTAGTGCATTTGTTTATTTGGGATAGGTCTCACAAAGTAACCTTTGTTTATTCTATCTTTTGAAAAGCTGCTAGTCTCACGTGTGGATATAAGTGCATTTGTTTATTTGTGTGGTTCCACATGTGAACTCACCACCAACTCCAACCTTTGTAAGTAGGACAGATATATACCATTCCCTATGTCATACATTTTTTTGTGGCTTTTTTGAAGGAAAAAACTATACACTACAACGTGCTTGGTAGTAAGTACCACTTATTTCTTTATCTTGTAATAGTAGCATCTTGATTTTTTTGGGGAGGGGGGGTTGGGGGGGGGGGGGGGTATGTTCTGCTTTTTTAATGGGGGTGTATAGTATCTTAAGAAGTATGTGCTACCTTTGTAATGGAAAATATACTGCTTGTAATGAAAACAAGTGTATCCTGCTCAGCATCCTCATTCAGAAAGAAGTACCAGTGCGTGATAATCCAAAAGGAGCTATGTAATGCAATAGTGGTTAAGTTTCAGAGCATGGTGATTACTGATCAGCACTTGGTAGTGCTTATAAATCTAGGTGTGAGAAAATGGGTCATCTTTCACTAAAAGTAGAACTGAAAGTGTGTGAGCAATGAGTATCAACATAAAATCCAATGCCTCGGATCAAGCTAACAGCTACATAATGTGTAGCCAACAAAAGTGCTCTTTTGCAAGCTTAGTTCTATTAAATTACCAACTCAATCTATCTAGGTGCATTAGTGCTGTGACCAACCTATTAGGTTTGCCTGCATTACCGGAACTGTGCCTGGAGTTGATAGATTTGATATAAAAATCTGTCTAGGTGCATTAGTGCTGTGACCAACTTATTAGGTTTGGCAGCATTATCGGAACTTTGCCTGGAGTTGATAGATTTTATGTAAAAATCTGTATTGGGTAAGGAATCTAGATGAGGATTTCTAAGCAGCCCAAGTTTAGAATTATAGTCACAAGCTCCCTGCTCCCTCCACAAGTCCACACCATGGTTTGGAAGGCCACCGGTGGTGACGGTGGCAATGCGCTCTATGATAATAGAGTGCTTTCTGCCAACATGAAAGAAACAAACTTCGCAAACATATCCTCCCAAGTAAGGTGATGAACAAAGTGTTTTGAACTAGAGATCAACCAATGCATCCAGTATGTTTCTGCCAACCGCTTTAATTTGCAGGAACAGTAGATTAACATTCCTTTGGTTATCTGCGCTAATTAAATACTCCCTCCGTCCGGAATTACTTATCATCAAAATGGAAAGAAATAGATGTATCTAGAACTAAAATACATCTAGATACATCCATTTCTATGACAAGTAATTCCGGACGGAGGGAGTATGTTGTATGCGGTGGCTTTTTATCTATGGTTGCATGCAACGTTTGCATTAATAAGCACCATCATTCGAGGCAAAAACCTAATCAATTCTTTTTGGAAAGAGATAGTGGCCTTGTACAGATGCAAATTGTATTTTTGATAGTGGCCTTGGTAGTATTATTTTATGCGTTGTAGTTACAATTGTATGCGTATACAGTAAAAAATGTCTGTGTTGTTGATGTGATTGCATTTCAGTGAACTTTTGGTACATTGTTTCTTACTTTTGACACAAATTATAAACTGATGTCGGCTTGTTTAATGGGGGTGCATCATTGATCTGTCATATGAAGCGTCTATATACTGTTTAGTTGAATTCCATGGGTATTTGGACATATGGTTCAGTCCATTTTAATGGCATTAGTTGCTTACTTGTTTTGTTCTAATATTTTGTAGGCATGCCCCGAGCAAGCACTCGATCTATTTCATTGCATGCGTTATCAGGTGGAACTTGCGGAGGAATCAAGTAGGTTGGGAGTTACTTAAAGCAGCATGGGCACATCATTTCCTTGGAGTTAAGCATATTATCTGAATAATGTTTACACACATTAATTTCTACTGCGTCATAATTTGTGGATTTACATGCATTTATCATGTTTGAAGAAACAAGTAGCCAGTTGTTGTTTGATCTCACTTGCTTTATCACATGGTTTCATCCTACGGACTACTCGCTCTGTCTCATAATATAAGAGCGTTTTTGACACTAGTGTAGTGTCAAAGATGCCCTTATATTATGAGTCGGGGGAGTATTTAATTAGTACCCAGTTGTTGTTTGATCTTGAACGTTAGAGTCATGAGATCCTCTGACTTATCAAGGGATGTCAGGGTAGCTACAATGACCTAACTTTCCTTTGTTGCAGTTCCATGAACAGTGATCTAAAACAACAATTTATCAACAATTTGTATGCAGTAATCCATCGTATACAATAATATATGTACAGTATCATCTCTCTCACTTGCCTTTATTTTACACATAAAGGCCAATGTACATGCCTAACTTGCCTCCTGAACGTTAGAGGATCCATTTTCCTGTACATACGCCTGCAAACGAGTCGAGTTTGAGCGAGTTGAGCAGGCTTCAGCTCATACTAAAATTCGTGCGAGCTAAAACTAAGGGGAAGCTTAAGGTCGAGCTATAGAAATTGGCTTGTGTTGGACAAGATGGGCCACAACCGAACAGGCAGTTTCAGGCAATTTTTTGGACAAGATGGGCCACAACCGAACATAAGAAACCATTATAAAATTCAAATTTGACGGTCGAGTTGTAGAAATTGGCTCGTCTTGTAACAATCTCAAGTTGATCTTGATCTAGTTTTAAGCTGAATACAATGATTTTTTTCATAACGACCTCGGTGACTTCACCAGACCTGACCTGGTAGCGGTGTCGGCATCTATGTCAATTCAGTGGAGATGGATGACAACTACTCCCTCGTCCCATAATATAAGAGTGTTTTTAACGTTACACTAGTGTTGAAAACGCTGTCATATTATGTTATATTATGGGACAGAGGGAGTACTCTTCACATCAACCGGCGACAACTACTTCACGAGTTCACATCAACCGGCGACAGAAGGACGGTGTGATCGAGTTGGTGATGAGCGCATCAACGCGTGCGCTGCCGCCAACAACGTACGGCTTGGTCTGCATCGCGGCACCTCGTTATGGACTGACAAGAAGGAGCTCTTAAGAGCAACTCCAACGCAGCGACCTAAACGGACATCGATTTTGTTCGCTTTTCGTCCGTTTGGGTCGTCCGCCTGTCCGTGTCCGCTTTTTCGTTTGGGTCGGCGGGTGTGCCCAACGGGGCAGACGCATTTGGTGATATGTCCGCCTCGACATTCTATCGAACACCTGGTGGGTGAACTTAGAGCTGGCCAAACGGGCCGTGCTAATCGGGCCGGCCCAAAAGCACGCAGGCCCGGCACGCTACGGGCACGGCCCGGCACGAATTAAACGGGCCATGCCAGGCACGCAGCCTGCCTCGGGCCGTGCCTGAGCCTAGAGGCTGGGCACGCGGGCCAGCATGGCACGGCCCGTTTAGTTTTTTTTATGTATTTTCTTATTCATTTTAATAATTATATATATATATCTTAAATACAGCCCACTAGGCCTAAAAAGAAGCCCATCAGGCTAAAAATAGGAAGCCCAACGTGCTAAACGGGCCAACGGGCCGGCCCGTTTAGCAAACAGGCCGTGCTTGGGCCTAGAGGCGCAGCACGCGGGCCGGCACGGCACGGCCCGATTGCTAAACGTGCCCCCGCGGGCCGTGCCGTGCCAGGCCCGTTTAGCACGGGCCGTGCCCGTGCCGGGCCGGGCCGCCCGTTTGGCCAGGTTTGGGTGAACTGCCTGTAGCTCCTGCCGGGGGCCGTGCTCCGTGCGTCGTGCAGTCGCACCTGCCCGCGCCCGTGCTCCCTGCGTCGCGCGCTCGCACCCGCCCGCGCCCGTGCTCTTTGCGCCCCGCCCGCACCAGCACGCACGCTCGGCCAGGAAGCGGCGACTAGCTAGCTCAGCAGCATCAGCACGCGCGACGAGCGACGGCGGCTAGCTAGCTAGCTAGCACGCGCGCGCGGCGGGCAGCAGTATCAGGCGCATGCTCAGGCAGCAGCTAGCACGCGCACACTCGCCCAGCGGCGGCTAGCTAGCTCTAGCACGCGCGCGCAGGCAGCAGCAGCTGCTAGCTAGCTAGCTAGCACGCGCGCAGGGGAGGCCGCGAGCGGGGCGAGCGCTGCCATGGCTAACGCGACAAAGCGAGCGGGGCGAGCGCGGCCATGGCGAGCTGTGCGAGCGCGGCGAGCGAAGGCCACGGCGAGCACCCGCTGGCTAGCATAGCAACATCTAGCATGCGGTTGTGCATGCACGCACGCACGCAGCCACCGCACCAGGTAGCTACGCACGCGGCTAGCTACGCACACGGCCACCGGCTAGCTATGCACCAGCACCAGCACGGCTGGAGGCTGACGGCGATGGAGGCCGGCGAGGCGCTCGCGGCTGAGGCTGAAACGGCCGGCACCACGCCCGCGTCAGTGTGCCTGGTGCCGTGGATGGGGAAGAAAGAGAGAAAAGGAGGAGAGAGAGAGGTGGTGGGATGGACGGGTGGGCCCGTCTTGTTTGGATGACAGATGGGCCATCACTCGCATGCAGTGGACAGAGGCGGACAAGGAAGCCACAGAAAACGTCCGCTTTATGTCCGTCTGCGACCCAAATGTGGCCCAAATTTGAGCCAGAAATGGGTCCGCGCGGACACAAAACGGACGCAAAATAAAAACGGGTCTCTGTGTTGGGCCATCGTTTTTGTCCGCACGGACCCAAACGGACATGGGCGGACGAAATGGGTCCTCCCTTGGAGTTGCTCTAACACCTGCAAACACGAAAGCAAAGAGAAGAGCAGGCGAGGGAGAGAGAAAAAGAACAATGACCCCATATGTAGCGGAACAAGCCCACTGACAGAATATGCACATCAGAAAAGCTATCCAAAATTGAAACCCACAAGCCTACTAACCAAAATTGAAGGAAAATGTTTACTTTCATCCGACTGATTTCTCTGTCGCGCAAACCTCCTAGAGAGCTGTCGGATCGCGACAGATCGTGCGGCTGGAATCTGTCTCGCCAGGTCACATGCAGCCCTGACCAGGTGTATCGGTTCGCTCGCAAAGCATTGTGTTGTAATTAATTAGTCACATATAATTAGGGAGGAATCTCATGCGGTTGCATCCGCAGAGGGCGCCTTTGTCTAGTCACATGTAATTAGGGAGGAATCTCATGCGGTTGCACCCGCACAGGGCGCCTTTGTCTTCTGGAACCGGCGTCTCTCCCAGATCGTCGGGGCTCTTTAGGATATATATATATATATATATATATATATATATATACTCCCTGTAATCATTGATGAATGTCACTCAATCATTTGATTTGAATACGTCACCAGCTCATAGACAACCAGCGAGAGCAAGAGAGAAACAGAGAAACGAGAGAGAAGGAAGCGAGCACTTGCCGGTGAGATGCCTGGCCTAGTCTCCTTTTTCCTCCGACTGATCCGCGAGGACGACCGTCGCAGCCGCCTCCTTGCCCGTCGCCGGCATGGAGTTGGTGGCCTCCGCCGTTTTCGTCGCCGGATGCAAGCCATCCGTCGGTTCGGCCGTAGCGCCGCTGGACGTGGCGCCCCTGGCGGCCACCGCGCTGCTGGACACGGCCACCGCGCCACTGGACACGGTGCTCACCACGTCCACGTCCACGGCTTCGGCGCCATTGGGCGCACCCCGTTCGTGACCAGGGGGTTTGACCCGTGGCTCGTGGCCAGCCTGAGCGCTCCCATGGCCCATGTCGCCGCCGCGCCAGCACCGCCCCCCTGGGTCCCCGCCTCCACCCCTCCTCTGCCGGCCGAGTGGCTAGCGCCGCCGACGCCCGCAGACGAGGCCGCCGGCCCGAGTCGCGGTCCGCCCGGCTACGCCCCCGTGCCGATGCGCAACGTCATGGATGAGGAGGAGGCGCTCGCCTTCGTCTCCGTGCCAACCGGAGCCTCCGGCGTTGTCCGCCTCGAAGCCGGGATGGAGGGAGCCGCCACTCCGCCTCAGCCGAAGATGGCCATGGGCTCGAGCAGCCGCACAGAGAGGCACTTCGGCCGCCTCTTCGGGCGCACCGTCGCCG
This sequence comes from Elymus sibiricus, assembly GCA_039707655.1. Taxonomy (NCBI): domain Eukaryota; kingdom Viridiplantae; phylum Streptophyta; class Magnoliopsida; order Poales; family Poaceae; genus Elymus; species Elymus sibiricus. Next base: position 95,676,659 of record CM077663.1, on the reverse strand, counting down.
CCATCGACCGCCACCCCGGCCGCCGCGCCGGCTCGTGGGATCCGGCGGGCCTCAGCCTCGCCCCCGTCCTGCCGCAGGGAGTTCGCCTCGATCCCGTCGTCATCGCCTCTTCTTCTGACGAGGAGGGGTCCTCGTGCGTGGGTGATCGCCGGAGATGCAAGGGGATGCGGCGGCCACTCCTCGTGTTGGCCGCGCTGGGTGTTGAGCGTGTCTAAGAAACGGGGTACTTGAGCTCAGTCAGATGACTTGACGAGATGATGAAAAGTAGAGTTGAGACACTCTGTTTATATTGATATCTGTAACCTATTCACATGGTTATTTACAACTTCATGATGCATGATTTACAAGTTGATAGGACATGTCTTTACATTCAAATTGGCTTTCCGCAAAATTACCTACTTAGTGCTATATCATGCATCGTTGTACCTTGTTCCAAACATGGGTTTCTTGCGAGTACATTCAAAGTACTTATTGGCTTGCCACTGGTTATTTAATTGGCCAGACATGGAAGAGCAGGAATATGGTGAAGAGTACCTTGGTGACGAACATGCAGATTAGGACGCTTCCCAGTCAGAATGCCTGTAGGGTCGCAAATGGCATGTGTTCACGCTATCGTTGAAGATTTTCCCTGCAAGTTTATGTTTGTTGTTTGGCCTTCATGGCCCTACCTATGTAAGACTTGACCATAGTGGTCATATTTGTGTAAGACGGTATGCAATGGATGTAAGACTCTTGATTATTCAACTTTTGTGTGTTCAGTGAGCATTGACCTCTGGGATCACTGTACACGTGTATTCGGTGATCACGAGTTATGAGTCGGGGTCCCCACAGAGCTGGTATCAGAGCCATCCTGACTGTAGGAAGCCTTAGTTAGCATGGGCGTTTGTTAGGACAAAACCGTTTTCAAAACTATACCTAGTACCTATACTTAGGAATTTCTGCACTTCTATCTCTTCTAGTCTACCTTCAAAACTTTACTGACACCCTCCCCTTAAACCTTGTAGATGACCATCATACCCGAGGACTTCCTAGCATTCGGCTTTCCCCTGCTCCTTGAGAGCAGCCTGGAGAAGTGCCAGTTTCGCCGACCACCCGTTTTCCTCTACAACGAGCATCGGGTCGATGCCGTCATGAAGGAGTACCACGTTGATGTGGTCGTGAAGGCAAACGACTCCCCGACGAGTTGGTTCTTTGAAGGGCCACATATGGAGACCCTGGTGATCGCTGTCGAGACGGCTGCACGGAAGGCACTTGTCCACCATCGAGACATTATCCCAGAGATGGCTGACGAGCCAGCTACTCGCCACCTACCTTTCAGGAAGGATGATATTGGCGAGAGTTGGACGTTGGTCCCATCCAAGGAGGATGGAACACCACTCAGGTTCCAGACCTACTTCAACCTCTCTACCGACAGTCTGGCTCACAACCTGATTAAGGAGTCCGTGAAGCTCCGCAAGGAACTTCACCACACCCGAGAGCTACTCCGTCAATCCAATATGAAGCCAGACAATATCAAGAAGAATGGAGCCCCCGAGGGACGACCAACTATCACTTACAGAGGAGGAGTGCCCCCAGCTAGAGATGCACCCGCTTCAGGATGGATTTCGCAAGGCCCACATTCCTTCTAGGATTATGGCTATCAAGAAGCGAGAATTCCGAGCGTTGAAGCCAGTAAGTGGCTCTGTTAAGGAGTACATGTAGAAGTTCAACCTCGTGTCGAGGTATTCCCCTGAAGATGTCAACACTAAGGTAGCTAAGATGTAACGCTTCATGGAAGGACTCCAGCAATCCCTACAGTATCAGCTCATTGTCTGCGACTGCCGGACCTTCTTCGAACCGGTGAACAAGGCCCTCATGCTAGAGGACAACCATCGTGCCATGGAAGACACTCGCAAGCGCAAGATGATTAGCAAGGGTAGTTCCAGCAACCAGAAGCCTCGTCCCTCACAGCCAGCCCCAGCCAGCCCTAGCCATGCCAACCTATCAACCTCAGCAAACCAGGACTCCCGCACCTCGTCCGAGCTACCAGCCTCAGCAGTATGCCAATCCCAGGCCAGCTTACAACAACCCCAACAACAATAATGGTGTCAACAATAACAACTCAGTCCAAGTCACTTGATTTGGATGTGGTTAGCCTGGGCACATCTCTAGGCTATGCCCCAACAAGAAGCCAGATGTACTGCGCCCCAATGCGCCAAACCATGGTCAAGGCCATGGAGCGCCACCGAGGAATCAAGCTCCCCGCAACCATCCCAACAACGGCAAGGGTCGTGTGAATCATGTCACCGATGAGGAAGCCCAGGAAGACCCGGACGTCGTACTGGGTACGTTCCTTATCAATTCAACCCCAGCAACCGTTCTGTTCGATTGTGGAGCTTCGCATTCTTTTGTTACCCAAAAGTTTTCTCTAGCAAGTGGTATGAAGCCTACACCCCTGGGTAGTCATATGTTGGTACAAACCCCGGGTTTAGTATTGAGAACCAAGATAGGATGTAAAGGGGCTGGGATTGTCATCAACATAGTAGAATTCCTAGCAGACCTCATCATCTTGAAGTCGCAAGGCTTTGATGTGATCCTAGGCATGGATTGGTGTTAACCAAGCACCAAGGTTTGTTAGACTGTGCCAAGTGGACTGTTACCATGACCAATAGCCAAGGAGTTGAAGTCAAGTATGTTCCCAACCCTACCTCCGCTCAAGCCCCTCAGGCCAACTGTCTGTCGGGAATTGAATTGGGTCAAGTGCCAGTGGTATGTGAATACCCAGATGTCTTTCCTGACGAGCTACCCGTAATGCCTCCTGACTGCGACATTGAGTTCATCATTGATCTCATGCCCGGTGCAGGACCCATCTATAAGAAGCCCTATAGAATGGGACCCGAAGAGTTGGCTGAATTTACATCCTTTAGAAATCGGACAACCTGTGAGGAACAATCATGGTTTTGAGAGTGAATGCACCAAGTTGGTGGCGAATTGATATATTTTTCGTCATTTGACCTTGTTTTTTTCTACAGTTAAGATACACCATAGAATCCTCCATATTAAAATTTGGCACTTTTCGGAGCTCATTTGTTATATTTGAGTCATTAACTGCATTTCTAGTCATTTAATGGATATAATTCAAATTTGAACTATGAGTGCATGAAACACTATAGAAAAATGATTTTATAAATCATATTTCGGGTATTGAGTATATTTGTATGTCTCATACCATAAATGAATATAAATTTATAAGATATATGTGGCAAGAATCAACCGTGAACATGGAGTTTATTAGTACTTAAATTATAAAAATTGTAAATGAAGTATGAAAAATATGAAACTTGGCATAGTGTCATGATATGACCTCAGTATGATGTGGTAAAAAATTGAGAAGGTTTCTCATTTTTTATGTACATCTTTTAGAAATAAGACAACATCCGAGGAACGATCATGGTTTCAAGAAAGAATGCACCAAGTTGGCGGTGAACTAATATTTTCCTTCGTCATTAACCTTGAATTTTTTCTACAGTTAAGAACACCATAGAATCCTCCATATTAAAATTTGGAACTTTTTAGAGCTTATTTTCTATATTTGAGTCATTTAACGGATACATTCAAGTTTGAACTACGAGTACAGAAAATAGTATACAAAAATGGTTTGAAAAATCATATTTAGGGCATTGAGTATATGTGTATGCCTCATACAAGAAATAAATATAAAATTCAAATATGTATGGGGCAAGATCAACCATGAACATGAAGCTTATTGGTATTTTAATTCTGGAAAATGTAAATGACGTGTAATAAATTTGAAACTTCGCATGGTGTCACTATATGACCTTAGTGTAATGTAGTAAAAATTTGAGAAGTTTTTCACATTTTTTTTTATGTGTAAGGGCAAAAATAAAATGGCAAGAAAGCACACATGTGTGTACTGAATTCTTACTAATGAAGAGATTGAAGCCTTGGATCGATGACATGGCATGAATACATCCGTCCACACTCCACACCCGAGAAAAATATCTAGCCTTATCTCATCCTTACCTCTTCACCATGTACTCTACCACATCCACACATATATCTAGCTAGCATAAATCCAACCTCCTGCAGAACCACGAACATGACTACACTTCTTCCATCCCATGGATGGCAGGGCGGACGACGCCTGCTCCATTCTCCGAGTGGGAGCTGGACGCAACGGGGCGGGGAGCGCTCGGCGCCGGGCGGCCTTACATGAAGTGGGTGCCCTGGACGACATGAGACTCATCGTCGAGCGTAGAAGCGAGCACGAGCACGAGAACGAAGCGGTCGTCCAGCTCCGGGATCTTAGTCCGTCGGCACAATTGCTTCTACATGTTCTGCATCTCGGGAGGCAGCGTCATGGAGGCGTAGTTTGTGGCCATGTAAGCTAGCTTCCCGTGCGTATCTTTCCAAGAATCCATCCACCAGGCTGGCTGCTATCTAGCTTGTCGAATACTACTAATCTAATCTTGTTTTGTATGTCCAAGTATGACGTCTCTAGCCATCTAATCTATTCTTGATTCTCCTCAGCCATCAAGATTCCCCAAGACATCAAACTAAGCACAAAATTCTCTCTTGTGAAGTCCTGAACTTTCTCTTCCAATAGTTTTTGAGAAAAAAGAATTATGCATAACTAGTGTAAGAACTAATTTCAAGTAGGATACTTGAGTATGTAATATAAAAATCATAAAAATAGAAAAAAATTCAAAAAAATCCCAATCTATTTTTTCATGGCAGATACTTTAGTACGTGTGGTAAATTATCGTACACACATGCAAGGTGACGGTTTGAAACCGCGTCACTGAAAGGGGTGAAAAACCGTTTGCTTAGCACGTCGTTGCACCAGTGATGGGAAAGCCCATAGAAGATGTCAAGAAGCTACTAGATGATATGCAAGAGAATCTTTCCCAATGGCATGTTGAAAGAACCACCACCAAGAAGGTGAATGTCATAGAAGAAAATAGCTCAGAGTTGACAAGCAAGCTTGAAGAACTTATCTCCTTGATGAAGGGTAAATAAGAGGTAAACGTTAATGCCATCACTAATGAAGAAACTAGTGATGTAAATTTTATTGCTCGTAATCTATACTTCCAGTAATTAGGCACTCCCAAGAAATTACCATGTTAATTACGGAAAATTAGAAAATAGAGGCGGTTGATTTAGTGGGTTCTAATTATAACGGTTTAGATTTATCTTACTCTTTTTTCGCATGGCAGATTTATCTTACTCTCATACGAAAAAGTACACATCATACATGTGGACCTGCCCAATGTAATTATCTCTAAATTATGGTAATCTTTAAATCTCTGAAGTACTATATCTCTCTCTCCCCCAATCTCACGTATATTTCTGGAAAAAACCTCTCACGCATATCTCTCTCTCACACATCTCTATCTCTCCCCCATTCTCACGTATAGATCTTCCGAAAAAAACTCTCACACATATCTCTCTCTCACGTCTCTATCTCTCCCCCAATCTCACGTATTGATCTATCCAAGGCATTCGTCGTTGACATGCATAATTGATGGTGAGGCTGCAGAGTGGATGAACGACAAATGAGATGAGGTAACGGTTGTTGAAGAACTAGGGCAAACTCCTCTTGCCATTCTCGTGAACTCCTCACATCGGTGCACAAACCACATGCACACCCTCCTATTACAAGTATGATGAATAGACTCTTCTATCTTGGATAAAGGAAACCAATTAGATCCACGTGAAGAATGTCTCCTACAGGAAGTTTAGTGGCTCCGTAAATTTTCCAGAAATTATTCGGGAGATGAAGACGAAGAAGGATGTTAACATAAGGATCTTACTAGCGATTCCATGATAACAACAGTTTTGTTTCTTGGATTTTTTAGAACAAGAGCAAGTAGTGAACAGTTTAAGGTGTGACATGTAAGAGATGATAGCTTCATCCATCAGAAACAAGGTGTACTTGCGTTCTCGATTTGATTGGAGCTTACAAGTTGTCTTCATGATTTCACTTTCTGGTCTAATCAAAGCATCTCCCTCATGTCATGCAGGTTGACACGAAAATCCACCCAATCCAGTCCACCAACAGAGGCAAGAAATCATCATTGTGGTTGCATCGTGTACAAAGGGTGAAAGCTATGTGCCCAAGACATGTCATTAGCAGTTTTACATTGGATGTTGCTAAGCAGATGGACATGCATTTGCCTTCAGCGGTGAGGTAGACTTGCCCTTAGCTTCCTCATATTTACCACATCAACACTGAATTAAGACAACACACATATGTGCTACTAATCCATGTGTTTCCAGTATGTACCTAGTTTCTCAATCCTCCAGAATATATGTGCGATGGCACCCAAAAGTTATTAGTACTTGGGATATGTTGTCGTCGCTGAGGTGGATAAAAAACATGGTGAGGATCAATCATTCATGAGTATTGTTTGTTGTATTTAATTCTAAATAGAGAAATTAATATTCCATGTTTCCAAGTTTTCTTATCTTTGTACAAAATAAAAATTGTAAGTAGACTATTTTCTTTGATTGAAACTATTCTCTGAAAATTGCATCTGTAGTTGAACGCACAAGGCTATTTTCACCAGTTATTCAAGATTTTAGTTGGAAATCATCTTATGTACTGCTGAAAACTTTATGATTGGAGCTACCAAGCTCCCTTATTGTTGACTGTTTAACCAAGAACCAAGAATCCGAGAATATACAAAAGGAGAAGTACATAACCCTCATCAGGGCCTGTTACCTCAGTAATAATGCAGAAGAGTGTCATGCAGTCAGCACGTGTGAAAACAACAGTAAAAGTTTCACCTAAATCCATCATAGATGTAGTAAATATATACTATCTACTACAAATCTGCTATTAAGATTATTTGCTATGATTTTAAACAAAGGCTATTCTGAAGTCGTGACGTTCTACAAATTCCAAATGTCTTAACCTATGTTGTTTTTTAAATTCCAATGCGTTGTTTAGTTACCAACCTTTTTTCCTTACTGTTACTTGATGATCAATAAAACGATTCATGATTATTTTCTTTCAAAAAATGTGCATAGTTAGTTTGAATGTTATAAAAATATAAAGAATATCAACTATCTGGGAATATTCTGCTTTGTGACTTCAATAGAATAAGATAGTTTGTGAGCGTAACAATTTTTTATCATTTAGGTAAACAGAATTATTATAGCATGCTGATGACCCACAAGTATAGGGGATCAATCGTAGTCCTTTCGATAAGTAAGAGTGTCGAACCCAACGAGGAGCAGAAGGAAATGACAAGCGGTTTTCAGCAAGGTAGTTTTTGCAAGCGCTGAAATTGTAAGTAGCAAGTAGTTTGATAGCAAGGTAATTTGTAACGGGCAAATAACGGTAATGGTAAATAAAGTGCAGAAAGGTAGCCCAATACTTTTGTGGGAAAGGACAGGCCAGAACAGTAACTTATAATAGGCAAAGTGTTCTTGAGGGTACACGGGAATTTCATCTAGTTACTTTTATCATGTTGGTTTGATTTGTGTTCACTACTTTGATAATTTGATATGTGGGTGGACCGGTGCTTGGGTGCTGTTCTTACTTGACCAAACCTCCCACTTATGATTAACCCCCAAGCATCCGCAACTACGAGAAAAGTATTAAGATAACATCTAACCATAGCATTAAACATGTGGATCCAAATCAGCCCCTTACGAAGTAGCACATAAACTAGGGTTTAAGCTTCTGTCACTCTAGCAACCCATCATCTAATAACTACTCCACAATGCATTCCCTTAGTCCCAAGGATGGTGAAGTGCCATGTAGTTGACGTTCACATGACACCACTAAGGGAATCACAACATACATATCATCAAAATATCGAACACATATCAAATTCACATGATTACTTGTAACATGACTTCTCCCGTGACCTCAAGAACAAAGGTAACTACTCACAAATAATATTCATGCTCAAGATCAGAGGGGTATTGAATAGCATAATGGATCTGAACATATAATCTTCCACCAAATAAACCATATAGTAATCAACTATGCAAGGTAATCAACACTACTAGTCACCCACATGTACCAATCTAAGGTTCCGATACAAAGATTGGAAACAAGAGATGAACTAGGGTTTGAGAGGAGATGGTGTTGTTGAGTATGTTGATGAAGATTGGCCTCCCAAAGATGAGAGGGGTGTTGGTGATGACGATGGCTTCGATTTCCCCCTCCGGGAGGGAAGTTCCCCCGGCGGAATCGCTCCGCCAGAGGGCAAAAGTGCTCCTGCCCAAGTTCCGCCTCGAGACGGCGGCGTCCCGTCCCGTAAGTCCTCTCCTTATTTTTTCTAGGTCAAAAGACCCTATATACCCGAAGATGGGCACCGGAGGTGGGCCGAGGAGGGCACAACCCACCAGGGCACGCCTGGGGGGCCTGGCGCGCCCTAGTGTCTTGTGCCCACCAGGGTGGCCCCCTTCGGTAGTTTCTTGCTCCAGTATTTTTCATATATTCCAAAAATATTCTCCGTAAAGTTTCAGCTTCTTTGGAGATGTGCAGAATAGGTATCTCTGATGTGCTTTTTCAGGTCCAGAATTCCAGCTACCGGTATTCTCCCTCTTTGTGGAAACCTTGCATATTATGAGAGAAAAGGCATTAGAATCACTCCCTAAAGCATTATTATTCAAAAAAAACATCATAAATAATAGTAGGAAATCATGATGCAAAATTGACGTATCAACTCCCCCAAGCTTAGACCTCGCTTGTCCTCAAGCGAAAAGCCGATATTGAAAAGCATGTCCACATGGTTTGAGAGAGAGGTGTCGATAGAAACAAAATACGGACATAGTAGCATCATGCTTATTATCATAACAACAACAAACTCTATCATAAAACTTATTCATATACTTTTATCATATAACCTCTCATGAACAAGTAACAATTCATCACAACAAAGAAGTATAAAGCATAAACCTTATTGAAAACTAACAAACTGTGTTCTCAGTCAACTTTGCAACTACAATTCATCATATTTTCAGGAAGGGTCTCATGTCGAAGCCTTTTGGCAAGTCCACATACTCAACCATAATTTAGTATTCTATGATTGTTAACACTCACAGCATACCTATGAGCAAAAAGTTTCAACTGGACACATATAAAGATAGGGGCTTATAGTTTCGCCTCCCAACGTACTCACCTCAAGGGTGATGTCAACAATAATAACTCATGACCACTCACATCCAGCTGGATATATGTGCCTAGATCTTTCCTCACCACATGATGCTTGCAAAAGTAAAAGTAAAACGGAATAGGGAAGAATACTTGACTCTTGCATAAAGGTAAATACATAAAAGTAAAGGATAGGCCCTTCGCAGAGGGAAGCAGAGGTTGTCATGCGCTTTTTGGTTTGTATGCCCAATCCCTTAATGTAAAAGAACGTCACGCTATATTGCCCCCTATGATAGCAACCTTTATTATGCAGTCCATCGCTTTTATTACTTTGCCATCATAAGTTCGTATAGCGCTCAATTTTCTCTTACACTAATTGATCAAAACACATTTAGAAGCAATTTTTATTGCCTTATTGCACCGATGACAACTTACTTGAAGGATCTTATTCAATCCATAGGTAGGTATGGTGGACTCTCAAGACATGAGTTTGGTTTTGGGATTTTGGATGCACAAGTAGTATCTCTACTTAGTGCGGATTTTTTGTCTAGCAAAGATATTGAGCAAGCACCACATGTTGAAGGATCTATGACAATATAACTTCTATGTGGATATGAACAAACATAAATCAGTACGTTGTCTTCCTTGTCCAACGTCAACCATTTTGATATATAATATTTAATGGGGGCTCACAATCATAAAAGATGTCCAAGATAGTGTATTTGCATGTGGATCTTCTCTTCCCTAATTAATTCTTTCACGAGTTGCATCATTGACCAATGCTATGTTTGTCAATCTCTAATAAATTTTACTACTCATACTTTTCCTTATGTGATGTCATTACTTACCATAAGATTAGCATATGATCCTATTCATTTATTTTCTTTTATTATGATTGCAACAAGAAAGTAAAGAAGCAAAAGCTCAAATAAAACTTTATTATATAACTCTCACTCGATTACATAGATAGATAGATCACGAAACTAACACTCGAAAATAGATCATACTAAACTTTTATTCAACTAAATCACGAAAAAGCTAAGGATCAAAATAAAAGGTAAAGGTAAAAGGTGATGGTGATACGATACCGGGGCACCTCCCCCAAGCTTGGCTCAAGCCAAGGGGAGTGCCCATACCCGTGTGCTCAAGTCTCCTTTGGTGGTGGTGATGAAGAAGGTGGTGGTGATGGTGTGGCCTTATTCTTCAACTTATATTTGAGCATAAAATTTTCCTCCCTTAAATCATCATTCTCCAACTCGAGCTTTAATATCTTTTTGCATAACGCCGCCTTGCTCTCCTGCAGAAAACGAGATGGAATAAATTGAACCTCAGGTTTGTATCCTCTAGGGAGGCTTGACTTCTTGAATTCCACATGCATGTCTCCGGGTTGAGGTAACGGGTCATCCTCTTCCTCAGAGCTATCATCCTTTGCTTCTTCATGGCAGCGTCTTCCTCCTTGTCCGAGGTCCATCCACAATTCTCCACTTCTCCATAGATCTTGGGGTTTGCAATATAGTAAGCAACATAGCTCTCTCCCTCCGAATCTTGAGACGACATATTTTCAGATCTGACAGGAAAACAACACGAAACAAGAACAGAGGATTTTTCTGCGATGCGGTCGTCAAAACAGTCGGGGGGTATATATAGAGAATTTTTATTCTTGAAAAGCAAGCATATGGAAGGAAAACGGAGTCGGGAAGGTGTCCGAGGTGGGCACAACCCACCAGGGCGCGCCTGGTGTATCGTGCTCACCTCGGTTGCCTTCCGGTTTATTTCTTATTTTCCAAAATTTCTAAATATTCCAAAACTGACAAAAATATATTTTTGCGGATTTTTCGGAGTCCGTTTACTTACCGTATCACGTACCTCCTATTTTTCAGAATTCTGGAGTGTTCCGGAAGGTTTCTTTTATGCGCTCTTCCGGTGTCATGGTTTGGATAACATTGCTTTCAACGTTAATAGGCGTACCTGAGATATAGTGCTTAATTCTTTGTCCATTGACCACCTTTGGGTTAGTACCTTCGGCATTATTAATCTTGATAGCTCCAGAACGATAAACCTCTTCGATAATATAAGGTCCTTCCCATTTGGAGAGAAGCTTACCTGCAAAAAATCTTAAACGAGAGTTGAGCAAAAGAACATAGTCTCCTATTTTGAATTCCTGCTTTTGGATTCTTTTATCATGCCATCTTTTTTCTTTTTCTTTGAATAGTTTGGCATTTTCATAGGCTTGGGTTCTCCATTCATCTAGTGAGCTAATATCAAATAACCTCTTCTCACTAGCAAGTTTGAAATCATAATTGAGTTATTTAATTGCCCAAAATGCTTTGTGTTCTAACTCTAGAGGCAAATGAAAAGCTTTTCCATATACCTTTTTGTACGGAGACATGCCCATAGGATTTTTATAAGCTGTTTAATAGGCCCAAAGTGCATCATCTAGTTTCTTAGACCAATTCTTTCGAGACCTATTGACAGTTTTTTGTAATATCAATTTTATTTCTCTATTGTTAAGTTCAACTTGACCACTAGATTGAGGATGATAGGGTGATGCAATTCTATAGTTAACATCATATTTAGCAAGCAACTTACGGAAAGCACCATGAATAAAGTGTGAACCACCATTAGTTATTAAATATCTAGGGACTCCAAACCTCGAGAAGATAACTTCTTTAAGCATTTTCGTGGAGGTGTTGTGATCAGCACTACTAGTTGGAATAGCTTCTACCCACTTAGTGACATAATCAACAACGACCAAAATATGAGTGTACCCGTTAGAGGAAGGAAAAGGTCCCATATAATCAAAGCCCCAAACATCAAATGATTCAACAACAAGTGAATAATTCATAGGCATTTCCCGACGCTTACCAATATTACCTATTCTTTGACATTCATCACAAGACAAGACAAACTTACGGGCATCCTTGAAGAGAGTAGGCCAATAAAAACCAGATTGCAATACCTTGTGAGCAGTTCTATCTCCCGCATGATGTCCTCCATAAGCCTCGGAATGATATTTCCGTAGGATTTGTTCCTGTTCATGCTCAGGTACACAACGTCTAATAATACCATCTACTCCTTCTTTATAGAGATGTGGGTCATCCCAAAAGTAATGTCTTAAATCATAGAAGACTTTTTTGTTTTATTGGTATGTGAAACTAGGTGGTATATATTTAGCGAAAATATAGTTAGCATAATCAGCATACCATGGAGTGTTTTGAGAAACATTTATTGCAGCTAACTGTTCATCAGGAAAACTATCATCAATAGGTAGTGGGTCATCAAGAATATTTTCTAACCTAGACAAGTTATCGGCTACGGGGTTCTCAGCTCCCTTCCTATCAACGATATGTAAGTCAAATTCTTGAAGCAAGAGAACCCACCTAATGAGTCTAGGTTTAGCATCTTTCTTTTCCAGAAGATATTTTATAGCAGCATGATCGATGTGAACAATGACTTTGGAATCAACAATGTAGGACCTAAATTTATCACAAGCAAACACAACTGCTAAAAATTCTTTTTCAGTAGTAGCATAATTTCGTTGGGCACTGTCTAGAGTTTTGCTAGCATAATGGATAACATTCAATTTCTTATCAACTCTTTGTCCTAGAACAGCACCAACAGCATAATCACTAGCATCACACATAATTTCAAAAGGCAAGTTCCAATCAGGTGGTTGAACGATAGGTGTAGAGGTTAAGGCTTTCTTGAGTGTTTCAAAGGCTTCCACACAATCATCATCAAAAACAAAAGGGATATCCTTTTGCAAAAGATTAGTAAGAGGCCTAGAAATTTTAGAGAAGTCTTTAATGAACCTCCTATAGAAACCAGCATGACCAAGGAAACTTCGAATACCTTTAATATCTTTAGGACATGGCATTTTCTCAATTGCATCAACTTTAGCTTTATCCACCTCAATATCTCATTCGGATATTTTATGCCCCAAGACAATACCTTCATTAACCATAAAGTGGCAGTTCCCCCAATTCAAGACGAGATTAGTTTGTTCACATCTCTGCAAAAGTCGATCAAGGTTGCTTAAGCAATCATCAAAAGAAGTCCCGTAAACGGAAAAATCATCCATGAAAACCTCCACAATCTTTTCACAAAAATCAGAGAATATAGCAGTCATACATCTTTGAAAGGTAGCAGGTGCATTGCATAAACCAAAAGGCATACATCTATAAGCATAGGTTCCAAAAGGACAAGTAAAGGTGGTTTTCTCTTGATCAGATTGTGATACAGGTATTTGAGAGAAACCAGAATATCCGCCCAGAAAACAAAAGTGTGTGTGCTTAGATAATCTTTCTAGCATTTGATCAATGAAAGGCAGAGGGTAATGATCTTTTCTAGTAGCTTTATTTAATTTTCTGAAATCAATTACCATTCTATAGCCAGTAACAATTCTTTGTGGAATGAGTTCATTCTTATCATTAGGAACAACGGTAATACCTCCGTTATTAGGGACACAATGAACTGGACTTACCCATCTACTATCAGCTATGGGATAGATTATACCTGCTTCTAGAAGCTTTAATATTTCAGTTCTTACCACTTCTTTCATCTTAGGATTCAATCGCCGTTAATGATCAACAACGGGTTTGGCATCGGGTTCCATATTAATCTTGTGCTGACATAGAGTGGGACTAATGCCCTTAAGGTCATCAAGAGTATATCCAATAGCAGCCCGGTGATTCCTCAAAACTTTTAATAATCTTTCTTCTTCATGTTCTGAAAGGTTAGCACTAATAATAACAGGATATATCTTTTTCTCATCAAGATAAGCATACTTCAAAGTATCAGGCAATTGTTCTAATTCAAACACAGGATCACCTTTAGGTGGAGGAGGACCTCCAAGGGTTTCAATAGGCAAATTGTGTTTTAAGAGAGGCGGTTGTTCGAAGAAGATTTTATCTATTTCATTTCTTTCACGCAAGTGCATATCATTTTCGTGGTCTAGCAAATATTGTTCTAGTGGATCGGTAGGAGGCACGACAATAGAAGCAAGACCAATTATTTCATCCTTACTAGATAATTATCTATCACGAGGTTGTCTACTAAACTTGGAAAAATTAAATTCGTGAGACACATCATCGAAACTAACACCGACAGTTTGTTTTTCACAATCTATCTTAGCATTGACGGTGTTCAAGAAAGGTCTACCAAAGATAGTGGGACAAAAGTCATCTTGTGGGGAACCAAGAACTAGAAAATCAGTCAGATATTTTACTTTCCCACACAAGACTTCAACATCTCTAACAATCCCAAGTGGTGCGATGGTGTCTCTATTAGCAAGTTTAATAGTAACATCAATGTCTTCTATTTCAGCGGGTGCTATGTCATTCATAATTTCTTGGTATAAAGTAAAAGGAATAGCACTAACACTAGGACCCAAGTCACATAAACCATGATAGCAATGATTTCCTATTTTGACTGAGATACCAGGCATGCCCACTACAGGTCTATGTTTATCTTTTTCATCGGGTTTGGCAATTCTAGCAGCTTCATCACAGAAGTAAATAACATGCCCATCAATATTTTCTACCAAGAGATCTTTAACCATAGCAATGCTAGGTTCTACTTTAATTTTCTCAGGGGGCTTAGGTGCTCTAATATTACTCTTGCGAACCACAGGTGATACCTTAGCATGTTCCTTTATCCTAACAGGGAAAGGTGGTTTTTCAATATAAGCGATAGGCACAACTGGATCACCATTGTATATGATGGTTTCATCTTTAGCTATGACCGATTCTTTAATTTATTATTTAATAGGGGGATGATATTTAAACCACTTCTCTTTAGGGAGATCAACATGAGTAGCAAATGCTTCAGAGAAAGAGGCTACTATCTCAGAGTCTAGGCCATATTTAGTGCTAAACGTGTGAAAAGCATCGGTATTCATAAAAGATTTAACACAATCAAACTTAAGCTTTATACCTGACTCATTACCTTCGTCGAGTTACCAATCTTCAGAGTTGCGTTTAATTCTTTCTAAGAGATCCCACTTGAATTCGATAGTCTTCTTCATAAAAGAACCAGTACAAGAAGTATCGAGCATGGATTGATCATTATGAGAAAGCCGAGCATAAAAATTCTGAATAATAAATTCTCTCGAGATATCATGATTGGGGCATGAATATAACATTGACTTAAGCCTCCCCCAAGCTAGAGCGATGCTTTCTCCTTCACGAGGCCAAAAATTATATATATAATTCCGATCACGATGGACTACATGCATGGGATAAAACTTTTGACGGAATTCCAATTGCAATCAATTCCAGTTCCATGATCCAGTATCATCACATAGCCTATACCATGTCAATTCTTTTCCCTTCAAAGATAAAGGGAAAACCTTCTTCTTAATTTCATCTCCGGGTAAACCTGCAAGCTTAAATAATCCACAAATTTCGTTCACATACAAGAGGTGCATATCAGGATGTTCAGTTCCATCTCCTGCATAAGGTTTAGCAAGCAGTTGTTCTACCATACCATATTTCATAACCAATATTTTCAGTAGGTGCAGCAGGTTGAGGGGCAACTAATTGTGGTTCCGGTCAAGGTGAAGATACCCCGAACAAACCCCTCAAAGGATTGTTTTCCATAGTAACAAGTAACAATAAATTTCAGCACGCAGTATAAGTTTTTCCTTACCGATTTCCACTTACCAAGAGCGCTTCACTCCCCGGCAACGGTGCTAGAAAAGAGTCTTGATGACCCACAAGTATAGGGGATCAATCGTAGTCCTTTCGATAAGTAAGAGTGTCGAACCCAACGAGGAGCAGAAGGAAATGACAAGCGGTTTTCAGCAAGGTAGTTTTTGCAAGCGCTGAAATTGTAAGTAGCAAGTAGTTTGATAGCAAGGTAATTTGTAACGGGCAAATAACGGTAATGGTAAATAAAGTGCAGAAAGGTAGCCCAATACTTTTGTGGGAAAGGAAAGGCCAGAACAGTAACTTATAATAGGCAAAGTGTTCTTGAGGGTACACGGGAATTTCATCTAGTCACTTTTATCATGTTGGTTTGATTTGTGTTCACTACTTTGATAATTTGATATGTGGGTGGACCGGTGCTTGGGTGCTGTTCTTACTTGAACAAACCTCCCACTTATGATTAACCCCCTCGCAAGCATCCGCAACTACGAGAACAGTACTAAGATAACATCTAACCATAGCATTAAACATGTGGATCCAAATCAGCCCCTTACGAAGTAGCGCATAAACTAGGGTTTAAGCTTCTGTCACTCTAGCAACCCATCATCTAATAACTACTCCACAATACATTCCCTTAGGCCCAAGGATGGTGAAGTGTCATGTAGTCGACGTTCACATGACACTACCAAGGGAATCACAACATACATATCATCAAAATATCGAACACATATCAAATTCACATGATTACTTGCAACATGACTTCTCCCGTGACCTCAAGAACAAAGGTAACTACTCACAAATAATATTCATGCTCAAGATCAGAGGGGTATTGAATAGCATAATGGATCTGAACATATAATTTTCCACCAAATAAACCATATAGTAATCAACTACGCAAGGTAATCAACACTACTAGTCACCCACATGTACCAATCTGAGGTTCCGGTACAAAGATTGAACAGAAGAGATGAACTAGGGTTTGAGAGGAGATGGTGCTGTTGAAGGTGTTGATGAAGATTGGCCTCCCAAAGATGAGAGGGGTGTTGGTGATGACGATGGCTTCGATTTCCCCCTCCTGGAGGGAAGTTCCCCCGGCTGAATCGCTCCGCCGGAGGGCAAAAGTGCTCCTGCCCAAGTTCCGCCTAGAGACGGCGGTGTTCCGTATCGTAAGTCCTCTCCTTATTTTTCTAGGTCAAAAGACCCTATATACTAGAAGATGGGCACCGGAGGTGGGGCGAGGAGGGCACAACCCACCAGGGTGCGCCTGGGGGGCCTGGCGCGCCCTGGTGTCTTGTGCCCACCAGGTTGGCCCCCTCCGGTAGTTTCTTGCTCCAGTATTTTTCATATATTCCAAAAATACTCTCCGTAAAGTTTCAACTTCTTTGGAGATGTGCATAATAGGTATCTCTGATGTGCTTTTTCAGGTCCATAATTCCAGCTGCCGGTATTCTCCCTCTTTGTGTAAACCTTGCATATTATGAGAGAAAAGGCATTAGAATCACTCCCTAAAGCATTATTATTCAACAAAACATAATAAATAACAGTAGGAAATCATGATGCAAGATGGACGTATCACATGCCATAGTTAATATAGTTTAATATTTTGTAGGGGACTATCATTGGTATACGCGTAACTTCTTGACATAGTTGAAGCCTATACAGATATGAATATAGCTAAGCAAGTAAGCTGCATTAGTCGACTTTGCATATTTTTAGAATGAGATAAACAATAATTTTAATATTTTCCCTCGATATATAAAGGATAGTGTAATCATACCAATAAATGATATCAAGTTATCTCAATACAAATTATTTTCATGTGTTGGTTTATAATTTAATGTGATTAACTCTGCCCGACTAGCACATTTCTGGAAACACACTCTCCTACCAATCCACATTGCTCAATTCCTTTAGTATGATTAGATGGCACCATTCATTTATTAACTCATAATTATATGTTATGAATATAGACCTAACCAACTAGGCCATGCGAATGCACGGGTTGACAACTAGTAGCTATAATCCCAATTGGAAAAATAATGGATATGCTCCTGAACTTCCTTATCCTAGTAATGGAGGAGCATCCAACAATTTTAATGTAGCTAATGGTAGCAATAGAACTACTCTTGAAGAAACTCGTAAAATGTTATTGCTAGCCAGACTGAGCAGAATGAAAACTTTGAGAATATCTTGAAGAATCATGATAACTAACTTGGTCAGTTGACTGATAAGGTTGTTCTACTAACAAATGATGTGCGGATACTTGAAGCAAGATCCAAGAATATGGAAGCACAAGTTGCTAAGATAGTAGAGAGCTAAACCTTGATTTTCGCCAAGTTTGCAAGTAAACCGGAGTCTAGCCCGGTTGAAGAAGTTAAAATGGTAAGAAGCAACAAGGAGAAGGCTGAGGTGCTTGACACAAGTCATGTACTAGAGTAAAATTATACTGTTGCAGATTTTGTCAAGATGATATCCATGAAGTATCCACTAACGGAGGTAACTAATGACGATGCATATAATGTCTTTGTTGAACAAGTTGCAACCAAGGTATGTGACATTGATGATGAAAGAAAAAAGTTATTCAGTAAGTTACCGGTTAAGCAAGAGGATTCTTTCGAACCTACTATAGAGATTGAGATTGTATTTAATAAATTCAGTGCTATATGTGATCTAGGGGCAAGTGTTTCCACTATCCCCAAATCTATTTATGATAATGTCAAACTTGGTCCTTATGCTAATACTGAGATTATATTAAATATGTCTAACTCTACCTTTACTCGGGCAGTAGGCATTAAGTATGGTGTTTTATACGTCTCCGACATATCTATAATTTTTGATTGTTTCATGCTATTATATTATCAATCTTGAATAGTTTATACACAATTATATGGTATTTTATATTATTTTTGGGACTAACCTATTAACTCAGTGCCTAGTGCTAGTGGTGTCTACTACACAACTTTATTCTTGTAGACTCTTGTTGGGCCTCCAAGCGCAGAGTTTTATAGGATAGTAGGAATTTTCCCTCAAGTGGATGACCTAAGGTTTATCAATCCGTGGGAGGTGTAGGATGAAGATGGTCTCTTTCAAACAACCCTGCAATCAAATACAAGAAATCTCTTGAGTCCCCAAGACACCCAATACAATGGCAAATTGTATAGGTGCACTAGTTCGGCAAATAGATGGTGATACAAGTGTAGTGGATAGTAGAAATGGGTTTTTGTAATTTGAATAAATAAAAACAGCAAGGTAAGAAGTGACAAAGTGTGTAAAAATGGTTTTGCAATGCTTGAAAACAAGGCCTATGGTTCGTACTTTTACCAGTGCAATTTCTCAACGGTGCTAACATAATTGAATCATATAATCATCCCTCAACGTGCAACAAAGAAACGCTACAAAGTTCCAATATAGCGGAGAACATAAGATGAAATTGTTGTAGGTAGTAAAACCAACTCAAAGTTATCCTTTTCGATCAATCTATAGAGCCATCTCTATAAGAGTCACAAACATCCCTAGAGTTCGTACTAGAATAACACCTATGATACACGCATCAATCAACTCTAATGTCACCAAGATACTCCAATGTCACCGCAAGTATCATAATTATTCAACATGCATCAAACAATTTCAGATTCATCATATTCAATCCAACACAAATAACTTCAAAGAGTACCCCGGGATTTCTATCGAAGAAAGTAGGACGAAAACGTGCATCAAGCTATGTGCCTAGATCACCCCAATGTCACCACGGCGATCCGCAAGTTGATAACCAACACATATATCAAGTGAATTAATAGAACACCCCATTGTCACCAGGGTATCCACATGCAAGACATATATCAAGTGTTCTCAAATCCAATATATTCAATCCAACATAACGAGATCTCAAAGGGAAAGACTCAATTCATCAC
Organism: Elymus sibiricus; assembly: GCA_039707655.1. Lineage (NCBI taxonomy): Eukaryota > Viridiplantae > Streptophyta > Magnoliopsida > Poales > Poaceae > Elymus > Elymus sibiricus. Next base: position 95,656,989 of record CM077663.1, on the reverse strand, counting down.
ATCAAGCTAGCAAGGGAAGAACACCATATGATTTAACTATATTAACAAAGCTCGTGATACATCAAGATCTTTCCATCTCAAGAACATGAGAGAGAAAGATTACACACAAAGCTAATGGTACATACCCTCAGCCCCGAGGGTGAACTATTCCCTCCTCGACATGGAGACCGCCGGGATGATGAAGATGGCCTCCGTTGATGATTTACCCCTCCGACAGGACACCAAAAAAGGGCTCCGGATGAAATTGCTTCGGAATAGAGGCTTGCGGGAGCGGAGTGGAATTTCTAGGTTTATTTCTAGGGTTTTTGGGATTTATAGGATTTTTCAGCGTTGGAATCACGCGAAACAGATTTACGAGGGGCCCACAAGGTATCCCGGTGTGGCCACCCCCCTGGGCGCACCAGGTTGCCTTTTCACCTCCTTGTGGGTCTTATGATCCACCCACAAAGCTTCGGGGGTCTCTTTTGTTCCATAAAAAATCACCAAAAAGTTTCGGGCGATTCCGCGAACTTTTATTTTCTACACAAAAACAACACCACGGTAATTCTACTGAAAACAACGTCAGTCCGGGTTTGTTCCATTTAAATCATATGAAAGTGCATTGAAACCATAGAAAATTGTTGTAAACATGGCATGAATACTTCATAAATTATCAGTACGTTGAAGATGCATCAAGCAGTTTTTTCCCTGTTTTTGGACTTTTCAGAAAATCAATACCAAACGGAGTAAAAATCGGATAAAAATTTACAGAGTTATTTTTGGACCAGAAGAGACCGAGGAAGCTTCGGGAGGAGGCCAGAAGACCGATGAGGTGGCAACAAGCCACCAAGGCGCGCCCAGGGGGGTGGGCACGCCCTGTTGGCTTGTGGCCAGCAGGTGGCCCCCCTCTGGTATATTTTTGGCCCAATAATTCTTAAATATTCCATAAAAATTCTCCGTGAAGTTCCAGGTCATTTGGAGTCTGGTCTTTTTTCTACCTTTTTCTTGGTTTCCCCGTCCAGAATTCCAATTTCCAAATATTTCCCTCTTTGTGATGTACCTTGCATATTCAGAGAGAAGGGGCATAAGAATTGTATGATAATAGGAAATAATGGACAAGAATAACACAAATATCAATAAGAAATCATGATGCAAAATGGACGTATCAACTCCCCCAAGCTTAGACCTCGCTTGTCCTCAAGCGAAAGCCGAGCTCGAGAATAATGACCACATGATTTGAGAGAGAGAAGTCAATAAAAACGAAATACGGACATGAGAGCATCATGAATATTAACATAGCAGCAAGTTTTCCATCATATAGCTTCTCATAAACAAGTAGCAATCTATTCACCAATGACGTAGTATGAAGCATAAACTTTATTGGAAACCGACAAACAGTGCCATTAGTCATTGAGATAACCATAATCCATCATATTCAAGAGAAGAGTCTATGTAAGAGCTTTTATTTCTAGCAAGTTCACATACTCAACTATCATGTAGCCTTCTATGATAGTTGACACACATTGCATATTTTTAGAGCTAATGTTTCCGCCGGACACATAGGAAGATGGGGGCTTTATTATCTTTGCCACCCAACTTATTTACCTCAAGGATAATGTCAACAATAATGAATCACGATCACCCAAATTCAACTGGATATATTTGTCTGGATCTTTCCTCAACACACAATGCTTGCCAATTAAAGAGTTAATAGGTAGGAACAAGGGTAAATATTATTGACTCTTGCATGAAAATAAAGTCTTGTAAGAATATGAAAGATAGGCCCTTCGCAGAGGGAAGCAGAGGTTGTCATGCACTTTTATTTATTACGAATGTGCAAACTCTTAATGCAAAGGAACATCATTTTGTATTGCCCCTTGTGATAGCAAACTTTATTATGCAGTCTGTCACTTTTATTTCTTCGCTATCACAAGGTCATACAAAGCTTATTTTCCCTTACAATAAAATATCATACATATTTAGAGGTAATTTTTATTGCTTTGTGCACCGATGACAACTTACTTGAAGGATCTTATTCAATCCATAGGTAGGTATGGTGTACTCTCTTGGAAAGAAAGTGGGTTTAAGGGGTTATAGATGCACAAGTAGTATCTCTACTTAGTGCGGAAAATTTTGGCTAGCAAAAGATCTAAAGCAAGCATCACATGTTAAGGGATCCATGACAATATAACTTCTATGCAAATGGAAACAATCATGGTCATTATGTTGTCTTCCATGTCCAACATCAACATTTGATCATTATATAATATTTGATGGGGTCTCACAATCATAAAAGGTGTCCAAGATAGTGTATTTATATGTGAAACTCCTCTTCTGTATCATAATCTTTCATAGATTATATCAATTACTAATGCTATGTTTGTTAGTTCTCAACATCTTTTATCACTTATACATTTTTCTATGTGAAGTCATTACTCCCCATGAGATAAGCATATGATCTTTTCTATTTCTTTTATTGCCATGCTATGACGATGGGTGCATGAAAGTAAAGCACACAACTAATCTTTATTATATAACTCTCACACCCAATTACAAGGATAGATAGAACTGAAAGCAAAAATTCTAAGCAAAGCAAATCTGAAATTTTATTTCTCTAAATCACGAAAAACTGAGGATCGAACTAAGATAGATAGTAGTGATAAAAGTGATGGTGATACGATACCGGGGCACCTCCCCCAAGCTTGGAACAAGCTAAGGGTGGTGCCCATACCCATGTACTCAAGCGTTCCTCTTGGGTGATGGTGGTGATGATGTAGTAGGCTTGTCTTTCATCTTCCAAGGCATACCATCGTGGTTTTTTCACGGCAGATGTCCTCATAGGAGAACTTAGGTGTGAGGCCATCGCCGTTGTGTGCCGACTCGAAGGGGTTGATTGGGAACGAGAGACGAGTTTACCCAAGTTCATCCCCTCCGATGGAGGTTAAAGCCTACGTCCTGCTTTGTGTCTATGTTGATGATGATCTGGATTACAAGGGTGCGGAATCGCTAACCTAGCTTTCGAGGGTTTTCAACTTTTTGTCTATTGGCCTCAGGGGCTCACCTTTATATACAGGTCGAGACCCTGGGCTTACAAGAGTCCGAATCGTGCTACGATTCGTGACCTACTATGTCTCTAACTCGCCTTGCCTTTCAAGCAAGGAAACTCCTGGCGTCTTCTGCCTCTTGGGCCTTGAGTAGCCATCTTCATGTGCTGGTCCGCCATCCGGCTTACTTGGTAAGCCGCCTTCCTTGCCTTGTCTTCAATAGCACGACCCGCCTTGAGTATGATTCACAAGCCGCCACTCGCTGACCCGACCCAATAGGGCGGGTTATACCGCGGGGTTATATCCCTGACATTAGGCCCCAGATTGATTTGAATTTATTCTTGTCAATCTTCCTCACCTTCACTTGGCGGCTTATCTTCTACTTGTATCTATGTCTTCTTTGAATCTCAAAATGCCAGCTTATGATACATCCAGACTTGTAATTTTCCTCGTGCCATCCATCTGTGACGTCACCCGCCGGAAATCCAGGAAACCACTGATGACATCACAACGGATCTTTGCATGTATCCGTTTATCCCAAAAATCGAGGCGTCACTATTTCCAAAACTTATTGTGCCTCCTTGTTTACCGCGCCTGGCAGCTGCCCCTTCGGGTTTCTATCTTATAAAATATTCACGGGGCCCCTCATTCACTTTTTACCTTTCTCCCTCACTTCTTCTTCCTCGAGCCCGAAGCTTCATCGCGCCGTTGCTGTTGCTCGTCCATCACGGGCGACCATTTCCGTGATCGCGGCGACTCCTTGTCTTCATCAAAGTCCAGCTGACTATCTATGCCACCCACGGCCATCATAAGGTAAACCATTCTTCTTCCCCAGATCTGTAGCAGTTCGTCGTTGTCCCTCGAGTACTCCGGAGTTCATCGTTCGTTCATCTCCATTGCTATTTCCTGCACAGCTTCCATGAATCTTATCGTAGAAATAGAGCGGTTCGAGCTGCGGATCCATTTCATGCATAGCGTAGTCAATTCCCCCTTAAGAATCTGTAAACTAGACCGCCGTTGTTTCCATGCTTCGTCATTAGGTTTAGCAAATATTTTCCTTTTTTAAACCGTTTGTAGATCCATAATTGCAGCTATTTTTGTACGAACCTGTTTGTCCCACACTTGGCAAGAACTAGAAATCTCTGATTTGACGTAAGACGCCCTTATGTTTGCCGGCTCATCCTTGTGACTATAACCCGCCAGTTGTAGATACTTTTTCTTTTAAGCGCTGGCTCACCATAAGGCGACTCTCCTATTGTAGATACTTATGCCATCTTATCCTCGGTCATAACATTTATGTTTCTGGAGCTTCTTTACTTACACCTAAGCGTCTCATCATGTCGAAAACTACCACATGTAATTGGGTGCCTTCACAAGTTTCTGAACTTGTGCTTAAAGACTACGAAGACCAGGGTTTCTTGTCGTCTAAGGAAGCAATTGGATGACGGGCTCCCCTTGGAGAAGAACGCCTAGCACCCGGCGAAGGAGAAGTAGTGGTGTTCATAGATCATCTTCTTCGGGGTTTTTCTCCCCCTGGGTCAAAATTCTTTTGGGATGCTCTAAATTCTTTCCACCTTCATCCTCAAGATCTGGCGCCCAACTCTATAACCAATCTTTGCCAGTTTCAAGTACTTTGTGAAGTATATCTACAAATGGAACCCACTGTTCCACTTTTCATGGAATTCTTCCACCTCAACCATCAGATTGAGTGTGCGGATGGCCTCAGCCTGGAACTCGGCGGAATCTCCATTCAAAGGCGCAACGATGGTGCTTTCCCTGCCGCTCTTCTGTTAAGCCACCCCAAAGGATGGCCAAGACTTGGTTCTACTGCCAGAACTCAGCCCGTGCCAATGAAAATCCCCTGCCGGGTTATAGAGCAGACCGTCTTCCCATGTCTTTTGAGCTTCCTGTCCGGGCTTCACAAGAAGAACGTGACCAACTTTCTTTGTATACCCAAAACTGAAGGCTTTGCAAGCCCATGGGTTGACTGGAATTGACCTAACCCGGTGCCGGGTGTCTTGGAGGATCTTGCCATTGAGTCACCGCGGCGACTTGATGTGCAACTATACTGGCGATTTAAACGATGTGCAAAGGTATAGCAACCACGACCTGACTGATGATGAAATTAACCGAATTGTGAAGAAGTTGCTGGGAGAAACTCTAGCAGATTGCAGTCAAGTTGGGCTGAATCCCTTCTGCACTCTCAACCCGGCCCCATCAGTTAGAACCCTTGATAATTATTCGTCCAGCTCATAACACTCAAGCTCCAAAGCTTACTTGTTGTTTTTATTGTCAACCTTATAGGCAAATGCTCCATTCTGGAAAAAGAAGAAAGGGAAGGTTGCAACACATAAGCCAAAACCTGCCAAGCAGAATAAGGCGGCTGTAGAAGAGCCGTCAGCCAGGGGCGGGTCACTCACAGCTGCTGCACCGTCGGAGGTAAAACTTTAACTCCTTCCACTGTCTTTTTATTGAACTTGCTAACACCTCTTTACTCTCAGGGTGACGCTACAACCAGTCGTGCCGAAGGTGTTGAGGTAATTTCCGTCTCCTCCGGCTCAGAATCCTTGTCTCCAATGAAAACAAGGCGGGTCATTAGGAAAGTAAGTTTCTCCCACCCAGATGCTTATTTGGATCCCCATTTTATTTTGAAGAAGATTCATCATAAGTCAAGGCGCCAAACTCGAAGCGGCATTGGAGACCTTGCGGCCGGCTTACCTGACAAACCAGCCGCCCGCAAACGACAGAATGAGGTGCCTCGTAGTCCAACTCCATCTCATCCTCGAGCTGGTCTTTTTAAACAACCTCTCAACCCTTCTGATTCAAATTACGAGGAGTCACCACCTTCCTCTGGCGACTTAACTGCCTCAAAGATGCTACCCCTTGTTATTAATCATGGGTAAGCTTTTCTTCCTTATATCATATACTTGCTTATTAAACTTTAACCTTGCACATGCTTTATTCTACCATTTTATTTTGCAGGGCCAAGGCCAGGACCAATAAGAGGAAAATTGGCGAGTCATCCACTAATCTTGAAGCCCCTGAGCTGGAAAATCCAGATATGGCGGCTTCTGAAGCTCATACTGGGCATATTGAAGAGCATCAAGAGGCCCAAGTTGATTTGCCTCCACACCCTAAGCCGGAAAGTACTTAAGCTATGGACGTTGAAGCTGACCTGGCGGCAAACCTTAACCCGCCTAGTCCTCAGAAAGCCGCTGAAGATGCTCCTTGTGATAAAAGAGCGGAGATCAGCATTACTGGGACGGGTTATACCGCTGCTGAGCCCTCCAAGGTGCTAGCCAAACTTGTTACTATGGAGGAAACAACACTGCCTGAGAAGGGGAAAGCCAAGATGGAACTTCCAAATTATGAAGACTTCATTGCTGAAGATTTGCATGCTGGTTATTGTAACCGCCTTTCTACAAGCCGGGAGATGGAAGCCAGCCTCATCAGTATGATGAAAAAAAAAATACAAGGTATGCTCAACTTTGTTGTGTATTCCATATATCCTTATGTAGCCCCCAAGGGCCGGCTCATCTTCATGAGATGAGGCGGGTCTTGTAGATATGGAATTGCTGAAGAATCGACGTGTAGGCCCCAAGGGCCGACACATCTTCTTGAGATGAGTCGGGTCTTCTTTAATAATTCTGAAGGACTCAACCTGTAGCCCCCAAGGGCCGGCTCATCTTCTTGAGATGAGTCGGGTCTTCTTTAATAATTCTGAAGAACTCAACCTGTAGCCCCCAAGGGCCGACTCATCTTCTTGAAATGAGTCGGGTCTTTGATAGTTTTAAAGAATTCGACCTGTAGCCCCCAAGGGCCGACTCATCTTCTTGAAATGAGTCAGGTATTTTTATGTCATATGCTTGGAAAGAAGTGATATGCATTAGCCCCCAAGTGTATGTATTGACTGAGCAACTCTATGCTGTAAGCCTCTTCACAATCAAGGCTGTTATGGGGAACAAAGAGCCGGTGAAGTTCATCAAGGATGTACTAAGATGCCTCTCTACGATCCCGAAACAGATTGAAGAGTTGAAAAAATCAGTCGTCCGAGCCAGCGCAACGTTTTCTTTGAGTCGGGCCTTGGCTTACTTAGAGGAGCAAGATCCAGCAGAGATGGCCGGAGGGTTTCCAGAGTTGAAAGACGACGGGTCAGCATTCACCGATGCTGACTATGCTTAGTGCGTCAAGGCGGCTCGAGTGTTAGCCTGTAACATCCCAAATTTTCAATTTGGAATGTCTTACAATTATAGTTAAGCATCTATGCATTTTGATTGAAATAAATGTGGCAATGGAATTTTTATTTTGAATTTGATTTCATTTCAATTGGCATTTGTTTTTTCTTCTTCTTTCAAATCCCTGACAAAATACCTTGACCAAAGAGTATGAGAGGAGGTAACATGACACCCCAAAATTCTAGAGAAAATAGTGCCAATTTATTTGAAAGTCAAATTTGGTTTTATTTGAAATTAAAAAAAAACAATTTTTTATAAAGTTTTTATTTTGTGTCTAAAAAAATGTTCACGTTATAGGATTTATTTTTCCGACCGTTTTGGTATATAATACCATATACTTTTTGTTTACATAAATATTTTTTTTCTTCTTAGTTTATGTCTAAAAAAAAACCCAATCGCTGGCCAGGCCAGGCTGGCCCAGCCAGCGCTAACCCTAGCATTCACGCACGCAGGAGGAGCACCTCCCATCGATCCAGGGAGCCAGGCCGCCGACACCTCTCCCGTTTCTCTCTCTCTCCTCTCGATCTCTCTCTCGTACCCCCTCTCCCTCTCACCTGCCGCTAGGTCCCACCCGATCTCCTTCCTCCTTCCTCACGAAAATGGATTCCTAGCACACAACGAAACCATGCCACCCCGATTCCGTGATCCCCGGGATTCGATCCTCGGAGACGACCCCTACTCCAAGAAGTTATCCTATAAATACCCGAGGCCGACCTCGACCGACCCCCCCCAAAAACACCACGCCAAAACCACCTCCACCTTTCGCCATCTTCGTTTGGATCTCGCCGTGTCCGAGCCGGTTCACGGACGTTTCCGATGCCGTAAGACCACGTCGACCTCTCTCCTTCCGTCAGAAGGTTCCTTTCTTCGTCGCGAATCCGTTTGACATCTTCTTTTTGCCCAGATCACACCGGAGCCTCGCCCGACATCGCCGGAGCACCGCGGAGCAGCGAAGTTTGGCAAGCTGGCCCCGCACCGCCTGGTCATCTCATCGTCTCACCACCAACGAAAACCGAACGCCCTCGACCTCACGCATCTCCTGGACATCGTCGCTGTCGACCAAGATCACCGGAGCCGCCGCCCCACCGACCTCTTCTTCTCTGTTCCCGTCGACGAGCCCTCTGTAAGAACGAGCGCTCTCTATTCGCTAGTAGTTTTTTTTTGTAGATCGAAACGTTAGTTTTTTTTCTGTGTTAGATCGGTTTTGTTCGGTTAGTCCGGTTTAGATCTAACCAACCACTCAGTTTTTTATTTATTTAAACCGCTAGTGTCGAAACACGTATATAGCAACCGTTCACTTCCTTGACCCATACCGAACACCTCAGAACCACCCGTAGCGCGCCATGTGGCCTATGGCCGGTATTTAATATTTTCAGAAAATTCCCGTTTTCAGATTTAGATGCGATTTTGTTTTTTCCTTATCTTTAGTTTTACAACTCCGATTGGAGTGATTCTTTTTGCTACGGGTTCACAAAAATCCCCTCTTTCCAGAGAAACCAACGAAAAATATTTTTGGAACTTCTAAATTACGAGTTCAAATAGATTTCTGTTAATCACTAATTTAGGCATAACGTTTATTAAAAAAATGATTTTTGGGTGTTTCTTTTTGCTACTGATTTCTATATGTTATACCTATCCAGAGGACTAATAAAAATAATTTTTGTTTTTATAAATTTTCGATCTGGACAGATTCAAGATCTATTTTAATTAGGTCATAACTTTTGTGTTATAAAACCTTTTTACTTGTTTCTTTTTGCATAGAAATTTGTAATAAATTTTCTTTCTGTTTTGCTAATAAAACTTCTATTTTTCTTTCTGTTAAAGACATATTAGTTGCAGAAAACTATTTATAGGATTGTCTATTTTACTAAAGCTTTGTAATTGAGTTTTGGTGTTTTCTTTGGTTGCTTTATTTTTCTTCTTCATTGGTGTTATTGATTGTTTTGTTATTAGCTTTACTTGCTGTTATGTATTGTTGTGATATGGTTATGCTTATTGTGTGAATTGTTTGTCTCGTTAGATCATCCGGAGTGCGAGGCTTGTTATCTAGAGTCACTCGAGTACGGAGATCGTCAGCAAGGCAAGTTCACATTGATCATGTTTTACCTATGGTTTTTATTGCATTAGTTCAACCTTCTCCACCATTGCATGCAAAGTAGGTACTTGGAAATTTTAGTTCTTGAGTAGTATCATTTGGTAGACATCCATAAAACCTTTGTTACTTGGGTCCGGGACGTTATTTTTATTTGGCTAAGCTTTTAGTAGACGGGGTTTGGTTGAGTGTTTACCATGAGAGTTGTGAGACTTAATTGATGATCAAGACCTCAAGACTTCAAGAATGATTTTTCAAGACCTCATGATGCAATATACCTCTGGGTGGATGATGGTTGAACGGCGCCCTGGAGAAACCAGTGGTTAGCCTAGGTGATGCTGGAGAAGCGCCAGTATTCACGCGGAAAGGTCCACCCAGGCACAAAGAGATGGATGGATACTTCAAGACCCGAGGCTTACCTGCACAGCCACAAGACATTATGGGCTCTGGCTTGGTTGGACATCGTGGTGACTCTGGACGGGCGGTGCTATGAGATGTAGAAGAACGGTAGGATTGGATGGGCACCGACAGTGGCTCAGAGGAACCCTTTGGAAGACCATGTTTTGATCATCCGGTTCTCAAACACCCTGCAGTGCGAGGACTTCAAAGGAGGCGATCAAATCTTGTGGCGAACATGTGCAAAACTCTGCAGAGTACCAAATCTAATCGATTAGCCGTGTCCACGGTCATGGACAACTTGAGCCAAAGGAACTGAAACTATCAGGAACTCTCAACACAAATAATATCAATGATGTGGGAATTATTGTTAACTTGGGTATGAGAAAGGGTTGGTGGAACCTTCTCATTAACAACCAACATTGTAGTAATAATTTTTTGCTTTGCCCCTCTCTTGTTGTAGGAAAAATGTGCTTTACGCAAAACTCAAACTTTCAGCCCCACCTGCCATATATACATATAGTATAGATGATTATTTTTCACCCCTCTCTTTTGTGACTTGCCGGCATATTCAATATGCTGACCTACACGGCTGCAACGTCTTATGTTGCAGATATTTTTCTACGACGAGTAAGAGTACGATTCAGGGTTACGGTCTACACTCAACCTGCCGTTGGTGTTTATTGGGACTCCACTCCCGTTGACTGTTTCCGCTGAGATTTTGAGGTATATATCAGATTGATGTTATTACATGTGATTGCACTTTGATATATACATTGATGTACTGTGTGTGCCAGCATACTGATCCAGGGATGGCACAGAACACACAGAGGCTTGACTCGTTTTGAGTCGGGACGCTACAGAAATGGAACCAGAGCACATGTTGACTGTAGGACGTGACCCTAGGAAATGGCTTAGAAATAGCAAGACCTTGATAGGAACAACTTTTGTTTTCACTACTCTTGTACCTTCTTAAATTCTTTTACCGAACCTTCCTTATTTCAAACTATAGATGGAGAGCTACATCCTAAACAAAAGAGAGGACTACGAGGATGTTTTCGGAGGTCCATTCCTCATGGAGCCGGTACAGATGATGAAGCTGCCGATACCTGAGATCAAGGTGAACAAGAGGAAGTCTGGATTCTGGGGCGTCAGAACTAAAGTTTTTGACGTAAAGAAGACCCCAAGACTGAAGACATCAACTATGGCACGTTGAACCATGAATGTGAGATAGGCATGAACACTGATGTCCATGACGCTATCGCATGCTTGAGCTATCGTCATCGTGTTGAGTTAGGTACCCACTACTTTGGAAGGCTTGGATGGCAGAAGCCTGATGGAGCACACATCATCCTGACAGACGAACAGAAGAGGACGTGTTCACCTGTACTGGTGTATAATCAAGAACTGGAGCACTACATCAAGAACCTTCAAATGGACCTTCTCTCAGAATTATTTGAAAACGAAGCAATTCGTGAGAACCTCAAGGCCAAGAAGCTAAGGTAGCCAATCTGAAGAAACACGAGCCCGAGATTCAGAAGCTTCGTCAAGACTTGAAGAATAGTCAGGCCATGGCACATGCTGGTGATGTAGAAATCCAGAAGCTCAAGAACCAACTCCTGGAACTACAGGGACGACATCGGAAACTCCGCGTCAACAGGGATAATCTGGCGGAAGAACTTGAGAAGATGAAGCATGACCAGAAGAAGCCCACTGACGATGAAGACATGGAATAAGCTAGCCTAGTAGTAGCCCCACCATGAGACAAATAAAGATGAACGTTTTGCGATTTGTGTGATCGACCATACCAACCTTATGTGGGTGGCGATACTATAGAGTTGATTGAATTTTATGAATGTGAGGACTTGAGTTTTTGATGTTTTTGTGCCTTTGAGTTGTTTGTATCCATTCTCTCACGCTATCTCTCTCTTACTCATCTCATCCCAAAACCTTGGACCCAATAGATGATGAATGAAGATAGACTCGTGTTTTCTAGCTCGATGACCCACATAGAGACGGAACAATGGATTCAGAACATGGAGGATCACCTAAGGAATAACTTTGTTGCAAGGAAAGAGATGGTCCAATATGCTCTCCAGTACTTTGCAGAAGGTGCTGCAACTTGGTAAGGTCCATGAAGCTATCCATGGAAGGCAAGCATCAATCACTTGGGAAGAATTCAAGATGACTCTGCAAAAATCTCATGTTGTCACCAATACCCAGAAGCCCCGTTGCAAAGATGTGAAGAAGATTTGTGCATGCAAGATATGTGGAGAGATAGGACACACCCAGGAAGAACACAAGAATGGATGCCCTCATTGTGAAGAAAATCACCCAGCCGAGGAATGCCCAACTGGGCAGGTGACATGTTTCTTGTGTGAAGGAACCACTCATATTCCGGCACAATGTCAACTCTACTACAAGGTACAAGAAGTCATGAAGCATCATAAGGAAGCAATGAAAGAAGCACTCGGGAAAAAGTTAGAAGAACCCATGATGATGGGAGATATACCAGACCCAAACATAGATACCAAGTCATGTTATTCATGTGGAGAAGAAGGACATATCTCTCAAGATTGTCCGAACGAGTACTTGGGAGACTTCCCGACAGAAGAAGTGCAATACAATCCTAAGGAGATAGAAGTGATGATCAACCTGGACGAGAAGAAATGCCAAGTAAGTAGAGGCATCAGATGTTTGCATTGTAGCTTGGAGAGGCCCCACTGTTTTTGCAAGAGGTATGAGCCAAGCATCAGGAAAGGAACCCAACCCCAGAAGAAGAAGAGGACTCCATTGTTTTCTACATGGAAGGATCTGAGCCACATCACTTGTCATCGGTGCAACAAGACCGAACACTACGCCTATACCAGCCCAGAGAAGAAGGCTAAACATGAGTAGTTTGAGTTTTGGATTTTGGAAGTAATAAATGTAATAGGAAGCACTCTTATTTTTTTCTTGAGGTTTTGAAGTTGGATTATGTAATGGAAGTCTCAGAGATTGTAATAACTTCATGAATCAATAGAATTTATTGTCATGATTTCATATGTTGAATTGTATGAGTTGTTACTCTATGAACAAAGATCTCGGACCATTTTTCGAGGATATGAGAAAATATGGTCTATGCAGACATATGTACATTTCATTTTAAGTGTGGTAGTAACCGGTAAAACCACAGGATCCAAGGAATAAGAATGTACCGTTCCTGCCAAGGAGTCTGGAACCAATGGATACAGTTGAAGGTAATGCTGGACCATATCAAACTATGTGGATGACAACATTTGTAATAAAGTACTTTTGAAATTGGAGTTTTGAGAATAAAATAAGGATGAAATGAAGGAATGATTATGACAAACCAATTCCTTATTGGTAAACAGACCAATGGAAAGGAAAATGAATTCCACAGAGTGGAGTCTGTAACCAGGATAAGCCTGTGATTTATTCTGATTACCTCAAGGGTATGATTGAATGAATTGAAGGAAATGTGGATTATGAAACGCTAGTAACCCCAAGGGTGAGTTAAAGATGTACAAGTAATCAAGTGAGCCCACAACCCACAGACTGCAGGAATGATAAGGATCAAGCGCTACCTTTATGAAGGAAGAAGCTTGGAAGAAGCTATGACAGATCAGTAGACGTTTTCTTAGGAGAATATGTAAGCCTGAGTGTTGTGATAAAACGATAGATGTTTTATTCAGCTTGCAGAATCAATGGATTTATCCGAACTTCGTTCGTGGACAAGAGAAATTCTGCAACGCTTGTGAGGAAGCCCAAGTGTTAGAATACGAGATTCACTAAACCTTATACAAGGTAATGATTTCAGTGCGACATGGCTTGGCCACCATGACGACTTACTCTTATCATTTCTCTTGATATTCGGAATGGTAAATCTGAGTGACTTACCCATAGTAAAGAGACGACTTTCTTTGAAGCTTTTGTTTAAGCCTTAGAATGGTATGATGAAGACCCTTGTACATGGCAACTGTTGTCACACGTAGGAAATTTTACGGTGAGGATGAAGCCAAGACCCATTTCACTGCAGGATAACCACTAATGGTAGACCACCATGAGATCATCGATAAGTTATTTAGAATGATCACGAGACTTGTCAGCTAAGAAGACCCAGTAACGAAAAAACTTTGTTTTGACCAAGAAAACACTGGAATTTGAAGGAAACGTTAGGAAGAACATCAACAAAGGAGTTACTGTGGAGAATGTGAAGGGGCAAATATTGCCAAGGACCCCAGAGAAAGTGTCATAACTTTAAGGAACGAGTAACTCTCATTTTAAGTGTGGTAGCCCCACCACTTTCCGGTCAATGGATTTGTCAGGAGACCCCAAACCCAAACCTTTTCTTTCTAGCCCTTTCGAATCTCGAGGACGAGATTCATTTAAAGTGTGGTAGGTTTGTAACATCCCAAATTTTCAATTTGGAATGACTTACAATTATAGTTAAGCATCTATGCATTTTGATTGAAATAAATGTGGCAATGGAATTTTTATTTTGAATTTGATTTCATTTCAATTGGCATTAGTTTTTTCTTCTTCTTTCAAGTCCTTGAGAAAATACCTTGACCAAAAAGTATGAGAGGAGGTAACATGACACCCCAAAAGTCTGGAGAAAATAGTGCCAATTTATTTGAAAGTCAAATTTGGTTTTATTTGAAATTTCAAAAAAATAATTTTTTATAAATATTTTATTTTGCGTCTAAAAAATGTTCACGTTATAGGATTTATTTTTCCGATTGTTTTGGTATATAATACCATATGCTTTTTGTTTACATGAATATTTTTTCTTCTTCTCAGTTTATGTCTAAAAAAAACCCAATCGCTGGCCAGGCCAGGCTGGCCCAGCCAGCGCTAACCCTAGCGCTCACGCACGCAGGAGGAGCACCTCCCATCGATCCAGGGAGCCATGCCACCACCACCTCTCCCATTTCTCTCTCTCCTCTCGATCTCTCTCTCGTACCCCCTCTCCCTCTCACCTGCCGCTGGGTCCCACCCGATCTCCTTCCTCCTTCCTCACGAAAACGGATTCCTAGCACACAACGAAACCATGCCACTCCGATTCCGTGATCCCAGGGATTCGATCCTCGGAGACGACCCGTACTCAAAGAAGTTGTCCTCTAAATACCCGAATCCGACCTCGACCGATCCCCCCAAAAACCCCACGCCAAAACCACCTTCACCTCTCGCCATCTTCGTTTGGATCTCGCCGTGTTCGAGCCGGCTCACGGACGTTTCCGACGCCGCAAGACCACGTCGACCTCTCTCCTTCCGTCAGAAGGTTCCTTTCTTCGTCGCGAATCCGTTTGACATCTTCTTTTTGCCCAGATCACACCGGAGCCTCGCCCGACATCGTCGGAGCACCGCGGAGCACCGAAGCTTGGCAAGCTTGCCCCGCACCGCCTGGTCATCTCATCGTCTCACCACCAATGAAAACCAAATGCCCTCGACCTCACGCATCTCCTGGACATCGTCGCTGTCGACCAAGATCACCGGAGCCGCCGCCCCACCAACCTCTTCTTCTCTGTTCCCGTCAACGAGCCCTCTGTAAGAACGAGCGCTCTCTGTTCGCTAGTAGTTTTTTTGTAGATCAAAACGTTAGTTTTTTTTTTCTGTTTTAGATCGGTTTTGTTCGGTTTAGATCCAACCAACCACTCAGTTTTTTATTTATTTAAACCGCTAGTTCCGAAACACGTATAGCAACTGTTCACTTCCTTGACCCGTAGCGAACACCTTAGAACCACCCGTAGCGCGCCACGTGGCCTATGGCCGGTATTTAATATTTTCAGAAAATTCCCGTTTTCAGATTTAGATGCGATTTTGTTTTTTCTTTATCTTTAGTTTTACAACTCCGATTGCAGTGATTCTTTTTTGCTACGGGTTCACAAAAATCCCCTCTTTCCAGAGAAACCAACGAAAAATATTTTTGGAACTTCTAAATTATGAGTTCAAACAGATTTGTCTTAATCACTAATTTAGGCATAACTTTTATTAAAAAAAATGGTTTTTGGGTGTTTATTTTTGCTACTGATTTCTATATGTTATAACTATCCAGAGGACTAATAAAAATAATTTTTGTTTCGATCTGGACAGATTCAAGATCCATTTTAATTAGGTCATAACTTTTGTGTTATAAAACCTTTTTAATTATTTCTTTTTGCATAGAAATTTGTAATAAATTTTCTTTCTGTTTTGCTAATAAAACTTCTATTTTTCTTTCTGTTAAAGACATATTAGTTGCAGAAAACTTTTTATAGGATTGTCTATTTTACTAAAGCTTTGTAATTGAGTTTTGATGTTTTCTTTGGTTGCTTTATTTTTCTTCTTCATTGGTGTTATTGATTGTTTTGTTATTAGCTTTACTTGCTTTTATGTATTGTTGTGATATGGTTATGCTTATTGTGTGAATTGTTTGTCTCGTTAGATCATCCGGAGTGCGAGGCTTGTTATCTAGAGTCACTCGAGTACGAAGATCGTCAGCATGGCAAGTTCACATTGATCATGTTTTTACCTATGGTTTTTATTGCATTAGTTTAACCTTCTCCACCATTGCATGCAAAGTAGGTACTTGGAAATTTTAGTTCTTGAGTAGTATCATTTGGTAGACATCCATAAAACCTTTGTTACGGTCCGGGACGCTATTTTTATTTGGCTATGCTTTTAGTAGATGGGGTTTGGTTGAGTGTTTACCATGAGAGTTGTGAGACTTAATTGATGATCAAGACCTCAAGACTTCAAGAATGATTTTTCAAGACCTCATGATGCAATATACCTCTGGGTGGATGATGGTTGAACGGCGCCCTGGAGAAACCAGTGGTTAGCCTAGGTGATGCTGGAGAAGCGCCAGTATTCACGCGGAAAGGTCCACCCAGGCACAAAGAGATGGATGTATACTTCAAGACCCGAGGCTTACCTGCACAGCCACAAGCCATTATGGGCTCTGGCTTGGTTGGACATCGTGGTGACTCTGGACGGGCGGTGCTACGAGATGTAGAAGAATGGTAGGATTGGATGGGCACCGACAGTGGCTCAGAGGAACCCTTTGGAAGACCATGTTTTGATCATCCGGTTCTCAAACACCCTGCAGTGCGAGGACTTCAACGGAGGCGATCAAATCTTGTGGGGAACGTGTGCAAAACTCTACAGAGTACCAAACCTAATCGATTAGCCGTGTCCATGGTCATGGACAACTTGAGCCAAAGGAACTGAAACTATCAGGAACTCTCAACACAAATAATATCAATGATGTGAGAATTATTGTTAACTTGGGTATGAGAAAGGGTTGGTGGAACCTTCTCATTAACAACCAACATTGTAGTAATAATTTTTGCTTTGCCCCTCTCTTGTTGTAGGAAAATTTTGCTTTACGCAAAACTCAAACTTTCAGCCCCACCTATCATATATACATATAGTATAGATGATTATTTTTCACCCCTCTTTTTTGTGACTTGCCGACATATTCAATATGCTGACCTACACGGCTGCAACGTCTTATGTTGCAGATATTTTTCTTCGACGAGTAAGAGTATGATTCAGGGTTACGGTCTACACTCTACCCGCCGTTGGTGTTTATTGGGACTCCACTCCCGTTGACTGTTTCCGCTGAGATTTTGAGGTATATATCAGATTTACGTTATTACATGTGATTGCACTTTGATATCTACATTGATGTACTGTGTGTGCCAACATACTGATCCAGGGATGGCACAGAACACACAAAGGCTTGACTCGTTTTGAGTCGGGACGCTACATAGCCAGCCTTGACGCACTAAGCATAGTCAGCATCGGTGTATGGTGCCTTGTATATTAGCCAGCCTTGATTCAACCATCTGGGCTCAATGGCGCCTTGTAATAGTTTTAAGTCGATAGTTGTTTGTCGGTGCCGTGCCTTCGTGCACGTTTCAAACTTTTGATCCTATCTTGATGATGAGGAATTTGTATATTAACAATCCTTATTAAGTCGCCTTTATCCTTTCACTTAGGAATCATACAGCCTGTGTCTGGTACTTTGTATTATCTTGGCTGAGTCACCCTTGAGCTTCAGATCTTCCAAGCAGTTGCTAAAATATGAACATATTTTTCCCTTATGTCTGAATATTTCTGCTGATTTAGCCCAATGAGCTTATCGCTGGAATCAGTATGAGCGGGTTACTATAAGCTGGCCTTGTGAAATCTTTCCACAACAATTGTTTGTAGAATATATAATTGAACTGGTCATGATATGACTGCAGTTTCGTAACCCAGACACTCTTTTATGAGCCGGTAATAAGAATAATATTATACTTGAAAAGTTATGAAGTAATAACATATGGTGATAATAATAATAATAACAAACTGTTAATAAGCCGTCTTAGTGAGACTCGGCAAGGAGACTGGCTTTCGAGGCTCAAGTCTTGCTTCGATGAAGCGGGTATGATAACCCATGGTTTATCCTAGCTCTCTGTATGCCGGCTCTCATGTGACTCAAGCCGGTGTTTTAACCTTGATAATTTCAGGGTCCAAAGTGGATTGATTTGTCAAGAGTACACGGGGTCACCTGACCGGAGTGGCATCAAGCATATAGGCATGTTTAACCATATATTGTGGCGTTTTTTGCCGGGTCAAGAGGGTGAGAAGGCTAAACTCGATGAGTTGGAAGCCCCCAAGTGACATATGTTTCAAAAAATAAAGACTCATGCTCAATTTGTAGGCTGAAACGACAGAGTCCCCGAGTTTTGGGGGTGCCTGGTTTATTATATTTGAACATAAAGAAGTATGTACAGAAATTGGGGGAGGTACAAAGGTGCTGAGCCAGTGGCTCTAAGTATAATAAGGACGAAGGTGAGCAATGTTCCAAGGCCGGGTTGTCTCCTCTTCAGAAGTATATGAGTTTGGTCGAAGATCTATCAGGTAATATGAACCATTATTGAGATTCTTGCTGATGACAAAAGGGCCTTCACAAGGTGGTGAAAGCTTGTGCATGCCTGTTTGATCTTGCATCAAACGGAGCACTAAGTCGCCCTCTTGAAAGGTGCGGATTTTGACTCTACGGCTATGATAGCGATGTCAGTCTTGTTGATATATAGCTGATCTGGCTACTGCTAAGTCACGTTCTTGTTCCAAAGCATCCAAGGAATCCTAACGTGCTTGTTTATTATCGACTTCAACATAAGCGGCGACTCGAGGAGAGTCATGACAAATATCACTCGGTAATACCGCCTCAGCTCCATAAACCAGAAAGAAAGGTGTGTATCCAGTGGATCTGTTTGGAGTTGTTCTAATACTCCAAAGCACTGTGGGGAGTTCCTCAACCCAATAGCCTGGAGTACGCTATAATGGAACCATGAGCCGGGGTTTGATCCCTCTCAAAATCTCTTGATTAGCTCGTTCAGCTTGCCCACTGGACTGTGGATGCGTCACTGCTGTTAAGTCAGGCCGGATGTGCTCTCGCTGACAAAACTGTTCCAAAGCTCCTTTGGATAGATTGGTACCATTGTGAGTGATAATGCTGTGAGGATAGCCAAAATGGAAGATCAAATTTTTACAAAATTTGACTGCTGTCTCCGCATCACAATTGCTGACAGGTTCTGCTTCAACCCACTTGGTGAATTTATCAACCGCCACCAACATGTGAGTCTTCTTATCCGAAGACGGCTTGAACGGGCCGACCATATCGAGCCCCCAGAGCGCAAACGGCCAAGTAATTGGGATCATGAGCAATTCTTGAGCCGACACGTGGGCTTGTCGAGCAAACTTTTGACATCCATCGCACTTGCGCACAATGTTCTCCGCATCTGCATGAGCCGTCAGCCAATAAAACCCATGGCAAAAAGACTTTGCCACCAAAGATCGTGAGCCGGCATGGTGTCCACAGTCGCCAGCGTGGATTTCATTGAGAATTTCCTATCCTTCCTCAGGGGAAACACAACGTTGAAAAATGTCGGTGCTGCTTCGTCGATGTAACTCGCCTCTGAAGATAGTCATGGACTTGGACCGCAGAATTATATGTCGAGCGATGATTTCCTCTGCTGGGAGCTCGCCTTGAGTTAGAGAATCCAAATAAGGCACCGTCCAATCAGGGATAGCATGGAGAGTCGCCACCAAGTGTGCCTCTGGGTCAGGAATAGCTCTGTCCTCCTAAGATGGCAATTTAACAGACAGATTGTGAAGGACGTCTAAAAACACGTTAGGAGGGACCGGCTTCCGCTGAGAGCCGAGTCATGATAGGGCATCTGCCGCCTCATTGAGCCGACGATCTATATGATCGACTTGATAGCCTTGAAAATAACCCGCCACGTCGGCGACTGCCCGCCGGTAAGCCGCCATAAAGGGGTCCTTAGAGTCCCAAGTCCCTAAAACTTGCTGAGCCACCAAATCTGAGTCGCCCAAACACCTGACCTGGCTAAGATTCATATCTTTAGCCATTCTGAGTCCATGTAGGAGGGCCTCGTACTCAGCTACATTGTTAGTACAAGGGAACATGAGCCGTAAAACATAAGCAAATTTGTCACCTCATGGAGAAGACAATATAACTCCAGCCCCCGAGCCTTCCAACTGTATGGACCCATCAAAGTGTATAGTCCAGTGAGTGTTATCTGGCCTATCCTCTGGAATTTGCATCTCTGTCCAATCATTGATGAAATCTACCAGTGCTTGGGACTTGATGGCAGTTCGGGGCATATATTTCACATGGTGAGGGCCAAGCTCAATTGCCCACTTGGCGAATCGACCAGTGGCCTCTCAATTTTGTATGATGTCTCCAAGGGGTGCTGAACTGACCACATTAATTGGATGCTCCTGAAAGTAGTGTTTCAACTTCCGACTGGCCATAAAAACTCCAAAGACCAGCTTTTGCCAATGTGGATATCGTTGCTTGGATAGGGTCAAGACTTCACTGACGAAATAAACTGGCCGCTGAACCAGATACTCCTTCCCTGCCTCCTTTCGCTCAATGACAACTGCAACACTTACTGCCTTGGAATTAGTAGCAATGTACAGGAGCATGGACTCTTTGTCGATCGGGGCGGCTAAAACGGGCGCCTCAGCTAGTTGCTTCTTGAGGGCTTCAAAAGCTTCATTAGACGCATCTGTCCAGACAAAGTTGTCCGTCTTCTTCAACAATTGATAAAGAGGGTTTGCCTTGTCTCCAAGGCAGCTTATAAACCGGCTCAACGCCGCGATGTGGCCAGCCATGCGCTGGACCTGATTTATGTTAGTCGGCTTACCAAGCGAAGTCACCGCCTTGATCTTGTCCGGGTTAGCTTCTATGCCTCGTTCATAAACCAGGAATCCTAGTAGCTTGCCTCCAGGA
Source organism: Elymus sibiricus (assembly GCA_039707655.1). Classification (NCBI taxonomy): domain Eukaryota; kingdom Viridiplantae; phylum Streptophyta; class Magnoliopsida; order Poales; family Poaceae; genus Elymus; species Elymus sibiricus. Next base: position 95,635,950 of record CM077663.1, on the reverse strand, counting down.
ACACCAAAGACACACTTTGCCAGGTTAAGTTTCATCTGGTACACTCGAAGATTATCAAACGTCTCCCTGAGGTCATCCAAGAGCGTCTCCTTCTTCTGAGATTTCACCACAATGTCATCGACATAAGCACGAACATTGCGCCCAATCTGTGGGTGAAGGCAATTCTGAACACATCGTTGGTAAGTCGCCCTTGCGCTCTTGAGCCCAAAGGCATGGAGACATAGCAGAAAGCACCGAAAGGAGTTATGAAATCCGTCTTTTCTTGATCCTTAATGGCCATCTTTATCCGATGATAACCAGAGTATGCATCAAGGAAGCACAAACGCTCGCAACCCGCCGTAGAATCAATGATCCGATCGATGCGGGGGAGAGCAAAAGGATCTTTAGGACAAGCTTTGTTGAGATCTGTGTAGTCAACACACATACGCCAGGTGCCGTTCTTCTTTAGGACAAGCACAGGGTTAGCCAACCACTTAGGGTGGAAAACTTCAACGATAAACCCGGTAGCTAGGAGCCGGGCTACCACTTCTCCAATAGCCTTGCATCTCTCCTCGTTAAAACGACGGAGGTATTGCCGTACTGGTTTCATCTTTGGATCCACATTAAGGTGGTGCTCAGCGAGTTCTCTTGGTACTCCAGGCATGCCAGAAGGTTTCCATGCAAAGATGTCCAGATTCTCACGAATGAACTCGATGAGTGATACGTCTCCAACATATCTATAATTTATGAAGTATTCATGCCATGTTTACAATAATTTTATATCATTTTGGTATGATTTTATTAGAACTAACCCGGACTGACGCTGTTTTCAGCAGAACTACCATGGTGTCGTTTTTGTGCAGAAATAAAAGTTCTCGGAATGGGCTGAAAATTTACGAAGAATATTTTTGGAAAATATAAAAAATACTAGAGCAAAAAGATACCGGAGAGGAGTCCCGAGGCAGCCACAAGCTTAGGGGGCGCCCCCCTAGGGCGCGCCCCCTAGCTTGTGGGCCCCTCGGGAACCCCCTTGACGTGAGACCGACGCCAAAAATTCCTATAAATACCAAAACCCCCAGAAAGAAACCTAGATCGGGAGTTCCGCCGCCGCAAGCCTCTGTAGCCATGAAAAACCAATCGGGAGCCCGTTCCGGCACCCTGCCGGAGGGGGAAATCATCACCGGAGGCCATCTTCATCATCCCGGCGGTCTCTATGATGAGGAGGGAGTAGTTCACCCTCGGGGCTGAGGGTACGTACCAGTAGCTATGTGTTTGATCTCTCTCTCTCTCGTGTTCTTGAGATGGCACGATCTTGATGTACCGTGAGCTTTATTAATATAGATAAATCATATGGAGTTTTCCCCTCTCTATCTTCTTGTGATGAATTGAGTTTTCCCTTTGAAGTTTTCTTATCGGATTGAGTCTTTAAAGGATTTGAGAACACTTGATGTATGTCTTGCGATGGGATATCCGTGGTGACAATGGCATGTTCTATTGATCCACTTGATGTATGTTTTGGTGATCAACTTGCGGGTTCTGTGACCTTGGGAATCTATGCATAGGGGTTGGCACACGTTTTCGTCTTGACTCTCCGGTAGAAACTTTGGGACACTCTTTGAAGTTCTTTGTGTTGGATTGAACATGATGAATCTGAAATTGTGTGATGCATATCGTATAATCAAGCCCATGGGTACTTGTGGTGATATTGGAGTATCTAGGTGACATTAGGGTTTTGGTTGATGTGTATCTTAAGGTGTTATTTTAGTACGAAGTCTAGGGCTGTTCGTGACACTTATAGGTATAGCTCATACGATTGATCGAAAAAGATAACTTTGAGGTGGTTTCATACCCTACAATAATTTCTTCGTTTGTTCTCCACTATTTGTGACTTTGGAGTGAACTCTTTGTCGCACGTGAGGGATTTACATATGATTCAACTATGTCAGTATTGTTGAGAGAACTTGCACTAGTGAAAGTACGGACCCTAGGCCTTGTTTTCAAGCATTGCAATACCGTTTTTGCTCACTTTTGTTACTTGCTACCTTTCTGTTTTTATATTTTCAGATTACAAGAACCTATATCTACCATCCATATTACACTTGTATCACCATCTCTTGGCCGGACTAGTGCACCTATACAATTTACCATTGTATTGGGTGTGTTGGGGACACAAGAGACTCTTTGTTATTTGATTGCAGGGTTGCTTGAGAGAGACCATCTTCATCCTACGCCTCCCATGGATTGATAAACCTTAGGTCATCCGCTTGAGGGAAATTTGCTACTGTCCTACAAAACTCTGCGCTTGGAGGCCCAACACGAGTCTACAAGAAGAAGGTTGTGTAGTAGACATCAAGCTTTTTTCTGGCACCGTTGCCGGGGAGGTGAGTGCTTGAAGGTATATCTTTAGATCTTGCAATTAAATCTTTTAGTTTCTTGTTTTTCACTAGTTTGGTTTTATAAAAGAAAACTACAAAAAAAATGGAGTTTAGGTTGCATCAATTGGTTCGTCTTTTTAATGTCTTTCGTGAAAATAAGGATTCAGAAAATTGTGCTCAATTGGTAGAGGAAGAAATTATGATAATACTTAATGAGAATTCTTTGAATGATGAGCATGATTGCAATATTGCTAGTATGAATTCTCTGAATATCCATGATGCTAATGATATGCAAAGCCACAAGCTTGGGGATGCTATGTTTGATGAAGATGATATTTTTAGTCCCCCAAGTTTTGATGAGCAAATTTGTTATGATAATGACATGCCTACTATCTATGATGATTATGATGATGACATGTATGCTATAAATAGTGATAGTAACCATGAAACTTGTCATCATGATTTTAATATTCAAAGTGGTTATGCCAATCAAGTATCTCATGATAGTTATTTTGTTGAGTTTGCTCCCACTATTATGAATGAGAAGAAAATTGCTTATGTGGAGAGTGAAAATTTTTCTATGCTTATGGATCATGAAGATAATGCTTTATGTGATAGTTTTGTTGTGAAATTCTTTCATGATGCTACTGAAAATTATTATGAGGGAGGAACATATGCTTGTAGGAATTGCAATAATATCAAGTTTCCTCTCTATGTGTTCAAAGTATTGAATTTATGCTTGTTTTGCCTTCCTATGCTAGTTGATTCTTGCTCCCATAAATTGTTTGCTCACAAAATCCCTATGCATAGGAAGTGGGTTAGATTTAAATGTGCTTGTCATGAGATTCATGATGCTCTTTTGCATGTTTCAATTATTATTCCTATGTGAGCATCATTGAAATCATCATGCCTAGCTAAAAGGCATTAAAGAAAAGCGCTTGTTGGGAGACAACCCAACACTTTTGCCTTCTGTTTGGTGTGTTCACATGATTAAGCTACTGTAGTAATCATGTTTTGTGCCTTTTATTTCAATAAAGTGCCAAGTAAAGCCTTTGGGATGACTCACAAGATGAGTAGAATTGATGCTGAACCAAAACAGAAACTTTTGACTCCAGTACAGGGATTTTAATTTTTTACTGGTGCGTGATAATGATCTGAATTTTTTACACAGTCTTAATATACAAATCCGTCAGGTTGTACTAATGTTTCAGAAGTTTTAGAGACAGGGAAGTATGGTTATACTACAGATCTTCACAGACTATTCTGTTTTTGACAGATTCTGTTTTGCATGCATAGTTTGCTTGTTTTAGTGTTCCCATAGCTTATATTCAGTGATATAAATTATGGGAATGATAGAATACAGTAGGTATTATGTGAGAACAATTATGAATCTTGTCTTGACAGTACCTAAGTGAATGATCTTTATTTATTATACTAACCCATCTCACGAAGTTCCGTTAAGTTTTGTGTGATTGAAGTTTTCAAGTTTTGGGTGAGACACCGATGTGAGGAGAATAAGGAGTGAAAATAACCTAAGCTTGGGGATTACCAAGGCACCCCCAAGGTAATATCCAAGGAATACTCAAGCGCCTAAGCTTGGGGATGTCCCGGAAGGCATCCCCTCTTTCGTCATCAACACTATCGGTATATCTTACTTGGAGCTATATTTTTATTCGTCACATAATATGTGCTTTGCTTGGATCATCATTATATTTTTATATTCTCTGTTAGGTGTTATTTATAATCTTGTTTTTCAATAAAAAGTTCCAAGAATTGCCTTAGGATGCTTGCATTGCATGTTTGATGTGTGCTGTGTAAAAAACAGAAACTTTTTCTGTAGTGTTTGAATTTTCATATTTTACTGAAATGTGGAAAGTTTCTGAAATTTTTACACAGTGATTTCATATAAATTATTTAGCATGTCCTAAATTTTCATAATTTTTTAAGTTACATAAGTACACTGTTTTCTTAAATTTCTACTGACTGTTCTGTTTGGACAGATTGCTGTCATAGTTTCGTTATCTACTTATCCTATAGTTTCCATAGCCTATATTGGTAGATATAAATTGTGGAAATGATATTATACATTACCTAATGTTTGAAAATTATTATGCAACTTGTCTTGGCAGTACATAAAGAGTTGATTTATTATTATGTGTACTAACCTATGTCACGAGTTCTTTTCAAGTTCTGTGTGGAAGATGTTTTTGATAATAGGTGAAACCATGATATGAGAGGATTGAACGAGATACAAAAGCTCAATCTTGGGGATGCCCAAAACACCCCAAGTAAATATTTCAAGAAGTCTCAAGCATCTAATCTTGGGGATGCTACGCATCCCACCTCTCTTCATCAACAATTATCGGTTAGCCTATGTTGAGCCCAAATTTTTATTCGTTCACATGATGCGTGCTATTCTTGGAGTGCTATTTTTCTCTTGCTTGCTGTTTAATAAAATGCTTAAGATATGAAATTCTTATATGAGAGAGTCTTCACATAGTTATTTAAATTTTTGACTATGCATTGATCTTCACTTATATCTTTTTGGAGTAGTTTGTCATTCACTCTCGTGCTTCACTTATATCCTATGAGTAAATGGTTGAATGAATTGAATATCATAAATCTGAAATTAAATATGCTTCATATACTTATCCCATGGGGAGTAATGACTTCACACATAATAAGTATAGGTGGTAAAATTTATTGAAAGTTAGCAAACACCGCATTGGTCACTTGAACAATTCATGAAAGAATACTGAAGGAAGAGAGATTCCACATATAAATATACTATCTTGGACATCTTCTATGATTGTGAGCTCATTAATTATTTTCATACTCGAGAAAATTAGTTAAAATTGGACAAGGAAGACAACTTAATGAGTTATGTTTGGGTATATTTGTATAGAAGTTATATTGTTATGGATCCTCCAACATGTGGTGCTTGCTTCCACCTCATACTAGCCAAAACTTCCGCACCAAGTAGAAATACTACTTGTGCATCCAAACACCCTTAAACCCAAAGTTGTTCCATATGAGTCCACCATACCTACCTATATGCGGTATTTACCTGCCGTTCCAAGTAAATTTGCATGTGCCAAACTCTAAACCTTCAAATAATATTCTGTTTTGTATGCCCGAATCGCTCATATAGTTACTAGGGGCTGTCAGTATCTTCCATGCTAGGTGGGTTATTCTCACGATATGTGTTGATTCACTATCATTCACGAGAAAGTGGCTGGTATTCGGGATGCCCAGTTCCATGCTCAAAAATCAAATCAAAATATAATGAAACAAAACTCCCCCAAGATTGTTGTTTGTATGGACGGTACCCGTGGATTCGGCTTGCCGTGGAGTGTGATTGATTGGTGGAGGGGGAGTAAAAACTTTACCATTCTATTTGGGAACCGCCTATAATGAATCTAGCATGGAAGATACCGAGATCTCTTGGTTGTTATGTTGACAATGAAAGCATACCGCTCAAAATTATTATTCATCTATTTGTTAAAAGCTCGAGCTCTGGCACCTTTGCAAATCAATGCTTCCCTCTGCGAAGGGCCTATCTTTTACTTTCTAGTACTTACCTTCAAGAGTCATGGTGATCTTCACCACTTCCTATATTTCGCCTTTTTCTCTTGGCAAGCGTCATGTGTTGGGGAATGATCTAGACATATATATCCACACAAATATATTTGATCATGAATTATTATTGTTGACAATTATCTATATGATAAATAAGTTGGGAGGCGAAACATTAAGCCCCTATCTTTCTCTGTGTTCGATGGATGCTATTTGTTCTAAAAATATGCTTTGAGTGTCAATAATCATGGAAGACTATATGATAGTTGAGTATGTGGAATTTGCTAAATCAAAGCTCTTACATAGACCCTTCCTGAAAATAAGATGAATTGCAATTGTTCGATGACTAGGAATATGGTTTGTTAGTTTTCAAGAAACTTTCTGGTCTATACTTTAACATGTGAATAGGTTGTTACTTGATCGTGAGAAGTTTTATGAGATGAGCTACTGTTTATGGTTTATATTGATGCTAGAAAAAGTGATTGGAATTATCATTGATCAAACTTGTGCACTTGCTAGCATTCACACTTCATAAATTATTTCTTTTATCATTTACCTACTCGAGGACGAGCAGGAATTAAACTTGGGGATGCTGATACGTCTCCAACGTATCTATAATTTATGAAGTATTCATGCCATGTTTACAATAATTTTATATGATTTTGGTATGATTTTATTAGAACTAACCCGGACTGACGCTGTTTTCAGCAGAACTACCATGGTGTCGTTTTTGTGCAGAAATAAAAGTTCTCGGAATGGGCTGAAAATTTCAGGAGAATATTTTTGGAAAATATAAAAAATACTGGAACAAAAAGATACCGGAGAGGAGTCCCGAGGCAGCCACAAGCCTAGGGGGCGCCCCCCTAGGGCGCGCCCCTCGGGAACCCCCTTGACGTGAGACCAACGCCAAAAATTCCTATAAATACCAAAACCCCCAGAAAGATACCGAGATCGGGAGTTCCGCCGCCGCAAGCCTCTGTAGCCATGAAAAACCAATCGGGAGCCCGTTCCGGCACCCTGCCAAAGGGGGAAATCATCACCGGAGGCCATCTTCATCATCCCGGCGGTCTCCATGATGAGGAGGGAGTAGTTCACCCTCGGGGCTGAGGGTATGTACCAGTAGCTATGTGTTTGATCTCTTTCTCTCTCGTGTTCTTGAGATGGCACGATCTTGATGTACCGCGAGCTTTATTAATATAGATGAATCATATGGAGTTTTCCCCTCTCTATCTTCTTGTGATGAATTGAGTTTTCCCTTTGAAGTTTTCTTATCGGATTGAGTCTTTAAAGGATTTGAGAACACTTGATGTATGTCTTGCGATGGGATATCCGTGGTGACAATGGGATGTTCTATTGATCCACTTGATGTATGTTTTGGTGATCAACTTGTGGGTTCCGTGACCTTGGGAATCTATGCATAGGGGTTGGCACACATTTTCGTCTTGACTCTCCGGTAGAAACTTTGGGGCACTCTTTGAAGTTCTTTGTGTTGGATTGAACATGATGAATCTGAAATTGTGTGATGCATATCATATAATCAAGCCCATGGGTACTTGTGGTGACATTGGAGTATCTAGGTGACATTAGGGTTTTGGTTGATGTGTATCTTAAGGTGTTATTTTAGTACGAACTCTAGGGCTATTCGTGACACTTATAGGGATAGCTCATATGATTGATCGGAAAAGATAACTTTGAGGTGGTTTCGTACCCTACAATAATTTCTTCGTTTGTTCTCCGCTATTTGTGACTTTGGAGTGAACTCTTTGTCGCATGTGAGGGATTTACATATGATTCAACTATGTTAGTATTGTTGAGAGAACTTGCACTAGTGAAAGTACGGACCCTAGGCCTTGTTTTCAAGCATTGCAATGCCGTTTTTGCTCACTTTTGTTACTTGCTACCTTGCTGTTTTTATATTTTCAGATTACAAGAACCTATATCTACCATCCATATTACACTTGTATCACCATCTCTTCGCCGAACTAGTGCACCTATACAATTTACCATTATATTGGGTGTGTTGGGGACACAAGAGACTCTTTGTTATTTGATTGCAGGGTTGCTTGAGAGAGACCATCTTTATCCTACGCCTCCCATGGATTGATAAACCTTAGGTCATCCGCTTGAGGGAAATTTGCTACTGTCCTACAAAACTCTGTGCTTGGAGGCCCAACACGAGTCTACACGAAGAATGTTGTGTAGTAGATATCAATGAGCGCACTTTCCTATTTGGGATCTAGGCCAGTCCAAATAGTGAACTGCTGGGATGAGTCGCCTTCAATGAAGTCGATCTGCTTGGTGTCTTCAGCCGGATTGAATTTGAGCGGCGATTCAGACTCGATGGTTGGTTTCTTAAGGGGACTCATATCAGCCTGGTCAACATTGGCCATATAGAACTTCAGCTCTTCGGTGATGCAAGCCGACTCGACGTAGGCCGCATCTCCTTTCGCACACTCCTGAGCGATCTTCCTGCTGCCTCCCACAGTTATAATACCTTTGGGACCCGACATTTTGAGCTTGAGGTAGATATAACAGGGACGGGCCATGAAGCGAGCATAAGTCGGCCTTCCGACGAGAGCATGGTAAGGGCTCTTTATTTTTACCACCTCAAAAGTTAATGGCTCGCACCTGTAGTTATACTTATCACCAAAAGCAACGTCGAGCTTAATCCTCCCAATTGGGTATGCTGATTTTCCGGGGACAATGCCATCAAAAACTGTGGTTGAAGTCTGTAAGCTGCTCTCAGAGAAGTTCATCTGCCGGAAAGTGTCGTAATACAAGATGTTGATGCTGCTGCCTCCATCCATGAGTACTTTTGTGAGGGTATAGCCACCCACCAGAGGCGCCACCACCAAGGCCAGACCTCCCGGGTTATCAAACCAAGGGGGATGATCTTCCCTGCTCTAGGTGATCGGCTGCTCACACCAATTGTGATATCTAGGAACCACCGGCTCAACTATGTTGATGGATCTTTGCTTGAGTTTAGCGTCCCGCCTACAGGTACTGGTGGTGAAAACATGGTACTGACCACTGCTCAACTACTTAGGATTGCTCTGAAACCCAGTTTGATTATTATGCTGCTGATTGCCTTGGCTTGAACGCTGCCCAATTGCCATTGTTTCCCTGGTGCTGAAATCCTGACCCTGAGCCGCCCTGTCCCTGGAAACCTGACCCCGAAAACCCACCAGATGAGCCGGCGTGATACCCACCAGGGCCATGATGACCCGGATGTCCTCCGCCATTGCCCCCTTGATGATTCTGGAAAGCATGGTTATGGTACTCCTGCGTGATGTAACAATTTTCCCATGAGTGGGTAGCCAGCTTATCCTGGGTACTATGCTTGCGACGAGGCACCTTGAGTGCCTCCTCATAGTTGCGCGGCTTATTTCTATTGTAAGGCCCTCCCGGACGATTGTTTTGGCGCTGGTTTTTGAAACTAGTGTTGGTATTAGCCACAAATTCTAACCCGGCATTGGGCTGCTTCCGTTTGCTGTTATTGCCTTGACCTCCAAGGTTTCCACCTTGCTGATGACCCTTGCCACCGTCGCCTTTCTTGTTCTTGCCAGTTTTATCCTCGTCTGAGCCGGGATCCTTCGTGCTGTCTAACTCGGCATATCTGGTAAGAACGTCCATCAAGTCACCCATGTCTTGTACCTTACGTTTCAAGCGGCCAAGCTTCTGGACCAAAGGCTAAAAGTGGCAGTTTTTCTCTAGGATGAGTATGGCCTGAGCCGCCGTGATGCTGTCTGACGAGTGGATGATTTCGGCAACCCGGCAAGTCCAATGATGAGACAAATCGTCCATGCGCTGGATACAATGTTGAAGATCCACGATTGTCATTGGCCGTTTGCACGTTCCTTGGATTTTTTTGATGAAACGCTCCTTCAGCTCTGCCCAAGTGTTGATGGAGTTAGGAAGAAGATTTTTCAGCCACGTGCAAGCTGGCCCTTCCAGCATCATCGTCAAATACTTCGCACACACTGCATTGCTTACATCGAGCATATCCATGGCTAACTCATAGCTTTTGATCCAGGCCGTCGGCTCGAGATCTGCTATGTAGTTTGACACCTTGCGAGGCCCTTTGAAGTCCCTAGGCATAGGCTCACTGCGGAGAGCCGGAGACAAACAAGGGATGCCGATTGTCCTGTTGTTGACTCTAGCCCCCGGCGCTGCTGATTGGGGCTCCATCGTGGGCTGCTGAGCCGCCTTCATTGCTGCTACCTATGCCTCCACCTGTCGGGCTGCTCTCGCTGCGTCGACGACCGCTTGAGCGTTGGGTAACACATGCCGGGTTTGTGAAGCCCCCGGTCTCGACCGTACGCTAAACATACACACAATGCGTACGACCAAGATTAGGGACTCACTGATTGATATCACAACACAACACTAGACGCAAAAATAAAGTCATACAGCTTCATATTACAAGCCAGGGGCCTCGAGGGCTCGAATACAAAGCTCGACAAGCACGAGTCAGTGGAAGCAAATAATATCTGAGTACAGACATAAGTTAGACAACTTTTGCCTTAAGAAGGCTAGCACAAACATAAGCAGCGGACCAAAAGAGGCGAGGCCTCCTGCCTGGGAACCTCCTAAGTACTCCTAAGCGTCGGCATTCTCCACGTAGTAGTAGGCTCCAGCGGTGGTGTAGTAGTCGTCTCCGGCGTACTCCATCTCCTGGGCTCCATCGTCTGAACACAGAATCGTATTGAGGGGGAAAGAGGAAGCAAAGCAGCGGTGAGTACTCATCCAAAGTACTCGCAAGACTGACATCAGAACTATTCTAAGTATGCATCATTATCAAGGGGAGGGTTATATCTGGACTGACTGCGGAAAGCAAGAATAGGGAGAAGGCCTAGTCCTATCGAAGACTAGCATCTTCAGCATCTTGCAGCATTAGAAGAGAGTAGACTGGTATCTCATATATAGTCATATTATTGTAGCAATTTTATTAAGTAACCATTCCCAGAGATTCTTCGTCGACTCCCTGCGAGGAAGCAATCTCGGAGCCACATTCATTTCAAATTAAAATCACAATTTTAGTTGTATAAGGTCAAGGTACAACTCCAAGTCGTCTTGTTACCGTGGACACGGCTATTCGAATAGATTAATCATCCCTGCAGGGGTGCACCGCATCTCCAACATGCCTGATCACCTCCGGCCGGACACACTTTCCTGGGTCATGCCCGTCCTCGGGATAGCAGCACGTCGTCGCCCCACCTAGGCTCAACGAAGAGGCCAGCCCGCCGGTCTAAATCCTAAGCACGCAGGTTCGTGGGCCCACTTGCCCTTGCGCTCCTGCACGATGCGTGGGCGGACGGAAGTAGACCTAGTACACTCGTCCAAGAGCTGCATCGTCCAGTCCAATCTGGCGCGCGCCGCTCCATTGCTGACGTCCGAAGAGCTTCGGCTGATACAACGACGCTGAGTACCCATAACTTCTCCCACGCGATGGTTTGGTGCGTAAAAAGGCCAACGACCCAACTTAGATCAAATACCCAACCCATTAGCATTTTATTAATGCGGGGCAATCGCGACCCATAAAGTGCGGTCCCGTCACCCCGTCTCGAGGATGTGTGGCAAGGGCCTCTCCTGCCCGTCCACGCCTCAACATAACCCGGATGCCTTACCGGCGCATCCCACCACATCTCACACACGGGTACCCTTGGGGCCGACCCGTCTCAAGACTGTCGGGAACTCAGGTCCACCTCAACCAGGGTGGTACCGCCTGTCCCTCCAGTCCCGTCTTTCACGTGTAATAAATGTCAAGTCAAAGTAACTATGTGTATAAAACATCAAGGCGGGAACTAAGGAATCACCCTCAATGGTCCCCGCTCGATGAAACCGTCTAGGTGGACCTAGAGGAATCACCCTCGAGGGTCCCACACTTGAGGGGTCGCACGACAGAGTCATCGTCGGGAGTGGCGACGGAGGAATCAATCTCGATAACCACGACCGACTAGCTGCACTACAGAGCTAGCATCATGAGTACTTCACGAGGTGTCACCCTCGGTACTCGATAGTAGCACTGCAGAGTCGTACAACTAAGGGGTGTGCGGTGATGTGAGGGGCCTGGCTTGTCGGTCGGTTGACCGAGTCTTCGGGTCTTCGAGTCGTCGATGAAGAAGCAGGGGCAACTGGTACTAAGGGGTCACTGGGGATTTATTGATCAACCTATACTAAGCAGTTGATATGATTGCAGGTATAGTCGCAGTTTATCAAAAACAGGCTATGCATCAGAAATAGGAGCTAGCTAATACATTAGCAAAATCTAATGCAAGAATAAGAGGGAAAGGAATGGGCGATATCGGAATGCTCAAGGGGGGTTGCTTGCCTTGCTGCTCTGCGGCAAAGGGCTGATCATCGACGGTGTAGTCGTATCCGGCAGCACCGTCAGTCTCGGGGTCTACCGGTAAGAAGAGGGGGGAGAAACAATAAATATAAAGCAGACAAATGCATCACGATGCATGACATGGCAATATGCAGAGCTAGGCATGCACTAATGCAGTACTACACGTTGCAGACGGAGCGGGAGAATATCTGACGATATTCCCCGGGTCTTTGGATTTATCGGACAGACGATCCGGAGGGGAAAAGTTCCATGTTCATCATGCTAGGAGCATGTGACAGATGAATGGATGGCATATTTGGATTCGTGGGATTTTTCTGATCAACATTCATGTATAAAGTTTTTTGATCTGAGCTACAGATTATTTTCTATAATTTTTGAAAGATTTAATCATTTTCTGGAATTAACAGAATTAAATTAATTCGAAAAATGCTATTATGACATCATGCTGACATCAGCATTGCATCAGCAATCAACAGTCTCAGCTGACTGGTCAAACCTGACATGTGGGACCCACATGTCATAGAATCATTTTTAAATCAGAGTTAAATTAAACTAACAGAGACTAATTTAGCAAGTGGGGCCCATCTGTCATAGACACATTAGGCTAAATTAATTATTTTAATTAACCTAATTAACTAATTAGTTATCTGACAGGGGTGGCCCACCTGTCATACACACAGGGGGACTGGGACCCACCAGTCAGTGACTGGACCAGGCCCAGTCAGCACGTTGACCTGGTCAACAGGTCAACGGGGTCAGGCTGGCCCACTGGCCAGTGACCCTGCAGGTGGCCCCGACCGGGCCACGTCGGCGGCGGCACCGTCCGGCCGCCGGAGGAGCTCCGGCGAGCTCCCGAAACGGTGGCGTGGCTCGGGTTTCGTCCACAGGGCACCAAATCGAGCGCGGCCGGTGGCGTTCGAAAGCTAAGGCTGCCGCCGTTCCATTCCGGCTATCGGCATGAGCTACGGTGGCCTGTGGAGGGAGCTACGTCGACGGCGGCGGAAGGCAGCTTCGGGCGAGCTCGGGCGCGTGCATACACAGAGCAAAACGAGCGGGGCTAGCGCGGGATCGGTTCTACGTGACGCGGCGAGCGCGTTGGCTGCACGCCCAGGACCATTTGGTCACCGGAGGCTCGTCGGCGACGAGCTTAGGCGGAGGAACTGTGACGCCCGGATAATTAAGCTACAGTGATCCTTGTAATTAAGCACAGTGATGACCATGATCAATGCCTAATCATTTTGCTAATCAAAATATGATCAAGTTGACATTCGTATCCCATTTCAAATTCCACCACAAAAAGGGGTTTAAATTTAATGTGAGAAATAAAATCCTCAAACATAGTGGGAAAATTGCTGAACACTTAGCAAATATTTCAAAACAAATATTGTTAGGGAAAACAACATCACCAACCCATTGGTGTGGACCCCACTATTAAAACAGAGTCATTTTTACATTTAAAATGCACTTTTAATTCTCTGGATAATTCCTGTAGTTTCCAAAAATGCTCAAAACTTGTGTGGCCTTGCAGAATGTTGCAAAGTACTTAATGTGCCATGTCATCATGATCATCCTAAATAAATTGCATTTAGTAAATAATCCAACTTCAAATGCAAATTCAAAATATAAGTTAAATTAATATTTTTCCAAACTGCAAGACTAAATTGTTCAAGATTTTGCAACTAATCTTTAGGTAATTATAAAATTGAAACCAACATTATCTGAATTATTAAAATGTCCCTAGTCTATTTAAAACAGTGCCCAAAACAGCTCATTTAAATAATTTCTAGTTAATACAAATTCAAATGAATTCATTTAAATCCCCAGTGACCCCTGAGTCCCAGTTGCCCCTGCTTGTTCATCGACGACTCGACGACTCGAAGACCCGAAGACTCGGTCAACTGACCGACGAGCCAGACCCCTCACATCACCGCACACCCCTTTAGTATGGCACTGCAGAGCTACTATCGAGTGCCGAGGGTGATACCTCACTTAGCACTCCGGATGTTAATTCTGTAGCGTAGCTAGTCGATCGTGGGTATCGAGGGTGATTCCTCCTTCCCATTTATCGATAGCGACTCTTGCCATACACATACCTCGAGTGGGATCCATCGAGGGTGATTCCTCGGATCCCCACTTGGTGTATAGACACACAGTTACTTGGACTTGACATTTGATACATGTGAAAGACGGGACTGGAGGGACAGGCGGTACCACCCTGTTGAGGTGGACCTGAGTTCCCGACAGTCCTGAGACGGGTCGGCCCCAAGGGTACCCGTGTAAGATTTGGTGGGATGCGCCGCAAGGCATCCGAGGATTTGGTGGGATGCGCCGCAAGGCATCCGGAGACTTGGTGGGGTGCGCCGTGAGGCACCCGAGTGTTAATAATCACTAATAAATTGCTAATGGCTTGGGTACTTGATCTGAGTTAGGTCGTTGGCCTAATACGCACTAACCACCACGCGGGGTAATCAGTATGGGCTGCTCGGCGGCGTACATTCTCCCGAAAGCTCTTCAGATGCCACGAGATTCGACTCGCGCCCAGGTGGTCTGGAACGCATGGCGCTTGTTACTAAGGCATGCTAGGACTGGTCCCGGCCGAGGGCGTAACATGCAGGATGGCGAGGGCGATGGCCCAAGACCCCGAGCCATTAGGATGTAGACCGGCGTGCTGGCCTCTCTGTTGAGCCTAGGTAGGACTACGTCGTGTCGATATATCGAGGCCGGGTATGACCAGAAAATCGTATCCGGCCGTAGCTTATCGAGCGTGTTGGGGAATGTGGTGCACCCCTGCAGGGAAGTAAACTATTCGAATAGCCGTGTCCACGGTAACAGGACGACTTGGTGTTGTGCTCTGACCTACTACAACTATAATCATAAACTAATTAAAATGAATTGTGGCTCCGGGATTGCTTCCTCGCAGGGAGTCGAGGAAG
Organism: Elymus sibiricus; assembly: GCA_039707655.1. Classification (NCBI taxonomy): domain Eukaryota; kingdom Viridiplantae; phylum Streptophyta; class Magnoliopsida; order Poales; family Poaceae; genus Elymus; species Elymus sibiricus. Next base: position 95,620,738 of record CM077663.1, on the reverse strand, counting down.
GATCTCTGGGCGTGTTACTTAATTAAAATTGCTCAACAATATGTCTATATATATATGAGATGCAGGTCTACTCTCTTCTCATGCTGCAAGATGCTGAAGATGCCAGTCTTCGATAGGACTAGGCCTTCTCCCCTCTTCTGGCATTTCTGCAGTCTAGTCCAAAGATATAGCCCCATTTCTTTGATACTGGTGCATATCTAGCATAGTTCTGATGTAAGTCTTGCGAGTACTTTGGATGAGTACTCACGCTGCTTTGCCTTTCTCTTTCCCCCTCGATGCATTGCTGCGTTCAGACAATGGAGCCCAGAAGATGGAGTACGCAGGAGACGACTACTACACCACCGTCGAAGCTTACTGCTACGTGGGGAACGCTGACACTCAGGAGTAGTTAGGAGGTTCCCAGGCAAGAGGCCTCACCTCTTTCGATCCGCTGCTTATGTTTGTGCTAGCCTTCTTAAGGCAAACTTGTCTAACTAATGTCTGTACTCAGATATCGTTGCTTTCGCTGACTCGTGTTTTTGTCGAGCTTTATATTCGAGCCCTCGAGGCCCCTGGCTTGTAATATTAAAGCTGTATGACCTTTATTTGTGTCTTTTGTCGTGTTGTGGTACTAGTCAGTGAGTCCCTAATCTTGGTCGTACGCATTGCGTGATTGATTAGCGTACGGACGAGAATGGGGGCATCACAAGTTGGTATCAGAGCCGACTGCCTGTAGGTAGCCCCCTTTCCAACTCCTTGGCCGAAGTTGAGTCTAGTCATTGAAAACCTTTTACTAACACTGATGCTGTGGCTTACGGGCCCACATCTCAATCGGGTGGTATTAGGATCTTTTATTCCTCGTCTATACTCTGGGTTCTGATCTCTCTTCTCTTTCGGGTTAAAGATTTTATTAACTCTGACTCTAGGTTCTCGTAACTACTTCTCCCGGAGATCCCTCATACCAGAAGATCACCTGCTTCGTCAGAATATTCTGAAGATACCCTTTCGATGTTTTCCGAGACATTGTGCTCGTCGGCTTTGCAGTTCCCTATCACCGATAAGTCCCTATGGATGACTAATTGCGCTTGTCATTCATACAATCCTTTCTTGTTGCTCTTGTTGTTACAAGTTGCCTCGAAATACTCACCATTTCCCGATAACCCTTGAGTTACTGCCTTATAGTTCCTTTTCCGCATGGAAGCCTTACCTATAATTCCTCACAATTGTCGAGGATCCGTTCATCCCCGTTGTTCAGGTGTTTCACAAAGTTCTTCGAAATACTTTTCGATCTTCCGAAAATCCTCTGCAACTTGTTGCTCTTGAAATTCTTGCCTGCTTACATTATGGATTAATTCCATATATCTAGTAGTCTTCGTTGACATCCCTTGTCTTTGCCATTTTGAGCCTACTGATTCAATGTGTGCGCATGCACGCAGTCATCAGGTGATCCGTTTAAAATTATCTTTCCGGCTCAGACGTCCTTCCGGACATGCGTTGGTTCTCGGCAATTCAAACCTTTATTTATTGTCCGGCTAAGTCTTTTCAACTCATGCATCCTTGATCAGAGCGTCTGCTTCTGATCTTTCGTTTTGGACATCATAATTCCTTTGTGTTTAAGCATCAGACTATTCAGGTGTCTCTTGAATCCGGTACCTTTGCATTCTTTCTTCTCTGATTGAGTACCGATACTCACATCAACTTCGTTGTGGATCGCCCAATCCACTGTTGGGTTATTATCCGACAGCGTCGTTCATATTCAATCACCTTGTGAGTTCTTCCCCTGATACACAATGCCTTTGGTAAATTGTATCCTCTATTTTGCCAACCATGCTCTACCTTCGAGCTTGTGTTAATTACTCTTGAAGCTTGTGGTATATGCTCCTAAGATGCCCCGATGGTTTGAATCTATGCCCTCCTTAATCCGTGAGAGCCCGAAAGTTTTCAAGGGTCATACTCTTATGGAGTTTTGCCAGATAAATTTTCAACAGTACAACATCGTCCAAAGCAAGAAATAAATGAAATGTTATACATTGATGAAGTGGGAGTCGACCTTGAACTTGTGTTCATGCCCATGGAAATGATGTAGACCGTCTCGGAAGCTTCTTGCAAAATAATTATTCATCCGTATGATTCTTCAGTATCCTTAAATTTGATCGATTGCAGTTATGGTTCCGACCATGCTATCCTTATTAATTTGTTCGAAAGGAATTCATTCCGATGCCTCGTCAAATTTTGACAAGGTTAAAGTATCTGCTGTCGCAGGTCAATGACCCAGTTCTACTACTATCTTGTTATACCTTCGAGTTTTACCCTCTGGTATCTCGAGGATATCACGCCTTTGCTATATATCTTATTAGCTTTGGCGAGGTAATAATTTTCCTTGTCTTAATCACTCCACGGGTTCTGGGATTGTTGACAGCCGAGAACACCGATTGGGAAAATTTATCCACACTGCAATTCAATACCCCTTGAAATTGCTACTGGAAATATCAAAGTCAATCTGGTCATTCCTAGCCTATCGGCTACATCCTTGTCTTGCTATCCTTGACTGTGATACCTCGCCCTTCTCTGGTACGCAGATCCTTCTGAGTGTGAGCTTTGCTTACGTCGAGCTTTCAATGTCATGTTGTTTGTCTTGAAAAGCAACCCCGATATTGAGCTTGCATCTTATCTGTTGTTCCTATAACCTTCCACGGTGTCATTCCCCTACTTGACGTCACCGCTGTTCGGTTGCATTTTCTTGAGAACTCTCGCCAAAAGGTGTCGAGATCATCGTACACAATTTGACTTCTTCTGAGACGTCAACTGAGTTCTTGATAAAAAAATACCTTCCTTGGCCTCGATGATTTTGGTTATCGTCGACAACCTCCTTGACTTCCTTTCATCGCAAATTTGTCCATGATATGGATGCAACTTGCTATCCAGCTTGTGTTATGTTCTACCCTGGAGTATTACTGTCTTTTGTGTCGAGAATGTTGGGAGGATTGCTCCACCTCTTAGAAATTCTTGGCATAGTGATACTTCTCACCATCAAACGATGCTGCTTTGATTCTAACTTCTATCAACCCTATTGCTTTGAATTTAACGATCGACAGTTCACTCTTAGACTGTTGGTTATTGAATCGTCACTCTAACATTGATCTTGCTGCCTAAGGTCATAATTCGGACGCACTTTTCAACCAATGATTAATGATGTATGTTCTCCTCGATCATACAACATTATATCATTTGAGCTGACAAATGCCATCTCCTTGTTCACATAATTGTGGAAATTCATCCGTTTGGAGTTCTCGATGAATTGTTGCTGAACCCATCAGCCGCATCCTCATCTCGTTTGTGGTTCATGTTGAGCATTTAAATTAGTGTTGGAAGCCTTGAAAGCATTATCTTTGTGCTTAGTTCATGAATAATATGTTTGATAAAAGACGTGTTTTTTCTATAAGTTCACGTGCATTTTGCCACCGTGCTTATGGGAAAATTTTGTCTCGCTTCCTCTGGAATCGTTCCAATTCATTCAGGCATGTGCGAAGTATTCTATGGTTTGGTAGATTTGCTACCTTCACTCCATATGTATTTCCTAGCCCGCCAGGCCACTAATTGATTTGATTTGTCCTAGTCCAGACTTACACGTGGGACTTTGATATCCTCTATGATATTCTTCAATAAGCACTTGATTGCCCTCCATTCTAGAAACTTCCATGTGGGCACGAATGTCTTGACCTTGTGTTCATATGTCTGGTAGTCTGGCTAATGATTCCAGTCTTGCTTCTGTCATTCATTCCGAGGTTCTTGCAACATCATCTCGTAAGTCTGTGTTGCATCCTTTTCTCCTCAGGCCTTCTTTGCCTGAAGTATCCTGACACCAACCAGATCTGAATCTCGGACAGATATGATGGTTGGAACATTATCACGAATTATAACTTTGGTCTTTATTACCCGGTAAGGTGATGTCATGCCTAGCACACCTAGCAGGATGACCTATTGTTATAATGTTTTGTTCAGCAAGGGTTGCCATCCTTCCATGTGGGAATTGTAAGACTTATTTTATAAGTTGTTCCTACTGGATCCTTGTGTAACCAAAGTCTAACCCTTACTTGGTGACCATGTCTTTGCTATCTCGAAGCATGTCTGTGGTACACCGATCCTCAAAACAAGACATTGGAGGCATAATGCTAAATGTTTCTTGATCAATTTTCCTAACACCGTTGTATGGGTAAACTTCATAAATTCCTTGCCCCTTAGTCTTAATGGTTACCTACCTGGAGCCTTGTCATGATTATCTCGCTCTGCTTACTCTTGGAAAGGATATACGCCTAATGCTCCTGTATACACATTTTCCTTTCCATTGGTCTGTTTAATGTGATAATCACATTTTCCTTTTCATTGGTATGTTTAACCTTTCTTGAGATTTATTTGATCTAAGCAGTAATAAGTCTCTGCTTAGGTAAACACCTCGGTGTACAACTCTGTCAGTAAGATCCTGTTACAATTGTTGTTAACATTTTGGTAACCGCCAGTGGACGAGAACTTTGCCTATTGGTCCGCCTCGTTTCGACGAGCAGGAAGATGGTTCTCTTCGTTCCCCGCCCTTGGTACCAATGCTGTTGCTGACATAAATGACAGGTTATCCTCTGACATATCTTGCAACCATGACCGTGCAAGATGTCACCGCTTTTCCTACTCTTGACCCACATGATGGGCCCATAACCCAAAGTTCCACAGGATCGAAACCTGACTCTCCTGTACCACTTTGATTCCAAGGTACCTATTGCACTTGGCTTCGTATGAAATTCTCGAGCCACCGCCTATGGGATGATCTATTCTTGTGTCAGACGCAATATCTATTTCGTTGCTCTGAGCCCATTTTCACCTTCTGATTAGGCATCGAATGATTGCCTACCTGTTTGAAACTTTCGTACCATCGCTTATTGCTCCCGATGAATTACCTGAATTACAACTCGAGAGATAAATCATGTCTTTTCCCTGGGTTCACCGTCAGGTGCCCAACTTTGTGGAGGTACGTCCTTCGACAGTTTCGCCCTTATCGCATTCGTAGGACGGTGAAAACCTCGAAGAGAGGATAACGACTTCATCAGGATGACCCGGAGCAAAGAATTGAAGACATCAACGAAAGGGATCAACCTCTTCGATGAGATCAACAAGGACAAGAAGACTCGTTAGAATTACGTGGCCGAACCTTTTCCCCCTTACTCTACCTCTTAATTCTCGGGACGAGAATTCTTGTTAGACGAGGAGAATTGTGACGCCCGGATAATTAAGCTACAGTGATCCTTGTAATTAAGCACAGTGATGACCATGATCAATGCCTAATCATTTTGCTAATCAAAATATGATCAAGTTGAAATTCGTATCCCATTTCAAATTCCACCACAAAAAGGGGTTTAAATTTAATGTGAGAAATAAAATCCTCAAACATAGTGGGAAAATTGCTGAACACTTAGCAAATATTTCAAAACAAATATTGTTAGGGAAAACAACATCACCAACCCACTGGTGTGGACCCCACTATTAAAACAGAGTCATTTTTGCATTTAAAATGCACTTTTAATTCTGTGGATAATTCCTGTAGTTTCCAAAAATGCTCAAAACTTGTGTGGCCTTGCAGAATGTTGCAAAGTATTTAATGTGCCATGTCATCATGATCATCCTAAATAAATTGCATTTAGTAAATAATCCAACTTCAAATGCAAATTCAAAATATAAGTTAAATTAATATTTTTCCAAACTGCAAGACTAAATTGTTCAAGATTTTGCAACTAATCTTTAGGTAATTATAAAATTGAAACCAACATTATCTGAATTATTAAAATGTCCCTAGTCTATTTAAAACAGTGCCCAAAACAGCTCATTTAAATAATTTCTAGTTAATACAAATTCAAATGAATTCATTTAAATCCCCAGTGACCCCTGAGTCCCAGTTGCCCCTGCTTGTTCATCGACGACTCGACGACTCGATGACCCGAAGACTCGGTCAACTGACCGACGAGCCAGACCCCTCACATCACCGCACACCCCTTTAGTATGGCACTGCAGAGCTACTATCGAGTGCCGAGGGTGATACCTCACTTAGCACTCCGGATGTTAATTCTGTAGCGTAGCTAATCGATCGTGGGTATCGAGGGTGATTCCTCCTTCCCATTTATCGATAGCGACTCTTGCCATACACATACCTCGAGTGGGATCCATCGAGGGTGATTCCTCGGATCCCCACTTGGTGTATAGACACACAGTTACTTGGACTTGACATTTGATACATGTGAAAGACGGGACTGGAGGGACAGGCGGTACCACCCTGTTGAGGTGGACCTGAGTTCCCGACAGTCCTGAGACGGGTCGGCCCCAAGGGTACCCGTGTAAGATTTGGTGGGATGCGCCGCAAGGCATCCGAGGATTTGGTGGGATGCGCCGCAAGGCATCCGGAGACTTGGTGGGGTGCGCCGTAAGGCACCCGAGTGTTAATAATCACTAATAAATTGCTAATGGGTTGGGTACTTGATCTGAGTTAGGTCGTTGGCCTAATACGCACTAACCACCACGCGGGGTAATCAGTATGGGCTGCTCGGCGGCGTACATTCTCCCGAAAGCTCTTCAGATGCCACGAGATTCGACTCGCGCCCGGGTGGTCTGGAACGCATGGCGCTTGTTACTAAGGCATGCTAGGACTGGTCCCAGCCGAGGGCGTAACATGCAGGATGGCGAGGGCGATGGCCCAAGACCCCGAGCCATTAGGATGTAGACCGGCGTGCTGGCCTCTCTGTTGACCCTAGGTAGGACTACGTCGTGTCGATATGTCGAGGCCGGGTATGACCAGAAAATCGTATCCGGCCGTAGCTTATCGAGCCTGTTGGGGAATGTGGTGCACCCCTGCAGGGAAGTAAACTATTCGAATAGCCGTGTCCACGGTAACAGGACGACTTGGTGTTGTGCTCTGACCTACTACAACTATAATCATAAACTAATTAAAATGAATTGTGGCTCCGGGATTGCTTCCTCGCAGGGAGTCGAGGAAGGATCTCTGGGCGTGTTACTTAATTAAAATTGCTCAACAATATGTCTATATATATATGAGATGCAGGTCTACTCTCTTCTCATGCTGCAAGATGCTGAAGATGCTAGTCTTCGATAGGACTAGGCCTTCTCCCCTCTTCTGGCATTTCTACAGTCTAGTCCAAAGATATAGCCCCATTTCTTTGATACTGGTGCATATCTAGCATAGTTCTGATGTAAGTCTTGCGAGTACTTTGGATGAGTACTCACGCTGCTTTGCCTTTCTCTTTCCCCCTCGATGCGTTGCTGCGTTCGGACAATGGAGCCCAGAAGATGGAGTACGCAGGAGATGACTACTACACCACCGTCGAAGCTTACTGCTACGTGGGGAACGCTGACACTCAGGAGTAGTTAGGAGGTTCCCAGGCAGGATGCCTCGCCTCTTTCGATCCGCTGCTTATGTTTGTGCTAGCCTTCTTAAGGCAAACTTGTCTAACTAATGTCTGTACTCAGATATCGTTGCTTTCGCTGACTCGTGTTTTTGTCGAGCTTTATATTCGAGTCCTCGAGGCCCCTGGCTTGTAATATTAAAGCTGTATGACCTTTATTTGTGTCTTTTGTCGTGTTGTGGTACTAATCAGTGAGTCCCTAATCTTGGTCGTACGCATTGCGTGATTGATTAGCGTACGGATGAGAATGGGGGCGTCACAGGAACGCTCGGGCGCGCGTCGCAGACGGCGCTAGGAGGCACGAGCGGTGGCGTGCGTGTGCGCGTTGTGCTCCTGGGAGCACCCGGAGCACGGTGCTGCGCTCAGGCGAGCCTGACGGCAACGGTGGCGACGACCACGAGCTCGTCGGTGGCAGCGCGCTTCGGGCTCCGACGGAGCAACTAGCTAGGGGGCGCAGGCGTGCTCATCTACGAGGGGGAAGAGGAGCTGGAGCTCACCGGGACCTGCAGGTGTGCAACGGTGGGCTCGGGGAAGGGCGACGGCGGTGAATCGAGGCGGCGGAGCTCCGGGCGCCTGAGGAGGAAGAAGAGTCGATGGCGACGGCGTAGAGCTCTAGGGGATTGGTTCAGCGGTCGAGGAGGAAGGGCTCGTCGCGACGGAGCTTCTGGACAGGCTACGGAGGCGAGGGGAGGGCTGTGGCCGCTGCTAGCCGGCGTCCATGGCGGCGGCGGCGCGGGCTCGAACTGGGAAAGGCAGAGAGCGAGTGAGAGCTGGAGAGAGGGAGAGGAGAGGCGAATGGCGAAGGCGGCCAGGGGGACGGCTCGGGGCGAGGCTTATCCCCTCGCCCACCTGCTCCCGTCGGTGTGGCGAACGGCGACGGCACGGCGTGGCTTGCCCACGGCGGGAGCGACACGGAGGGGAGAAGGACGGTGGGCAGGTGGGAGTGGGCTGGGCCGGCGCTGTAGCCAGTTAGGCCCAGCCGCTGCGGCCTTTGTTTTTCTTGTTCTGTTTTTGTTTTCTGTTTTTGTTTTCTATTGCCAATTTTCTTTACTGCAAAAATGTGCCATATGGTCCAACAAATAGCTTGAAATATTCCACATGTCCACAACAATTTTGGAGATTTTTGGAATCTGTTTGCAATTGCCAAATAAATATAAAGGCACTTTAAAATGCAAATATGACTCTGTTTTGATGGTGGGGTCGACACCAACATCAAGGTGATGTTGTTTTCCTAAACAACATTTGTTTTGACAATTTTCACAAGTGTGCAACATTTTTATCTTGCTGTTTGAGGATTTAAATTATCACAATGAAATTCAATGCCCTTTTGAAGTGGAATTTGAATTGAGATTTGAATTTCAACTTGATCATATCCTATTTAGCAAAATGATTTGTTGCTGATCATGGTCATCACTGTAGCTTAATTACAGTCATTACTGTAGCGAAAATCCAGGGTGTCACAATTCTCCCCTACTAACAAGAATTCTCATCCCGAGAATTAAGGGGTAGACGTAAGGGGAAAGCTTGGTTACGAAAATCTAACGAGTCTTCTCATTCTTGGCTGCTCTCACCGAAGAGGTCGGTACATCTTGTAGAGGCATCCATTACTCTGATTAAGGTCAATCTGATGGGGTCGTCATCCTTCATTCGGGATCTTCATCGTCCTACGTATGCGACAAGGAGGGATAACTCTGGAAGAACGAATCTAAACAAAGCTGGGCATCTGACGGCGAACTCAGGGAGGAACACCAGATTTATTTCTCAAGTTAAGACTCGAGGGATCACTAAGAGCAAAATGTGATGGTATAAAAGTTTCAAACGGGTAGGCAATCATTCGATGCCCGATTAGAAGGTGAAAGGGATTCAGAGCAACGAAATTAATTATTGCGTCTGATATTAGGATAGATCTTCCCTTGGGCGATGGCTCGGGAATTGCATACGAAGCCAAGTGCAAGGGATACTTGAGAATCAAGGATGTACAGGAGAGTCAGGTTTCGATCCTGTGGAACTGAGGGTTATGGGCCGACCATGTGGTTAAGAGTAGGAAGAGCGGTGACATCTTACACGGTCATGGTAGCATGACAAGTCAGAGGATAGCTTGTCAGTTATGCTGGCAACAAAGTCGGTACCAAGGGTGGGGGACGAATAGAACCATTTTCCTGCTCATTGAAACGAGGAGGACCAATAGGCAAGGTTCCCATCCACCGGCGGTTACCGGAATGTTATCAACAATAGTAACAGGGTCTTACTGACAGAGTAGTACACCGAGGTGTTTACCTAAGCAGGGAATTATGACTGCTCAGATCAAATAATTCTCAAGAAAGGTTAAACAGACCAATGGAAAGGAAAATGTGATTATCACATTAAACAGACCAATGGAAAGGAAAATGTGTCTACCACATTAACAGACCAAAGGAAAGGAAAATGTGGTTATACTCAAGTTTTAGGAGTATATCTTTCCCAAGGAAAAACATAGCATGATATACATGACAGAATTAGCAAGTAGATAACCATTTGGGTAAAAGGGGTGAGGAAAATCCATGACATGCCCATACAATGGGGGTTTGAATAGTTGATCAAGAAACAATTAGCATTGAGCTTACATTATTCCTTTTGATGATCGATATACCACATCCATACTTCGGGATAGCAATGATATGGTGTTTCGAGTAAAGGATGGAGTTTGGACACACAAAGGATCCGGTAGGAACAACTTATAAAAAAAGTCTTACAATTCCCCCGTGGAAGAATGGCAACCCTAGCTGAACAAAGCATTATAACAATAGGTCATCCGGCCAGGTGTGCTAGCTACAACATCACCTTACCGAGTAATATAGACCAAAGTTGTAATTCTTGATAATGTTCCAACCATCATATCTGTCCGAGATTCAGATATGGTTGGTGTCAGGATACTTCAGACAAGGAAGGCCTGAGGAGAAAAGGATGCAACACAGACCTACGAGATGGTGTTGCAAGAATCTCGGAATGAACGACAGAAGCAAGACTTGAATCATTAGCCAGACTACAAGACATCTGAACACAAGGTCAAGACATTTGTGCCCACATGGAAGTTTCTAGAATGGAGGGCAATCAAGTTCTGATTGGGGACCATCATAGAGGATATGAAAGTTCTATGTGTAAGTCTGGACTAGGACAAATCAAATCAATCAGTGGCCTGGCGTGTTAGGAAATACATATGGAGTGAAAGTAGCAAATCTATGAAACCATAGAATACTTCGCACATGCCTGAATGAATTGGAACGATTCCAGAGGAAGCGAGACAAAAAAAATCCCATAAGCACGGTGGCAAAAATGCACGTAAACTTATAGAAAAACACTTCTTTTATCAAACATATTCTTCATGAACTAGGCACAAAGATAATGCTTTCAAGGTTTCCAACACTAGCTTAAATGTTCATCATGCACCACGAGGGAGAAGAGGATGTGGCTGATGGGCTCAGTAACAATTCGTCGAGATTCCCACAAAGAAGGATCTCCACGATTGAGTGAACAAAACCAAATGATATATTGAGGTATGCCCGAAGGAAACATCCACCATTAAACATTAATCGAAAAGTGCACCCGAAATACAGACTAAGTAGCACGACCAATGTTAGAGTGCTGACTCAATAGCCAATACACTAAGAATGGACTTATTGTTCATTAACTCCAAGGTGATAGAGTTGGTATCCCATAAGTATTGAATTTACACATCACATTCCATTTGTCAGTATTCCGGTTAGAAAAAACACGGGAACAAAGAAGGAAAGGTGATGGCAAGGATGTCGCCAATGACAACACTAATTACCACGGGCAAGGATGATACCCTCATCATGAATTTAATTGATATCCTGGAAGAGCCCAGAATGCTGATGAGGATCACGACACATTTGCCGAGAAGTCTCTTGAAGATGTTATCGATCAGCGACGACATCAAGCGAAGAAATGGAGAAGCGAAAAGCTGTCGGAACCACAGATAAGAGTGCTAGCTCCGAATCAAAATTGCATTTGAAGACAACCAGCATGAGGTTGAAATATCGATGTAAGCTTGGTGCACTGTTGGAATTGTGCTTCAGGGATGGAGGACATAGATAGCATGGTCAAGCTCTAGCATGACGATAATGATGTAGGTCTAACAACTTGGAAAGACATGATTGAGTACTAACTCATAAGCAAAGAAGATTACTAAGAGTTGTCGAATCGCAATGCGTACTCGATTCAGATATCAGTGTCCTTTCTTGTCCAACAACTCAGGACACGAGGGCTGGAATCGGTGAAATATCATAGTTGATGAGGAGCTCATAAGAAGTTATATAGCTCCGTGATAATTATCAAGATACCGGGGATAATACTCGGATGTAGATCAGAATTAAAGCTTGGACCGATGTATTGATCCGCAGAAGACAAGTGCTTAAACTGGTCTAAAAGTGGGATCAGAGAGGAACAGTCATGGTCGGGACCACGATTGTAAAGTATCAAATCAGGTTGTAGCTTTGAAAGATTATCCGACAAAACACCAGAAGAGTAGGACTCGCGAAAACTCTTGAGTTCACACGAATTAAGGAAGGCATAGGTTCAACCCATCGGGGCATCTTAGGAACATATACCACAAGCTGTAAGAGTAATTAACACATGCTTGACAAAAGAGCATGGCTGACAAAAGCACCGGATACAACTTACCAGAGGGAGAAGACACAATTTACCAATGGCATCATGCATAACATCACGAATATTTGAAGGGGAAGGACACTGTCGGATAATAATCCAACGATGGTTTTGGCGGTCCACAAGGGACCTGATGTGAATATCGGTACTCAATCAGAGGGAGAAGAATGCAAAGCACCAGATTATAGAACATCCAATTAAATCGATGCTTAAACAGACAAAGGAATTAAAATTTCCAAATTGGTGTATCGGAAACAGATGTTCCGATCAATTACAAGTAAGATGAAAGGACTTAGATGGGCAATCAATCAAGGTTGATTTGTTGGGAACTAGCTCATGTTTAGAAAGATGTCTGAGCCGGATGGATAATTTATGATAAACAACTGATGACTGCGTGCATCCACACACAGGTTGAATTAATAAAATCAGATGAAAACCACAAAGGATTTACTAAATATTGCTAGACACATGTAATTAACCACCATGTAAGCAGGTGAGAAAGTCAAGAGCAATAGGCTACTGAGGATTTGGAAAGATCGAATAGTAATTCGAATGATTTTGTGAAACTCATGACAACTGAGGACGAACGAATCTCCGATAAGATACTTCGATGTACCTTGTAATAACAAGGGCAACTGGATACGAAAGTATGAGCGATAATTGTATGTAATCATCCATAGGGGTTGACGAAGGAAGGGAATCGCAAAGACGATGAGCACAAGTTCTCGGGAGAACATCGAAGAGTATCTTCGGAGTCTTCCGATGAATCGAGCCATCATCTGAAATGAGGGGCTCTCTGGGAGGAAGTAGATATGAGAACCTAATGTTAGATTTAGCAAAATCTTTAACCCGAAAGAGAAGAGAGATCAGAACCCAAAGTATAGACGAGGAAAAAAGATCCTAATACCACCCGATTGAGAAGTGGGCCCGTAAGCCACACAACTATGTTAGTAAAAGTTTTCCAAATACTAGACTCAACTTTGGCCAAGGAGTTGGAAAGGGGGCTACCTACAAGCAGTCTGGTTCTGATACCAACTTGTGATGCCCCCGGTCTCGACCGTACGCTAAACATACACGCAATGCATACGACCAAGATTAGAGACTCACTGATTGATATCACAACACAACACTAGACACAAAAATAAAGTCATACATCTTCATATTACAAGCCAGGGGCCTCGAGGGCTCGAATACAAAGCTCGACAAGCACGAGTCGGCGGAAGCAAATAATATCTGAGTACAGACATAAGTTAGACAAGTTTTTCCTTAAGAAGGCTAGCACAAACATAAGCAGCGGACCGAAAGAGGCGAGGCCTCCTGCCTGGGAAACTCCTAACTACTCCTGAGCATCGGCATTCTCCACGTAGTAGTAGGCTCCAGCGGTGGTGTAGTAGTCGTCTCCGGCGTACTCCATCTCCTGGGCTCCATCGTCTGAACGCAGAATCGTATCGAGGGGAAAGAGGAAGCAAAGCAGCGGTGAGTACTCATCCAAAGTACTCGCAAGACTGACATCAGAACTATTCTAAGTATGCATCATTATCAAGGGGAGGGTTATATCTGGACTGACTGCGGAAAGCAAGAATAGGGAGAAGGCCTAGTCCTATCGAAGTCTAGCATCTTCAGCATCTTGCAGCATTAGAAGAGAGTAGACTGGTATCTCATACATAGTCATATTATTGTAGCAATTTTATTAAGTAACCACGCCCAGCGATTCTTCCTCGACTTCCTGCGAGGAAGCAATCTCGGAGCCACATTCATTTCAAATTAAAATCACAATTTTAGTTGTATAAGGTCAAGGTACAACTCCAAGTCGTCCTGTTACCGTGGACACGGCTATTCGAATAGATTAATCATCCCTACAGGGGTGCACCGCATCTCCAACACGCCTGATCACCTCCGGCCGGACACACTTTCCTGGGTCATGCCCGGCCTCGGGATAGCAGCACGTCGTCACCCCACCTAGGCTCAACGAAGAGGCCAGCCCGCCACTTGCCCTTGTGCTCCTGCACGATGCGTGGGCGGCCGGAAGCAGACCTAGTACACTCTAGTCCAAGAGCTGCACTGTCCAGTCCAATCTAGCGCGCGCCGCTCCATTGCTGACGTCCGAAGAGCTTTGGCTGATACAACGACGCTGAGTACCCATAACTTCTCCCACGCGATGGTTTGGTGCGTAAAAAGGCCAACGACCCAACTCAGATCAAATACCCAACCCATTAGCATTTTATTAATTCGGGGCAATCGCGACCCATAAAGTGCGGTCCCGTCACCCCGTCTCGAGGATGTGTGGAAAGGGCCTCTCCTGCCCGTCCATGCCTCAACATAACCCGGATGCCTTACCGGCGCATCCCACCACATCTCACACACGGGTACCCTTGGGGCCGACCCGTCTCAAGACTGTCGGGAACTCAGGTCCACCTCAACCAGGGTGGTACCGCCTGTCCCTCCAGTCCCGTCTTTCACGTGTAATAAATGTCAAGTCAAAGTAACTGTGTGTATAAAACATCAAGGCGGGAACTGAGGAATCACCCTCAATGGTCCCCGCTCGATGAAACCGTCAAGGTGGACCTAGAGGAATCACTCTCGAGGGTCCCACACTTGAGGGATCGCACAACAGAGTCTTCGTCGGGAGTGGCGAAGGAGGAATCACCCTCGATAACCACGACCGACTAGCTGCACTACAGAGCTAGCATCATGAGTACTTCACGAGGTGTCACCCTCGGTACTCGATAGTAGCGCTGCAGAGTCGTACAACTAAGGGGTGTGCGGTGATGTGAGGGGCCTGGCTTGTCGGTCGGTTGACCGAGTCTTCGGGTCTTCGAGTCGTCAATGAAGAAGCAGGGGCAACGGGGACTAAGGGGTCACTGGGGATTTATTGATCAACCTATACTAAGCAGTTGATATGATTGCAGGTATAGTAGCAGTTTATCAAAAACAGGCTATGCATCAGAAATAGGAGCTAGCTAATACAGTAGCAAAATCTAATGCAAGAATAAGAGGGAAAGGAATGGGCGATATCGGAATGCTCAAGGGGGGTTGCTTGCCTTGCTGCTCTGCGGCAAAGGGCTGATCATCGACGGTGTAGTCGTATCCGGAAGCACCGTCAGTCTCGGGGTCTACCGGTAAGAAGAGGGGGGAGAAACAATAAATATAAAGCAGACAAATGCCTCACAATGCATGACATGGCAATATGCAGAGCTAGGCATGCACTAACGCAGTACTACACATAGCAGACGGAGCGGGAGAATATCTCACGATATTCCCCGGGTCTTTGGATTTATTGCGCAGATGATCCGGAGGGGAAAAGTTCCATGTTCATCATGCTAGGAGCATGTGACAGATGAATGGATGGCATATTTGGATTCATGGGATTTTTCTGATCAACTTTCATGTATAAAGTTTTTTGATCTCAGCTACAGATTATTTTCTATAATTTTTCAAAGATTTAATCATTTTCTGGAATTAACAGAATTAAATTAATTTGAAAAATGCTATTATGACATCATGCTGACATGAGCATTGCATCAGTAGTCAACAGTCTCAGCTGACTGGTCAAACCTGACATGTGGGACCCACATGTCATAGACTCATTTTTAAATCAGAGTTAAATTAAACTAACAGAGACTAATTTAGCAAGTGGGGCCCATTTGTCATAGACACATTAGGCTAAATTAATTATTTTAATTAACCAAATTAACTAATTAGTTATCTGACAGGGGTGGCCCACCTGTCATACACACAGGGGGACTGGGATCCACCAGTCAGTGACTGGACCAGGCCCAGTCAGCACGTTGACCTGGTCAACATGTCAACGGGGTCAGGCTGGCCCACTGGCCAGTGACCCTGCGGGTGGCCCCGACCGGGCCACGTCGGCGGCGGTGCCGTCCGGCCGCCGGAGGAGCTCCGGCGAGCTCCCGAAACGGTGGCGCGGCTCGGGTTTCGTCCACAGGGCACCAAATCGAGCGCGGCCGGTGGCGTTCGAAAGCTAAGGCTGCCGCCGTTCCATTCCAGCTATCGGCACAAGCTACGGTGGCCTGTGGAGGGAGCTACGTCGACGGCGGCGGAAGGCAGCTTCGGGCGAGCTCGGTCGCGTGCATACAGAGACGCACGCGATCGGTTCTACGCGGCGCGGCGAGCGGGGCTAGCGGGGCTAGCGCGGGATCGGTTCTACGCGGCGCGGCGAGCGCGTTGGCTGCACGCCCGGGACCATTTTGTTACCGGAGGATCATCGACGACGAGCTCAGGCGGAGGAACGCTCGGGCGCGCATCGCAGACGGCGCTAGGAGGCACGAGCGGGGGTGTGCACGTGCGCGTTGTGCTCCTGGGAGCACCAGGAGCGCGGTGCTGCGCTCAGGCGAGTCTGACGGCAACGGTGGCGACGACCACAAGCTCGTCGGCGGCAGCGCGCTTCGGGCTCCGATGGAGCAACTAGCTAGGGGGCGCAGGTGAGCTCATCTACGAGGGGGAAGAGGAGCTGGAGCTCACCGGGACCTGCAGGTGTGCAACGGTGGGCTCGGGGAAGGGCGACGGCGGCAAATCGAGGCGGCGGTGCTCCGGGCACCCGAGGAGGAAGAAGAGTCGATGGCGACGGCGCATAGCTCCAGGGGCTTGGTCCAACGGTCGAGGAGGAAGGGCTCGTCGCGGCGGAGCTTCTGGATAGGCTACGGAGGCGAGGGGAGGGCTGTGGCCGCGGCTAGCTGGCGTCCATGGCGGCGGCGGCGCAGGCTCGAACAGGGAAAGGCAGAGAGCGAGCGAGAGCTGGAGAGAGGGAGAGGAGAGGCGAATGGCAAAGGCGGCCAGGGGGACGGCTCGGGGCGAGGCTTATCCCCTCGCCCACCTGCTCCCGTCGGCGTGGCGAACGGCGACGGCACGGCGCGGCTTGCCCACGGCGGGAGCGACACGGAGGGGAGAAGGACGGTGGGCAGGTGGGAGTGGGCTGGGCCGGCGCTGTAGCCACTTAGGCCCAGCCGCTGCGGCCTTTTTTTTTGTTCTGTTTTTGTTTTCTATTTTTGTTTTCTGTTTTTATTTCCTTTTGCCAATTTTCTTTACTGCAAAAATGTGCCATATGGTCCAACAAATAGCTTGAAATATTCCACATGTCCACAACAAATTTGGAGATATTTGGAATCTGTTTGCAATTGCCAAATAAATATAAAGGCACTTTAAAATGCAAATATGACTCTGTTTTGATGGTGGGGTCCACACCAACATCAAGGTGATGTTGTTTTCCTAAACAACATTTGTTTTGACAATTTTCACAAGTGTGCAACATTTTTATCTTGCTGTTTTAGGATTTAAATTATCACAATGAAATTCAATGCCCTTTTGAAATGGAATTTGAATTGAGATTTGAATTTCAACTTGATCATATCCTATTTAGCAAAATGATTTGTTGCTGATCATGGTCATCACTGTAGCTTAATTACAGTCATTACTGTAGCGAAAATCCAGGGTGTCACAGGGTTGGGGAAACCCGAGGCTGCCGCTGACGCCCGCTACTGGAAACAGCTGGAGACTCCGCATGGCGACTCTTACTGTGACTGGCATACAGCGTGGAGTGCATTCGATCACGGCTGTAAGGATATTGCGCTTGCTGCACCACTGCTGTTTTCAGCATCTCGATGGCGTTTCTTGCCTCGATCTCATCTGGGGTGCTTCCATGACTAGGGAGTGCTTCCAAATTACATGTTGCTGCCAGCATATTATCGACGGGGTTGGAGAAGTGGCCCTGCGGCGTCTGAAAATGTTGAGTCAGTGACTAATCTGACTGCGGCTGAGCCGGCTCTACCTACCGTTCTGCATGACGAGGCGGATCCTGCCCTGCCCGGGCATTCCTGGACTGGTGAATAACTGAGTCAGCTCGAGGTTTAACGGTAATCGGCTCCGGTGTCTCCTCTAGTAAACCACCTCAGAGGCATCCCGACGAAGTCCTAACTGCCAAGCCTTGGCCTTCAAGCGTTCCGACTCATTATGGATACGAGCCTGTAGTTCTGTCATCCGGACGTTTTCGACATCAATCTGTTCCTGAACCTTGATCATCTCCGTGCGAAGTTTTACCAATTCCGCGTTATGCGCTTCCTGGTTCTCTGCAGTGACAGGATTCTCCAAGAGTTTGGCCATCTCAGCCATCAAGTCGCTCATGGCTTGAGCCGGCGTCTTGCCTGACCCGCCAGCATCGCTCGTGGCTCCTGTCACCGACGGATCTTGAGCCGTCACGATTCCTGCAATGTAGATGGTGACCTGACAAGGCGGCTCAAGTGGCTCCTTGGCGGCTTCCGCCTCCGAACAGCCCCAAGTCTCCCATCATAGAGAGGACAAATAGCATCAATATCTCCCATGGATGACTTGCCGTCGGAGTTGACGGGGATGTCCTTGCTACCTGCCGGCTCATCCGGAAGGCTGACTCCATGGTGAAACCGACGAAGACGTCACGTCAGCCGGCCTGATGCCGGCCGGGTCGGGCGTGCCGAGCCGGCTCAATGATGCCGGTGCAGATGTCCGGCTCGGGTACTGACGCACCGATCTTGCCGATGAAGACGTGGATCTTGCCGAAGGGGACCCGGTACCTGGACTCGACCAAGTCGGCCTCGGGGCCCCAGCCTGAATTGTCGATGTAGAGCTTCCCACGACGGCTCTTGGTCATCTGACTAACCGCGTAGCTCCCGAACCCTCGAAGAGCTCCCTCCGAGAACTCAACTCCATCGTGCGATAGCCCCACGGTGGGCGCCAACTGTCGTGGTTTTGTCACGACAGATGTCATCATAGGAGAACTTAGGTGTGAGGCCATCGTTGTTGTGTGGCGACTCGAAGGGGTTGATCTAGAACGAGAGACGAGTTTACCCAGGTTCGGCCCCTACGATGGAGGTAAAAGCCTACGTCCTGCTTTGTGTCTATATTGATGATGATCTCGATTACAAGGGTGCGGAATCGCTAACCTAGCTTTCGAGGGTTTTCAACTTTTTGTCTATTGGCCTTAGGAGCTCGCCTTTATATACAGGTCGAGACCCTGGGTTTACAACAGTTCAAGTCGTGCTACGATTCGTGACCTACTATGTCTCTAACTCGCGTTGCCTTTCAAGCAAGGAAACTCCTGGCGTCTTCTGCCTCTTGGGCCTTGAGTTGCCATCTTCATGTGTTGGGCCGCCATCCGGCTTATTTGGTAAGCCACGTTCGCTGCCTTGTCTTCAACAGCACGAACCGCCTTGAGTATGATTCACAAGCTGCCACTCGCTAACCTGGCCCAATAGGGCGAGTTATACCGCGGGGTTATATCCCCGACACATAGGCTTTCCATCATAGAAAGAAGATCTTGTCTCCGGAATCATGATATCTTCAGCGATGCTCATCCTTTTAAACCTGGATTCATACTCACCGTGTTGGTTTTGCAGGTCATAGATTTGAGCTTGGAGATGCTCGATCCACTCTTGAAGCTTGAAGAGAGCCTCTCCCATGTTCCTTGTGTCCATCTTGTTTTCCCGGATGATGTCCGTGATCATAGAGTGATTAGCACTTAGACCACGTTTAACCATCCCTTAGCACTTGAAGATCTCCTACTTCACTGCTGCAAGCCTAGCCTTCACGCTTCCCTCCTTCTTGGGACCTTGAGCATCCTAGATGTGGAGCACCCCCTCACGCATCTTAATGGATTGAGGGTGCTTAATAACCTCCGGCAGGTAGGGGTTGATGACCTTCTCGAAGAACTTGTCCTTGGAGGGGCTTGGAGACATCATGGAAATCTAGATCTATCAGAAAACAGCCCGAAACAAGAACAGAGGAGAAACTTTCGATGCGTGCTTGGGAAGTATATACGGGAGTATATATAATGAAATTTTCTAGGCCAGAATACGTGCTCGGGAAGAAAACGGAGTCCGGGAGGCACACGAGGGCCCCACAAGCCATTAGGGCACGCCCAGAGGGTGGGCGTGCCCAATTGGCTTGTGCCTCCCTTGTGGGTCCCCCTGGCTCCTTTTTATTTTTCGATTTTTTTTTAAAATACCAAAACCAACAGAACATATTTTTCTGGAATTTTTGGAGTCGGTTTACTTACCGTATCACGTACCTACTCCTTTTTCAGGTTTCTGGAGTGTTTCAGAAGGTCTCTCTTATGTGCTCTCTGGTGTTTTCACTTGAATAATATTAGTTTCAACATTAATGGGCGTACCTGAAATGTAGTGCTTAATTCTTTGCCCATTTACCACTCTCAGATTTTTACCTTCGAAGTTATTAATTTTTATTGCACCCGAGCAATAGACCTCCTCGAAAACATACGGGCCTTCCCATTTGGAGAGGAGTTTACGTGCAAAGAATCTGAAATGAGAATTGTACAAAAGCACTAGGTCTCCTACATTGAATTCTCATTTTTGAATCCTCTTGTCATGCCATCTTTTAACCTTTTCTTTAAATAACTTGGCATTTTCATAAGCTTGTGTCCTCCATTCATCTAATGAGCTAATATCAAATAACCTCCTTTCACCGGCAAGTTTAATGTCATAATTAAGTTCTTTCATTGCCCAATAAGCTTTATGTTCTAACTCAAGAGGTAAATGACATGCTTTTCCATAGACGATTTTATATGGAGACATCCCCATGGGATTTTTATAAGCTGTCCTATAAGCCCAGAAAGCGTCATCTAGTTTCTTAGACCAATTCTTTCTAGATCTATTGACATCCTTTTGCAAAATTAATTTTATTTCTTGGTTTCTCAATTCAACTTGGCCACTAGACTGAGGATGATAAGGTGATGCAATTCTATGGTTCACATCATATTTAGCTAGAAGTTCACGGAAAGCACCATGAATAAAATGTGAACCACCATCAGTCATTAAGTACCTAGGGACTCCAAACCTCGGGAAAATGATGTCTTTAAGCATTTTAATAGATGTGTTATGATCAGCACTACTAGTTGGGATAGCTTCTACCCACTTAGTAACATAATCAACAGCAACTAGAATATGAGTATACCCATTAGAGGAAGGAAAATGTCCCATAAAATCAAAGCCCCAAATATCAAATGGTTCAATAGCAAGTGAATAATTCATAGGCATTTCGTAACGTCTACCAATGTTACCAACTCTTTGACATTCATCACATGAAAGGACATACTTACGAGCATCTTTAAAAAGAGTAGGCCAATAGAAACTGGATTGTAATACCTCTTGTGTAGTTCTGTGAATAGCATGGTGTCCTCCGTAGGCCTCGGAGTGACACTTCCTTAGAATATGTCCCTATTCATGCTCAGGTACACAACGTCTCATAACACCATCTACTCCATCTTTATAAAGATGTGGGTCATCCCAAAAGTAATGTCGTTTATCATAAAAGAATTTTTTTCTTTTGTTGATAGGTGAAGCTGGGTGGAATATACTTAGAAACAATGAAATTAGCATAATCCACATACCAAGGAGTGCTACGTGAAGTATTTATAACAGCAAGTTGCTCATTAGGAAAATTATCATCAATAGGCAGTGGGTCATCAAGAACATTTTCCATCCTAGACAAGTTATCTGCTACGAGGTTTTCAGTTCCCTTCCTATCAGCGATATGCAAATCAAATTCTTGAAGTAAAAGCACCCACCTAATAAGTCTAGGTTTAGCATCTTTCTTTTCCATAAGGTATTTAATAGCAACATGATCAGTGTGAATAGTTACTTTGGAATCAACGATGTAAGGTCTAAACTTATCACATGCAAAAACAACTGCTAAAAATTCCTTCTCAGTAGTAGCATAATTTCTTTGAGCAGTGTCTAGGGTCTTACTAGCATAATGAATAACATTCAATTTCTTGTCTACTATTTTCCCTAGAATAGCACCAACAACATAATCACTAGCATCACACTTAATTTCGAATGGTAAGTTCCAATCAGGTGGTTGGACAATAGGTGCAGAAATCAAGGCTTTCTTAAGTATTTCAAAGGCCTCTACACAATCATCATGAAAAACACAAGGAATATCTTTTTGAAGAAGATTAGTTAATGGCCTAGAAATATTTAATGAAAAACCTATAGAAACCATCGTGACCAAGGAAACTTCTTATACCTTTGATATCTTTTGGGCATGGCATTTTCTCTATTGCATCAACTTTGGCCTTGTCCACCTCAATGCCTCGTTTAGAAATTTTATGCCCAAGTACTATACCTTTATTCACCATAAAGTGGCACTTCTCCCAATTGAAAACAAGATTAGTTCCTTCACATCTCTGCAAAACTTGATCAAGGTTGCTCAATGAATCATCAAAAGAAGTCCCGTAAACGGAAAAATCATCCATGAAAACCTCAAGAATCTTTTAAAAAAAGTCAGAGAATATAGCAGTCATACATCTTTGAAAGGTAGCAGGTGCATTGCATAAACCAAATGGCATACACCTATAAGCATAAGTTCCAAAAGGGCAAGTAAAGGTAGTTTTCTCTTGGTTCTCTTTTGACACAGGTATTTGAGAAAAACCAGAGTATCCACCAAGAAAATAGATGTGTGTGTGCTTAGATAGTTTCTCTAACATTTGATCAATAAAAGGCAAGGGGTAATGATCTTTCCTAGTAGCTTTATTTAATTTCCTGAAATCAATCACCATCCTGTAGCCAGTTACGATTCTTTACGGAATAAGCTCATTTTATAATTAGGAACAACAGTTGTACCTCCTTTCTTAGAAACACAATGCACAAGATTTACCCATCTACTATCAGCAATAGGATAAATTATACCTGCATCGAGAAGTTTTAATATCTTAGTTCTTACCACCTCCTTTATCTTGGGATTGAGACAACATTGATGATCAACGACAGGTTTAGCATCCGGTTCCATATTAATCTTGTGCTGGCCCTTAAGATCATCAAGAGTATATACAATAGCAGCCCTGTGCTTCTTTAGAGTTTTAAGTAATCTTTTTTCTTCATGCTTTGAAAGGTTAGCACTGATGATAACAAGATATATCTTCTTTTCGTCAAGAGAAGCATATTTCAAAGTACCACGCAATGTCTTTAGCTCAAACACGGGATCTCCCTTGGGTGGAGGGGGATCGCCTAAAATATCAACTGGTAAGTTGTGTTTAAGAATAGGTGTTTGTCTAAGAAATATATGATCTATTTAATTTCTTTCATTCATATGCATATAATTTTCATGGTCTAGCAAATATTGTTCTAGCGGATCAGTAGGAGGTACGGCAATAGAAGCAAGACCAATTATTTCATCCTTATTAGGCAAATCTTTTTCATGTGGTTGTCTACTAAACTTAGAGAAATTAAATTCATGAGACATATCACCAAAGCTTACCTTGACCTTATCAGTAGCACAATTATTTCAGCATTAACATTATTCAAGAAAGGTCTACCAAATATAATGGGACAAAAGTTATCTTGTTCCGAACCAAGTACTAGGAAATCAGTGGGGTACTTGACTTCTTCACACAAGACTTCAACATCTCTAACAATCCCAAGTGGTGAAATAGTATCACGGTTTGCAAGTTTAATAGTGACATCAATATCTTCAATCTCAGAAGGTGCTATGTCATGCATAATTTCTTGATGTAATGTAAAAGGTATAACACTGACACTAGCACCAATGTCACACAAGCCATGGTAACAATGATCTCCAATTTTAACTGAGACAACATGCATGCCTACAACTGGTTTGTTTTTATCGAGCTCATCCCGCTCGTTTCTAATAGGTTTTGCAATTCTAGCAGCTTCATCATAGAAGTAAATAACCTGACCATTAATATTATCAACTAGGAGATCTTTAACCATAGCAACTTTAGGCTCAGCATTTATTTGTTTAGAAGGTTTAGGTGTCCTAACATGACTTTTATTAACCACAGTTGTAGCCCTAGCATGTTCCCTAATTCTAACAGGAAAAGGAGGTTTCTCAATGTAAGCAGTAGGAACAATTGGATCAACATGGCTAACAATTACTTCTTCCTTCTTAATTTTAATAGGTTCCTGTAATGATTTTTCAATGGGAGGATGATATTTTAACCACTGCTCCTTGGGAAGATCAACATGAGTAGCAAATGATTCACAGAAATTAGCTACTATCTTAGAGTCAAGACCATATTTATTGCTAAACTCATGGAAAGCATTAGTTTCCATGAAAGATCTAACACAATCAAAATTAAGCTTTATACCTGACTCTTTACCTTCGTCGAGTTTCCAATCTTCAGAGTTGTGTTTAATTCTTTCTAGAAGATCCCGTTTGAATTCAACAGTCCTCTTCATATAGGAATCAGTAGCACAAGAATCGAGTAATACTTGATCATCATGAGAAAGCCGAGCATAATTTTTTTGTATAATCATTTCTCTCGAGAGCTCATGGTTGGGGCAGGTGTGCATCATAGATTTAAGCCTCCCCAAGCTTGAGCGATACTTTCTCCTTCAGGAGTCCGACAATTATAAATAGAGTTCCGATCACGATGGACTAGATGCATAGGATAAAACATCTGATGAAATTCCAGCTTCAAGCGATTCCAGTCCCATGACCCGATATCATCCAATAGCTTGTACCACATTAATGCTTTTCCCTCCAAAGATAAAGGGAAAACTTTCATTTTAACTTTGTCTCCGGGTAGACCTGAAAGCTTAAACAATCCACAAATCCCATCGACATATATCAAATGGCAATCAGGATGAGTTGAACCGTCATAAGGATTAGCCAATAGTTTCTCTAGCATACCCAAAGGAATCTCACAATAAATATTTTCAATAGGTTCAGTAGGTTTAGGAACAACTTCTTCAACTTCCGTTCGAGGCATAGATGCCACGAACAAGCCACTTAAAGGGTGACCGTTCGTAGTGACAAGCAACAGTAAATTTCAGCACGTATAGAAAACGTTTCCTTACCAATTTCCACTTACCAAAGACGCTTTACTCCCCTGCAATGGTGCCAGACAAGAGTCTTGATGACCCACAAGTATAGGGGATCAATAGTAGTCCTTTCGATAAGTAAGAGTGTCGAACCCAACGAGGAGCAGAAGAAAATGACAAGCAGTTTTTAGCAAGGTATTCTCTGCAAGTGTTGTGAGTAACAATAATAGATAGTTTCATAGCAAGGTAATTTGTAACTAGTAACAAGTGGAAATAGTAACAAAGGTGTAGCAAGGTAGCCCAATCCTTTTTATAGCGAAGGACAGGCCTGAAAGTTATCTTATATTAAGCAAGTGCTCCCGAGGACACATGTGAATTTCTGTCTAGTCATGCTCATCTTGTTGAGTTGTTTCGCGTTCGCTACTTTGATAATTTGATATGTGGGTGGACCGGTGCTAAGGTGTTGTTCTTACTAGAACAAACAACCTACTTATGATTACCCCCTCTCGCAACCATCCGCAACTACGAAAGAAGAATTAAGATAAATCTAACCATAGCATGAAACGTGTGGATCCAAATCAGCCCCTTATGAAGCAACACATAAATTCGGGTTTAAGCTTCTGTCACTCTAGCAACCCATCATCTACTTGTTACTCCACAATGACTTCCCTTAGGCCCATAACATGGTGAAGTGTCATGTAGTCTACGTTCACATGACAACACTAAGAGAAGTAGCAACATACATATCATGAAAATATCGAGCGAATACCAACTTCACAAGATTACTTATAACAAGACTTCTCCCATTTCCTCAGGAACAATAATAACTAATCACACATCATCAACATGTTCAATATCAGAGGTATAATAATAACGATTAATGATCTGAACATAATGACTTCCACCAAGTAATCCAACAAGCATCAACTACAAGATGTAATCAACACAACTAGTAACCCACAGGTACCAATCTGAGGTTTTGAGACAAAGATTGAATACATGAGATGAACTAGGGTTGGATATGAGACGGTGTTGGTGAAGATGTTGATGAAGATTGGTCCTCCCATGAAGGAGGAATCGTTGGTGATGACGATGCCTTCAATCTCCCCTTCCGAGAGAGGAATTTCCCCGACAGAATCTGACTGCCGGAGTGCAAAAGGACCTCTGCCCAGGTTTCCGCCTCAAGACGGCGGAGCCTCATCCCAAGAGATTTCTTATGATTTTTTCAAGGGTAAAACACACCATATAGGAGAAGAGGGGGGTCGGGAGACCTGCAGGGGCCCCACAAGCCATCAGGGCGCGCCCAGGGGGGTCGGGAGATCTACAGGGGCCCCACAAGCCATCAGGGCACGCCTAGGGGCCCCACAAGCCATCTAATGAGCTACTCCTAGATCCTTCATCTCAAAATAGCGAGATAAGAAATCCTTAACCTCCTTGATTAAATCAAGGTTGGTTCCAAAGATTAGTATGTCATCGACATACAAACCGAGAATAACTCCTTCGCCCCCACCATGGCGATAGTATACACACTTGTCAGCATCGTTTACAACAAAGCCTGCAGCAGTTAATGTTCTTTCGAACTTCTCATGCCACTACTTAGGAGCTTGTTTAAGGCCATATAAAGACTTCAATAACTTGCACACCTTTCCTTCCTGACCAGGTACTACAAAACCATCGGGCTGATCCATGTAAATTTCCTTGTCCAACTCTCCATTGAGGAAAGCCGTCTTAACGTCCATTTGATGAACGAGAAGATCGTGTGAGGCAGCCAGTGATAGTAGCACCCGAATAGTTGTCAGTCTAGCCACAAGTTAGTAAGTATCAAAGAAGTCTTCACCTTCTTTCTGGGTATAACCCTTGGCCACAAGCCGTGCCTTGTACTTTTCAATTGTACCATCAGGTCTAAGCTTTTTCTTGAACACCCACTTACATCCCATGGGTTTACACCCATAAGGACGATTAATGACTTCCCAGGTTCCATTAGCTAAGATGGAATCCATCTCGCTATGGACAGCTTCCTTCCAGTAGTCAGCATCAGAAGATGCATAGGCTTCTGAAAGAGTCCTGGGTGTGTCATCCACGAGGTACACAATGAAATCATCACCAAAGGACGTTGCAGTCCTTTGTCTCTTACTCCTTACACTAGTTTCATTGTCATCCTCCTCAGGATTCTCAACGTGTTCCATCGCAATGGTGGGTTCAGGAATTACAGAAAATTCCTAAGTAGATAGAGTATGTATCTCCTGATTTGATGAGTTAGGCATATCCTTCATAGGAAATACTGAAAGCACATTTGCTCCCTTGGTGGTTTTGGTAATTTATAACAACATATAAGTCATTGAACTAATGTTTCAACTAAGTATATTTCAGGAAACGTTCAACGATAGGGATGGCAAAAGGATTGTGGAGATTGTGGAATACCCCAAGCTGCAAGGAAATAGGTTGGCAAAGCTTCAAGGAAGAGGACTCTACATTTTACATTTGTGAGAAATCACTTTGAGTCCATAGGAAAGCCAATACTATTAAAATGGGGTAAGATTTTGTTGGTGAACAAAATGCTCATACGTGCACAAGTGATAGTCACCAAAAACACCCACAATCTCTCCCACCAAAGTCTGTCCAAAGCCATATATTCAAAATCGGTGCAACCAACATTTTCATTCCGGTGCCACCGATTCAAAACCTCAGACAGACTCAGCCAAACCCTAGCCACTTCGGTGCAACCAATTCCATACCGGTGCCACCGAGTTTAGGTTGCCAACTTTCTGTTACGCAAATTCACAATATCGGTGCAACCGAGATTGTTGGATCGGCGTCACCGAGATTGTCAATCTGACCGTTGGTCACCTTATCGGTGCAACCGAGTTTCCTATATCGGTCTCACCGAGATTCAAAAGTTACTGCCTTTTGATCACTTCGGTACCACCGAGATTAACACATCGGTGTCACCGAGTTGGTCATTTTGTGTGTAACGGTTGGATTTTTGGAGATGCCTATATATACCCCTCCACCACCACCTACTCGAAAGAGAAGCACTCAAAACTATTCCATACTTGCCCCATCCAGTTTTCTGAGAGAGAACCACCTATTCTTGTGTTGAGGTCAAGATCTTCCACTCCAACCATATGGATCTTGATTTCTAGCCTCCCCAAGTTGCTTTACACCAATCCCATCTCTTCCACCAAGCCAAATCTGTGAGAGAGTGATTGTGTGTTGAGGAGTCTATCATCTTGAAGCACAAGAGCAAGGAGTTCATCATCATTACCAAGCCTATTACCTTTTGGAGGGTGGTGCATCCTAGATTGGTTAGGTGTCGCTTGGGAGCCTCCTACTTCGTGTTGTGGAGTGAACCAAGAAGTTTGTAAGGGCAAGGAGATCGCCTACTTCGTGAAGATCTACCCATAGTGAGGCTAGTCCTTCGTGGACGGAAGCCGTTATGGAATAGTCAAGGTTGCTACTTCGTGGACCCTTATGGGTGGAGCCCTCCGTGGACTCTCGCGACCCTTACCCTCCGTGGGTTGAAGACTCCATAAACGTGGATGTACGATAGCACCACCTATCGGAACCACGGGAAAAAAATCATCGTGTCTACAATTACGTTTGATCCTCCTACCCTATCCTTTCTATACATGCTTGTTGTTACTTTCCGCTGCTATACTCTTAGACTTGCATGTGTAGGGTGTACTTGACTTGCCATGAAATGCTAAAACTGCAACCACTAAAATTTGGGAAAAGGCAAAACTTTTATTTGGTCAAGTAGTCTAATCACCCCCCCTCTAGACATACTTTTGGTCCTACAAGTGGTATCAGAGCTTTGGTCTCCATTGCATTGGTCTCACAACCTAGGAGAGTATGGCGTCTAGTGAGGGTAATTATCACCGTAGAGGTCCGTACTTTGATGGCACTAATTTTGCTAGTTGGAAGCACAAAATGAAAATGCATATTCTTGGTCATAACCCCGCCGTTTGGGCTGTTGTTCGTGTTGGCTTGCAAGGTGAATTCTTTGGAGATGGAAAGGAACCGGATCGTGAAGCGACCGCGGAAGAATTGAAGATGTTGCAATACAACGCTCAAGCATGCGACATTCTATTCAACTGCCTATGCCCAGAAGAATTCAACAAAATCAGCCGTCTTGAGAATGCAAAAGAGATTTGGGATACTTTGGTTGATATGCACGAAGGAACCGAGTCCGTGAGAGAATCCAAGTTGGATGTTCTTCAAGGTCAGCTTGACAAGTTCAAGATGAAGGATGGTGAAGGAGTCGCAGAGATGTACTCTAGGCTAGCTCTCATCACCAATGAGATTGCCGGCTTAGGAAGCGAAGAAATGACCGACAAATTCATCATCAAGAAGATACTTAGAGCTTTGGATGAGAGATACGACACCGTGTGCACATTGATCCAAATGATGCCCAACTACAAAGATCTCAAGCCTACGGAAGTCATTGGAAGGATTGTTGCTCATGAGATGACACTCAAAGACAAGGAAGAGCTTCATCACAAGTCTAGCGGTGCTTACAAAGCCACAAGTGATGCTCCCGCAACTTCAAGCAACAACCTTGTCACCAATGAAGAGATAAGCCTCATGGTCAAGAAATTCAACAAGTTCTACAAGAATAGAGGCAAAGAAAGAAGCTCCAACTCAAGATATGATGAGAAGCGTTCGTCAAGTCGTGATCGAAATTGCTACAATTGTGGGAAGCCCGGACACTACTCCAATGAGTGCACGGCTCCCTACAAACGAAGAGAAGAGTCACCAAGAAGACGAAGCTCAAGAAATGAATCACCTCAAAGAGAGAGAAGGAGTAGAGATGATCGATATGAACGAAGACACTCAAGGAGAAGCAGAGATACAGAGAAGAAGGACAAGTACACCAAGAGCTACACAAGAAGGAAACATCAAGCTCATGTTGGTGAATGGGTTTCCGGCTCCGACTCCGACGACAACTCCGAAAGAAGCTATCACTCCGACTCCGACTATAGTCAAGATGATGGTGTTGCCGGAATTGCTCTAGTGACTACCAACTCCTATGATCTATTTGATTCACCAAATGAAGGGAGTGGAAGTTGCTTCATGGCTAAAGGCCCCAAGGTATCACACCCCGAGTATCTTGATTTCGATAGTGATGAAGATGATTTGCTTTGTGATGATGACTTGCTCTTTGATAAAACTAGTGATGTTAGTCAAAATGAACTTGATAATTCTCATGCTAGTCAAGATAAGTCAATTGATGATGATAAGATGAAAATAGAAGAACTAACTAAAGAACTAAACACTCTTAAGTTAGCTCATGAATCTACTCTTGAAGATCATAGAGAGCTTGTAAGAACTCATGAGAAGCTACGCTTCGAGAAGCTCTACTTGGAGCAAGAGCATGAGTTTCTTAAAGCTATCATTGACGATCTCCGAAAGAAGACTTCATCTTATCTAGACAAACGACTACTCTTGTCTACTTTCATGCCACAAGTTAAATCTAAACAAACTAGTAACAAAGGCAGGAAAGGTTCTTCATCTAGTAGCAACAATAAAAATGCTAAACCCAATGATGTTGCTTCTAGTAGTTCTATTGATTCCACTAATGATGATTCTCTTAGCCAAGTTACACTTGAGCAAGAAAATGCTTTATTAAAAGGAATTATAGGGAAAGGTATCTACAAGAGTCTTGCCGGGTGTAAGCAATTTGAGGAAATTGTACGCAAGCACGGAGGATACCAGAAGAATCGCGGTGTTGGCTACTTCAACGCAAATGGATTTGAATGCGAAGAAGGTCAATATCCCGAGCCAAAGTTTGTTCCTCAAAAGGAGAAGTATGAAAATACTCTTCCCAAGAGAACAAGCAGTCAAGATGACCTTCCACCACAAGACCACAAGCTCAAGGGCAAGAACAAGCTTCAAGAGGACATTGACTCATATGAAGATGAATCCCTAGCTATGGTGGAGTGGGTTCCCAAGGCTACGTCAAGCTCAACTTCTACAAAGGCTACTACAACACCAAGGATCCCCATCAATTTGATGTGGGTCCCCAAGAAGAAGAACTAGTAAGTTCTTGAGGGGTGACTCCGCCAATGAAATTCACTCACATTCATTATTTGCAAGAATTATTTGCAATCAACATCAACTCTATGCAATAATTCAAGGAGTCACACATTCCCTCAAAGGTATGCAGGGGACAAGGTAATCAACAAATCAATGGACATCATAACACATGTTTTGCACTCCATGTCCATAGATATCCTTGTATTTGTCTCTTGTGTGTTGGGACTAACCCATGTAGGTGAGAAGAGTAAGGAAACAAAAAGGATGCTCCCAATTCTTGGTGATCTTCATCAACCTTGAGCATCCACCACTACCTCACCAACGTGAAGTCTTCATCGACAAAACCCAAGGTTAGTTTATCCCTCTTCTGGGGGGATGTCACATCAAGGGGGAGCTTTACTCTAAGACTTGAGTCTAAGCATCTCTTAGTATGTGACAACATTAAATGATCTATGTAAAAGTGGTAACCCCACTTGTGCTTAAACGATGAGTATGACCTATGATCAAATATTCTTACTTGGCTCCTAAGTCAAATACTCATATATAGATGACTTCGTCATCACCCAAGTGCTTGTTAGATGCTAGTATGTATGTGCATGTTTGTCGTGATTTCATTTGACATCTTGTTGTGTGAGCATGTTGGTCTGCATTTATTTTCTCATTCAAGGACATCCAATTGTTGCTATTTGGTTTTTGATTTATCTTTTGCCAATTGGATGGACAAGAATGCCTAGGACCACTCTTTAGCTATCTATGCTTTCTCACCTCATATTCTATTCATGCTGCATCACAAAATTTGAACAAGTACTTTTCGATCCCTCTGTGTGTGGAGCACTTGGAGTTCCGTATCGACAAGGACTGACCATTAAAACCTCCCAAGTGCCTCTCGGTGGAACCA
Source organism: Elymus sibiricus (assembly GCA_039707655.1). Lineage (NCBI taxonomy): Eukaryota > Viridiplantae > Streptophyta > Magnoliopsida > Poales > Poaceae > Elymus > Elymus sibiricus. The sequence continues at coordinate 95,588,915 of CM077663.1, read as the reverse complement.
ACCCACAATTCTCAGTCTCACCGAATGCCTAGGGTTGATCTGGTTTTCTATCTCGGAACTACCGATTCCATATTCTCGGTTACACCGAGTTTCCCTGTCAGCTGACAGTTGAGGAACTCGGTGACACCGAAAATTTAGACTCGGTATCACCGACAGTGAAGGGTATATAGTTTGTGGTCCCGACGGTTCGAAAATTCAATCTTCAAATCGTCGCGCCTCAAACCCTAAGCTGCCACAAAAGGAGCCCCTGGTCATCGCCTTGCCTTCCCGAGCCTCTCCGCCGCTGGGAATCCTCGCCGTCGACGGGCATCTTCACCGCCGTCGCCGCCGTAGCGGATCCGTTACCGAGCTAGGGTACGGATTCGATCTTTCTTTCGCTCCCGTCCGATTCTTGCGCAATAAAGCTGTTTTTCTCTATAAGCCACAGTTTGCACAGCTTTCTATCCACAAGAAAACTCCGTAGATTAGCGAACCATCGATTTTCTAGGGTTTGCCTTCCGCCCGATGAAACTCGGTAGAACCGAAGTGAACAAATCGGTCTCACCGATTTGTCTGTCTGTGTTGCTCAGAACTGTCTCGGTGAAACCGAGTACTTCTTTTCGGTCCCACCGAAAAGAGTGCCAAGTTTCTGTTAATGAGATAGTCAGTCTCGGTGGCACCGATAATTTTACTTTGGCTGTACCGATTTTCATGTGACAGGATGCAAAATCTTGAAAATCTTTTGTTCAATCTTTCAAAAACCAGCCTCATTTTGTGATGACTCATCTTCTTCTGCTCCTCTATACTCTATTCACAGGGTCAGTATGTCAAGTGCTGAGGACAATGAGAACAACTTCAGAGAGCAGAGTGTTGAGATGGATTCAGGCACTAGTCCTGAGTCTAGTTTATCTTCAGATCCAGGCACTCCCAGCTCCCATGGTTTGCCCAAGGCTGCAACAAGGGCTAGGAAGAAGCTGAATTCAGATGAAGAGGATTCAGATTTTGTGCCAGAGGAGGTTCTTGCTAAGAAACAAGAGAAGGCTGCCAAGAAGTGTGCAAGTGAAGCTACTTCTTCCAGGAGAGTTGTTGGCAAAGTCTATGCTAGCTCTGAAGCTAGGAGAGCACCTGAAGGTGCTAGGACAAAGATGGCTCTTCACCTTGAGTCACCCCCAAAGAAGTCATTGCCTAAGAAGGCAGGTGAGAAGAAGGGTTCCAGGAAAAGGACTGTTTATGCTGTTAGCAGGCAGACCTCCATGTTTGAGGACCCTGAGGAGGCTGCTGCTGTTGCTGATGCTGAGGAGGAGGAAGAACATGTTGAGAAAGCCCCTCCCAAGAAGAAAAAGAAGCTTATGTCTGATGCTATGCCAAAGACTGAAACTTCCAAGAGCACTAAGTCTGCTGCAAAGAAGCCTGCTGCTGAGAAGCCCAAGAGACTGTCAAGGCAAATACCAGCTTCTGAGAAGAACAAAGGAACCACCTCCAGAGTTGAGGATGAGGATGCTATGTCTGCCCTAATGAAGCTTAGGCCACACCTTCCAGTACATAATGCCAGCTACCCACTTGCTGAGGATATGAAGAAGAGGAAGGACTCTGGTTTGAGGGCATGGAGAGCTGCTGATCCATATGCTCAAAGGAAGAAGACAGCTGTGGACTACAGATTCTACACCAAAGAGCAACAGGATTTCTATGAGACTGTGCTTTTTGACAAGAGTCCAACTGTGAGCGATATGCGGTATGTTGATTAGAAATTCATCAAGGAGAATGAGGACTACTTTCCTAGTGTCCAAGACAATTTCCACTGCATTGGTTTGGATGAGTTTGTTGCCAGAGAGTTCACCGCTTGGAATGATGAGATGATCATGCAATTCTACTCCACTGCACATTTCTATGGAGATGGTAGGATTGTATGGATGACTGAGGGTGCAAGGTATGAGTCTACTGTTGAGGAGTGGGCTGCCATCTTAGGAGTCCCAGAAGCACAGGATGGTGATTTGGATGTCTACTCAGAATCCAAGGAGAGCCACAATGCTATGGCCAACATGTATAAGGAGATCCCTGCTGCTAACGTGAAGTCTCACAGGCTAGGATCTATTTACTTTCTTCAGGCTGGCCTCTGAACCATGAACACCATTCTGAGGCATACTTTGATGCCCAAGTCAGGAGATGACAAGATGATCCGAGGCTACTCCATTAATATGTTGATCCACCTTGACAGACACACCAGGATCAGAGTCATGGACTTGATTGTTGAAACAGTCAAGAGGGTTGCTGCTAATCAGAAGCGCTCTTGCTGTTATGCACCCTATATCCAGATGCTCATCAACTCAAAGTTGGAGAAGCACATTTTTGCTCTAGATCGTCCCCACTTGCCCCTACAGCCAGATCTCGAGGACAATGTTGTGGTGATGGATGCTGAACATCCCACATCTACTGCAGCTCAGGCAGAAGCAGAGGCAGCTAGAGCCACTAGTGCTCAAGTCCCCAGATCCAGGAACGAGCAAATGGATCTTTTGATCTCATTAGTTCAGGACATGAAGAAGGACATTAAGGGGATTCTGGACAACCAGAACAGTCTTGTGAGGATCTTCGAGAACAGGATCAAGACCCTTAATGATAAGGTGGATGGGCTAACTAAGACAGTTAATGAGCTCAAGAAGGAAGTTGACTCAGTGCCTCTTCCTCAGACTTCTTCAGAGGATGATGATGATGAGGATGGATCACCTCTCAGGCCAGGCACACAGTTTACCACTCAGGCCAGATCAGCCACTGTGCCAACTCGAGACTTGAGGCCCTCTTCATCAGCTCCAGCCTCTGTCAGCTCAGCTCATGCTCCATCAGCTCCAGTTCCTCCAGTTGCCACTCCAACTCCATCCATGCCATCTGCAGAGATCTTCGCCGACGCTGTTCTCTCGACTCCTTCATCAACAACCGGAGGAGATCAGCCCAAGAACGCTTAGATATATGCCTTTGAACTTTTTGGTAACTTGTTGCCAAAGGGGGAGAAGTGTATATAGATGTTTAGGCTTCGAGTGAGAGAGCGTTTGGTTTTTATTCGCTGTTTCAAAACATTTGATCTTTTGGTTGCTTGTGATACATGTTTGTGGTGTTTGATCATACGCGTTATGTGTGATGCTACTATTTCCTATCATCCTAATGCTTATGAGATGATCTTTCACCTTTGCTTGATTGTGTTGTGCTATGATGTTCATTCTAATTACTCTCGCACACCACCAAGTTGTATGTGACATGAAAGAAGTGCCCCATGTACCTAATCGATTGTGCATTTGCATTCAAACGCAAATTCAAAATAATGCACAAATTTAGGGGGAGCTCTTGCTTATCACATACTTCTCAAAGCGACGATTATATTCATTGATTATATCTTTGTCGAAGCTTTGATCTATATGTTGTCATCAATTACCAAAAAGGGGGGAGATTGAAAGCACATTTGCTCCCTTGGTGGTTTTGGTAATTTATAACAACATATAAGTCATTGAACTAATGTTTCCACTAAGTATATTTCAGGAAAAGTTTAATGATAGGGATGGCAAAAGGATTGTGGAGATTGTGGAATACCCCAAGCTGCAAGGAAATAGGTTGGCAAAGCTTCAAGGAAGAGGACTCTACATTTTACATTTGTGAGAAATCACTTTGAGTCCATAGGAAAGCCAATACTATTAAAAGGGGATAAGGTTTTGTTGGTGAACAAAATGCTCATACGTGCACAAGTGATAGTCACCAAAAACACCCACAAGCTCTCCCACCAAAGTATGTCCAAAGCCATATATTCAAAATCGGTGCAACCAACATTTTCATTCCGGTGCCACCGATTCAAAACCTCAGACAGACTCAGCCAAACCCTAGCCACTTCGGTGCAACCGATTCCATACCGGTGCCACCGAGTTTAGGTTGCCAACTTTCTGTTACACAAATTCACAATATCAGTGCAACCGAGATTGTTGGATCGGCGTCACCGAGATTGTCAATCTGACCGTTGGTCACCTTATCGGTGCAACCGAGTTTCCTATATCGGTCTCACCGAGATTCAAAAGTTACTGCCTTTTGATCACTTCGGTACCACCGAGATTAACACATCGGTGTCACCGAGTTGGTCATTTTGTGTGTAACGGTTGGATTTTTGGAGATGCCTATATATACCCCTCCACCACCACCTACTCGAAAGAGAAGCACTCAAAACTATTCCATACTTGCCCCATCCAGTTTTCTGAGAGAGAACCACCTATTGTTGTGTTGAGGTCAAGATCTTCCACTCCAACCATATGGATCTTGATTTCTAGCCTCCCCAAGTTGCTTTACACCAATCCCATCTCTTCCACCAAGCCAAATCTGTGAGAGAGTGATTGTGTGTTGAGGAGTCTATCATCTTGAAGCACAAGAGCAGGGAGTTCATCGTCATTACCGAGCCTATTACCTTTTGGAGGGTGGTGCCTCCTAGATTGGTTAGGTGTTGCTTGGGAGCCTCCTACTTCGTGTTGTGGAGTGAACCAAGAAGTTTGTAAGAGCAAGGAGATCGCCTACTTCGTGAAGATCTACCCATAGTGAGGCTAGTCCTTCGTGGACGGAAGCCGTTATGGAATAGTCAAGGTTGCTACTTCGTGGACCCTTATGGGTGGAGCCCTCCGTGGACTCTCGCGACCGTTACCCTCCGTGGGTTGAAGACTCCATAAACGTGGATGTACGATAGCACCACCTATCGGAACCACGGGAAAAAAATCATCGTGTCTACAATTGCGTTTGATCCTCCTACCCTATCCTTTCTATACATGATTGTTGTTACTTTCCGCTGCTATACTCTTAGACTTGCATGTGTAGGGTGTACTTGACTTGCCATGAAATGCTAAAACTGCAACCACTAAAATTTGGGAAAAGGCAAAACTTTTATTTGGTCAAGTAGTCTAATCACCCCCCCTCTAGACATACTTTCGGTCCTAAAAATACGTCCTCAAAGAAAGTCGCATCATTCGACTCCATAATCGTACGAACATGCATGTCAGGTACCTCAGATTTAATTATCAAAAATATATAACCAATGCTATGAAAAGCATAGCCCAGGAAAACACAATCCATGGTTTTTGGTCCAAGCTTGTGCTTCTTGGGAATTGGTATATTGACTTTCGCCAAATAACCCCAAGTACGTAGATAAGAGAGTTTCAGACTTTTATTTTCTGATACGTCTCCAACGTATCTATAATTTTTGCTTGTTCCATGCTGTTATATTATCATTCTTGGATGTTTTACAATCATTTTATAACAACTTTATATCATTTTTTGGGACTAACCTATTGACATAGTTCCAAAGTGCTAGTTGCTATTTTTGCTTGTTTTTTACTTCGCAGAAAATCAATACCAAACGGAGTCCAATCGCGACAAAACTTTTTTGAGTTTTTTTCTGGACTAGAAGACACCCAGTGGGCCAAACAACTGCCGGAGAGGTGGGCTGTGGACAGGACAAGCCACCAGGGCTCGCCAGGGGGGCCCCAGCGCACCCTGATGGGTTGTGCCCTCCTCGACCCCTTCCGCACCGCCTCTGATGCCTATAAATTCTTAAATATTCGGAAAACGCTAGGGGAGTCGACGAAACACAATTCCAGCTGCCGCAAGTTCCAGAACAGCAAGATCCAATCTAAACACCATCACGGAGGGGTTCATCTTCCTCATAGGTTCCCCTCCGATGATGCGTGAGTAGTCCACCATAGACCTACGGGTCCGTAGGCAGTAGCTAGATAGCTTCTTCTCTCTCTCTTATGATTCTCAATACAATGGTCTCTTGGAGATCTATTTGATGTAAACTTTTGCGGTGTGTTTGTTGGGATCCGATGAATTTTGAGTTCATGATCAGTTTCTATCCATGAATATTATTTGAGTCATCTTTGATCTCTTATATGCATGATTTCTTATAGCTTCGTATTTCTTCTTCGAATCTTTGGTTTAGTTAGGCCAACTAGATCTATTTTTGTTGCCAGGGGAAGAGGTGCTTTGTGATGGGTTCGATCTTGCGGTGTTCTTTCCCAGTGACTGAAGGGGCATCAAGACACGCATGTATCGTTGCTATTAAGGATAACAAGATGGGGTCTATTCCTACATGAATAGATCTTGTCTACATCATGTCATCGTTCTTATTGCATTACTCCGCTTTTCCATGAACTTAATACACTAGATGCATGCTGGATAGCGGTCGATGTGTGGAGTAATAGAGGTAGATGCTGGCAGGAGTCGGTTTACCTATCTTGGACGTGATGCCTATATAATGATCATCGCCTTGGATATCGTCATGACTATTCGATTTTCTATCAATTGCCCAACAGTAATTTGTTCACCCACCGTGCGCTATACTCATGAGAGAAGCCACTAGTGAACCCTACGGCCCCCGGGTCTACTTTTCCATCATATTGCTTTCCGATCTATGTTTTTTGCACTCTTTGTTTTCAGATCTACAAAACCAAAAACCCAAAAATATATTGCTGCATATTTACTCTTTTTATTTTGTGTTCTTGAGAGATCTATCTCTCCTATCTATCACTACCTAATCTATCTTATTACCGTAGAGAGATTGACAACCTCTCTTTCGCGTCGGGTTGCAAGTATTTGTTGTTTGTGTGGAGGTGCTGCTTATTGGGTGTTGGTGATCCTCCTACTGGTTCAATAACCTTGGTTTCATAACTAAGGGAAATACTTACCGTCGCTATGCTGCATCATCCCTTCCTCTTTGGTGAAATATCGACGCAGTCTCAAGCCACGTCAAAGGAATTTCTGGCGCCGTTGTCGGGGAGGAAGCGGTCTCTTCTACATGCCTATCGTAGGCGCCGAGGGGACTCCACCATCATCTACCAGGTTCCTAATCACAAATATCATCTCCTTGCAATTACATTGTTTGCCATTTGCCTCTCGTTTTCCTCTCCCCCACTTCACCAATTTGTCATTTTGTTCGCCCTCTTTTTCGTTTGCCCTTTTTCTTGCCGGATCTCCTCCTTGCTTGCAATCTTGTTTGCGTAGTCACGATGACTCAAGAGAACACCAAGTTGCGTGATTTTTCAATACTAATAACAATGATTTTATTAGTATGCCTATTGTTCCTCCCGCCACTAGTGCGGAGTCTTGTGATATTAATACCGCTTTGTTGAATCTTGTCATGAAAGATCAATTTGCCGGTAATCCTAATGAGGATGCCGCGTCCCATCTAAACACGTTCGTTGAATTGTGTGATATGCAAAAGAAAAAAGATGTGGACAATGATATTGTGAAGTTGAAACTATTTCCTTTTTCCTTGCGGGATCGTGCAAAAATTTGGTTTTCCTCTTTGCCTCGCAATAGTATCGATTATTGGAATAAGTGCAAGGATGCTTTTATCACTAAGTATTTTCCTCCCGCGAAAGTTATTTCCCTTAGGATGCAAATCATGAATTTTAAGCAACTTGAGCATGAACATGTTGCCCAATCTTGGGAAAGAATGAAGTTGATGATAAGAAATTGCCCTATAGATCGTTTGAATCTTTGGATGATCATACAAATTTTTTATGCGGGTTTGAATTTTGTCTCTAGAAATCTTTTAGATTCCGCCGTGGGTGGTACTTTTATGGAGATTACTTTTGGTGAAGCTACTAAATTGCTAGATAATTTTAATGGCTAATTATTCTCAATGGCATACCGAAAGAGCACCTACTAGTAAAAAAGTTAATTCGGTAGAGGAAATTAGTACTTTGAGTGATAAAGTTGATGCTTTGATGAAATTGGTTGCTAGTAAAAATGCTCCTATTGATCTTAATGATGTGCCTTTGTCTACTTTGATTGAGCAAAATAGTGAATCCGTAGATGTGAATTTTGTCTCGCGCAACAATTTCAATAACAATGCTTATAGAGGTAATTTTCATCCTAGGCCTTTTCCTGGAAATTCCTCTAATAATTATGGTAATTCCTATGGTAATTCTTCTTACAATAATAATAAGAACACCTCTGATCTTGAGAGTAATGTTAAAGAATTTAACAATGCGCAAAAGGCTTTCAATACTACGATAGAAGAAAAGCTGAATAAGATTGATGATATGTCTAGAAGCATTGATAGAATTTCTCATGATGTTGAAAATATCAAGTTAAAATCTTTTGTGCCTAAGATTGATGAATCTATTAAAGCTTTATATGTCTCTATGGATGAAATTAAGAAAAGAACCGATATGCCTAGAGCTAAAAGAGAAATCTTAGAAAAACCGTCTTCTAGTGATTGCCGCTATAAAAACGATGAAGATCTTAAAGTGATTGGTGATTCTTCTATTGATTACTTGTTTAGTAATATTAAAATTGATAATGAAGGGACTGAAGTAGAGTCAACTTTAGCTAGAAGGCATCCCAATAATTTGGAGGGTGAAAATCTTGATGAAATTTTTGATATAAGTGGGTTTGAAGAGGTCAAAACTTTAACTAGTGATGTGCCCACTATCTTGGATTGCAAAGATTTTAACTATGGTAGTTGCTCTTTTATAGAGTGTATTTCTTTGTTGCAATCTATGTTGAATTCACCCCATGCTTATCAGCAAAATAAAGCTTTTACTAAACATATCGTTGATGCCATGATGAAATCTTTTGAAGAAAAGTTGGAGTTGGAGATTTCTATTCCTAGAAAATTGCATGATGAGTGGGAACCTACCATTAAGGTCAAGATTAAAAATTATTAATGCTTTGCTTCGTGTGATTTGGGTGCTAGTGTTTCCACGATTCCGAAATCTCTATGTGATGTGCTTGGTCTTACCAACATTGAAGAATGCTCTCTTAATTTGCACTTGGCGGATTCTACTATTAAAAAGCCTTTGGGAAGAATTAATGATGTTCTTATTCTTGCAAATAGGAATTATGTGCCCATTGATTTTATTGTGCTTGATATTGATTGCAATCCGTCTTGTCCCAGTATACATGGTAGACCGTTTTTACGCACTATAGGTGCCGTGATTGATATGAAAGAAGGCAATATTCGTTTTCAATTTCCCTCGAGAAAGGGTATGGAACACTTACCTAGAACAATAATTAAGCCACCATATGAATCAATCATGAGGGCATCCTATGGATCCAAAACCAAAGATGACAATACTTGAATCTATCCATTATGCCTAGCTAGGGGCGTTAAACGATAGAGCTTGTTGGGAGGCAACCCAACGAATAAATAAATTTTTGCTTTTTCCTTTCTGTTTTTGTGTGTTGACACAATTATGCCTCTGTTATGATTGTGTTTTTATGGTTTATTTAGTGTTTGTGCCAAGTAAAGCCTTTAGGATGATTCATAGGATGAGTAGAAGTGATGCTGAATCTGAAACACAAACTTTGCGTCCAGTATATGAATTTTAGTTTTTTGCTGGAACGTGATATTGAGCTGAAATTTTAAAACCGTGTTGGTATACAAATTCCTTACGTTGTCCTAATGTTTCAGAATTTTTAGAGTTACAGAAGTATGGGTATATTACAGATTACTACAGACTGTTCTGTTTAAGACAGATTCTGCTTTCGTTGCATTGTGTGCTTGTTTTGATGAATCTATGGTTTGTATTCGGGGTATAAGCCATGGTAAAGTTAAAATACAGTAGGTATAATGAAATAACAAAATATGAATGGGTTTTCAACAGTACCTAAAGTAGTGATTTGCTTTCTTATACTAACGGATCTCACGAAGATTTCGTTGAGTTTTGTGTGATTGAAGTTTTCAAGTTTTGGGTGATATCACGTTGGATGAAGGAATAAGGAGTAGCAAAAGCCTAAGCTTGGGGATGCTACCGCACCCCCAAGATATATCCAAAGAGAAACAAGCAACTAAGCTTGGGGATGCCCCCGAGTGGCATCCCCTCTTTCTTCTAACGACCATCGATATTTTACTTGGAGCTATATTTTTATTCGTCACATATCATGTGTTTTGCTTGGAGCGTCTTGTATCTTTTCTTGCTTTGTTTGTTAGTTTTTCCTTTGTATCCTTGCTGGACACACCTATTTGAGAAAGCCAAAATCATGCTATGATTTGTTAGAATTTCTCTATGTGCTTCACCTAAACTTTTTGAGCTATAGAAATTGCTCTAGTGCTTCACTTATATCTTTTTGAGCACGGTGTGCTTGGAAACTTTTGTAGAAATACTCTCATGCTTCACTTAGATTAATTTGGGAGTTAGTAAATTTTGAAGAAATCCTCTCATGCTTCACTTATACCTATTTGAGAGATGAAATCTTTATGCTCATGTGCTTCACTTAAATCTGTTTGAGCTTACCAAAAAGCAATGGCAATATATGAAACTAGTCCCAAAGTGATAGATATCCAAGGAGGATATAATAAAAACTTTCATGAAGATCATTGGACAAATTAAACTTGATTCCTTGTAATAGTTTTGAAACATGATGATAGTAATGTGTGAGTCATGTTGATGAGTAATTATGCTTAGTAGGAATGTTGATGTTAAGGTTTGTGATTCCCTATGCATGCACGAAAGTCAATAGTTATGCAATGAAGTTACATCCTACTTGTGGTGCATTATTTGGTGTTAGTTATGTTCAATGCTCACTTATGTGAATTTTCGTTTTTTCGTTTGGTTGCTTCCCAATCTATTTGCTAGCCTCCATTTGTACTAAGTAGAAATACTACTTGTGCATCCAAAATCCTTAAACCAAGTTTTGCCTTATGAGTCCACCATACCTACCTATATGCGGTATTTCCATGCCGTTCCAAGCAAATTTGTATGTGCCATCTCTAAATTTTCAAAATAAAATTTCTCTTTTGTGCGCCCGTACCGCTCATGAAACGGTGGGGAGTGTCCAATATTTTGCCATGCTAGATGTGTTATTCTCAAGATGAGTGTTCATTCACTTGTCATTGCACGATAGTGCGGCGGTAATAGGGATACCCATTCCCGAAATGAAAAAGAAAAAAAATATTTACTTTATGTTGTCAAATAATAAATTCCTTGGAAAGTGTTGGTTGGAAGGCAACCGTGGATACGACCCGCCATGGAAAGTGAAAGTTTGGTGGAAAATGGAATAAACTTTATTTTCTGTTTGGGAACCGCCTATGATATATCTAGCATGGAAAGTATTGTGAGCTACTTTGTCGTTTTCGTTGACAGGAAAAGCATGCCACCCAAAATATTTTTTTCTCTCTCAATTTAAACCTTGAGCTCTGGCACCTCTACAAATCCCTACTTCCCTCTACGAAGGGCCTATCTATTTACTTTATGCATTTTTTATTTTTGCTTTGAGTCTCCATCTTCTCTTATAAGCACCAACTAGGGGGCACTATGATCGTACTTGAGCATTGGGCATAGCTAATATTTGAGTGTGTTTCATGAATGGATCAATGATTGAGCATGATGGGCTAGGGATAACGTTCTTTAGAGTTGATATGTTGAAAGACATGGTTGCTTGTTGACATGCTTGAGTATTGAAGTCATTATGTTAAAACTAGACTATTGCTTTGAATCATTTACAAGTCCAAATGTCCATACTATACAAAAGAAAAGAATGTGATGAACATGTTAGGCAGCATTCCACATCAAAAATTCTGTTTTTATCATTTACCTACTCGAGGACGAGTAGGAATTAAGCTTGGGGATGCTGATACGTCTCCAACGTATCTATAATTTTTGCTTGTTCCATGCTGTTATATTATCATTCTTGGATGTTTTACAATCATTTTATAACAACTTTATATCATTTTTTGGGACTAACCTATTGACATAGTGCCAAAGTGCCAGTTGCTATTTTTGCTTGTTTTTTACTTCGCAGACAATCAATACCAAACGGAGTCCAATCGCGACGAAACTTTTTGGAGATTATTTGAGGTGGGATGTGGAGAGCACAACCCACCCTCCTCGCCCCCCTTCCGCACTGCCTCTGATGCCTATAAATTCTCAAATATTCGGAAAACCCTAGAGGAGTCGACGAAACACAATTCCAACCGCCGCAAGTTCCAGAACCGCGAGATCCAATCTAAACACCATCACGGAGGGGTTCATCTTCCTCATAGGTGCCTCTCCGATGATGCGTGAGTAGTCCACCATAGACCTACGGGTCCGTAGGCAGTAGCTAGATGGCTTCTTCTCTCTCTCTCTCTCTCTCTTATGATTCTCAATACAATGGTCTCTTGAAGATCTATTTGATGTAAACTTTTGCGGTGTGTTTGTTCGGATCCGATGAATTTTGAGTTCATAATTAGTTTCTATCCATGAATATTATTTGAGTCTTCTTTGATCTCTTATATGCATGATTGCTTATAGCATCGTATTTCTTCTTCGAATCTTTGGTTTAGTTAGGCCAACTAGATCGATTTTTCTTGCCATGGGAAGAGGTGCTTTGTGATGGGTTCGATCTTGCGGTGTTCTTTCCCAGTGACAGAAGGGGCAGCAATACACGCATGTATCATCGCTATTAAGGATAACAAGAAGGGGTCTATTCCTGCATGAATAGATCTTGTCTACATCATGTCATCGTTCTTATTGCATTACTCCGTTTTTCCATGAACTTAATACACTAGATGCATGCTGGATAGCGGTCGATGTGTGGAGTAATAGAGGTAGATGCAGGCAGGAGTCGGTTTACCTATCTTGGACGTGATGCCTATATAATGATCATCGCCTTGGATATCGTCATGGCTATTCGATTTTCTATCAATTGCCCAACAGTAATTTGTTCACCCACCGTGCGCTATACTCATGAGAGAAGCCACAAGTGAACCCTACGGCCCCCGGGTCTACTTTTCTATCATATTGCTTTCTTATCCACGTTTTTTGCACTCTTTGTTTTCAGATCTACAAAACCAAAAACCCAAAAATATATTGCTGCATATTTACTCTTTTTATTTTGTGTTCTTGAGAGATCTATCTCTCCTATCTATCACTACCTAATCTATCTTATTACCGTAGAGAGATTGACAACCTCTCTTTCGCGTCGGGTTGCAAGTATTTGTTGTTTGTGTGCAGGTGCTGCTTGTTGGGTGTTGGTGATCCTCCTACTGGTTCGATAACCTTGGTTTCATAACTGAGGGAAATTCTTACCGTCGCTGTGCTGCATCATCCCTTCCCCTTTAAGGAAATACCGACGCAGTCTCAAGCCACGTCACTTTCCCATTCCTCAAATGGAGTAATGGTTTTATGCTTTGTGGGAACTCGGTTTTGGACATGACATGCATTCATTAGCGCCTCCTCCCACCATGCCTTGGAGAGATCCGGTTTGTCTAACATGGCGTTAACCAAATCAGTTAGAGTTTGGTTCTTTCTTTCGGCCACCCCATTTGACTGAGGTGAGTAGGGAGGCGTCCTCTCATGAATTATACCATGTTCCGCACAAAAAGAATCAAATTCATTGGAAAAATGCTCTCCACCACGATCAGGCCTAAGCCGTTTAATTTTCTGATCAAGTTGGTTCTCTGCTTCAGCTTTATAGTTTTCGAAGAAGCTTAAAGCCTCATCTTTTGATTTCAGAAGATACACATAACAATATCTAGTGGAGTCATCAATTAACGTCGTGAAATATTTCTTTCCACCTTTTGTCAACACGCCATTCATCTCGCAAAGATCAGAATGTATAAGCTCTAGTGGCGCCAAGTCTCTCGCCTCTGCAGTCTTATGAGACTTGCGAGGTTGCGTAGCTTGCACACACACTTGGCACTTGGTGCCCTTGACACTAGTGAATTTAGGAATTAAACTCATATTGGCTAGCCGCGTCATGCAATCAAAGTTAATATGACAAAGTCACGAATGCCATATATTAGACTCATTATCATGGCAAACATTATTAATAACTTTAGTGCAAATATCTGACAAAGACAGGCGGAACAAGCCTCCACACTCATAGCCCTTTCCAAAAAATTGTCCATACTTAGAAATTACAACTTTATTGGACTCAAAAACCAACTTAAAACTGTCTCGACACAAACGGGAACCGCTGACGAGATTTTTATTGATGGAGGGCACATGATGAACGTTCTTCAGGCGCACGATCTTCCCCGAAGTAAACTTCAGATCGACCGTACCGACACCTCGAACGATGGCATGCGACCCCTTACCCATCAACACGGGAGAAGTCCCTATGACCTGATAAGAAGAAAACATGGAGGCATCGACACAAACATGTACATTGGCACTAGTGTCAATTAACCAATCAGGAGAATGACAAACTGAAAGTATGGTAGAAAAAAATACCATACCCAGAATCCTTCATATCACTATCACTGATGACAACATTAGCGGACTTGCCGCTCTTCTCAAGTTTGCGCTCCTCATAGCGGTTAGGACATCTCGGAGCCCGGTGATTAGGATCACTACAAACATGGCATAGTTCCTTCCCCTTCTTATGAGAATTCTTCTTGAAGTTGGTAGATTGTGATGGTTTGTTATTTGCAACAAACTTGCCTTTGCCCTGAGATTTGTTATTGTTATTTTGGGGCTTGTTGAGATGGAAGTTCTTCTTCTGTACCACGTGGGCACTAGAAGCTCCCTCAACAGCTCGAGCACGTGTGTCTTTTGCTCTCTCCTCGTCAACATCAAGAGATCCAATGAGATCCGAAACGGAAAACTCATGTCTCTTGCGTTTCAGAGAAGTAGCAAAATTGTTCCACGAAGGTGGAAGCTTGGCAATGATGCCTCTGGCCACAAACTTTTCCAACAACACACACTTGAAGTACTCAAGCTCCTTCGCGACAGACTGTATCTCATGAGCTTGTTGAACAGCAGAGCGCTCATCAGTCATCTTGTAGTCATAGAATTTCTCCATGACATATGTCGGCGTCCTGGGAACGGGGGTACCCAGACTTGCCTGCCTGTGGCCCAGGGCATGGCCCACTTCGACAACCAGCACGGCCCGGTGCGGCTTCACTCAAGGCAAGGCCCTCGCGAGAGCCCCACCCTCGCGAGGAGGACGGCGCCAAGACCCCTGGAGAGAGGAGGCCACCCTAGGTTGCCTCCCGAGGAGCGGAGACCTCTATGCAGCGCCCGGCCCCGCGAGGTTGGGAGTGACGCAAGCCAAGCCAGGCGGGCACCAGCGCGCACAGAGAAGACAGTTTCCTCCTTGGTGCAAAGGAGGCAAGGGCATACGCGGGTTCCTGAGGCGTCCCACCAAAGTTTTCCATTCTGGTGCAACAAGACCAGGCCAACGGGCACGGCAGGGCGGATGTCACCGCCGAGCCCACCTCTGCGTCACTGCCAGCTACTTTGCAGGCGAAGGCCACCTTTCGTCAGGATAAGATGTACCTCCTGTCCCCTTTCGAATTTGGCCATTGTGGGATCCCTTCCCGCCAGTGTGATAAGGGAAAAGGACCGGGGCCATTATAAATAGAGGCGAGGCTGCGCCATAGAGACGGATCCAAAAAAACAACCCGAGCGCCCTCGCGAGGTTGCTCACCACTGTAACAGTTCATCCACAAACCTCCTCATGAGGTAATCCACCAAAAGGCAGGAGTAGGGTTTTACGCTTCGCAGCGGCCCGAACCTGGGTAAATCCTCGTGTGTTAGTCTTCTTCCCCACGATTGAGTGAGTTCGTTTGGCTAAGCTGTGGAGCTGTGAGCTTGAGGTCGAAGCTGGTGGGGATCTTCGCACACGCCCCTGAGTTTGAACCTCTTTGGGTTTTACGGAGCTCGAAATCTGACATTTGGCACGCCAGGTAGGGGGCATGCCGATGTCTCTCCTCAAGCTTCGTTCCATCTCCGCTCAACGCTCCGATGGCTCACGCACGCCGAGCCCGCGCCGAGCGCCGAGCTGCTCGTGTCGCCCAGATAGCGCCAGTGGGCTGCACCGCCGCGCGTCGATCTGCCTCTCTTGCGTCTGACGCCGCCACGGGCCCAGATGCCCACGAGCAGCAGGACTCGTCGCAGCCGGTCACCGCACGGAGCGACGGCCGCACTGCCACCCCGTCCATAATTCCAGCTACTGGGTCGTCCTCCCACGCTCGCCCTGGGCAGGCACACGGGTCGGCCGCACTACTCATGGCGCGCGAGCTGCTGCGCTACCGCCTAGCCCCCAACCACTACGACGACTAGCTCGGGCGCATCGCGAACCTCGTCAGCGCTGCCGGCCATGCCCCGGTGCTTTCCTACTCACTCCGTCCCCCACCCTATCCGGTGGGTGACGTGGCCCATGGTGCACCACCTCCTCCTCCCCAGCGTGGCGCCGACCCCGAGCCCAGGCATGAAGCACACCCGCGTGGGCCCCCGGCAAGGGCGAGGCATGCAGTAAGCTGCCAGGTGGTGCCCCGGCCGCGTGCTGACGTGCGCGCGCTCCCTGCGCCGCTGCACCAGTGTCGCGACCACGCGCCCCTGGAGGTTGCTGCGCAGGAACACCAAGACCGGGCCCCTCCCGTGCGCGCGGCACCCGCGGGTGCAGTGGGTTGCCGCGCCATCGCCCTGGAGCTACGTCGGGCCGCCTGGCCCTACAAGTTCAAGTCCGACCTGCCTCCTCGCTATGACAGCACCCCTGATCTCGCCGAGTTCCTACAGCTCTACTCGCTGAGCATGGAGGCGGCCGGTGGAGACGACAAGGTCATGGCGAACTGGTTCCCTATGGCCCTCAAGGGTGGTGCGCTCTCCTGGCTCCTCAACCTCCCGGAGGGGTCAATCACCTCCTGGGACGAGCTTCACGAGCGTTTCGTCACCAACTTCCAAGGCACCCGTGACCGTGCCCTCGCTGTGGCTGACCTGCGCCGCGTGAAGCAACAGCCGGGCGAGACCTTGCACAAGTACATATAGCGTTTCACGACTGTCCGCCTCAAGATCCCGAGGGCGTCGGATGAGGCCATCATCTCGGCGTTCACCGACGGCTTCAGGGACCTCAGGATGAGGGAGGAGCTTGCCATCCACGATGACCTGTGCTCTTCTCTGGAAATGTTCAACCTGGCAAACAAGTGCGCAAAGGCCGAGGAGGGCCGCTTCTCCCTCCTCGAGCTTCCGGAGGCGGACCCCGAAGACAAGAAGACCAAGGTGAAGGAAATGAAGCGGAAGGCCCCCACGGTGCTGGCAGAAGAACCTGAGGCGAAGCGCATTCGAGATGAGGAACCCCCCCAGGAGTGGACGACCATTCTGCATTATCCATTGCTCCAACAGCCACAACACCAGCGACTGCCAGGAGCTCAGGTCGCTCCGCGACGAGCATTTCGGTCGTCGCCCTGGGCGCGGCGACCGTGGCTATGGACGCGGTGGAGGCCGCTGGGACAGTCGTGACCCGTGTCAGGAGTGGTGCGACCAGCCTCGGGAGGACCGCTGGCGCGACGAGCCTCGTGAGGGGGCCCGCCGCGACCAGCCTCGCGAGGCTCGCCCCCGTGAGGCCGACCTCCCCCCGCTGCCGCCGCCACCCAGGAGGAAGGAAGAAGACAGGTAGAACGACGGGGCTGGGGGCTTCCAGGAAGCCAGGGCAATCGCTTGCATCCTGGGCAGCGCTCAGGCCCCTGCGTCGAACAGGATCTTCAAGCAATTCTCGCGGGAGGTGAACGCGGCTCTCCCGAAGCTTGAGGCCGTGCGTCCCCTCAAGTGGTCACAGCGCGCCATCACCTTCAATTCCAAGGATCAACTCAGGTGCTCGGCTGCGGCAGGCGCGCTCCCCATGATGTGCACGCCGACCATCAGCAACGTCCTCGTCACCAAGACCCTTAACGACGGTGGTGCTGGGCTCAATGTCCTCTCCATCGAAATGTTCGAGACGCTCCAAGTGCCCTATGATCAGCTCATGCCAACCAAGCCTTTCTCAGGGGTCACCGATGGCTCCACCGTCCCCATCGGGCAAGTGCGCCTGCCGGTCACCTTCGGCGGGCGAAGCAACTACCACACCGAGCTCATCAACTTCGACGTCGCTCACATCCACCTCCCGTACGACGCGATCCTCGGGTACCCTGCCCTCGCCAAGTTGATGGCGGTGACTCACCATGGCTACACCGTCCTCAAGATGCCGGGGAGTGGTGGCGTCATCATTGTTGCCTGCATTGAGAAGGACGCCGTTTGCTCCCTCGAGCGCGCCTACCAGGCCGCAGCGGCGGAGAACTCTGGCAACGAAGGTGGCATCCTGTCTCATGAGGATGTTCCCAGGAAGAAGAAGCAGCTCCTCTCCAAGGGGCGTCAGGGGGCGGAGGCCTCCAAGGATGGTGCCTCAGGCTCCGCGCCCGGAGCCAAGGCTCCTTACCCCCTCGCATAGGAAGGCACGCTCGGCGCCCCCCTCGGGTCGGGCTCGGGGGCTTCTATCTGGAAGGCCTCCGACCTGACCAGTGAGACGAGGGAGGTGCTCGGGCACAACATGGAGGCATGCTTTGACGAGTGCCCACTCAAGCAAGGAGCGCGGCGCGAGGTGATACGTCTCCATCGTATCTACTTTTCCAAACTCTTTTGCCCTTGTTTTGGACTCTAATTTGCAACATTTGAATAGAACTAACCCGGACTGACGCTGTTTTCATCAGAATTGCCTTGGTGTTATTTTTGTGCAGAAATAAAAGTTCTCGGATTGACCTGAAAATTTACAGAGAATATTTTTGGAATTAATAAAAAATACTGGCGAAAGAATCAACTGGAGGAAGTCCACCACCTGGCCACAAGCCAGGGGGGCGCCCCCCCTAGGGTGCGCCCCAGTCTTGTGGGCCCCCTGGAGCTCCACCGACCTCAACTCCAACTCTATATATTCATATTCGGGGAGAAAAAATCAGAGAGAAGAGTTCATCACGTTTTACGATACGGAGACGCCGCCACCTCCTGTTCTTCCTCGGGAGGGCAGATCTGGAGTCTGGTTTGGGCTCCAGAGAGGGGAAATCGACGCCGTCGTCATCACCAACCATCCTTCATCACCAATTTCATGATGCTTTCCACCATTCGTGAGTAATTCCATCGTAGGCTTGCTAGACGGTGATGGTTGTATGAGATCTATTATGTAATCGGGTTAGTTTTGTTAGGGTTTGATCCCTAGTATCCACTATGTTCTGAGATTGATGTTGCTATGACTTTGCTATGCCTAATGCTTGTCACTAGGGCCCGAGTGCCATGATTTCAGATTTGAACCTATTATGTTTTCATGAATATATATGTGTTCTTGATCCTATCTTGCAAGTTGTAGACACCTATTACGAGTTATGATCCGCTTCCCCCAGGGTGACAATAACTGGGATTCTTTCCGGTGATTACCGTAGTTTGAGGAGTTCATGTATTCACTAAGTGCTAATGCTTTGGTTCGGTTCTCTATTAAAAGGAGGCCATAATATCCCTTAGTTTCCATTAGGACCCCGCTGCCACGGGAGGGTGCGACAAAAGATGTCATGCAAGTTCTTTTCCATAAGCACGTATGACTATATATGGAATACATGCCTACATTACATTGATGAATTGGAGCTTGTTCTGTATCACCCTATGTTATAACTATTGCATGATGAATGCCATCCGACATAATTATCCATCACTGATCCGTTGCCTATGAGCTTTTCACATATTGATCTTTGCTAAGTTACTTTTCCGTTGCTACTGTCACAATCACTACAATACTGCTACTGTCACTTTTGCCATCGTTACCGTTACTTACATACTACTTTGCTACTAAATAATTTGCTACAGATAATAAATCTTTCAGGTGTGGTTGAATTGACAACTCAGCTGCTAATACTGAAGAATATTCTTTGGCTCCCCTTGTGTCGAATCAATAAATTTGGGTTGAATACTCTACCCTCGAAAACTATTGCGACCCCCTATACTTGTGGGTTACCAAGACCTTTTTCTAGCGCCGTTGCCGGGGAGCATAGCTCTATTCTCTGAGTCACTTGGGATTTATATCTGTTGATCACTATGAAGAATCTGAAAGACCCAAAAACCAAGATCTATCCCTCTACTACGAGGGGAGGTAAGGAACTGCCATCTAGGTCTGCACTTGTTTCACCTTCTGTTATGAGTAAACTTGCGACACCACCACCTGCTAGTAATTCTGATATGTCGCAAGTAATTGATGATTCCACTTCTGCTATGCATGATGCTTATGATGATACTTTGCTTAATAATACTGTGCCACTGGGTGAATTTCTTGATGAACAAATTGCTAGAGTAAATGCTGAAACTGATGATATTTCTGAATGTGATGAAATTATTGAAACTGAACACTATGATACACCTGCTAGACCTCGCTCTCCTAGATATGAACTGCCTAATATACCTAAGGGTTATGTTATGGAAGGAGAGGTAGCTAGGGACTTTCTTTCTTGTAAGGATTGAGATGATCTTAAGAAATTGCTATGCAAGTGGAAGGAAAAATCTTTGAATGCTAGAATGCAATATGATCCTAAGTTTGCTACTTCACCTATCTTTGTTACTGATAAGGATTATGAATTCTCTGTCGATCCTGAGTTAATTACTTTGGTTGAATCTGATCCTTTCCATGGTTATGAATCTGAAACTGTTGTGGCACATCTTACTAAATTGAATGATATAGCCACCCTATTCACTCATGAGGAAAAAATTCGCTATTACTATATTCTTAAGTTGTTTCCTTTCTCATTAAAGGGTGATGCTAAGATATGGTTTAATTCTCTTGCTCCTGGTTGTGTGCGTAGTCCCCAGGATATGATATACTACTTCTCTGAAAAATATTTTCCTGCCCATAAAAAACAAGCTGCCTTGCAGGAAATAATTAACTTTGTGCAAATTGAAGAAGAGAGTCTCCCACAAGCTTGGGGGAGGCTTGTCCAATTACTTAATGCTTTGCCTGATCATCCTCTCAAGAAAAACGAAATACTTGATATCTTTTATAATGGACTAACCGATGCTTCTATGGACCACCTAGATAGTTGTGCTGGTTGTGTTTTCAGGGAACGATCTGTTGAACAAGCTGAACTACTATTGAATAATATATTGAGCAATGATAATGATTGGACTCTTCCCGAACCACCTCCAAAGCCAACTCCGAAGAAAAGAGGTATTCTATTTCTCAGTCCTGAAGATATGCAAGAGGCAAAGAAATCTATGAAAGAAAAGGGTATTAAAGCCGAAGATGTTAAGAATCTACCACCTATTGAAGAAATACATGGTCTTGATAACCCGACACAGGTAGTAGAGGTAAATTCTCTCCGTAGATTTGGTGAAGGTGATATTCCTTATAATAAGTCTGCTAGCCAATGCTTGGATGAGTTTGATAACTTTATTGTTAAGCAAGAAAATTTCAATGCTTATGTTAGTAGACAATTGAAACACAATGCTTACATGCTTGATCACTTAGGTGATTATATGAGTAGAACTATCAATGATCTTAAGCTTATTAGTAAACATGATTTCATGGTAACTACTCAAGTAGAACAAGTACTTAAGGCACAAAATGATTTGCTTAATGAGATGAATGGTAAGAACAATGATCATTCTGTTAGAGTTGTGACTAGAGGTGGTGAAATGATTCAGGAACCTTTGTATCATGTGGGCCACCCTAAGAGAATTGAGCAAGATTCTTAGAGAATTAATTCTGATGCACCTAATCGTCCTAGTAATAAAAGGAAAAAGAATGATGATAGGACTATGCATGCTGCTAGTGAACCTGTTATAGATACTCATGAAAACCCAAATGATATTTCTATTTCTGATGCTGAGACACAATCTGGTAATGAACATGAGCCTAGTGATAATATTAATGATGATGTTCATGTTGATGCTCAACCTAGTAATGATAATGATGTGTAGATTGAACCTGCTGTTGATCTTGATAACCCACAACCTAAGAATAAAAGATATGATAAAAGAGACTTCGTTGCTAGGAAGCATGGTAAAGAAAGAGAGCCATGGGTTCAGAAACCCATGCCCTTTCCTCCTAAGCCATCCAAGAAAAAGGATGATGAGGACTTTGAGCGCTTTGTTGAAATGCTTAGACCTGTCTTTTTGGGTATGCGCTTGACTGATATTCTGAAAATGTCTCCTTATGCTAAGTATATGAAAGATATTGTGACAAATAAAAGAAAGATACCGGAAGCTGACATTTCCACCATGCTTGCTAATTATACCTTTAAGGGTGGAGTACCAAAGAAACTAGGAGATCCCGGAGTACCTACTATACCATGCTCTATTAAAAAAATTATATTAAAACTGCTTTATGTGATCTTGGAGCTGGTGTTAGTGTTATGCCTTTCTTTATATCGTAGACTTCATTTGAATAAGTTGACACCTACTGAAATCTCCTTGCAAATGGCAGATAAATCAACTGCTTTACCCAACGGTATTTGTGAGGATGTGCCTGTTGTAGTTGCAAATGTTACTATCTTAACGGACTTTGTTATTCTTGATATTCCTGAGGACGACAGTATGTCGATCATCCTCGGTAGACCCTTTTTGAACACTGCAGGGGCTGTTATTGATTGCAACAAAGGCAATGTCACTTTTCATGTTAATGGTAATGAGTATATAGTACACTTTCCGAAGAAACAACCTCAAGTTCATAGTATCAACTCCATTGGAAAAAATTCAACGATTATTATTGGAGATTTTGAGTTCCCTCTCCCTACTGCCAAAAAGAAATATGATATACTTATTGTTGGGGACATGCATATCCCCATTGAGGTAACCTAGTGTTATTCGAAAATTCTCCGGTTCCGTGTCATTTGAAAAAAGTTTGTCAATAAGACTTGATCAACCTTATTGATGGATTCTTTTTGACGGGCATGAGATGGATGAATTTAGAAAGCACAACCTTCTGTACCCAACTTTTACTTTCTGTTATTTAGAGTTAATTACAGTAAAAATGCTATTATTTTTCTGTTTTCTGTTTTATCCGTGCAATAAAAAAGCGACCTGAAAATAAAAGTTCTCCAAATGCCCGGAAAATCTAGTATGATTTTTTCTAGAATATTTAAGAATTTTTGGCACTGAGAACACATCAGGGGGCTGCACCAGTGGGCCACAAGCCTGCAGGGCACGCCCACCCCCCTGGGCGCGCCCCCCTGGCATGTGGTTCCCACGTAGGCCCCCCTCACTTATTCCAGCCACCATCCACTTCGTCTTCCTCCAGAAAAAAATCCCACCATTGCTCAAACCCGTGTTCTAGCTCATTTTGCTGCCATTTTCGATCTCCTTGTGCAAAGCTCCACTTGCAAAACTGTTTTGGGGGATTGATCTTCGGTATGTGACTCCTCCAATGGTCCAATTAGTTTTTGTTCTAGTGCTTTATATATTGCAAATTTTTGCTGCTATGGTGACCTTGTTCTTGAGCTTGCATGCCAAATTTGTATGGTCCCAAGTAGTTTTGATGCATGATATAGCCTCTCGGCACTTTTGGGAGTAGTTGCTATAAGTTTTGTTGAGTTTTGTTCACCTTTATTGTGAGTCACTAAAAATTTCAGAAATTTTTCAGAGAAAGAAAAATGTTGATGAGAATATACCAAGGTGGTTCCTCGAGCAAGAAGACCCCGAGACTCGGGATACGTGAGCCCGACTTTGAACCACCGAGGGAAGCTCAAGTGCGGCCTTGTGAATGGCCGTCGGATCAATTCATGGTTCAAGCTGGTTTCAAGGTAGAATTTTACGCGTACATACAAAATGCTAGCCTTGAAGATTTCGTTTCAGACCAATGCAAGCAATATTATCAACTCACTGATTCCTTCATGCGGAGGAAAAACGGAGACACTTTATAACCAGAGAGCAGGCAAACGAGTACGAGAGAGAGGTGGAAGCCGCTCGCCTTCGCGCTACAGCCGTTCAAGCGGTAGCCGCCGCAGCCTAGTACAACCCCAACTATGACTTTGGATATTATCCAGGCCAGCCATGGCCCTAGACCAACTTAGGCCAAAAGCCTAAGCTTGGGGGAGTACGTATTTCTCACTGACATTACATTCATGTTCACACACTCATTCTAGTTGTCGGTGCTTATACGTTTTCATTGTATCATCCATGGTATTTTATTTCTTCTTTCTGCTTTCTTCTTGTGTGCTTGATTAACTGTGAGAAAATCCAAAAAAAAATAGTTCTAGCTTTACCTTTCAGTTTGTTTAGTTGTAGCATTAAAAGAAAACCCAAAAAGATTTCTCGTTCTTCTTTTGCTAGTTGGGAGCTTTCCCGTGTAAATAGTTTTTCCCGTTCTTGTTTCGAAATTTCTTTTCTTTGGGTCGTAAGGAGAAGGCCATGATGAAAATGTTGAGTGGCTCTCATATGCCTTATTGTTTATCTTATAGAGAGCCCATATTACCTTGCCTTCTCCTTTGAGTTATTGTTTGCAGATTCTAGCTTAGTCCAATGCACGTGCACTCTCATTATTATTCACACTGTTCGGTCGTGCAAGTGAAAGGCAATAAGGATGATATATGATGAAGTGATTGAGATGGAGAAAAGCTGGTATGAACTCGACCTATTTTGTTTTTGTAAATATGATTAGCTCATCGTTCTGGATTTAGCTCATTATGGATGAAACATGTTTGCAATGACAATTAGAGATTATAGTTATTCATGCCATGCTTAAGTAGCTAAGAGTGTATAATGGTTTGTCTTGAGTGCCAACATGCATTTTAAAATGGTTGTGATGTAGTATGATGGGATGGTATCCTCCTCTGAATGATTCAAGTGGCTTGACTTGGCACATGTTCACGCATGTAGTTGAAACAAAATCAATATAGCCTCCACGATATTTATGTTCATGGTGATTTATATCCTACTCATGCTTGCATTCAATGTTGGTTAATCTCAAAGCATGTTTATGACTATTGTTGCTCTCTAGTTGGTCGCTTCCCAGTCTCTTGCTAGCCTTCACTTGTACTAAGCGGGAATACTGCTTGTGCATCCACTTTCATAAACCCAAAGTTGTTCCATATGAGTCCACCATACCTACCTATATGCGGTATTTACCTGCCGTTCCAAGTAAATTTGCATGTGCCAAACTCTAAACCTTCAAATAATATTCTGTTTTGCATGCCCGAATCGCTCATGTAGTAACTAGGGGCTGTCAGTATCTTCCATGCTAGGTGGGTTATTCTCACGATATGTGTTGATTCACTATCATTCACGAGAAAGTGGCTGGTATTTGGAATGCCCAGTTCCATGCTCAAAATCAACTCAAAATATAATGAAACAAAACTCCCCCAGGATTGTTGTTTGTATGGACGGTACCCGTGGATTCGGCTCGCCGTGGAGTGTGATTGATTGGTGGAGGGGGAGAAAAAACGTTACTATTCTATTTGGGAACTGCCTATAATGTATCTAGCATGGAAGATACCGAGATGTCTCGGTTGTTATGTTGACAATGAAAGCATACCGCTCAAAATTATTATTCATCCCTGTTTTAAAAGCTCGAGCTCTGGCACCCTTGCAAATCAATGCTTCCCTCTGCGAAGGGCCTACCTATTTTACTTTACTGTTGAGTCACCCTCTTCTTATAAAAAGCATCAGTTAGAGAGCACCACCGTCATTTGTATGCTTTGTTATTAATTGATATTGAGTATGAGTGTGGCTGGATCTCTTTTACCATGAATTACAATGTCTAGTCAGTCCTTGTTCTTTGGAGGTGCTCTGCATTTATGTTTTGCGGTCTCAGAAAGGGCTAGCGAGATACCATTATATCATATTGTATCATGATTGTTTTGATAAAATTGTTGTCATCCGAGATTTATTATTATTGCTCGCTAGTTGGTTATGCCATTGATATGAGTAAATGTGAGACCTAAATGTTATTGTGAATGTGGTTAGTCTATAATCCTTGCTGAAAATCTGAACAACAGTTAGACATATTTATAACAACAAGATCAAACAAAGTTTGTAAAAGTTTTTCTTTGTCACTTTCAGTTTGTCAACTGAATTGCTCGAGGACAAGCAATGGGTTAAGCTTGGGGGAGTTGATACGTCTCCATCGTATCTACTTTTCCAAACTCTTTTGCCCTTGTTTTGGACTCTAATTTGCATGATTTGAATAGAACTAACCCGGACTGACGTTGTTTTCAGCAGAATTGCCTTGGTGTTATTTTTGTGCAGAAATAAAAGTTCTCAGATTGACCTGAAAATTTACAGAGAATATTTTTGGAATTAATAAAAAATATTGGCGAAAGAATCAACCGGAGGAGGTCCACCACCTGGCCACAAGCCAGGGGGCGCGCCCTCTGTCTTGTGGCCCCCCCTGGAGCTCCGCCGACCTCAACTCCAACTCTATATATTCCTATCCGGGGAGAAAAAAAATCAGAGAGAAGAGTTCATCATGTTTTACGATACGGAGCCGCTGCCACCTCCTGTTCTTCCTTGGGAGGGCAGATCTAGAGTCTGATTTGGGCTCCGGAGAGGGGAAATCGACGCCGTCGTCATCACCAACCATCCTTCATCACCAATTTCATGATGCTTTCCGCCGTTCATGAGTAATTCCATCGTAGGCTTGCTGGACGGTGATGGGTTGGATGAGATCTATTATGCAATCGAGTTAGTTTTGTTATGGTTTGATCCCTAGTATCCACTATGTTCTGAGATTGATGTTGCTATGACTTTGCTATGCCTAATGCTTGTCACTAGGGCCTGAGTGCCATGATTTCAGATCTGAACCTATTATGTTTTCATGAATATATATGTGTTCTTGATCCTATCTTGCAAGTTGTAGACACCTATTACGAGTTATGATCCGCATCCCCCAGGGTGACAATAACTGGGATTCTTTCCGGTGATTACCGTAGTTTGAGGAGTTCATGTATTCACTAAGTGCTAATGCTTTGGTCCGGTTCTCTATTAAAAGGAGGCCTTAATATCCCTTAGTTTCCATTAGGACCCCGCTGCCATGGGAGGGTAGGACAAAAGATGTCATGCAAGTTCTTTTCCATAAGCACGTATGACTATATATGGAATACATGCCTACATTACATTGATGAATTAGAGCTAGTTCTGTATCACCCTATGTTATAACTGTTGCATGATGAATGCCATCCGACATAATTATCCATCACTGATCCGTTGCCTACGAGCTTTTCACATATTGATCTTTGCTAAGTTACTTTTCCGTTGCTACTGTCACAATCACTACAATACTGCTACTGTCACTTTTGCCATCGTTACCGTTACTTCCATACTACTTTGCTACTAAATACTTTGCTACAGATAATCAGTCTTTCAGGTGTGGTTGAATTGACAACTCAGCTGCTAATACTCGAGAATATTCTTTGGCTCCCCTTGTGTCGAATCAATAAATTTGGGTTGAATACTCTACCCTCGAAAACTGTTGTGATCCCCTATACTTGTGGGTTATCATGAGGCGCCAGGTTCGCGGGAGTTCATCGCCAATGCAACCGAGGAGCTTCAGGAGGTGCAGGCCATGCGAGGCGGGTGTCGCCCCGCATCACCTAGTGCAGCCACCGTCTTCGGCACAAGCGGCATGCGGCACGTCTGCGTCGACGTACCGGGCATCAACAGGGCCGCGTCCCAGGACCTCTCCTGGCCGTCGCGCATCGTCTGCAGTGGGGTCTATCCGTGCAACTACATCCGCATGCCCTTCGGCCTGGTGAATGCGGGTGCCACGTTCCAGCGCCTCACCCAGGCCATGCTCGCGCCCCACGAGGTCCGGCGTCACGCGGCCCTGGAGGAGGCGCCGGGACCTAGCGAGGACCCCGAGCCTCCGGAAGCGTTGGGCTCATCAAGGCCAGGCTCCAATGACTACCGCGACGCTTCAGCGCTACCGCTGCCAGGTGACTTTTTGGTTCGTACCAGGTAACTTTTTGGTTTGTTTAGATTGAGGGCGCCCATCGGGCTGCATTATCCTCAGGCAGTTAGGGCCCGCCCCTGCAGCCGCGTCGTTTGCGCATGTATCAGAACCTCACATGCATTTGATAAATTTCCAACCTGCATGCTCGGTGCTTCGCCACCATGAATGTCGCCGCACCCTAACAGTCCCGCTTTCGACCGCTTCATAATTAAGGGCTGGCACGACGTCTGTGCTTGGGTCCGTCCTTGCAGCGTTGACAAATCCAAGCGGTCGAGCTCTGTCTCGCGGGCCAGCCCCGTGCACGTCACCTCCCATGGCCCTTGGTGCTACGTCCTCGCACGAGCTAATCGGGAGTGGGTGAGTCAGGGCGCGCGGCACGGTTCCTGTAGCCACAGTCGGCGTTTCGCCGCCACGGGAGCCACAAACCGGGTGTTTTCTCCTCAGGTTTGTCGCATGAGAATACTGGGCACGGCGTCTGTGCTCGGGTCCGTCCCTGCAGCGTCGATAAATCCAATGGCTGAGCTCTGTCTGGCGGGCCGGCCCCGCTCACGTCACCTCCAGGGGCCCTTGGTGTTTGGGCTTCTCATGCGATGGCCCTCGGAACTTCATTCGGTGCAGGTTTCTGCAAAAATATACATGACTTGCAATGGCGCCTCCTACCAGAAGATTCAGGCGCAACCCGCCTTTGAGGTAGGTCCGTAGACCCGCGCTGGCTTACGGGTGCCCAAATACACCTCCTGTTTTACCGTGCAGGCCACGCGTATGAACTTAATGGGATGTACACGGCCGGGGGGGCTCAGGAGCCGAGCCCCCCTTCCCACGTCCAAGTGGAAGCCCAATGCTCCGCACTGGCGGACGACACTGTCGCTCAGCGTCTATGCCCACGCAACGTGGAAGCCCCATTCTCCGCGCTGGTGGATAAACAAATGAGGGCGCCCTAGCGGCTGCATCCAACCTCAGGATGGCCCCTCATGGCTCGTTTTGTAGCTATTGACACCCTCCATCCCACAGAATTAGTGCCACCGTCATTTGACTCCATCATATTTTTGAAATTTTGCCAAGTTTGCCTAGGCCTCCACCATAACTTCCGCATAGCCATCCCACCATAAACTTCCGTCACCCTAACCCAATTTTGCTTGAGGTTTTGAGTTGCAGTTTCCATTTCCTAAGGTGTTTCGGCTAATTAGGGACGGTTCTAAATCGACAACGCCGCCGCTCAACATCGCCTCGGCCTCGACATCGACATCGGCCACTTTGCCTTTTGGCACCCCAACCGTAAGCAAGGACGGTAACCTCGACGACATCATTATCTATTACATTGCCATTGCATTGATCGCTCCGAGCCTATTGCGTACCTTACCCATTGAGACTAGCAAGTTGAGAATTGCCGGGCCACATTACTTGTGCACCATAGTGTTACTCTTATGTCGCATAGCTAACTTTAGCGTTCAAACATCTTGCTATCTACATTGTGCCATAAGTCTCTCCCGTGCATAGCCATCATACTTGTCTCATATCTTGGTTCGAGCATCAAGCATAGAAAAAAAGAGCAAAAAGCTTTTAAGCAAAAGAGGAGATACAAAAGAGCTTGTAAGCAATAGAAATAGCATTGAGCCATTGTGCATAGTTCATACTCTTGGATCATACATACATAGCATACTTGGGATTGAAGACGGCACGTTTACTCTTTTAGGTTGGTGCATAAGCGCGTATCTAGCCCATTTGAGCAATCGAGCGATTGTCTCTTCTAGTTTCCGTGCAACACGAGCTTTTCCCGGGTCTCTCACATATTTTGTGCTCATTCCTTGGTTGCACGGATCCCATTTATCTATCCGTGTGTGTGTTCCTAGTGCCACCATAGCTATTGATCTATTTGCTTTGCATTGCAATTTTGTGAATCTTCCTCAACATTTTCGATATCTTGGATTAACAATTGCTTGAATTTTGTGCCACTTGTCCTAACCGAGCCACTCGATAAGCTTTACATTGTAGGTGTGAGTGAACAAGTCCGGTACCAATTCCCCTATTCTTTCATTTCACATTGAGTGAAACGGGATACATCCTCAACTTTGAGAAACGGTATCTTGGTATTGTTTATCTCATTTCCCACTCACCTTTGCTCGAGTCTTGTGATGGATAGGCAAAGCACATCATCTCCGGTCGTCGATGACTACATCAACATGAACAACTACATCAACCAAAAACTCGAGCAACTCGCCATCGACACACGACACTCCGAAGCTCGGAAAAGAGACTACATCAACAACAAGTTGGACGCACACATGGAGCAACTTCGACATGTGTTGGCCAAATGCAAGTCTTGTTCCCCTTCGTCATCTTCAAGGCAAAGATGCTCTAGTCGCACATCTTCGGAGCGCCCATCGAATGCAAACACAAGTCGGCCACGTCCTCATCTTCGAGACGGCCGCCACGACAACCATCACTTTCGTGATCTCCATCATCGCGAAGGGCAAGCCACCTCCAAGAAACAAGTGCGCAATGATGGAGAACGCCATCAACTACAATCTTCGATGCCAAGATCAAGGCGATCGACTACACGCATGGATGACCCTTCCATCTTCGGAAGAATCCCAAGGAAGATGGCCGAGCATGGGAATTTCCCTTCGGTCATGGAGGCGAGTGATGATGTGCCATCTTCGGCCTTCATCCACAATGACGACGACGAGACGGTTGAGCATGGGACCATCCCTTCAACCAAGGAGGCGAAAGGAGTTCAGCATGGAGACGTTTGCACCTACATCTCTCCGACACCCACAGATGACGAGATGCCCCAATTCCCATGTGAGGAGAGCCACCACCACATGAGTGAGATGAGTGACTCCAACATATGTGACTTTGAGTGCATTTCCTATGAGAGGATGAGCGTGACCACCACTAGCCCCATATATGATGAGTTGCCCCAATTCCCATGTGAGGAGAGCCACAACCCCCACCACTTGAGTGAGATGAGTGACTCCACCATATGTGAGTATGAGTGCAACTACCTAGAGGGAGTGAGTGAGCCACAACACTTAGTGAGTAAGGTAGTTGAGAGGGCACATGAGGCCACTATGATTTCTAACAACTTAACCTCTACTCCTATTGTGTTTTCTTCTTTGGTGCAAGGTCTCATACATGATGATGTGCCTACCCTCTACGAGTCCATCCCTCCAATGGGAATGACGATGGCCATGGTGGTATATGATGCACCCGCCACATGGTTCCATCACGATGACAAGGACCACGAGTTGGTCTATGCCACCTCACCTACACCACTTGGGTGGAATGACAAAGGTAACGTAGGTGAAGGTGATGCTGTTGTCCCACTAGCAGACATTGATTGCTTGCATGATGATGATCCACCTATTGCCATGCTTCATGCTTATGCGACTTTCTCATGTGATGAATTACCCATTTATGATGAGTTTGACGACTCTCATGAGGAGTCTATTACTTGTGATGCCATGTTGCATAGGATACATTGTGAGAATTCTATAGGTCACATCATGTTTGACAATCCGCTTGACTTGTCATATGCTATGCATGAGATCACTCATATTGCATCTTTACAATCCCATCGTAGTAACTATGCATATGCCATTAAAATAAACCCAATTTGCACATATGGCATAGATGACAAACCCATGGTTATTGGCATTTGTTTTTCTTGTGATGATATTGCCATACTCCCTTTGCATCATTTGCGCAATTGCTCACATATGACATGCCATGACCACCATGCTTTGGATATGCATTGTTTTGGATGTTGTCCATATTCTCCATATTATGCTTCCGCTATTGCACATGAGGAAGCCCCCATAGTTTCCTCATACACATTCGGAGATTTTGATCCATCCTACACTTTGCATGATCCCCACTATTGTGTGCACACTATGCTTGCCATTGACATGAATGATATACTTGTGCCACATACTTGCTACAATTTGCGTCCCAATCATGTTGAGCATAATAACTATCATTGCATGATGGATGACGTATTCATATACCATGCCTCAAATTTCTTTGAGCATTGTTTTTCTTGTGCTAACTCACACATGCACATACACATCATGATGGATGATGTGTACATTTACCACGCACACACTTTGTTTCGTGTGTATCCTTGTTGTGTAGGTACTCACGAATACTTGTCCACCTCACAATCCCATGAGTTGACGAAAAGAGCTCCTGGGAGCACCGATGCTTTGGGATTCACCGGAATGTGTCTCCAACCATTCCCTCGCACAAGGACTTCGCGCATTTCTTCTACATGGCTCTCACACGGCTATGGCTTCTTGCTCATTACACGTATTTTCCCCATATTGCCATGTTCACTTTGCATGATATGCTCATTTCTATGCCCGTGCCATGCAATTGTGACCCATGCTTTGCATCTCACATGACACTTGATTATATGACTCGTATGTGTACTTGCAATCTTGGGGGAGATATTACTTGCTATTGCCATGTTTTGTTTGTGCTCCATGCCTATGATGACACCTTGATATTGCTATGTATTCGTGCTCGTGATATGTCATGTGCATTAGTTATGTATACTATTTGTTCATATGGCATGATTGCCATAATTTTCTCTAGTATGTTGCATCTTCGCACTACTAGCTTGCACGACATGATCACTATGCTCGCTTATGTTGCATCACCGATGTGCTCCTTTTATGCGGTTGTTGACAACCATTGCCATGCTTCGCACATGATTGATATTGCTTGTTGTCATATGTCTCCACATGTTGCCTCTCTCATGCTCGATGCTTTGCCATGTATTGAGTGCAACCAGGCTATTAATTTTAGTAATGAGATTGCCCCCATAGCTTTCTCTCATATTATTGGAGCTTTTGACATCTTTCATGTGAAGCATGCTTGCATTCCTTCCTTGCACCATATGCCTAGTGCCATGAATATAGACATTGTTGCATCATATTATTCATGCACTTTTGCTTCTAATTGTTATGTGCAAGAGAAGAGAACCATCATGATGGATGATGTGTTTGTCTACCATGCACATACATTGTTTCCTTTGTTGTGTGTATGTGTAGGATACTTCGACTACATGTCAACTTCCACTTCACGTGAGTTGACGATTCGAGCTCTTGAGAACGAGCCATGCTACACCAACGCGATTCTACATCGCACTTTCTTGCGCATCGACATTGTGAAGGACGCACAAGGACAAGTTTTCAAGGTGACAACCTTCTTGAGCATGGATATTGTGGATCATCCTACTTGTGTTGCTTGTATCATGACACATATTGGTCATCTTGGACCACTTACTTGCACACATGTTAGAGATATTGCTTTCACTCATGATTGCCGTCGTTCCATGCCTCATGACATATATGCCTTGTGTGTTGCATCCAACTTGTGGATTGATTTCTCCTATCATATGTTTGGTTGCAACAATGTCATTTCTTCACATATGCCATGCTCGATTGCTTGCTACATGCTTGACTTGATTGCCTCACACATGATGACCAATTGCTCTTTATATTGTGTTGAGTGCCATTATATCTTCACTACCCCATATGCACATTATGCTTGGATTGCCTTTCACTTTGGACTGCCCCATGTGTTTAGACACTTCATATTATTTGGTGTTGTGAATGATTCCCATGCATACCATAGACCTTTTGTTGATAGCTTTGTGCATGCTTGCTATGACCTTGAGGTAGATGCTTGTTCTATTGTCATACATCTTAGCATCCCTACCTCAACTTTGCATACTTGTTCCCATGATGACTTCGCTTGTGCTCAAATTATATGCATACATGCCATGACACAATCCCTTGTCACACCATATGATATGCATGATTACGACACTTGTTCGGTGAATAACTGCTTGAATGCTTGGTTTTGCACTAACGTTATCCACATTCATTTTTCCAAGTGTTTGTCGTATTTGCTCCTTTTGAAGGAATTACTAGGCGGTGAGACATTGGAGAGTGCCCCCTTAGAGCTTGATGATGAGTGTTTGGTGATCGTCCACATCTACACGGCGATGCCATCTCCTTTCCATGGTGATTTGGATTTTTCCCAAGG
Source organism: Elymus sibiricus (assembly GCA_039707655.1). Lineage (NCBI taxonomy): Eukaryota > Viridiplantae > Streptophyta > Magnoliopsida > Poales > Poaceae > Elymus > Elymus sibiricus. The sequence continues at coordinate 95,555,270 of CM077663.1, read as the reverse complement.
GGGAGGGGATGATGCGGAGCATCCTACGGACATCACCATGACAAGAGTCCATTTGGCAATTGACACGTGCCAAAACTACTTCACATACATAAAGGTGAATCATCTCCTTTACATGTGTTCACTTGACCCCTTCAAGAATGGTATACTACTTGACACACCTCTCGTGTGCATGCATAGGTATTGTCGGAGCTTCACGGATGACGAGGAGGAGTGCAAGCACCAAGGTACACCTACACCATCCGCGAGGGAAGCATGGAAGCGATGATGGAAGAAGGCCAAGAAATCTCCCAGGCCTCGGACATCTGGCCCATACCTTGGACATCCGGCCCCTGGGAGACTACACTGGCGCCAAGGCCAAGAAGTTGCAGCTACAGGCGCCGGACATCCGGCCATCCGGCCTGCCCGGAAATCTGGCCCCCATCCCTGGAAATCTGGCGCACCCGCACCCGAATCGAGCGAAGCCAGGCGCCTGAGCCTCGGACATCCGGTCTCCACAGCCCGGACATCCGGCACCCCCATGAAGCCCCGGACATCCGGCCCCTATGTGGGCAGCCGCGGGCCAAAGAGCCATGTATCCCTCTCACTTACCCCTTCGTGGGCTAGCACTATATATACTCCACCCTCTCCTCCATTCTAGGGTTAGCATTGGTTTAGCTCATAGATAGATGAGCCTTTGCTCCTTCCACTACCTCTCCCATGGAGTAGATGCCTCTATGAGAGAAGACCCCTAGTGGATGTCAAGGCCCCCTTGCGTGGGAAGATCCCTAGTGGATTCAAGGCCCCATCTCCCCATGGGATTTGGGATGAACTCTACCATGTATCCTCTTTCCCTTTGTTGTTCTTGTACCCTTGTGGATCTTCTGTGGATGTGAGCATAGTGGATGTGTGATTGGACTTGTTTTGAGTGTTTCTCTTGTGATTTCCCCCTCGTGTTTTCGTGTTCTTCGTGTTCATTCACAAATCCACCTCCAATTTGTGAAAGATCGACGGACACGGGCGTGCCCCGTATCACGCGGTCTGGCACAGCCTCTTCCAGAGCGCCGCTGGCGTGCTGGGTCAACTGGAGGCGGATCTCCGTGACACCGAAGCGCGCTTTGCGGAGGAGCGGTTGCACCTGGCATGGGGCTGGCATCAACTTGAGGTCACCACCAAACCGAGTCATCACCAGCATGAAGCAGCGCTCCTGAAGAGCGAAGCATCCGTTGCCGAGGCGAAGGCAGACCAGCGCCGCGAAGCGGCAGAGGCTCGGGAGCAAGACCTGCTGGCCTCAAACGCTGTCTTGGAGGAATGGCTCCGTGATGAGGGGAGCGGCCTCTCTGCTTCCGCCAAGGAGTTAGCGGCACGCGAGGCGAGCCTCCAGGCCCTTGAATAGGATCTCACCTCGACATCCCTGGAGGAACGCTCGGAGTGGGAGCGGTTGGAGGCGCTGAACCGCGACGTGACCGTTGCCCAGGCCTCCTATGACCGGCGCCTGACGGAGGCCAATGTCCGCCTGGCGGCCAAGGAGAGGAGGCTAAGAGGACGCCGATTCAAAGGTCGAGCGGGCTCGCAAGTACCTCGCAAAGGAGTGTCACGATAAACTAGTGCAGCAGGAGAACCGTTTCAAGGCGCGGCGCCAAGGACTGCAGCAGGAGATAACCGGCCTCCAAGAGATGTTGACCGAGGCCGAGAGGCGGCAGGAGATCGCGCTGAAAGCTCAAGCCGACGCTGAAGCTGAGCTAGCGTCCCTTCAAGGGCAGGTACGGGATGTCGCGTCCCTCGTGGAACAGGCGACGGACAATGCGAACCGGGCCCAGGGTAGCAGCACATACGTTCCCAGATGTTCCGAAGCCTTGGGCAGCAGGCCCGTCGTGCCCTGTGTTCTATCTGCAAGGGGGGCGTTCCTGATCCCCTTGTGCCCGACGACGCCGATTATCTTGACTTTTTCACCAAGGTCGTGGAGCAGCTTGAAACGGGCGCCAAAGAGGTGGGCAATATCACCGAGGACGAAAGCCACAACGTCCTTGCCCAGGAGCTGACGTGCGTCTTCAGCCAACTACTAGGCTCCAATCCTAGCTTTGACTTCGAAGTTGTGATAGCCCCCGTCCCCAAGGAGATCTGTGACGCCCTGCAGGAAGCCATGGAAGACTATGTAGTCCCGTTGAGCGCTCAGTTCACCCCCGACGGGCGCGAGGATGACAACTCGAATGGCGATGGAGGCGGTGCATCTCCTTAGGTTACCCTTTGCCTTTGGCGTTCGCCCGTGACTCCATTAGGGCGCAAAAATTGTGGTCCTCGCTCAGAGCCTTTGTTGCTGTAGGAGATACTTATGATCCTGCGAGAACCTTTCTTTAATGTTTTTCATACCCGCTTCTGCTACCGATGTCGTTAAAGCCTGGGTCGCGACTGAGAGAAGGGGGATGCCCGGGGAGGTCATGGGCTCCTGATACGTCTTCAACGTATCGATAATTTATGAAGTATTCATGCCATATTCACCTATGTTTACAATACTTTTATATGGTTTTGATGCACTTTATATGATTTATTTAGAACTAACTCGGACTGACGCTGTTTTCAGCAGAACTACCGTGGTGTTGTTTTTTGTGCAGAAATCAAAGTTCTCCAAATGCAACGAAACTTTTTGATGATTGTTTTTGGAACAAAATAGGTACTAGAAGCTTCGTTGGAGGGCCAGAAGAGCCACGAGCTGGGCACAACCCACCAGGGCACGTCTGGCCCATCTAGCGCGCCCTGTTGTCTTGTGCTCCACTCGTGGCCCATCTTCGCGTGAAACCGACGCCCAAAAATCCTATATATTCAAAAACCATCAGAAATAGCCCTAGACGAGAAGTTCCGCCGCCGCAACTCTCTGTATCGGCGAAAAACCAATCTGGAGGCATTCCAGTACCCTGTCAGAGAGGGTAGATCATCTCCGGTGGCCATATTCATCACCCCGGCGGAGGCCATGATGAGGAGGGAGTAGTCCACCCTCGGGGCTAAGGGTATGTACCAGTAGCTATGTGTTCAATCTATCTATCTCGTGTTCTTGAGATGTCATGATCTTGATGTATCACGGGCTTTGTTAATATAGTCGGATCATATGATGTTATTCCCGCGCTATCATGTTGTGATGAATTGAATCTTTCCCTTTGAGATATCGTTATGTTGGATTGAATATTGGATTTGAGAACACTTGATATATGTCTTGCATATGGATACCCGTGGTGACAATGGGGTGTCCTATTGATTCACTTGATGTATGTTTTGGTACTCAACTTGCGGATTCCCGAGGTGACATTGGGGTAATCTATGCATAGGGGTTGATGCACGTTCTTGTCCTACTTTCTCCGATATAATCTTGGGGCACTCTTTGAGGTTCGTTGTGTTGATTGAGTATTATGAATCTGAAATTGTTTGATGCGTATCGTATAATTGACTCATGGATACTTGTGGTGACATTGGAGTATCTAGGTGACATTAGAGTTGGTTGATGCGTATCATATGGTGTTATTTTAGTACGAACTCTAGATAGATTGATCGGAAAGGATAACTTGGTGTTATTTTAGTATGAACGCTTGGATAGATCGATCGAAAAGGATAACTTTAAGGTGGTTTCGTACCCTACAAATAATTTGTTATTATGTTCTCCGCTAGATAAGAACTTTGGAGTGATTCTTCGTTGCACGTTGAGGGTTGGTTATGTGATCCAATTATATTAGCATTATTGAGAGATTGCACTAGCGAAAGTACGGACCCTAGGCCTTGTTTTCAAGCATTGCGATACCGTTTGTGCTCACTTTTATTACTTGCTACCTTGCTTTTTTATAGTTACTATTACAAAAATCAATACCTACTATCATTATTTCACTTGTATCACCATCTCTTCGCCGAACTAGTGCACCTATACAATTTACCATTGTATTTGGTGTGTTGGGGACACAAGAGACTTTTTATTATTTGGTTGTAGGGTTGTTTGATAGAGACCATCTTCATCCTACACCTCCCACAGATTGATAAACCTTAGGTCATCCACTTGAGGGAAAATTGCTAATGTCCTACAAAACTCTGCGCTTGGAGGCCCAACAAAGTCTACAAGAATAAAGTCGCGTAGTAGACATCAAGCTCTTTTTTGGTGCCGTTACCAGGGAGGTGAGTGCTTGAAGGTATATCTTTAGATCTTGCAATCAAATCTTTTAGTTTTTTATTTTTCACTAGTTTGGTTTTATAAAAGAAAACTACAAAAAATGGAGTTTAGGTTGCATCAATTGTTTCGTCTCTTTAATGTCTTTCGTGAAAATGATGGTTCGGAAAATTGTGCTCAATTGGTAGAGGAAGAATTTATGAAAATACTTAATGAGAATTCCTTCAATGATGAGCATGATAGAAATATTGCTAGTATGAATTCTCTGAATATCCATGATGCCAACGATATGTAAAGTCACAAGCTTGGGGATGCTATGTTTGATGAACATGAAATTTTTAGTCCCCCAAGTTTTGATGAGCAAATTTATTATGATGATGGCATGCCTCCTATCTAGGATGATTATTGTGATGACATGTACGCTATAAAGAGTTATAGTAACCATGAAACTTGTCATCATGATTTTGATATTAAAAGTGGTTATGTCAATCAAGTACCTCGTGATAGTTATTTTGTTGAGTTTGCTCCCACTATTATGGATGAGAAGAAGTTTGCTTATGTGGAGAGTGATAAATTTTGTATGCTTGTAGATCGTGAAAAGAATGCTTTATGTGATAGTTATATTGTTGAATTCCTTCATGATGCTACTGAAAATTATTATGAGGGAGGAACTTTTTCTTGTAGGATTTGCAATAATATCAAGTTTCCTCCCTACGTGTTCAAAGTTTTGAAGTCATGCTTGTTTTACCTTCCTATGCTAGTTGATTATTGCTCCCATAAATTGTTTGCTCACAAAATCCCTATGCATAGGAAGTGGGTTAAACTTAAATGTGCTTGTCATGAGATTCATGATGCTCTCTTGCATATTTCAATTACTACTTTTTATGTGAGCATCATTGAAATCATCATGCCTAGCTAAAAGGCTTTAAAGAAAAGTGCTTGTTGGGAGACAACCCAACACTTTTCCTTTCTGTTTTTGTGTGTTCACATAACTAATCTACTGTAGTAATCATGTTTTGTGCCTTTTATTTCAATAAAGTGCCAAGTAAAGCCTTTGGGATGACTCACAAGATGTGTAGAATTGATGCTGAACCAAAACAAAAACTTTTGACTCCAGTACAGGAATTTTCATTTTTTACTGGAGCGTGATGATCTCAAATTTTTACACAGTCTTGATATACAAATTATTCAGGTTGTCCTAATTTTTCAGAATTTTTAGAGACAGGGAAGTATGGTTATACTACAGATCTTCACAGACTGTTCTGTTTTTGACAGATTCTGTTTTGCATGCATAGTTTGCTTGTTTTAGTGTTTCCATAGCTTATATTTAGTGGTATAAATTATGGGAATGATAGAATACAGTAGGTATCATGTGGGAATAATTATGAATCTTGTCTTGACAGTACCTAAGTGAATGATCTTTATTGATTATACTAACCCATCTCACGAAGTTCCCTTAAGTTTTGTGTGATTGAAGTTTTCAAGTGTTTGGTGAGACACGAATATGAGGAGAATAAGGAGTGACAAGAACCTAAGCTTGAGGATGCCCAAGGCACCCCCAAGGTAATATCCAAGGAATACTCAAGCGCCTAAGCTTGGGGATGCCCCGGAAGGCATCCCCTCTTTCGTCTTCAACATTATCGGTATATCTTACTTAGGGCTATATTTTTATTCGTAACATAACATGAGTTTTGCTTGGAGTCATTTTATTTTGTTGTTATATGTTAGATGTTATTTATAATCTTGTTTTTCAATAAAAAGTTCCAAGAATTGCCTTTAGGATGCTTGCATTCCATGTTTGATGTGTGCTGTGTAAAAACAGAAACTTTCTCTGTAGTGTTTGAATTTTCATATTTTACTGGAACGTGGAAAGTTTCTGAAATTTTTACACAGTGTTGTCATATAAATTATTTATCACTTCCTAAATTTTCATAATTTTTTCAGTTAGAGAAGTAAACTGTTTTCATAAATTGCTACAGACTGTTCTGTCTGGACAGATTGCTGTCATAGTTTTGTTATCTACTTATCCTATAGTTTCCATAGCCTATATTGGTAGATATAAATAGTGGAAACGATAGTAAACAGTAGATGATGTTTGGAAATTATTATGGAGTGTTGATTTATTCTTATGTGTACTAACCTATCTCATGAGTTCTTTTCGAGTTTTGTGTGGATGAAGTTTTTGAGAATAGGTGAAACCATGATATGAGAGGATTGAACGAGATACAAAAGCTCAAGCTTGGGGATGCCCAAGGCACCCCAAGTAAATATTTCAAGAAGTCTCAAGCATCTAAGCTTGGGGATGCTACGCATCCCACCTCTCTTCATCAACAATTATCGGTTAGTAGCGGTTGAGCCTAAGTTTTTGCTTCTTCACATGATGTTTGCTAATCTTGGAATGTCATTTTTTGTTTTGTTTGCTGTTTTAATAAAATACTTAGATCCTATGAGTAAATTGTGAATCAATGAAATATCATAAATATGAAATTGTCAATGTGCTTTATGCTTAGTAGTAGCTTCACATCTGGTTTAGAAAGTAAAATCTATTGAAGTTTGACAATCACAATATTGGTCATACAAGCAATTCGTGAATGATTAGTATAAGGAAGAGAACTTTCACATACAAATATATTATCTTGGACATCTTCTATGATTGTGAATACCCATTATTTATTTTCAAACTTGAGCAAATTAGTTGAAGTTGGACAAGGAAGACAAGTAATGAGTTATTATTGTGTATATTTGCATAGAAGTTATATTGTTATGGATCCTCCAACATGTGGTGTTTGCTTAGGATCTTTTGCTAGCCGAAAATTCGTACTAAGTAGAGATACTACTTGTGCATCCAAAAACCCTTAAACCCAGTTTCTTGCCATGAGAGTCCACTGTATCAACCTATATGCGGTATTACCCTGCCGTTCCAAGTAAATTTGCATGTGCCACCTCTAAAATTTCGAATGAGCATCTGTTTTGTGTGCCTGGACCGCTCATGGAGCGACAGGGGGCGGTCAGTATCTTCCATGTTAAGCGGGTTACTCTCATGATGAGTGTTTATTCACTCGTCCTTGCATGAGAGGGGCGGTAATAGGGATTCCCAGTCCCAAAATAAAAAAATGCAAATAATTAAACAAAACTCCCCCAGGAATGTGTTGGTATGGACGGTACCCGTGGATTCGGCTAGTCATGGAGTGTGTTAGTTGGTGCAGGGGGAGTAAACCTTTACTTTTACCGCTTGGGAACCGCCGCTAATGTGTTTAACATGGAAGATATTGATAACTCTTGGTCGTAACGTTGACAGCAAGGGTGCACCTCCCAAAATTATATTTATCTCTGATTTAAGCTTTGAGCTCTGGCACCTCTGCAAATCCCTACGTCCCTCTGCAAAGGGCCTATCTTTTACCTTTCAGCATTTACTTTTATGCAAGAGTCAATAGTATGCATTCTCATTTCAACCTCAATTATTCTCTAGTTGGCAAGCATCATGTGGTGGGGAAAGATCTAGGCACATATGGCCAGTCAAATATATTTGATCATGACTTATTAGTGTTGACAATTATCTCTATGATAAATGAGTTGGGAGGTGAAACATTAAGCCCCTATCTTTCTCTGTGTTCGATGGATGCCAGTTGTTCTAAAAATATGCTTTGAGTACTAGCAATCATAGAAGACTATATGATGATTGAGTATGTGGAGCTCTTACTTAGACTTTGTTGAGAATAAGTTGAATTGCAATTGTTTGGTGACTAAGAACATAGGTTGTTAAGTTTCAAGAGAATTCATTGTTTGAACCATAACATGTGAATTGGTTGCTACTTTATCATGATGAGTTTTATGAGAAAGATTTGCTGTTATGATGCTAGGAAAAGTGGTTGAAATTATCATTGATGAAACTTATGCACTATGCTAGCATTCACACTTCATAAATTATTTGTTTTATCATTTACCTACTCGAGGACGAGTAGGAATTAAGCTTGGGGATGCTGATACATCTCCAACGTATCGATAATTTATGAAGTATTCATGCCATATTCACCTATGTTTACAATACTTTTATATGGTTTTGATGCACTTTCCATGATTTATTTAGAACTAACCCGGACTGACGTTGTTTTCAGCAGAATTACCGGGGTGTTGTTTTTTGTGCAGAAATCAAAGTTCTTCAAATGCAACAAAACTTTTTGATGATTTTTTGGAACAAAATAGGCACTAGAAGCTTCGTTGGAGGGCCAGAAGAGCCACGAGGTGGGCACAACCCACCAGGGTATGCCAGGCCCCTCTAGCGCGCCCTGGTGTCTTGTGGTCCACTCGTGGCCCATCTTTGCGTGAAACCGACGCCCAAAAATCCTATATATTCAGAAACCATCAGAAATAATCCTAGATGAGAAGTTCCGCTGCCGCAACTCTCTGTATCGGCGAAAAACTAATCTGGAGGCTTTCCAGTACCTTGCCAGAGAGGGTAGATCATCTCCGGTGGCCATCTTCATCATCCCGGCGGGAGCCATGACGAGGAGGGAGTAGTCCACCCTCGGGGCTGAGGGCATGTACCAGTAGCTATGTGTTCAATCTCTCTCTCTCTCTCTTCTCTCTCTCTCGTGTTCTTGAGATGTCACGATCTTGATGTATCACGGGCTTTGTTAATATAGTCGGATCATATGATGTTATTCCCTTGCTATCATGTTGTGTTGGATTGAATCTTTCCCTTTGAGATATCGTTATGTTGGATTGAATATTGGATTTGAGAACACTTGATATATGTCTTGCATATGGATACCCGTGGTGACAATGGGCTGTCCTATTGATTCACTTGATGTATGTTTTGGTACTCAACTTGCGGATTCCCGAGGTGACATTGGGGTAATCTATGCATAGGGGTTGATGCAGGTTCTTGTCCTACTTTCTCCGACAGAAATCTTGGGGGCACTCTTTGAGGTTCTTTGTGTTGGATTGAGTATTATGAATCTGAAATTGTTTGATGCGTATCGTATAATTAACTCATGGATACTTGTGGTGACATTGGAGTATCTAGGTGACATTAGAGTTGGTTGATGCGTATCATATGGTGTTATTTTAGTACGAACTCTAGAGAGATTGATCGGAAAGGATAACTTGGTGTTATTTTAGTACGTACTCTTGGATAGATCGATCGGAAAGGATAACTTTAAGGTGGTTTCGTACCCTACAAATAATTTGTTCTTATGTTCTCCGCTAGATAAGAACTTTGGAGTGATTCTTCGTTGCACGTTGAGGGATGGTTATGTGATCCAATTATATTAGCATTGTTGAGAGATTGCACTAGCAAAAGTACGTACCCTAGGACTTGTTTTCAAGCATTGCAATACCGTTTATGCTCACTTTTGTTACTTGCTACCTTGCTGTTTTTTATTGTTACTATTATAAAAATCAATACCTACTATCATTACTACACTTGTATCACCATATCTTCGCCGAACTAGTGCACCTATACAATTTACCATTGTATTTGGTGTGTTGGGGACACAGGATACTTTTTATTATTTGGTTGCAGGGTTGTTTGAGAGAGTCCATCTTCATCCTACACCTCCCACAGATTGATAAACCTTAGGTCATCCACTTGAGGGAAAATTGCTACTGTCCTACAAAACTCTGCGCTTGGAGGCCCAACAAAGTCAACAAGAATAAAGTCGCACAGTAGACATCAGCTCCTGAGGTGGAACATTCGGTAGGGTACCCTGCTGCCGAAAAGGCGGCGGGCACGTGCAGGTCCTGCCCAGGGGGTTCCGTCTCCAGAAGGGTGCGCCCTCATTGACCCGCTCGTGTGCGTCACGCGAGGAGACCAGACACCAAGGGTTTTGGTGAGGTGGTACGCTTGTGGGCAGGCCTATGGCCGGTCCAAGCGTAGGCACCGTGCCCAGCCCCCGCTCACGGGAAGCACAGGAAGGGGAGACAAAGGCGCGGTTTTGTGATAAGGTTTCTGCGAACACCGCAATTGTCATGGTTTTATCAACCCGGCAGATGTCCTCGTAACAGGACTTAGGTGTGAGGCCATCGCCACATGGTGGCCACTCGAAGGGGTTAAGCGAGAGAGAGAATCAGGTTTACCCAGGTTCGGCCCCTCCTTTGGAGGTAATAGCCTACGTCCTGCTTTTCGTGTATTGGATTGATGGATCTCGATTACAAGGGTGCGAATCGTTAACCTAGCTATCGACAGATTGTAACTTGAATCTTTCGACCCTAGGGGCCTGCCTTTATATACAGGTCAAGCCCTAGGGTTTACAACAGAGTCCGGGTCATATTATCACACGTGATCTACTACATCTTTAGCTTATCTTGCACCTTAAGGAAACTTTAACCGGCGTCCTTAGCTTCATGGGCTTTGAGCCGTCGTCTTCTGGTGATGGGCTGTCCGTCGTCTTGATCAGCCGCCACCGTACTTATTCTGCACTTAAGACACGGCCCACCTTGAACTGGGTCATAAGACTGTTGATGTGTTCACCCGGCCCAGTAGGGCGGGTTACACCGTGGAGTTATATCCCCGACATTAGGCCCCAGATTGATTTGAATTCATTCATGTCAATAGACCTTTTCTTCCTGCAGCGGCTCATCTTTAAACCGGTATTTTCAACAGATTTCATAACGTCGACTCGTTCTGCTCCCATACTTGTCATTTTCCCAACGTTCATTTATCATGACGTCATCTTTGCTGACCGTTCTTCTTCAAAGCCATCATAATGTATCCCCTTGAAGACCGCGCCAAATCCAGGCGGGTGCGAAAATCGAGACGCGTTTGTAGCCACAAATTTACCACGGTCGCTTCATTTTTCGCGGTGCCGCTTCACTTACTTCTTCTTATAAATAGACCCCGCTGGACCCCCACTAGAACCTTTCCTCATCGTCTTCCTCTTCATGCTTCTCCATTGACCGAACACCAGCAAAGCTCCCAGGGAGACTTCGAAGCCCTTCGACTCCATTGCCGGCATCGTCAAGCCCTCTCGCGACCGTCGAAGCGAATTCGGTCATCTTCGTTCCTACTCCAACGCCATCTGGTATGAATCCCCGCCATTTAGGGTTTTGATATTTTTCGGTGTTCTTGCCGTCCTCATAATATTCATCCGAAACTTCATCAGTGGATCCATATATCATCCGTTCATTGCAGTGTATCTTTAGAATGTCCTCTGCTCCATTTTCCTTTAGAGTAGATCTAGAACAAAACATCAGGAGTTGTCCTTTGGACTTGCTGCAGCTTCGGTAGTTCCGTCGGTTAGAACATATATGCCACTGTTTTTCTTCGTTTAATTAGATCCGCCCAGAGAGAAACTTTCATAGAAACCTGTTCGCGACCCAATGTCACTGCTAAGGTTTTGAAGATATCCCTTTGACCTTCTTAAATTTCGCCGGCTCATAACAGTATCTGAATATAGGTGACTTATAGTCTGCTCCAGCTTATTCTTCTTACTATTCTTGTAGCTATTGCATAACCCGCCATGACTTCGAAGAGCCCCAAAGTTTGTAACTGGGCAAAAAGCAAAGAATCCAAGCTTACCCTGGAGAACCTTGTGGATCAAGGCCTTTTGCCGTTGTAACAGCCCGGGACCGATGCTCCAGAAGATTCCCCTTTCATTCCATTGTCGTCGTGTGATTCGTTTGGGTTTTCGCATTCATCAGCGCATCATCTGCATAGCATCGTCACTCGTTTTTGATTTTTTTGCATCCTTTCGTAGTTGCCGGTTCTCTCCGTTCGTGTCGTTGACCGTTTTGAGTCTAACCACACACAGGCGCGCCCGCGGCATTGTTAAAAAAAAAAATTTAAAGTGCGTGAAAAATATTCTCGGATTGGGCCAAAAGTTGGCGTCTGGTCTTGTTTTATTGTAGGTAGACCGCCTGCCAAATTTCGTCGCAATCGGAGTCTGTATGATAACCAAACCAATAAATATATAACGGCACTATTGCCGGACAAATCGCAAAAGTTTTTGTATTTAAAATCCTATTGCCGCAACACCATTTTCCCTCTATGCCTTGCCCAGCCCCTCTGCACAGTGCACAAACCCCTCGCATGCGCCCGATAGCTTCCCCGAACCCAAGTCACCGAGTCGTGACCACTGGGTCCGGATCAACCCCGTAATACCCTAGCCTATTATCTCGACCGTCCGATCTAAATCGGAGGGCCGAACCTAGTCTATTTCGCTATATATAAGCCACTAGTCCAAAAGTAGACCAAACCCTATTCTCAAGGATCCTCCCCTATCCAAATTGCGCCGCCATCCACCTCGTTCTCCATGCTGAACCAATCCTCCCACAGCCACTGATCTCCCTCGGGATCCACTCATTCATCCCCGCACCAACCAACCTCCTCCTCTTAATCCAATCCATCCGACCACCTCCCTTGATCTGCGCGAGCTCTTGCCCATGTCGCCCTAGTCCCGGGCGCCTTCCTTGTGCTCCTCCCCGAGTGCCTCCTCGCAGGATATCCTGCTGCCCTGTTGAGCATCGACAGGCCACCGTCCAGCCGCGCCGGCAAGCGCCGTTGCTTGTGACCAAGTCCAGCCGTGACCATGACTCCTCTCGCCGTGCCCGACCATAGAGCCAGCAGCTTCTCGCGCCTTAGCTACCGTTCCTTGTGTGCATCGCCTCTTCTTCATCCGCTCGGGAGAGGAGCTCCCATTCGTCCACGTCGCCTCCATCTGCTGGTCTCTGGCGAGGCCCCGACGACCAGGCCAGAGCCTTGCCCCTCCTTGCCTCTCCCCGTTTCTCCCACTCCCTCACGATCTCTCTTTCTTTCTCTGTATGAAGCAGGTTCTAGCGCCGGACCTGGAGCCCGCCATGGCCGCCCGGAGCCAGCGCTCCCGCATCAAGCCCATGCCTCGTCGTTGGGAATGGAATCCCCATGGACGGATCTAGCCATTCCCATCGACCCCGCCGTCGTCCGCTCGTCTTGCCGCAACTCACCGGAGATCGAACCCAGTCACCATGGCCGCTAGCCTCTGTTTTCCGCTGTGAGCACCATATATCTGAAGCTGCATATTTTTGGGAAACGCTTCTGTTCGGCACGCCGGCCGAAACTTGGGCCGGCTCGCTCATCACGCTAGCTGTGGCCCTACCTGTTTCTGTGCACGTGAAGTTCTTCTCGCACGCCGCGCATCCTGTGGACCCACTTGACCGCTTTTTCTCCCTCGTCCTTATCTCTTTCTCTCCAGCCTGTTTCACTCGCTCTTATCCCCATTCTCTTCTCATCCTCGTCGTCTCCAACCAGCAGACCACGTCCACCACCATTGCCCCTGCTGCCGGCGCCTTCCTCAAATCCAACTGCTGCCCAGCGAAATTCATCGGATGTTGCGTCCATATAGCAAGAAGCTGCAACCTCCCCCGCGAGGAGTTGCAACCTCAATTTTGGGGAGCTGCAAAGTTTTTCAGGTATGGCGACCGGTGATGGTCGAAGCAACCTGAAGACGGAGGTGGAGGGAACCTCTGCTGACGACAACGAGGGTGAGATGCTGCAATCGGCATTCGTGGTGCTACAACGGGCATCATCGAAAGCTGGAACCAACGTTCCCCGGTGCTGGAACCAATGCATCAGTTTTTTGCATTTTTGCTACCACCGTTTTATGGTTTGCTGCAACCAGTGTCAATTTTTGCTACCATCCCCTTTTGATTTTGCTGGAAGCAGCGCTCATTTTTGTATTTTTGCTACCACCGTTTTGTGGTTTGCTACAACCAGTGTCAATTTTTGCTACCATCGCTTTTTGATTTTGCTGGAAGTTGCGCTCATTTTTGTATTTTTGCTACCACCGTTTTGTGGTTTGCTGCAACCAGTGTCAATTTTTGCTACCATCGCCTTTTTTATTTTTGCTGGAATTTTTACTGCGTCCAATAAATCGGGGGCGAGGTACAACGCAAGCTCGACGACGGGTTCTACGGCGGGCAGCGGTCGCCATGGGAGCTGCGGTCATCTCCATTGGAGTTGCAACCACGGGGTGCATCGTGCAATTTGTTGCATGCATGAAGCCGGCAAGAAATGCATGTCGCGACCAGCGGCGAGGGCGGCGACCGGCGGCAATGGCGGTGACCGGCAGTGAGGACGGCGAGGGACGGGGTTCGAGGTTTCTTTCCTGGGTCAACCATGGCGACGGCCGCTGCTTTCTTGTGTTCTCCTCTGTTTTTGTAGGATGGGATTAATTTATAAAAAAACGTTTCGGAACCTTGATCTGACGGTCACACGCGATTAAATCGGACGCCCGTGCATTGACCGGCCGAAACATTCGGGCCGGCGCGTCGGCGCCTATCGGTGCCCCATATTTTTCCCCTAGATCCGTTCTGATATATAGAGGTTATTTAGTGTGTGAACTATTTTTATTCACGAGCACATGAGTATCCGAGTTGGCTAGCGCAGCCAGGCACAAGCACACAATGCTAGCGGTCCTGGGTTCGAATCCCAGGTTCCCAATTTTTTTTCATGTTTTATTTCTCCTCCATGCATCGCCTCATGCCTATGACACCGAGTCCCATAGCCCCGGTTGACAGGTCAAGTTGACTTGGTTGACCGCCCACAGGCCCCACTGGTCATTGCCTGTGGATCACCCAGCCCTTTGTCTCTTTAGTGTGCACATTTGTTTTCTTTACAGTTTATGTTAGCTTTTTTGCAAAAAATCATATTGAAATAACCATGCATCGGTTTAAAATGATTCAAAAGGGTAAAATGTTTAGAATTTTGTGTAGATTCACAATAACCAACTTTCATCCATGATTAAAATATTTAAACTTGCTGTTTGCATTAATTTGCATATATGCCATGTTAAAATGGTTTTTGTCATAACTAAATAACCCTAGCTCCAAATTAAATGATCTTTATATGAAACTTGACTAGAAAAACATGTAGAATCTCATGGCACTCTTTATATTGCTGTTTAACAACTATAAAATATGCTTTGGACAGATCTGGACCAAATTCATAATATGCTTATGAGGTCGTGTCAGAAATGCTATATGTTGCTCCCGGCCTCATTTACAATGCCTAGATGTTGTAGTTGTTGATGCTTCACCTCTTGCCATGTTTAACAACATTTAATATTGTCGTGTACCTAAACGGGACTGAACTAAATAATTCGAATGTGGAGTTTCGTCAATATGCAACTCGTTGCATATTGAGCTTCACTTAATGTGTAGAAGTTGTTTGTTGCATCTAGACATGCCATGTTTTGCATAACTAAACCGGACATGCATCATATTTGGTTGTGCATCATGTCATAAATATGTTGTGGTATTTATCGTGCGTTGATTGTTTGTTTTCGGATTGCTTCTTCTCGATAGAGTTCCGAAACCGCTTCGGAGTGTGAGGATCCGTTCGAGTACGTTGGTTCGTCTTCTTCATGGACTCGATCTTCTTCCAAGCGGGATATCAGTCAAGATGATCATATCCTTGGATACCACTACTATCATTGCCATGCTAGTTGTCTCGTTTGTATCGCTGTCTCGCTACCTACCACTTGTTTGTCAAGCCTCCTAAAATGCCATGATAAGCCTCTAACCCCTCCACATCCCAGCAAACCATTGTTTGGCTATGTTACTGCTTGCTCAGCCCATTTATAGCATTGCTAGTTGCAGGTGCAATGTTTCCATGTGCCAACATGGATGTTTTTGAGCTATCACAATATTATTTTTATTTAATTTAATGCAGATATATACTTGGTAAAGGTGGAAGGCTTGGCCTTTTGCTCGGTGTATTGATCCACTTTTGCCGCCCTAGATACTTGTGTACCGGTGTTATGTTAAATATTGAGCGCTACTAACATGCTCGGGGTTGTTATGGGGACTCCCTTGACTTTCGTTGTGGGATAAAACTCGTCTGGCAAGGCCCAACATTGGTACTCCATTTGCCTAATAACAACTAAAATTGCATAGGGACCCGCCGGCACCCGCGGATAATTAATCAACAACCTGGGCCAGTGCTCCTCACGAGTGTTGGTCCAAAACAGAGCCACTTGCGGGTCCACCCGGGGCAACTTGGGGGATTTCTATCCGGCCACCGTACGTACTGCTCATCCGGTCGTGTCCTGAGAACGAGATACGCGGCTCCTATCGGGTTCATCGACACGTCGGGCAGCCTTGCTGGATTTGTTTTACCTTTCTCGAACGTCTTGTGTGCGGAATTTCGAGAATACTTTGGGCTATCTCGAGGTTGACGTTTTCCTACGGAATTTCCAAGGAGATCACAGGATTCGTGGTCGAGGTTATTCCCGAGCGTGTGGTTAATTTGTGATGGATGAGTTGGAGCACCCTATAGGGTTAAATCTTTCGGAAAGCCGTGCCCGCGGTTACGTGGCAACTTGGAAACTTTGTTTAACACCCGGTCATAGCAAACTTGAAGTAAACTCAAATAAAATACACCAACTATGTGCGTAACCGTGACTGTCTCTTCTCATGAATTTCTGATCCGAGAGAGAACACGGTGGGGTTATGTTTGACCGTAAGTAGGTGTTCAGGATCACTTAGTGATCATTATTAGTTCATGTTCGTTTATTCGACAATCATCCCCCTTATTCTTGTACTCGTAAGTTAGCCACTCAAATAAATGTTTAGTGCTTGCTGCAGCCTCACCACTTAACCATACCTCACCCATTAAGCTTTAATAGTCTTCATACCCTTGGAAATGAGATTGCTGAGTCCCTGTGGCTCGTAGATTACTACAACAACAGTTGCAGGTACAGGTAATGCGATGATTTGACGTGAGCGCGATGCTTGTTTGATTTGGAGTTCTTCTTCTTCTT
Organism: Elymus sibiricus; assembly: GCA_039707655.1. Lineage (NCBI taxonomy): Eukaryota > Viridiplantae > Streptophyta > Magnoliopsida > Poales > Poaceae > Elymus > Elymus sibiricus. The sequence continues at coordinate 95,538,413 of CM077663.1, read as the reverse complement.
CTTCATCGATCTAGGATGGGTTCCAGGCCGGTAGCCTGGGATAGCAAGGATGGATGTCATTTTATCGTTTGATTTCGTCCGTAGTCGTACCTTGCTCTTCTATATGATGGTTGTATATGTTGTTGTATTGATGTGATCTTCATTTAGCTTGTGGCGAGTGTAAGCCAATTCCATATACTCATCTCTTCTTTACATGTACTTGCAATGATATCCATTCTTGTGAAACGACGAGATGAACTTCTATCCCTATCGAGGCCCTCGAGCCAAAATGGGGATAGGATTGCATCTTGGGCGTTACAAGTTGGTATCAGAGCCTGTACCGACCTAGGAGCCCCCTTTATTGATCGAACTTGGCTGAGTAGAGTCTAGAAAAAAACTATTTTGAGTCTAGTTATATATCGGAGAGTAGGATTCTTTTTACTCCTCTTCTATACTCTGGTGAGGAATCCTGACGTAGGAATTTTACTTCTACCCCTCTTCTTACTCAATTTTTTTTGGATCGCGCGGGTATTTTGGAATCTCTATGATGTCGATGTGACCGGAACTTTGTTCGTGGTGCCTCCCATACGTATGGATTGGATCCGGGGAGTTGAGCTCCAAGGGGTTCTTGACACATCGCTATCGTTCAGTTTCCTTAGTATCTCAGGACGCGGATGTTCAAAATTGCTTCAATACTATTTGTGGCGAGAGGAGTTTGGCGTTACCAAATACTAGGGAGAGCGTCCAGATGTACTGCCATGATTAGTATCATTGTGATTACGAGGGTCTGAGGTAGATGAATTTCCGAGGCCTCTGGTTGTGTGTTGATGGATGTGATACATTGGAGAGTAGTATTACTGCTAGGAGTTGAGTGATGGATTTTACTCCATGTATCCGTGGACCCGATTGCATAACCAAAGATTTCGGAAGTTCTTAGATGGGAATTCAAGTAGTTATCTAGGATTATCTTCCAACATATGCATGATGTGAGGTTGGGGTTCGACATCTAGTGGTTCGTTTGTTCACGGTCTTTTTTTACAGAGGACAGTCTCGGTATGCTTCGTCAAGCCTTGTAGTTCGCTACGCCTAGGGAGCATATTCGTGTGTCATTTCAATATGACTATCCAATGTACGATCGAGCCCATGCGAGCCTTACCACGAAAATATTGGACGAAATCTTTGTCATGAATTTGTTTCCGGCTTGTTTCAGAATGTGACACCCTGATTTTGGCAACTTTTTCTTTTCAAAAATACTTGGATTTTATTTGCAAATTAGTTGATTTTCAAAACCTTTTCCGCTGAGTTGACCTATGTCTTGCTAAATTTTTCTTCAAGCATCCCAAAACCTTTATCATCTTGATTTAACCCTCCATGCCTCTCTTGGATAATTTTTCACTATTTTATCTTTTCTCTAAAATCATTTTCTTAATTTGGGAATTTACGTCATCACTATGGGTTGTGAAGCAACCTATAGTTTGGTTGGTCAAATAATTCCCAAACTTTTTCCCCATCTTCTCATCATCATGGGATTCCATATTCCCCAAAAATATTTTATTGCCCAATGGGAAATTTTGGCCAGAATAATTATTTTGTTTCTGACCAGAATGTGTCCATTGTGAAGCAACCCTATTGTTTCTATTCCAGAAAATTCCTAATAAATTCCTCAAGCTCCTAGGCATTCTATCTTGCCTCAATCTCCAAAAATATCATCTTGGCCAGTACAACTTTTGAGCAAAAAGGCTCTGGTAAGTTTCTGCATTTCTGAAACCTCTGTGAAGAAGGTGCTAGCTAGAGATGCCTAATTGCCCTAAAAAATTTATGACATCTGCTATGCACCAAATGACCTCTCTCCACCAGGTTTCATCATTTCAGAGCAACCAGTTGAGTGCCACAAGCTCATTTGTGTTCTGACCAGAATGATAGTTTCCAAAGGAACCCCATCCATTTCTTTCTCAAATCCTCTCAAAATTTGCCAGACCATAGTCCTTCCAACCTAGAAGACCCTAGACAACTCACTTGGCTTGGAGCACAACTCATTTTTCTTCCAGATCCTCCCCAAGTTTCTGACCAGAAAATGTAGTTGATGCTACCCTTCAGCTCAGTGGGTTTCAGGCCAAACCAGTGGCACGATGGGACTCCTCGACCCAGGGTCGATGCACCAGACACGATTTGGCAGGCTGGTTCACGCCATGTGTGCCAATGCACGCGGTGACCACACGGCCAACCCTGCCAAACGCGCGCTCTGAGCACCGCCAGGCTCGGGTCTCGTCGGAGGCCGACGACCGTGTAGCTATGCGTTGTCCGCTCGTGCCGACGACCTCTCCCTTGTCCACGTGGCCACTCCAGGGTCTTCTCCCTCCTCCTAGAGCCTTCCCCCTCGCCGGAATCGCGCCCGCCGGATACGGCCACCGTGCGCCATGAGCGGCACAGTGGCAGTACGGCAGCCGCGCTGGCTGTCTTCTTCCCGTCGAGCCGTCGCCTCCCGCATTAACTCCCTGCTCTCCTCCATCACTTCAGCTTGCTCCGCGATGGCCAGCTCATCCCCAGCTCCGGTAGCTTCTCCCCGCGGCGCTATCCAGATCGGGCACCGCCGCCCCACCTATAAATAGCCATGGCCAGCCCTCCTGAGCTCGCCACCACCCCTAGCCAGCATCCAATCGAGCCCTAGAAGCGAGCCAAGGCCGGGAGGCCCTCTGGCCTCGTGCTCTGCCCGGTGTCCCGCCGCCACCCGAAGCTGCTTCCGCCGGAGAGGAGGAAGACGACCTCGTCAGGCCGCCTCTGGAGACGCTGCGGGTATGTGCAGGACCGCCCCCGTGTGCTCTTTCCATTCCCGTAGTCGCCGGACCCCATCGCCCCCTCCATCACCGGCGACCATCGCCAGAGCGCCGCCCTCTCTCTGCTCTCTCTCCCTCCTTCTGTTTTAAATAGAGCCGACCCCACCCGTCAGTGGGTCAGCCGCGCCCGAAGCGGTACGCCAGTGGAGGTGTACTCAGGCTTTACGCCTTCGACGTCGCCGGCTCTGGTTTTTCTGGAATTCCAGTTTTATTTAATTTAAAACAGATTTTTGACCCAACTTTGACCATCAATAACTTTTTATCAATTAGCTCAATTTAATTGATTCTTTTTCCATTAGGTTTGTATTGAACCCCTTTATTTCCTGACCAACTTTGGTATTTTTCCAATACTCACAGAATTTCTGTTTTAGAAAAATGTGTTATGAGACATTTTCTTTTACTTTTTTAAAATACTTTCATAAGGGAATTCTTGTGGTTTTGAAGATCAGGAGTTTGTGGACAACACAACAGAGCAAGGCAAGCCATGATACCCATTTCATGCATGCATTTCCATAGCATTGCATTTTTTATATGCATTAGGTTAATTTAATTGATATAGTTAATTCATGGTACTAATTACATACTCAAGAATTGTGTTGAACCACTATTGTTGTCAAATAAACTTAGTGGTTGATCTTGAGTCACCTGTCCGGGCATACTCGTGCAACCACATTTGCCGGTATGGGACGGCCTTGACCGTGCCTGACCGCGTGACCCTTTCACCGGTACCTCCAAAGAGGGAGGGTTATGCACGCGCGCTACCCTGATCAGGTAGGCGGTGATAATCCTGTGAGCCCAGTTGATAGTTGAGTTTGTGCCGGCGTCCCTGTTTGGGACAGTAGGCCCCGTTTGGGTCTACATAGTTTGGGCCACGATGGTGGCAGGTGTCTTGAGGACACAGGGGCCACCCAAGGTTGACCTCCGGGGGAGGAAGAGTGCCGGTGGTACGATGAAAGAGTGACGGGTCAGGCAGGTTTTGTTGAAGCAACGCTGGTCCACCCGAGTGGGATCACTAGGTTCATGGTGTGGGTAAAGTGCGCAACCTCTGCAGAGTGTCAAATCTATTCGAATAGCCACGTCCATGGTAATGGACAGCCCGTCCAGACCTCAGTAGATGGTCCACCATAATAGCGATGTTAATGATGGAAGAACTCGTCTTGTGTTCGGAAGTACTCACTAGGTATGAGTATTCCGGGGGTTGTGACACAACCCGAAGAAGAGTAAGTTGATGATCAGTACAGTAAGTAAATTACCTTGATGATAACATGTTGATTGCTATGCTATTGTTTGCTGCATTACTTGGTTGTTGTGAGCTTGCAAGTACATTCAAAGTACTCACCTGGCGTATCATGCCATATGCAGGAGAATCCGAGGACGGAGGTCCTGAAGGTGCCGGCTATGCTAACTAGGATGTGTCCACAGCAGTGTCCCTGTGGATGGAGTTGCGCTATGTTCCGCTACGCAGTAGAAGTATTTAGTATTCCGAGGTCCTGCTATGTGACATAAATAATGTAGATACTGTTATAGCACCAAGGGTGCCTTTGGCCTCGTCACCGTTGTAAGATATGCGCTTGTACCCGACTCCTATCAATAAAGTTCAGTTCTATTCTGTACCAAGTTGTTGTGTGTTTCCAGAAGATATGATCTCTGGGTTGGAAACACTAGTAATCCGGTTTTCTGAGCCGGGGTGCCACAACGCTTGGTATTAGAGCCGTGCTGACTGTAGGACACCCTAGTTAGCCAGCGCTAGCACCGCGATTAGTATAGGATCCTGAGTGTGCATTTGATTGCTGCATTTGGTTGCTGCATTTGATTGTTGCATGGCATGCATCATAATTCATTATTCTTCTAACGGTGGTCTTGTGAGTGTAGATGGCACGGGTTCCATTCCATTATCAGTTTGAGCCTGCACCATCCACCTTTCTAGTACTCCTCCGGAACGTCTGGCTTCGACTGTACCCTCACGGTGAAGAGCCAGTGTACCAGGTGTTTCGGGAGCAGCTTGCTGAGTCAGTGTACGAGTACCATGCAGAGGCTTTCATGATCGCGAGCTCGGACCTTGGTTGCTACTCTCGCTCTACCAAGGGCGGGACGGCCTCCACCCCGGAGTTGGCGATTGAGTTTGCGGCAATGGAGGCTCTCACTGACTTGCACTTCCACGAGGTTGAGATGCAGACTCATCCAGGTTTCCTCTATTATCCCACCCTGGCGCCTACGACAGGGCGAGTCATTTTCGTTCCTGTTGACCCGGCATGTGACCGTGCGACTGCTGTGCTGTCTCGCTATCTGAACGCCAGCTATCGTACGATCATATCCCTGGCTGAGGAGCTATCTCGTGTCTTAGCGGCGCTTGCAGCCGTGACCCCAGTGCCACCTCCACCTCAGCCTACCCATCCACCCCTATATCCACCACTAGTTCCACCTCCACCCAGATTTGAGGCTCCTTCTACCTCCTCTGTGCCACCAGGCTTTCCGTCTGGTAGCCGTCGTGAGACCCCGGCTGAGTGGGCCTCACTCCTTGCCACTCCAGCTGCTCCGATGCTGAGGCGTCGTGCTCCTTCTACCCCAGAAGGAGAGCCGTCTCAGCAGCGTCATCGTGTTTCCTTTGATCCGGAGGATGAGATTCACATTATCAGCTCTGACTCCGACTCAGGATCAGATGACGAGGAGTCTGTGGTTTGGCAGTGTTCGTGCCATCAGCGCCATTAGAGTGGAGGCTTGAGTTGTTGAGCATGCATCTTTGCATATGTCAACTGCCGTATGAGCAGTTTAGCTATGATATCCCCCTACTAGCTTGCCATGTATAATGTTGGGTTATCTTGTATAATTATGTGGTTTGCTTTATTCGCCTTTTTCACATATTTTCTTTCTGGTGTCATATAACTGTGTTTCCCTTATGGATGTTGCTCATCGATTCGATATTTTGCAATGGGAACAAATTTAGGATGAAGAGAAGTTGTAACCAAGGCGGCGATGGAACCCCCATCCGTCGATCCACCAGACAAGCAGGTCAAGCACCAGAAGATTTACCACCCCCACCACCTCAAGCACCTACTACAGATCAGATCATGAGAATGTTTGAGGAAAAGAGAAACCAGGATCTTATGGAATTCTTGAAGAGCATGCAGGTTATGGTAGGTCAGAACCACAATCACAATGGATCACATTCCAGGTTGTCTGACTTCCAGTGCACAAAGCCACCCAACTTTGGTCAAGCTGTGGATCCGATAGAAGCAGATGATTGGCTAAGGACCATAGAGAAGAAGCTGGAAATAGCCCGTTGTGAGGATTCAGACAAGGTTCCATTTGCCACTCATTACCTGGAAGGGTCAGCAGCCATATGGTGGGATAACACAAAGGCAACGTGGTCATCTGAGGAAGAAATTACTTGGGAAAAATTTAAGGAATTATTCCGCAAATATGATATTCCTACCGGCGTCATGAAGGTGAAGCAATGAGAGTTCCTTGCTTTGACACAAGGAAGCATGTCGGTAGCAGAGTACCTTAACAAGTTCAACAATCTGTCACGGTACTCTACTTATGATGTGGCCACCAAAGAAAGAAAGATAGATCGGTTCCTGGGAGGACTGAATCACTCCCTCCGTTGCCAGCTATCCATGCTAGACTTTCCTGACTTTCAGACACTGGTGAACAAGGCCTTCATAGCCGAAAGGGAGCACAAGTCCAGACAAGACAACCACAAGCGGAAGTTTGAGCCTAAGAAGGAGAACCGTGAGCCGTTTACTCAGAAGCCACGTATATGGCAGCCAGGCACATCCGAGTATAAGCCTACATGGAGCAACGGCAGCAATAATAACAAGACAGTGAGCCAGACCAAGATCTTCGGTAAACAGCCCGTGATAGAAGACTGCCGCCACAACAATACCTGCTTCACTTGCGGCCAGAGTGGACACTATTCCAAACAGTGCCCCGCCAACAACGGGAAGTCATCCGCCGATGTCAAGCCGCAGGTCAACACTATTGGACGTCGCCCCAATCCTAATTGCTGCCATGGACGCGTCCACCATATCTCCGCTGAGGAAGCCTGCGAAGCTCCAGAAGTAGTCCTTGGTATGTTTTCTATTAATGACATACCTGCAGTAATTTTATTTGATTCCGGGGCTTCCCACTCGTTTATTTCGCGGAGTTTTGCCACCTTGCATAAACTTTCCCCGTCGCTTTTAGACAAAATCATGGTGGTACAATCCCCTGGCTCTCTGCTCAGAACAAATTTGATCTATAGAGATCTGGAAATTTCAATACATGGAATTAAGTTTCCAGCTGCACTCATTGCCATTGAATCATCGGGATTGGACATAATCCTGGGAATGGACTGGCTGACACCCCACCAGGTGTGCATTAATTGCGCGAACAGGACAGTAACACTGGTTAACCCAGCAGGACAAACTGTCCAATTCCTTGCCAGCACGATGAGAACAAGGAAGGGAATGGCATAACAAACTACTGCCATGGATATGAACTTGATTCCGGTAGTTAGCGAATTTCCGGATGTATTTCCTGAAGAATTACCCGGAATGCCCCCTGACCGGGAGTTGGAATTTGCAATCGAAGTGGTTCCTGGCACCGCCCCAATTTACAAGAAATACTATCGTATGCCAGGCCCAGAGTTGGCGGAGTTAAAGAAGCAACTGGATGAATTGCTGCAAAAAGGGTATATTCACCCAAGCATCTCACCATGGGGATCACCAGTGCTCTTCGTTAAGAAGAAGGATGGAAGTTTACGTATGTGCGTAGATTATCGCCAGTTGAACGAGGTCACTATCAAGAACAAGTACCCGCTTCCTCGCATTGATGACTTGTTCGACCAGCTGAATGGAGCCCGGGTATTCTCCAAGATTGACCTCCGAACCGGATATCATCAGCTAAAGATCCGAAAGGAGGATATCCCCAAGACAGCGTTCACCACCCGATACGGACTATATGAATTTACAGTCATGTCATTCGGATTGACGAATGCTCCAGCCTACTTCATGAGTATGATGAACAAAGTCTTCATGGACTTTCTGGATAAATTTGTGGTGGTGTTCATCGATGATATCCTGATATACTCCAAAGATGAAGAGGAGCATAAGAAGCATCTCTGTGCCGTCCTGGAAAGATTAAGAGACCACCGCCTGTACGCCAAATTTAGTAAGTGTGAATTTTGGCTAAAAGAGGTGGGATTTTTGGGGCACATTCTGTGAGAACAAGGGGTAGCCGTCGACCCCAGCAAGGTCACTGCGGTATTAAATTGGAAGAAACCAGCCACGGTGACCGAAGTCCGTAGCTTCCTGGGATTGGCAGGCTATTATCGACGTTTCATAGAAGGTTTCTCTAAGATAGCCAAGCCCTTGACGGAACTACTCAAGAAGAATCAGAGGTTTGTTTGTACGGCGGAATGTGACGGCAGTTTCCTGGAATTAAAGACCAGGCTTACTACAGCACCGGTCCTAGTCCTTCCAGACATACACAAGAGTTTTGACATCTACTGCGATGCTTCTAGACGTGGAATCGGCTGCGTATTAATGCAAGAAGGGAAGGTTGTAGCCTATGCATCTAGACAGCTACGACCTCATGAGGAGAATTACCCCACACATGATTTGGAATTAGCAGCCGTAGTGCATGCCCTGAAGATTTGGAGGCATTATCTCATTGGACAACGCTGTGAAATATACACGGACCATAAGAGTCTCAAGTATATTTTCATCCAACCTGACCTCAATCTCAGGCAACGAAGATGGCTTGAGCTAGTCAAAGACTATGACATTGGGATGAACTATCATCCGGGGAAAGCTAATGTGGTCACGGATGCTCTCAGCAAAAAGCAAAGCACCGTGAACGCACTCATGGGAAGTATGCATCCAAGGCTACAAGAAGAGTTCGCTGAGCTGAACAGGGTGCTATGCGGTCCAATTACCTCGGACACGTTGGAAATCACTCCCACCCTTATGGAAGAAATTAAGAAGGTCCAAGAGCCAGATGAAGGAATCAAAAAGATCAAGGAACTGATTCCGAAAGGGAAAGCCAAGTCCTTACACGTGGATGATCAAGGCACCGTATGGTTCGAGAAGCGGATATGCGTGCCTGATCAGGATAATCTGAGGCAGCAAATACTCAAAGAAGCTCATGAGTCCTCATATTCCATCCACCCGGGAGGAACAAAAATGTATCAGGACCTGAGAGAGACATTTTGGTGGCCAGGAATGCGAAGAGATATAGCATACTATGTCGCTTGCTGTGATATCTGCAACAAGGTTAAGGCGGAACACCAGAAACCCGCTGGGCTACTGCAACCCTTGCCAGTACCTCAATGGAAGTGGGACGACATATGCATGGACTTTATTGTTGGACTACCTAAGTCAACCAGAGGTAACGATGCTATTTGGGTCATTGTGGACACACTCACGAAAGTGGCCCACTTTATTCCAGTAAAGACCACTTTCAACGCAAATCAGCTGGCACAGCTCTACATGTCCCGGATAGTTAGCCTCCATGGAGTCCCTAAGTCCATCACTTCAGACAGAGGTTCCCTATTCACCTCAGCATTCTGGTTGCGTCTACACCAAGCCTTGGGAACCATGCTGAAGCATAGCACGGCATACCACCCGCAGACCGACGGGCAGACAGAAAGGGTGAACCAGATACTGGAGGATATGCTTCGATCATGTGCTCTCACCCATGGACCCAAGTGGGAAGACAGTGTACCTTATGCGGAATTCTCATATAACAACAGCTACCAGTCAAGCCTGAAGATGTCACCGTTTGATGCATTATATGGACGAAAGTGCCGCACCCCATTGAACTGGTCTCAGACAGGGGATAGCCAAATCTTTGGTACAGACTTGATGCTCGAGGCTGAGAAGCAAGTCAAGGACATTCAAGAGCATCTTCGAGCAGCCAAGTCTCGTCAGAAGAGTTACTATGATCCAAAGCACCGGGAAGTGACCTTTGAACCCGGAGAATATGCGTACCTCCGAGTAACCCGCATGAAAGGAGTGAAGAGATTCCGTACTCGGGGAAAACTTGCACCAAGATATATCGGCCCATTTCCAGTGGTTGCTAGAAGAGGTAGAGTGGCATATCAGTTGGAACTACCACCAGAATTGTCGGAAGTGCACGATGTTTTCCATATATCACAACTAAGAAAGTGCATTGCACCACCAGTCAAACAAGCGGACATGAGTGAGTTAGAGCTGGCTAAAGACCTGACCTACGAAGAGAAACCTGTCAGGATCCTGGATGAAATGGAAAGAACTACCAGAAGTAAGGTAATTCGGTTTTACAAGGTGCTATGGGAACATCACACAGAGGAAGAGGCCACATGGGAAAGGAAAGACTTCCTAAGATCTGCATATCCATACTTGTTCCCTGAGCAACCGAATCTCGAGGACGAGATTCATCCTAAGGGGGGTAGGTTTGTGACACCCTGATTTTGGCAACTTTTTCTTTTCAAAAATATTTGGATTTTATTTGCAAATTAGTTGATTTTCAAAACCTTTTCCGCTGAGTTGACCTATGTCTTGATAAATTTTTCTTCAAGCATCCCAAAACCTTTATCATCTTGATTTAACCCTCCATGCCTCTCTTGGATAATTTTTCACTATTTTATCTTTTCTCTAAAATCATTTTCTTAATTTGGGAATTTAGGTCATCACTATGGGTTGTGAAGCAACCTATAGTTTGGTTGGTCAAATAATTCCCAAACATTTTCCCCATCTTCTCATCATCATGGGATTCCATATTCCCCAAAAATATTTTATTGCCCAATGGGAAATTTTGGCCAGAGTAATTATTTTGTTTCTGACCAGAATCTGTCCATTGTGAAGCAACCCTATTGTTTCTATTCCAGAAAATTCACAATAAATTCCTCAAGCTCCTAGGCATTCTATCTTGCCTCAATCTCCAAAAATATCATCTTGGCCAGTACAACTTTTGAGCAAAAAGGCTCTGGTAAGTTTCTGCATTTCTGAAACCTCTGTGAAGAAGGTGCTAGCTAGAGATGCCTAATTGCCCTAAAAAATTTATGACATCTGCTATGCACCAAATGACCTCTCTCCACCAGGTTTCATCATTTGCAGAGCAACCAGTTGAGTGCCACAAGCTCATTTGTGTTCTGACCAGAATGATAGTTTCCAAAGGAACCCCATCCATTTCTTTCTCAAATCCTCTCAAAATTTGCCAGACCATAGTCCTTCCAACCTAGAAGACCCCAGACAACTCACTTGGATTGTAGCACAACTCATTTTTCTTCCAGATCCTCCCCAAGTTTCTGACCCGAAAATGTAGTTGATGCTACCCTTCAGCTCAGTGGGTTTCAGGCCAAACCAGTGGCACGATGGGACTCCTCGACCCAGGGTCGATGCACCAGACACGATTTGGCAGGCTGGTTCACGCCATGTGTGCCAATGCATGTGGTGACCACACGGCCAACCAAGCCAAACGCGCGCTCTGAGCACCGCCAGGCTCGGGTCTCGTCGGAGGCCGACGACCGCGTAGCTGTGCGTTGTCCGCTCATGCCGACGACCTCTCGCTCGTCCACGTGGCCACTCCAGGGTCTTCTCCCTCCTCCCAGAGCCTTCCCCCTCGCCGAAATCGCGTCCGTCGGATACGGCCACCGTGCGCCACGAGCGGCACAGTGGCAGTACGGCAGCCGCACTGGCTGTCTTCTTCCCGTCGAGCCATCACCTCCCGCATTAACTCCCTGCTCTCCTCCATCACTTCAGCTTGCTCCGCGACGACCAGCTCATCCCCAGCTCCGGTAGCTTCTCCCCGCGGCGCTATCCCGATCGGGCACCGCCGCCCCGCCTATAAATAGCCATGGCCAGCCCTCCTGAGCTCGCCACCACCCCTAGCCAGCATCCAATCGAGCCCTAGAAGCGAGCCAAGGCCGGGAGGCCCTCTGGCCTCGAGCTCTGCCCGGTGTCCCGCATCCACCCGAAGCTGCTTCCGCCGGAGAGGAGGAAGACGACCTCGTCAGGCCGCCTCTGGAGACGCTGCGGGTACGTGCAGGACCGCCCCCGTGTGCTCTTTCCATTCCCGTAGTCGTCGGACCCCATCGCCCCCTCAATCACCGGCGACCATCGCCGGAGCGCCGCCCTCTCTCTGCTCTCTCTCCCTCCTTCTGTTTTAAATAGAGCCGACCCCACCCGTCAGTGGGTCAGCCGCCCCCGAAGCGGTACGCCAGTGGAGGCATACTCTGGCTTTACGCCTTCGACGTGGCCGGCTCTGGTTTTTCTGGAATTCCAGTTTTATTTAATTTAAAACAGATTTTTGACCCAACTTTGACCATCAATAACTTTTTATCAATTAGCTCAATTTAATGGATTCTTTTTGCATTAGGTTTGTATTGAACCCCTTTATTTCCCGACCAAGTTTGGTATTTTTCCAATACTCACAGAATTTTTGTTTTACACAAATGTGTTATGAGACATTTTCTTTTACTGTTTTAAAATACTTTCAGATGGGAATTCTTGTGGTTTTGAAGATCAGGAGTTTGTGGACAACACAACAGAGCAAGGCAAGCCATGATACCCATTTCATGCATGCATTTCCATAGCATTGCATTTTTTATATGCATTAGGTTAATTTAATTGATATAGTTAATTCATGGTAATAATTACATACTCAAGAATTGTGTTGAACCACTATTGTTGTCAAATAAACTTAGTGGTTGATCTTGAGTCACCTGTCCGGGCATACTCGTGCAACCACATTTGCCGGTATGGGACGGCCCTGACCGGGCCCGACTGTGTGACCCTTTCACCGGTACCTCCAAAGAGGGAGGGTTATGCACGCGCGCTACCCTGATCAGGTAGGCGGTGATAATCCTGTGAGCCCAGTTGATAGTTGAGTTTGTGCCGGCGTCCCCGTTTGGGACAGTAGGCCCTGTTTGGGTCTACATAGTTTGGGCCACGATGGTGGCAGGTGTCATGAGGACACATGGGCCACCCAAGGCTGACCTCCGGGGGAGGAAGAGTGCCAGTGGTACGATGAAAGAGTCATGGGTCAGGCAGGTTTTGTTGAAGCAACGCTGGTCCACCCGAGTGGGATCACGAGGCCAGGTGCTTCATGGTGTGGGTAAAGTGTGCAACGTCTGCAGAGTGCCAAATCTATTCGAATAGCCGCGTCCACGGTAATGGACAGCCCGTCCAGACCTCAGTAGATGGTCAACCGTAGTAGCGATGTTAATGATGGAAGAACTCGTCTTGTGTTCGGAAGTACTCACTGGGTATGAGTATTCCGGGGGTTGTGACACAACCCGGAGAAGAGTAAGTTGATGATCAGTATAGTAAGTAAATTACCTTGATGATAACATGTTGATTGCTATGCTATTGTTTGCTGCATTACTTGGTTGTCGTGAGCTTGCGAGTACATTCAAAGTACTCACCTGGCGTATCATGCCAGATGCAGGAGAATCCGAGGACGGAGGTCCTGAAGGTGCCGGCTATGCTAACTAGGATGTGTCCACAGTAGTGTCCCTGTGGAAGGAGTTGCGCTATGTTCCGCTACGCAGTAGAAGTACTTAGTATTCCGAGGCCCTGCTATGTGACATAAATAATGTAGATACTGTCATAGCACCAAGGGTGCCTTTGGCCTCGTCACTGTTGTAAGATATGCGCTTGTACCCGACTCCTATCAATAAAGTTCAGTTCTGTTCTGTACCAAGTTGTTGTGTGTATCCATAAGACATGATCTCTGGGTTGGAAACACTGGTAATCCGGTTCTCTGAGCCGGGGTGCCACACAGAAGCCCTATCCTTTGTTTTGTTGGAGTTTAGTAATTAGAGTTGCTTCGATGCCAAACGTTGATTTCATATCTTTCCTAAGCGGTGTTCTCATATTTCTATGGGAATGCTAATCCTTTTTCTCAATCAAATTGTCATGTCAAATCTTATTCCTAACCGGTGCGCTTCTCTTCAAGATAATTCAATGCTCTTCAATATTTGCAAGATTAGTCCTCATATTTCTTCCCGGAGTTTGTTTCATTTGTCCCAAGTTTTCTTTGTTTTCCCCACCCTCCCGCCATTTTTCGTTAATGATTAAATTCTCATCCAATTGCCTTTTCTATTCATGTGATTCTTCCACTATCATTTCTTCGATGTTGTTTCCGGTGATTCATGCGAAGATGCTCAGGTGCTGGCTTCGTCATTCTTCGTTGTTGTTTTCTTCCCCGGTGGATTCAATTCTCTAAGTGCTCATCATATCCATTTTATTTCTCTAAATGCTCTCCAATGTTGGAAGTTTTTCTCCAATCCTCTCTTGTTTATCCGTCCCTCGCTATTCTATCCGGAGTGCTGAAAATATCTCAGAAGATTCGTGTTTTCATTCATATCCTTTCAAATTATTTCAAGGTTCTCACCTCATTTAGTTTTCATTTGAACCGGTCCAATCTCTCTTTCTAAGCAATTGTTTCAACGGTGTTTTCTTCTGAGTGGGTCCATAACCCACCTGTTCTTTCCCAGGATCTTACTTGGCTCTTCTAATCTTTCCCGGAGATCTCAAATTCTTGTCAAATGTGAGGTAAGAATGGATTCCATCAGTCACATGCCTTCTCTAAGATAGCTTCAAATTATTTTCATCGTTGGCTCAACCTTTCCTTATTCATTGTTCCAGAGTGTCTCAGTAATTCATGGTGTTGTTTCTCGTCATCAATCTCAGCGTGAAGACCGAAGGAGTGTTTCTCTTAGATCCTTGTCCATTCTCTTGAAGATTCATGGTTTCAGCTTGTTGTTATCCTCTGAAATTCTTTTCGATCATGAGTAATTCCATCCATATCTATCCCGAGCATTTGAGTGTTGTGTTCGTTTCTCGATTCTCCGAAGGTCATCATTTTAGAAGATTTCTTCGTTCTCAGCTTTCAGCTTTCGTTCTCAAATTCTTCTCAATTGTTGTACCTTTGTTCGTATCTCAATTATTCCGGTGCTTCGTTCAAGATTTCAGCAAGGCGGATCATGATCTCTTCGTTCTCTTGTATCTCCACTCGTTCATGGTATCCTCATTCATTGGTGAATTCGTACCGGTGTTGCGTTCAAGACGTATTCAAGTTTATGCTCTCTTTTCAATCTTTTCAAGAAGAATAAGTGGTATGCCAAATATGTTGCTTGTCATCAATTTAACTTGATGAAGGATAAGCATAACATAATTCTTATTCTTGTTCATCAAGGTGATTTCAATCGGTCTTCCGGAGGTTGTTCATGATATCAAATTCTCGGTTTCAAGTGCTTCATCTTTTCTTTTTCCGGAGTTCAAAGTTTTCTCAAGTATCTCGTTGCGAAGCTTCATTTTAATCTTTGCAAGGTCATAATCTTATTATTTCAACCTTCATTTCTTTTGATCATTCTCTCGTATATGGTGGTTCTTCATGGTGGTTCGTCAGGATTATATTCATTCTTAAGGGTTCTTCAAGTTTCTTGTTGGAGAACCTCAAGTAATATTTCTCTTGCATTTCAAGGTGCAACTCATTCTCCCTTATCTTTTGAGATGGTATTATAGCATTCTTGATTCATGAGGAGTCTCAAAAAGAAGTTATCAAGAATGAGATATTTAAACCCGTCGTTCTTCCTTGGAGCTTTCTTGGATTGGATTTCACCTAAAGATTTTCCTAAGGATTGTTGCTATCATGGTGCTTATCGGTGATCCAAGTGTTCTTGCATCCTCTTGGTGAAATAAGTTTTCATCTCTTGTTGCTGCCAAGCAATCAATTGTTTCTGGTGTGGCCAGTTGTCACCTCATAATTTTGAGATGTTTTCATAAGCCCTCAACAAGCCTCTTCTTTTCGTTGTTGATGTTCCAATAACTCCGTTCAATCTCTCCTTTGTAAGGACGCTTTTCAAGTTCAATTGTGATAGAAGTTATCTTTTTCTTCTCTGTTCTTTTCCTTCCATCGATCTAGTTTCTATTCTTTGTTCTAGAGGCATTGTGATGCTGCTGTCTTCGAACCATCATCTTGTTTTGTTAAGATCATGTTCGCTTCCTTTCATTATCCATTTATCCGGACCGTTGTGTTATCTTTTCAAGTTCTCCCATCTTATCAAATTTTGCCTCTCTATCCTACCGAAGTGCTTCCGAAATTTCTTTTGAATTCTTGCTTGTTTCTCATATCATTCTTCATCTCTTGCAATCCTTCAAGTTCCTGTGGTTTCACTCATTTGTCAAAGAAGCAACTAAGTTACCTCTTACTTTCCACTTCCTCTTCCCCTTCTCATTCTAAGATCTCGGGGCAAGATCTCTTTTTAGTGGAGGAGAGTTGTAACAGCCCGGGACCGATGCTCCAGAAGATTCCCCTTTCATTCCGTTGTCATCATGTGATTCGTTTGGTTTTTTGCATTCATCATTGCATCATTCTCATCATCTGCATAGCATCGTCACTCCTTTTCGAATTTTTTTGCATCCGTTCGTAGTTGCCGGTTCTCTCCGTTCGTGTCGTTGACCGTTTTGAGTCCAACCACACACATGCGCGCCTGCGGCATTGTTAAAAAATGTTTTTAAAGTGCGCGAAAAATATTCTCGGATTGGGTCGAAAGTTGGCGTGTGGTCTTGTTTTATTGTCGGTAGACCACCTGCCAAATTTCGTCGCAATCGGAGTCTGTTTGATAACCGAACCAATAAATATATAACGACACTATTGCCAGAAAAATCGCAAATGTTTTCGTATTTAAAATCCTATTGCCGCACTGCCCTTTTCCCTCTATGCCTTGCCTAGCCCCTCTGCAAAGTGCACAAATCCCTCGCGTGCGCCCGATAGCTTCCACGAACCCAAGTCACCGAGTCGTGACCGCTGGGTCCGGATCAACCTTGTAATACCCCAAACCATCATAGGTTTTTCAATTGGACTCCCCTAGCCTATTATCTTGACCGTCCAATCTAAATAGGAGGGCCAAACCTAGTCTATTTCGCTATATATAAGCCACTAGTCCAAAAGCAGACCAAACTATATTCTCTAGGGATCCTCCCCTACCCAATTCGAGCCGCCATCCACCTCGTTCTCCACGCCGAACCAATCCTCCCGCAGCCACTGATCTCCCTCGGGATCCACTCATTCATCCCCGCACCAACCAACCTCCTCCTCCTAATCCAACCCATCCAACCACCTCCCTTGATCTGCGCGAGCTCTTGCCCATGTCGCCCGAGTCCCGCGCGCCTTCCTTGTGCTCCTCCCCGAGTGCCTCCTCGCAGGATGTCCCGCTGCCCTGTTGAGCATCGACAGGCCACCGCCCGGCCTCGCCAGCAAGCGCCGTTGCCTGTGACCAAGTCCAGCCGTGCCCATGCCTCCTCTTGCCATGCCCGACCACAGAGCCAGCAGCTTCTCGCGCCTCAGCTACCGCTCCTTGTGTGCATCGCCTCTTCTTCATCCGCTTGGGAGAGGAGCTCCCGTTCGTCCCCGTCGCCTCCAGCCGCTGGTCTCTGGCGAGGCCCCGACGACCAGGCTAGAGCCTTGCCCCTCCTTGCCTCTCCCCGTTTCTCCCACTCCCTAATGATCTCTCTTTCTTTCACTGTATGAAGCAGGTTCCAGCGCCGGACCTGGAGCCCGCCATGGCCGCCCGGAGCCAGCGCTCCCGCATCAAGCCCCTGCCTTGTCGTTGGGAATGGAATCCCCATGGACGGATCTGGCCGTTCCCATCGACCCCGCCGTCGTCCGCTCGTCCTGCCGCAACTCACCGGAGATCGAACCCAGTCACCATGGCCGCTGGCCTCTGTTTTCCGCTGTGAGCACCATATCTGAAGTTGCATATTTTTCCCCTAGATCCGTTCTGATATATAGAGGTTATTTAGTGTGTGAACTATTTTTATTCACGAGCACATGAGTAGCCGAGTTGGCTAGCGCAGCCAGGCACAAGCACACAATGCTAGCGGTCGTGTGTTCGAATCCCAGGTTCCCAATTTTTTTTTCATGTTTTATTTCTCCTCCATGCATCGCCTCATGCCTATGACACCGAGTCCCATAGCCCCGGTTGACACGTCAAGTTGACTTGGTTGATCACCCACAGGCCCCACTGGTCATTGCCTATGGATCACCCAGCCCTTTGTCTCTTTAGTGTGGACATTTGTTTTCTTTACAGTTTATGTTAGCTTTTTTGCAAAAAATCATATTGAAATAACCATGCATCGGTTTAAAATGATTCAAAAGGGTAAAATGTTTAGAATTTTGTGTAGATTCACAATAACAAACTTTCATCCATGATTAAAATATTTAAAATTGCTGTTTGCATTAATTTGCATATATGCCATGTTAAAATGGTTTTTGTCATAACTAAATAACCCTAGCTCCAAATTAAATGATCTTTATATGAAACTTGACTAGAAAAACATGTAGAATCTCATGGCACTCTTTATATTGCTGTTTAACAACTATAAAATATGCTTAGGACAGATCTGGACCAAATTCATAATATGCTTATGAGGTCGTGTCAGAAATGCTATATGTTGCTCCCGTCCTCATTTACAATGCCTAGATGTTGTAGTTGTTGATGCTTCACCTCTTGCCATGTTTAACAACATTTAATATTGTCGTGTACCTAAACTGGAGTGAACTAAATAATTCGATTGTGGAGTTTCGTCAATTTGCAACTCGTTGCATATTGAGCTTCACTTAATGTGTAGAAGTTGATTGTTGCATCTTGCCATGCCATGTTTTGCATAACTAAACTGGACATGCATCATATTTGGTTGTGCATCATGTCATGAATATGTTGTGGTATTTATCATGCATTGTTTGTTTGTTTTCGGATTGCTTCTTCTCGATAGAGTTCCGAAACCGCTTCGGAGTGCGAGGATCCGTTCGACTACGTTGGTTCGTCTTCTTCATGGACTCGATCTTCTTCCAAGCGGGATCTCAGGCAAGATGATCATTTCCTTGGATACCACTAATATCATTGCCATGCTAGTTGTCTCGTTTCTATCACTGTCTCGCTACCTACCACCTGTTTGTCAAGCCTCCTAAAATGCCATGATAAGCCTCTAACCCCTCCACATCCCAGCAAACCATTGTTTGGCTATGTTACCGCTTGCTCAGCCCATTTATAGCGTTGCTAGTTGCAGGTGCAATGTTTCCATGTGCCAACATGGATGTTTTTGAGCTATCACAATATTATTGTTATTTAATTTAATGCACATATATACTTGGTAAAGGTGGAATGCTTGGCCTTTTGCTCGGTGTTTTGTTCCACTTTTGCCGCCCTAGATACTTGTGCACCGATGTTATGTTCCATATTGAGCACTCCTAACATGCTCGGGGTTGTTATGGGGACCCCCTTGACTTTCGTTTTGGGATAAAACTCATCTGGCAAGGCCCAACATTGGTACTCCATTTGCCTAATAACAACTAAAATTGCATAGGGACCCGCCGGCACCTGTGGATAATTAATCAACAACCTGGGCCAGTGCTCCTCATGAGTGTTGGTCCAAAACAGAGCCACTTGCAGGGCCACCCGGGGCAACTCAGGGGATTTCTATCCGGCCACCGTACGTACTGCTCATCTGGTCGTGTCCTGAGAACGAGATACGCGGCTCCTATCGGGTTCGTCGACATGTCGGGCGGCCTTGCTGGATTTGTTTTACCTTTCTCGAACGTCTTGTGCGCGGAATTTCGAGAATACTTTGGGCTATCTCGAGGTTGAGGTTTTCCTACGGAATTTCCTAGGAGATCACGGGATTCATGGTCGAGGTTATTCCCGCGGCGTGTGGTTAATTTGTGATGGATGAGTTGGAGCACCCCTGCAGGGTTAAATCTTTCGAAAAGCCATGCCCGCGGTTACGTGGCAACTTGGAAACTTTGTTTAACACCCGGTCATAGCAAACTTGAAGCAAACTCAAATAAAATACACTAACTATGTGCATAACCGTGACTGTCTCTTCTCATGAATTTCTGATCCGAGAGAGAACACGGTGGGGTTATGTTTGACCGTAAGTAGGTGTTCAGGATCACTTAGTGATCATTATTAGTTCACTTCCATTTATTCGACAATCATCCCCCCTTATTCTTGTACTCGTAAGTTAGCCACTCAAATAAATGCTTAGTGCTTGTTGAAGCCTCACCACTTAACCATACCTCACCCATTAAGCGTTAATAGTCTTGATACCCTTGGAAATGAGATTGCTGAGTCCCTGTGGCTCACAGATTACTACAACAACAGTTGCAGGTACAGGTAATGCGATGATTTGACGTGAGCGCGATGCTTGTTTGATTTGGAGTTCTTCTTCTTCTTCATCAATCTAGGATGGGTTCCAGGCCGGCAGCCTGGGATAGCAAGGATGGATGTCATTTTATCGTTTGATTTCGTCCGTAGTCGGACCCTGCTCTTCTGTATGATGGTTGTATATGTTGTTGTATTGATGTGATCTTGATTTAGCTTGTGGCGAGTGTAAGCCAATTCCATATACTAATCTCTTCTTTACATGTACTTGTAATGAGATCCATTCTTGTGAAACGATGAGATGCGCTTCCCTATCGAGGCCCTCGAGCCAAAATGGGGATAGGATTGCATCTTGGGCGTTACAGCCGGCTCGAAAGACTATAAAGTGGCGAGCTCCTGAAGAAGAGCCGGCCCCACAGCCACAACTAGGAGAGGTCGTAGTATTTACTGATCATCTGCGCAGGGGCTTTCGACCCCCCGGCTCAAAATTCTTCAGAGACCTCTTGCACTTTTTCAAGCTCGGGCCTCAAGACATCAGCCCGAACTCCATGACAAACATTTGCCAATTCCAAGTGTTATGTGAGGTGTACCTTCAGGTTGAGCCGTCCGTGACTCTGTTCAGAGAATTCTTCTATCTCAATCGTCAAACAGAAGCAAAGAACGGTGCTTCCTGCGAGCTTGGTGGTATTTCCATCCAAAAGAGAAACAAAATCACCTTTCCGGAATCGAAGCTGGCGAGTCACCCCAAAGGGTGGAAAAAACCTGATTCTATTGTAGGGATACTTCACCCGAAGGAGAAAACCCCTTGCCGGGTTTCAGATTAGAAAGACTTAGCGGCAAATTGGAATTCCCGGGTTGGCCAACTGACAAAGAGAAAGCAACCTTAGCGCCTCTTCATGCAAAGCTGAGAGCCCTGACCGCACATGGCCTGACCGGGATAGATCTGATTCGCTGCTGGCAAAAGTGGCAGATTCAACCCGTCAGTTTGAGGGGCAACTTGATGTGTACTTATACCGGTGCCTCAAATGATCATCAACGGTTTTGTCGTGAAAATCTCACTGATAAAACTCTTACGAAGGAAACAAAGAAGTTTTTCTCTGACTCAGAGGAGCTATGTAGTGTCACCGGCTTGGGTCCGTTTTACGTTCTTAACCTGCCGCCTCAGGTATTGACTGTTTCCATTGTCTCTGTTTTTCTCTTGACCCGCGATTTACTCATTATATGTTTTATATATCTACAAGTGAATTCTAACATTTGGAAAGTTTAACCTCAAACTTCCCTTCCTTCTACGGGGAAAAAGAATGCACCGGTCTCCGTGTCATCTTCGAAGGAGGAATCTGAGGTAGAACTTGATTCTCTCGGCCGTCTGTTTAATGAACTTGCTGATGCGCCTTCTTGTCAGGACGACTCGGAATGTAGTCAAGCCGGTGAAACTGAGGTAATTCCAATTTCCCTCAATCCTTCAGAAATGCTTGCTCCTCGGAAACCAAGACAAGCCGTTCGGAAAGTTAAATTATCACACCCAGAAGCTCATTTGGTTCCTGACTTTCTTTTGAAGAACACACAGTTTGCCGGCTCATCGAAACGCAAGACTCGAGATGACGAAGACCCTAGTTTGTCTTATGCGCCGCCGGCTCGCAAACCACGCTATGAGGTGCCCCATAGTCCAACTGATTCTTGCCCTAGAGCCGGCTTGTTTAAACAACCTCTCAGTCCTTTAGATTCCCTTTATCAGGATTCTGCTTCATCGTCAGGGGACTCAAGCGCATCACAGCTTCCCCCTTTCAATGTCAATTGAGGGTAAGCGTTTCATATTTTGTGAAGTCCGTGTTGTATCTTTCATTGTCTTAATCTCAACTTGTGATAACTTCTGTTGTACTAATAATCCAGGGCCAAAGCCGTTGTGTCCAAACGGAAAGGCGGGTCATCCTTTGGACCAACAAGCCAAGAGACGCCAATTCTACTGAAGATGACTCCAATGGTTGACTCTTCTGTGGAAAAGGAACTTGACACAAGGGTAGAGCCAGTGGTTGCCACTGAGATGCCCGGAATAAGTGAGCCGGCTTTCATGGATGCTGCTCCTGAGATTGAGTCGTCCCTCTTTCCTTCCAAATCAACTTGCGTAGATAAACTCCTGGCATCATCTGACCACAACGTTCCAGATGTTGTATTTGTTAAAGAAATTTTGCAAGACCCCACTGCTTCCACTTCCTTAGCCAAAACCGTGAGCAAGGATGACTCAGCGACTTTGGATAAGGGAAAGGCCAAAATGGAATCCCTAGATTTATACATTCTTATCATTGAAGACCTGTATCAAGAGTACTTGACCCGGCTTTGTGAGAGCCGAGAAATTGAAAAGACCATGATAAATGCTATGAAGGAAAAATATGAGGTAACCTCCCCCTTTTACCATTATCTTGCATACTACCATTAGCTTCCAAAAACAAGCTTGTTATGATAAGCCAGTTTTATAGAATAACTGAAAACCTGTAATATCCATGTAGCCCCCAAGGGCCGACTCAACTGCTTGAGATGAGTCGGGTCTTTTAAGATAAAAGAACGTCGACCTGTAGCCCCCAAGGGCCGACTCATCTTCTTGAGATGAGGCGGGTCTTTTTTTAAGATAAAAGAACTTCGACCTGTAGCCCCCAAGGGCCGACCCCAAGGGCCGACTCATCTTCTTGAGATGAGGCGGGTCTTTTTTAAGATAAAAGAACTTCAACCCGTAGCCCCCAAGGGCTGACTCATCTTCTTGAGATGAGTCGGGTCTTTGTTTTTACCTTAGTTTCAAAAGAATTAAAATACATTATCCCCCAAGTGTCAAGGACATTGCTTGCAATCTTCTTGGGACTTGTAAATGTAATTACTGATGCATGTTGCTCATCCATTAGGGATATTGTGAAGATGCTGAATCTGCTGCCGTGAGTCTGCAGAGGCGGCTCAAGGAAGAAAAGAGATTGAAAAATGAAGCTGAGTCCATGGTGGCTCACTTTGAAACTTCTGCCCGCGAGGCCAACGAACGGCTAGAACAGGCCATAAAATTGTTCGAGGCGAAAAAGGCCGTATTTACCAAACGTGCAGAGAAAGCTGAAAAGAACCTTGGCCCCATGAAAGAAAAACATGCCACTCTCGTAAAGCAGATCAATGATATGTTGACAGCAATTTTCGGTATGTGTTCTGACCCGCCTTTGTCAAAGTGCCGGCTTTTGAACCTTGCGGTGACTTATTTTGCTTTCCCTTATGTGCAGGGCGAAAAAACCACAACCTTGTAGAGCTGCCAGTCGTAAATTTGAAGACCATTTTCACCTATGTAGAGCAGCTGTTTACAGGCTCCGTATACTCCATCATGGCTGTGAAAAACTTGAAGTATCCTCCGAGAAGTATGAAGGACATGCTGAAACAGCTCTCCGCGGTGCCACAATGGGTGACTGAAACTCGGAAATCGGCGGCTCGTGTTGGAGAGAACATGGCGCTTGCTCGAGCAAAGGCTTATCTGCCAGAATTAGATGTGGAGAAGTTGAAAGGCGGCTTCCCGGAATTTAAGCTTGACGGGTCAGCCTTCACTCGTGAAGATTACGCCAAGTATCTTCTGGAGACCCGGCCACTGGCATCTTTAATAGCTGACAAGGTAGACCTTTCAAAGTATCATCCAGCCTACACTTCTGATAATGAATGTATCAGCGCGCCCAAGGACGAGCCGTCTGACCTGGTGCCACCTCGCTGTAAGACAACTTTTGCCCCTGACATTGACGCGTCAGCTTCTGTTGAAGGGACTGCGAATTTTGAATATTTGCTCTCAATTCGTTAGCAACAGAAAGGCCAGCAGGTTGATGATGACGCTGAGCCGGCGAGGTCAGGTTCAGAGGTGGCCGATGATAGATCTTGAAGACGGCTTAGAAGCAGGCTGAGTCGCCTTGCCAGACGAGCTCCCTGGTGTAGGACAAACTTTTGGTGAAGGATTATGTGGCTTCATTATGAGCCTGTAATAGGAGTAGTGTAGGAGATATGCCCAAGAGGAAATAATAAATGTTATTATTTATCCCAATGTTCGTAATTAAGTTTATATTCCATGCTATAACTGCAATGATTCTCGAGTCTACAATATCCACGAGGCCCGGAGGGAAACTCATTTGCATGTGTGGTATAATAAACGGTAAAATGTATTCCTAGTCTTGCCTCTAAGACTGGCTCAAGTATTGCATGATGATCCTGTTTTCCTGATCATGGGCATGGCTATGCCGGCAATTTTGAGGGCGCAATGTTGGTAGAACACTTGTGTTGAATCGACCCGAATTGATGTTATGCTATGAGATACATTCATCACAAGGTAATGGTTAATAACACATAGATAGTTAATGTTTGCATAATTCCTTAGACCATGAGAGTATCGAGTTCCTTCGTGCTTGCTTCGTGAACTTTGGGGTTTGTTAAACGTCATCCGTTACTGGGTGGCTATTACGGCGGCTTACGGGTTCACGGAAAAGTATGGCAAGTAACAAGATAGATCAAGATTGGGATTTTCTCCTCCGACGATGGAGAGATATTCTCGGGCCCTCTCGGTGTTACGGTATCCATCATCGTCTGGCCAAACACAGTGTGATTTGATCACAGGGATGCCGGAACACGAAAACGAGAAAAGAGAACAAAACCGGTAACGAGGTAACTTGCATAGGGGACAAGTTGTTGATCCACGGGGATGCAGAAAATCTCACCTCGGGTGTTTGTAACATATTGCGAAGCAACAAGAATAGCACACGGCAACTGGAGGTTCACTCAAATATTCATTCATGTGGGTATAGGGGTCAATATGGGTGTCCACGGCTCCGATGTTGATCATTGATCGGAAGGGGTTCCGGGTCATGTCTATACTTCACCGAACCTATAGGGTCACACGCTTAAGGGTCTTCTATCTGCTGAATACTAGATAGGAAGTCTGAGAGAAAGTCTCCAGAAAAAGTTTCGGAGACAGCGGAAAAGTTCCGAAGAGAGAGGTCACCGGATGAGTTCAGGTAAAACTGATAAGTTGTTTCAGGGGACACCATTAAGTCAAATTGGTTTCGGCACACGCCTGATAATTCTTGGAGGGTGCCAGAATCATTCTGGAAACTTCTGGGAATTTTCCGGAAGAAAAACCGGAAATGTTCCGGAGCTGCCGGAACCGCTTTGTTTGCTTTTCGCAAATGAAAATCACTGATCTGAAAATGTTTCGGAACGTGTCCAAAATTGTTTTAGTGGGTACTGGAAGTATTCTAAGACCCATAGAAATATTTTTGGATTTATCGATCACGAAAAATTGGTTTCGTGAATAGTGAAATAGCATTTATGGTTATGGTTGGAAGTTGGCTTTCCATTAAAGATCTTTTGGGAATGACATGGATGGATGAGAGCCCCTCATGGGGGGCCCACTTGTGGTGGCCGGCCAAGGAGGATCTCCTCCATGGAGATCCTCTTGCCATCCCATTTTGCCCCTTTGGAAACTCCATTTGATGGGTTTTTTGGGTATTTCAAGTGCCACCCTACCCCTTGGTCTTCCTATAAATAGGAGGTGAGGGGGCTGCCCAAACTTCATGCTTGCTCTCATACACATGCCATAGACTTGTCTGGCTTCTCTCTCCCTCCCAGCGAAATAGTTTCGTAGAGCCGAAAGGCTGTCTGGGTTCCGGCAGGAACTAGTTCTGGACGGCGAAGCCCTGCCGGATAGATGACACCGTATGTGTGCAACTCTATAGAGAGATCGTAGTTTCAGTCTTAGTTCAAGAGTGCCTCCCGAAGGGCTGTCCGTGTGACCGTCCGAGTTTCGAAGGTCCTCCCGAAGGGCTGTCCACGACACCGTCCGGGGGACTATCGACCGCCTCCCGGAGGGCTGTCCGAGGGGCAGATGAGGGTATACATCCTCGCGGTTGGGAGGTTGTAAATCCTAGCTGCGGGGATCTGCACCGCCAATCGTCATCGACTCTACTTCCACTGCGCTATGAGTCGGTAACCGAAAAGATCAAACCTTGTATGTAGTCTCCATAGTGGTCCTGGGCTGGTGCATAGGTCAAATTTTTTGTTTTCTGCTGCGTTACCCTACAGTGGCATCAAGAGCCGTGCTATGCGTAGATGCAGGTTGCGATCTAGAATTCATATAGATGTATGGGTGTTGCACAATATAATTAGGTAGTAGATGAGTTCTATTACTGAAAATTATTTGTGCGGGTAGCAGATGAAATCTGTTACCCGATGTTCTTGTTGCTTCCCTGGGATTTGCATATTTCTGATCTTGATAACAGCATGGTGGAGTTTCAATGTTCTGGCAATCCGCGATCCTGATTGATCAACGAAGTGCTAACAGTTCATTGAATTCCACTATAGTTAAAAAGAAAGATGAAATTTCGCAGACGAAAGGCCAATGCAGATATGATCTGCATGTGGGTCATGCGTATGACGAAGTTCAGTATGGGGCTCGAGATTTTATTATCTTGTGTTTCATACACCCCACAAAGTTAATCTAGCAACTTGAATTATCATACTTGATGATGGACGTTGGTAGCTTCGTTTTGTTTCGAAACCTTAGAAGCCACGAAAAACAAGTTCTTGCATAAACCGATTAGAGGCGTCTAGCTTGGTTTTGCAGGAGGGTTTGCATGAGCATATGATGTGGTATAGCAATGCTCATATTAATTTGATTATGTATGAGATGACTATATAATGTAAATTAACATGACCTGCGTGTCATGATTCGGCATGATGGCTGGAGCCATATGATTGTCACTTTAATGACCTACGTGTCAACCTAGAGTAATGCACTTATTTTATTAGCTATAGAGATAGCAATATTATCTGATGCATCAACAAGGTGGTGGCAATCTTCGCGAAGGTGAACACCGATGCAAATGCCGAAGACGAAGAAATGTTTGACTTCTCCGTCAGAAGGGGCTATACCATGTCATGCTAATTATGAATTGCCTGAGATGTTTATCCCTTATGATGCACCCTTCTTGATTGTGCGGTAGTTGCTTTTTATTAGGGTGATCTCTCACTTTAAAATATCAAAGTAGTTAGTGTTCACCCAAGTGTAGCACCGTCTGAAATTCGTATCTTTTCGGGGTGCGCCATGTCCACATGGGTACGAACGAATCGAGAGGAATGAGGCGGGTGAGGTCAGACCTCGCAGCAAGATCACTTGGTTGTCTTTGACGTTCAGGCAGGATAGTCCTGCGCTCGGAACACACCCATCGAAACATGAACAAGAGTCACATAAAGATGTCATTGGCAAGTTTACCTACCGATTAAAATTCCCGTCATCAGTGATGTCCACATCAATGGCGTTGAATTGAAATGCGGATCTTGAATCACTCACAATCAATTATGAGAGATATTGATTTGAGTGGGAGCGCACTTTAGAATTAATTCTTTTAATTCTTAGTGCAATTAATTTTGAACACTGTCTAAGTGTGATTTGCATAATAGTTGTAGAATAATGGCTCGCGTTTCCACCTTCCGTATTAAAATTGAATAAGCTGTTATTTATCTGGTTAAAACTTTACGATTGATTACATAATGTGAGGATTGTCCTCAAGAGTGCCGAGAAGGAATTTGTCCTATCGCATGCTTTCGTTATTCTCCTGCTAATGCTATGGATCATGTGACTCTCGTCCTTCGATCCAAAAGCTAGAATTCCGTTTCAGTCAACTGCAATACATTTGTTTCCATGAGACCCGAACTTCCAAAGTTTTGGGATAGTTATGTGATACAAACAAAGGCTGAAAGATATGAAATATCCAAAGCAATAGTTGTTTGCAAACTATTAGTAAAGGTGTTTACTATGCATTTGACTGATAAGAGAGGGATCCAGGAGAACGCCTGTCATGTAAATGAAGGTGAATAAAACAACAACTTAAAGAGAAAGGAAGTATCCGAAGGGTGTTAGTGAAACTTTCACGCCTAGGAAGTCCGGGGCTAAACGCCACTCTTAAGTTGGGTGCTTCTTCTGAGAGTAGGAGAAATACTAAAAGTTAAACGGTTAGAAGTATAAAGGCAGAAAGAAAGAAGACTGGAATATCCAGCTCATGTATGAATGCCATACAAGTTTTTGATGTATAGAAGGCTGGTCAAAGATATAGTTCTTGGGAATTATGGTTAAACATGTTAATCACTAATTTTGGGTATTGTGAGTTGATCACAAAGATACCCGCTCGATTGCATTCTGTTGCGACTCGATGCAAGAACTACTCTGGCCTGAAAGACTAGCCAGGAATGAGGTCTTGATACACGGTGGGAACATAGTAAAAGTTACTATACCTTCCATCGGTGTATTACCTATGTGTTTTCTTTCATAATTCATTTTAGAGCTTTACACACTCTAGCCCTTTGCATAAGGTATCTTGCAAGAAGGTTGTTCATAAGAGAACTTTTGATGTTCGGTGTTATGAATAAACATAAGGGCCATACTTTCATTATGAATGAGATGTATGTTATGAAAAATGATATTAATATATTACCTCTGTGTTTACTTTCATAATTCATTTTAGAGTTTCATACACTCTAACCCAGTGCACAATGTTTGTTGCAAAAGGGTTGTTCATAAAAGAACAATTGTTGTTCAGTATTATGAATAACATGAAGGGCCATGCTTCCATCCAAGATGGGATGTATGTTATGAATATTGATGGAAATATGATACATCCATAACACTGACGCTATATGTCACAAGACTAAAAGAATACCACACAAGTGTGGCATTGCATTTGGTCACATTGGAGAAACCCGCATGGAAAATTCCATTATGATGGATTTTGAAATCGGTTGATTTTAAATCATCTGACACTTGCAACTTTCGTCCGAAAAGTGAAGTGACTGAAATACCGTTCATAGGCCATAAGGAACGAGCAACAAACTTATTGGTGATCATACATTTTGATGTGTGTAGTTAAATAAATGTTGTTGCAAGTAGTGGATTTATCTCTCTTCAGAAATGACTCAAGTAGATATATGGATATTTACTTGATGAGACGTAAGTCTGGATCTTTTGAAATCATTCGAAAGGTTTTCAAAAATGAAGTAGAGGTTGTTGTAACAAGAAAATTATGTTTCTACAATTTGATTGCAGAAAGGAATATTTGAGTTACAACTTTAGTGAATGTCTGATGAGTTGTGAAAGGGGTTTCATAACTTGCACCTCCCGGAACACCACTGCAAGTGGAGAGTCCATGAAGATGTAATCGAACCATTCATGACATGGTAAGATCAAAGATGACATAAATAAATTTGTCATTATCCCTTTTAAAGTGATGCTTTAAAGACTGCGGCTTTTACACTGAAAAGAGCTCCATCGGGTCTGTTGAAATGACGCCATGGTATGGTACGCCCAGCCATGTTATATCTTTTCTTAACATTTGGAATATGGGGCTTGTGTAAACGGTTACAGACCTATTCCAAATCATACAAGTGCTACTTTGTAGGTTATCCCAAGTTATTGGGTATTCCCCCACCACTATACCGAGGCTAAGGTTTTTGCCACAAAGAACGGTATGGTTTTTGAAGAAAACTGTTCTTTCAAAAAGGTGAGTGGGAGAACAGTGTGACTCGACAAGATAAACAGTATCTTCGTCGTCAGATCAAAGGAAAGAGACCTTGGAAGTAATTCCAGAGTTTCCTACTGCGACTGATACGGAAGCCTCTACATGAGATGTATGGACTTCGGTCGAACTTGCAGCTGAACCACGTAGGAAAAACTCGTGCAAACCTCTCAGGTGCGCATACGAGATATTGTTGTTAGACAACAGCATACCTACGATACACAAGGAAGCGTTGATGGGCCCTGACTCCGGAATTGGCTAAATGCTAATACAATCCGAGATAGTTTTCATATAAGTGATTCAAGATTAAAACCTTGATACACCTTTCGGAAGACTTAGAGTCTAACGAATTTTTATGAAACTATAAACTGATGTGGATAAAATATTTTATCCATAAAGCTCGACTTGTTGCAATAACAAGTTCAAGGAGTTGACTACGATGAGGTTGTTTCACCGTAGCGATGCTTAAAGTCGGTTCGGGTTAAACTAGCAATTAATACATATTTCAATCATGAGATATGAAACATGGATGGCGAAAGAATTTCCATGAAATGGGAATAAAAACTAGGATTTGTATGTGATACAGTCCAAAGTATTTTGTCGATCCAAAGGATGCTAGTGAGTATGGAAACTTCAAAGTTCTAGCAATGGACAGAAGAGAGCAAAATGGAGTTGGAATCTTCGTTTTGATGAAATGATCAAAAGAGTTTGATTTCATCAATGGATAATGAAGATGCTTGTGGTTTCAAGAAAGTAAGTGGGAGCATAATAATATTTCTAAAAACCTTGTGTGCTTGACACATTGTTAATTGGAAATAAATTTCTTGACACGAATTAGGACTTCATTTGAAAATAGTTTTTTGATGAAGTGCTTGGGCTAAATAGCCTTGCTATTAGGCATAATGATCTATGGAGATAGATTTGCCTAATGGGGCTAAGCAAAAATACATATTGACAAGATGCTAAAACCATTTAGCACTAAAACCGCCAAGGAGTGATTCTTGCCGAAGTCACATGGAAAGAGTTTTTGCAAGACTCGGTGTCCTGAAAATATTGATGAGCAAAATACATGATGGATATCCCACACACCTCTGTGTTTGGATTAATCATGTAGTCCATGGTATGTAAATCAACCAGATATGTCTGATACTCCCAAACTGTTGCGAGTATAGATACCAAAGTGATCAAAGTACTGATCATAGGACAACAGTGAAAAATTTCATTGAGTACTAAAGTAGCATTGATGACATGTTTTCTCGCAAGCAGAGATTATGACGTGCTCGTTGTAAGTAATTACATCGATACAGTCTTCATCAATGCTCCATGTGGTTTTCGATTTAAGTTAAGGTTTTGTGTAATACACAATACGGTGGCACGGTAAGTTGGAATTGTTCTAAACAGGTTACTGTGGCGAATTCTATAACAAAGGCTAAGTATGTTGACGTTTTGGAAGCAGCAAAGAAGATGTTGAATCATATAGTTCATTCATGAACTTAGTTTGGTTCCAAGATGGCTTTGGTCAATGGGACACTATTGCAGATAGTTGCTCCATAGCTCAGTCTGAGGAATCAAGGTTTGACCTGTGATTCACATATATACAAAGCCAAGTCCACACAAAATATGAATTTTGTGAAAGCGTGAAAATGCAAGGATATGCAAAGTTACACACGGAGCTGAAGTTGTCAGATCCGTTGGACATCAGGCTATACCACAAGCGAAGCATATTTTACACCAGTATGCCATAGGTGTAAAGTGCATTAGCATTGACTAGATTATTGACTCCAGTGCAAGTGGGAGTCTGTAGGAGATATGCCCAAGAGGCAATAATAAATGTTATTAT
Source organism: Elymus sibiricus (assembly GCA_039707655.1). Taxonomy (NCBI): domain Eukaryota; kingdom Viridiplantae; phylum Streptophyta; class Magnoliopsida; order Poales; family Poaceae; genus Elymus; species Elymus sibiricus. The sequence continues at coordinate 95,507,069 of CM077663.1, read as the reverse complement.
TTATCCCAATGTTCCTAACTAAGTTTATATTCCATGCTATAACTGCAATGATTCTTGAGTCTGCAATATCCACGAGGCCCGGAGGAAAACTCATTTGCACGTGTGGTATAATAAACGGTAAAATGTATTCCTAGTGTTGCCTCTAAGACTGGCTCAAGTATTGCATGATGATCATGTTTTCCTGATCATGGGCATGGCTATGCCGGCAATTTTGAGGGCGCAATGTTGGTAGAACACTTGTGTTGAATCAACCCGAATTGATGTTATGCTATGAGAAACATTCGTCACAAGTTAATGGTTAATAACACAGAGATAGTTAATGTTTCCATAATTCCTTAGACCATGAGAGTATCGAGTTCCTTCGTGCTTGCTTCATGAACTTTGGGGTTTGTTAAACGTCATCCGTTACTGGGTGGCTATTACGGCGGCTTACGGGTTCACTGAAAAGTATGGCAAGTAACAAGATAGCTCAAGATTGGGATTTGCTCCTCCGACGATGCAGAGATATTCTCGGGCCCTCTTGGTGTTACGGTATCCATCATCGTCTGGCCAGACACAGTGTGATTTGATCACAGGGATGCCGGAACACGAAAACGAGAAAAGAGAACAAAACAGGTAACGAGGTAACTTGCATAGTGGGCAAGTTGTTGATCCATGGGGATGCAGAAAATCTCACCTCGGGTGTTTGTAACATATCGCGAAGCAACAGGAATAGCACACGGCAACTGGAGGTTCACTCAAATATTCATTCGTGTGGGTATAGGGGTCAATATGGGTGTCCATGGCTCCGATGTTGATCATTGATCGGAAGGGGTTCCGGGTCATGTCTATACTTCACCGAACCTATAGGGTTACACGCTTAAGCGTCATCTATCTGCTGAATACTAGACTGGAAGTCTGAGAGAAAGTCTCCGAAAAAAGTTTCGAACACAGCGGAAAAGTTCCGAAGAGAGAGGTCACCGGATGAGTTCCGGTAAAACTGAAAAGTTGTTTCAGGGGATACTATTAAGTCAAATTGGTTTCGGCACATGCCTGATAACGCTTGGAGGGTGCCAGAAACATTCTGGAAACTTCTGGGAATTTTCCGGAAGAAAAATCGGAAATGTTCCGGAGCTGCCGGAACCGCTTTGTTTGTTTTTCGCAGATGAAAATCACTGATCTGAAAATGTTTTGGAACGTGTCCAGAATTGTTTTAGTGGGTACTGGAATTATTCTAAGACCCATAGAAATATTTTCGGATTTATCGGTCACGAAAAATTGGTTTCATGAATAGTGAAATCGCATTTATGGTTATGGTTGGAAGTTGGCTTTCCACAAAAGTTCTTTTGGGAATGACATGGATGGATGAGAGCCCCTCATGGGGGGCCCACTTGTGGTGGCTGGCCAAGGAGGATCTCCTCCATGGAGATCCTCTTGCCTTCCCATTTTGCCCCTTTGGAAACTCCATTTGATGGGTTTTTTGGGTATTTCAAGTGCCACCCTACCCCTTGGTTTCCTATAAATAGGAGGTGAGGGGCTGCCCAAACTTCATGCTTGCTCTCATACACATGCCATAGACTTATCTGGCTTCTCTCTCCCTCCCAACGAAATAGTTTTGTAGAGCCGAAAGGCTGTCTGGGTTCCGACAGGAACTAGTTCTGGACGGCGAAGCCCTGCCGGATAGATGACACCGTATGTGTGCAACTCTGTAGAGAGATTGTAGTTTCGGTCTTAGTTCGAGAGTGCCTCCCGAAGGGCTGTCCGTGTGACCGTCCGAGTTTTGAAGGTCCTCCCGAAGGTCTGTCCGCGACACCGTCCAGGGGACAGTCCGACCGCCTCCCGGAGGGCTGTCCGAGGGGCAGATGAGGGTATACATCCTCGCGGTTGGGAGGTTGTAAATCCTAGCTGCGGGGATCTACACCGCCGATCGTCATCGACTCTACTTCCGTTGCGCTACGAGTCGGTAACGGAAAAGATCAAACCTTGTATGCAGTCTCCATAGTGGTCCTGGGCTGGTGCGTAGGTCGACATTTTCTGTTTTTTGCTGCGTTACCCTACAAGTAGTACTCTTCATAACTTTGACTTTGCTTTGTTGTGCCATCGTGCATGCTTGGCGCCTTTTGCCAGCGCTAAACTCTGACTTGACAAGCTTTTGTTAATATGCTCATGGCATTGTTTGCTCCCGCACCTTCCTTTCTTAATTTCTAGTCATTTTTTGACCATAAAGCAAAACTGGAGTAAGCCGGCACCATAGCCTGCTCGTAAGTCGATCGGTTTTTTCCTTCGATAATATTGAAGATAGGTGATCCGAAAACTGGTCATGATATGAACTCAGTTATTTAACCCGGCCATCCAAATATAAGCCGGTGGCAAGGACAATATTGTACCTAAAAAAATGTAAGCACATATATGTATAATCCGGCTCGATGAGACTCAGAAAAAGGAGACTGGCTTTCGAGGCTCCAGTCTTGCTTCCATTAAGCGGGCATAATAACCCATGGTTTGTCCTAGCTTTCTGTATGCCGGCTCTCACATGACTCAAGCCGATGTTTTAACCTTTAAAAGTTCAGGGTCCAAAAAAGGATTAACTTTTGAAGAGTACATGGGGTCATCGGATCGGAGTCGCATCAACCCCCCAAGTGACCTATGTTTCAAACAATAAAGACTCATGCTCAATTTATAGGCTGAAACGGCAGAGGCCCCGAGTTTCGAGGATGCCGGCTTTATTATATTTGAACAGAAAGAAGTATATACAGAATTTTGCAGGGGGGAAACAATTACAAAAAGGTGAGCCGGTGGCTCCTAAGTGTAATAAGGCCGTAGGTGTGCGATATTCTAGGGTCGGGATGTTTCCTCCTGAGAAGTGTATGAATCTTCTTGTAAGTCGCCCAGGTAATACGAACCATTGTTGAGGTTACGACTGATGACGAAAGGACCCTTCCAAGGCGGGGAGAGCTTGTGCATCCCCGTTTGGTCTTGAATCAGACGGAGAACTAAGTATTCTTCTTGAAAGGTATGACTTCGGACTCTACGGCTGTGGTGGCGACGTAGGTCTTGCTGGTATATTGTAGATCTAGCCGCTGCTAAGTCACGCTCCTCTTCCAAGGCATCCAAGGAGTCTTGGCATGCTTGCTCATTATCTGCCTCAACATAAGCCGTCACCCGAGGTGAGTCATGACGAATATCGCTTGGGAGAACTGCCTCAGCCCCATAAACGAGGAAGAACGGAGTGTATCCTGTGGATCTGTTGGGCATTGTTCGAATAGTCCAAAGTACTGACGGGAGTTCTTCAACCCAACAACCCGGCATTCGTTCGAGGGGCACCATGAGCCGAGGTTTGATCCCTCTCAAGATCTCTTGGTTGGCTCTTTCAGCTTGTCCGTTGGACTGCGGATGCGCTACCGCTGCCAAGTCGAGTCGGATATGCTCCCGCTAGCAGAATTGCTCCATGGCTCCCTTGGACAGATTTGTACCATTGTCAATAATGATGCTGTGAGGATAACTGAAATGGAAAATCAGTTTGTTCAAAAATTTGACTGTAGTCTCTGCGTCGCAATTGCTGACCGGCTCTGCCTCAATCCATTTGGTAAACTTATCAACCGCCACCAGTAAGTGGGTCTTTTTATCAGAAGATGTCTTGAATGGACCAACCATGTCTAGCCCACAGACTGCGAACGGCCAAGTAATTGGTATCATGTGCAATTCCTGAGCCGGTACGTGAGCCTGTCGACCAAACTTTTGGCACCCATCACACTTGCGTACAATCTCCTCAGCGTCGGTGTGAGCCGTCAACCAATTAAACTCGTACCAAAAAGCCTTGGCGACCAACGACCGTGAGCCGGCATGGTGTCCGCAGTGGCCAGAGTGGATTTCATTAAGTATTTCCTGGCCTTCCTCTGGCGAAACACACAGTTGAAACACGCAGGTACTACTTCGGCGTTGTAACTCGCCTTTGACGATTGTCATGGACTTCGATCGTTGGATGATCTAACGAGCCTCGACTTCATCTTCTGGGAGCTCTCCTCGGGTCAGATAAGCCAAATACAACACAGTCCAATCAGGGGTGAGACGCAGAGCCGCCAGTAGCTGTGACCCCGGGTCAGGGATAGCTATGTCCTCCTCCGATGGTAACTTGACTAATGGATTGTGAAGGACGTCTAAAAAGACGTTAGGTGGCACCGGTTTTCTCTGGGAGCCAAGTCTTTACAAAGCATCAGCCGCCTCATTGAGCCGGCGATCTATATGGTCGACCTGATAACCTTGGAAATGACCCGCCACATCAGAGACCACTCGCCGGTAAGCCGCCATAAGAGGATCCTTAGAATCCCAAGTCCTTGAAACTTGCTGTGCCACTAGGTCGGAATCGCCCAGACACCTGACCCGGCTAAGATTCATCACTTTGGCTATCCGAAGCCCATGTAGGAGTGCTTCATACTCAGCTGCATTATTAGTACACAGGAACATGAGCTGTAAGACATAACAAATTTGTCACCTTTTGGAGAGGATATGATGACTCCAGCCCCCGAGCCTTCCAGCTGCCTAGACCCGTCAAAGTGTATAGTCCAGTACGTGGTATCTGGCCTATCCTCTGAGACCTGTATCTCTGTCCAGTCGTTGATGAAATCCACCAATGCTTGAGACTTGATGGAGGTTCGGGGCATGTACTTCAAGTGGTGGTCACCAAGCTCAATTGCCCACTTGGCTATTCTGCCTGTGGCCTCTCGGTTTTGTATGATATCACCAAGAGTTTCCAAACTAACCACAGTTATCGGGTGTTCGTGGAAATAATGCTTCAACTTCCGGCTCTCCATGAAGATCCCAAAAACCAGCTTCTGCCAGTGTGGGTACCGCTGTTTAGATAAGGTTAAGACTTCGCTGACGAAATAAACCAGATGTTGAACCGGATATTCCTTTCTTTCTTCTTTACGCTCGACCATAACTGCAACACTTACCACCTTGGAGTTGGCAGCAATGTACAGGAGCATAGGCTCTTTTTCCATGGGAGCAGCCAAGACGGGCGGGTTAACGAGTTGTTGCTTGAGTGCTTCAAAAGCCCTGTCGGCTTCGTCCGTCCACTTGAAGTCGCCTGATTTTTCCAGTAACTGGTAAAAAGGGGTCGCCTTCTCGCCCACGCGGCTTATGATCCGGCTTAAAGCTGCGATGCGTCCTGTGAGCCATTGAACTTGATTCACATTCGTCGGCTCGGACAATGACGTCATGGCTTTGATCATGTCCGGGTTGGCCTCGATGCCTCGCTCAGAGACCAGAAACCCTAACAACTTGCCCGTAGGAACGCCAAAAACACACTTCGCCGGGTTAAGCTTCATCTTTTATACTCGAAGATTGTGAAAGGTTTCCTTGATGTCATCCAGTAGTGTTTCTTTCTTCTGAGATTTCACTACGATGTCATCAACATATGCATGAACATTACGCCTGATCTGCGGCTTGAGGCAATTCTGGACACATTGCTGGTAAGTCGCCCCAGCGCTCTTGAGCCCAAAAGGCATGGAGACATAGCAAAAAGCCCCAAAGGGAGTGATAAAAGCCGTCTTCTCTTGGTCCTCAACAGCCATCTTGATCTGATGATACCCGGAGTATGCATACAAAAAGCATAAACGCTCACAACCCGCCGTAGAATCAATGGTCTGATCAATACGCGGAAGGGAAACAGGATCCTTGAGACAGGCTTTGTTGAGATCGGTGTAGTCGACACACATGCGCCAAGTGCCGTTCTTCTTCAACACCAGCACCGGGTTAGCCAACCACTCAGGATGGAAAACTTCCATGATGAACCCGACTGCTAGGAGCCGGGCCACTTCTTCTCCAATGGCCTTGCGTCTCTCCTCATTAGAACGATGGAGGTACTGGCGCACGAGTTTCATCTTGGGATCTACATTAAGGTGGTGCTCAACAAGTTCTCTTGGGACTCCACGCAAGTCAGATGGCTTCCATGCAAAGATGACCCGATTCTCACGGATGAACTTGATGAGCGCGCTTTACTATTTGGGATCCAAGCCGGTCCCAATGGTGAACTGCTTGGACGAGTCACCTAGAGTGAAGTCGATTTGCTTCGTATCTTCAGCCGGCTTGAACTTGAGCTCGGGTTCTGACTCAATATTGGGCTTCTTGAGAGGGCTCATATCAGCCGGGTCAACATTGGTAGTGTAGAACTTCAATTCCTCTGCGGCACAAGCTGACTCAGCGTAGGCTGCGTCTCCTTCCTTGCACTCTTGGGCTATCTTCTGGTTTTCGTCCACGGTTATGGTCCCTTTAAGTCCTGGCATCTAGAGCTTGAGATAGACGTAACACGGGCGGGGCATGAAACGAGCGTAAGCCGGCCGCCCAAAAAGAGCATGATAAGGGCTCTTGATCTTGACCACTTAAAACATCAATGACTCGCACCTGTAATTGGACTCATCTCCAAAGGCCACATCGAGCTTAATCCGCCCGATTGGATAAGCCGACTTTCCATGGACGATCCCATGAAAAACCATTGTTGAAGGAAGCAACGTACTCTCTGACAGATTCATTCGACGGAACGTCTCGTAGTATAGTATGTTTATGTTGCTGCCTCCATCCATGAGAACCTTGGATATAGTGTATCCTCCAACTTGCGGTGCCACCACCAACGCCAAGCCGCCTGGATTTGTCAACCCGGGGGGGATGATCCTCTCTGCTCCAGGTGATCGCATGCTTGGACCAATTAAGATACCTAGGGACCGTTGGCTCAGCCATATTGATAGCCCTGCTCTTGACCTTGATGTCCCGCTTGCTGGTATTGGTGGTGAACACGTGGTATTGACCACAACTTAGTTGCCTCGGATTCTTCTGAAAGATGCCTTGTCCATCGTGCCGCTGGAGCTCCTTTCCTGAGTCACCGTGCGCTTCATCAGAGCTGCCAGGGACTCCAGGTGTGAGTGGCGGCTGTGCCACCGTGTTTACCATATCATGAGCATGGTCCTGCTGAGGGGGGCCACAGCGTTCCTCACAAGTCTCCGTCCCGAGAGAAACTCCGTGCTTAGAGTCTGAGTTGATGACGATTGCTTCTTCGATGGCCGGCCCGTCTAGAGGATCGACCCACCGAGAAGATCCGATAGCGTCATGGCTTCGGCCGGCTCGACGACGACCGGATTGAGTACGCCGATCCGACTCGACGATGTTGGAGCAGATGTCCGGCTCGGGCACCGTCGCGCTGATCTTGCCGATGAAGACTTGGATCTTGCCGAAGGGGACCCGGTAACCATACTCAACTGAGTCAGCGTCGGGGCCCCAGCCAGAGTCGTCGATGTAGATCTTGCCACGGCGGCTCTTGGTCATGCGACCGACCACGTAACTCCCGAACCCTGGAAGGGCTCCATTCGAGAACTCAACTCCACCGGGCGAGGGCCCCACGGTGGGCACCAACTGTCGTGGTTTTATCAACCCGGCAGATGTCCTCGTAATAGGACTTAGGTGTGAGGCCATCGCCGCTTGGTGGCGACTCGAAGGGGTTAAGCGAGAGAGAGAGAGTCGGGTTTACCCAGGTTTGGCCCCTCCTATGGAGGTAATAGCCCACGTCCTGCTTTTCATGTATTGGATTGATGGATCTCGATTACAAGGGTGCGGAATCGCTAACCTAGCTATCGAGAGATTGTAACTTGAGTCTTTCGACCCTAGGGGCCTTCCTTTATATACAGGTCAAGCCCTAGGGTTTACAACAGAGTCCAGGTCATATTATCACCCGTGATCTACTACATATTTAGATTATCTTGCACCTTAAAGAAACTTTAACCGGTGTCCTTAGCTTCATGGGCTTTGAGCCGTCGTCTTCTGGTGATGGGCCGTCCGGCGTCTTGATCAGCCGCCACCTTACTTATTCTGCACTTCAGACACGGCCCACCTTGAACTAGGTCATAAGACAGTTCATGTGTTGACCCGGCCCAGTAGGGCGGGTTACACCGTGGAGTTATATCCCCGACAGCAATCCTTCGGGAAACCGAAACTTTGTTTTAAGAGGAGTGAACGGTCTTGTTTACAAGAGCGGCTGGAGCGGCGGTTTCTTCGCCCAGCGCGGGGCATGGGGCTTCCACTTGGGCGTGGGCATAGTCGTTGTTCGACAGTAATTCCACCAGCGCGGAGCGTGGGGCTTCCACTTGGGCGTGGGCATAGTCGCGGCTCGACAGTAATTCCGCCAGCGTGGAGCGTGGGGCTTCCACTTTGGCGTGGGCGGGAGTCCTCCAGAGGCTAAGGGGTGGCGCATTAGGAGGCTCCGGGGCGTATACAACCCCACTCATTCTTACGTGAGAGTGTCATGGGTAGATACCGTGAAGGTGCCGGGCGTCCCGCGCGTTTCTCACGTGGGCTCCGTCTTTTTCCCCCGCGAGGGCCGCGCCCGTCCTGGGGGCATGATCGCCCCCGGCGGGGGCTTCCCACAAGGGCGGGGGCTCGCAGGAGCCCCCTTGGATGGGGTGTGCCGCAGGGCAGGGCTCCGGACCCCGCGAGCGTGAGGACGGATGCCACGGCCACACCGGCACCACAAGGCCTGCTGGCGCCTCGTGGCGCGGATGATGGCCTGGCGGCGGGCTTCCCCAGAGGGCGAAGGTCGGCACCCCCGCGGGTCATCCCGATGCGACTCGTCGGGCGCCGAGACCCGCGGGGAACCGTGCTTGGGCTCCGGGGGAATGGCCGCCTCAGGCCCGCTGGCGGGGGGGGGGGGGGGGCAGGTGGTCCCGCACGGACCCCAACGCGGGGTGCAGCTCATCTAGCCACCCCTCCCTTCGGCTTACGGCTTCTCCCTTGAGGCCCCTTTCCTCGAGGCCCTTGGGGAGCTTGACGTCGGTTCGCTCGGCCCGGCCATCAACCCGTGGGCGGGCTTGACGGGGCCCCGCATACTTGCAAACCAATGTTAGCGCAATATGATTTGAAGAAGCTACCTGTGGGTTGCGGACGATGGATGGGGTGTCGGTCGTCTGCGACCCGTCCGCGGCCGCCATAGTCTTGAGGTCACTCCAGGCGTCGAGGGAGGCAGCTTATCGCGAACCCTTGAAGGAGGAAGCGCCTCCGGCCGGCCTCGCGCTTCGGGAGGGCGGCATCCGCCTGAATCACATGGACGTCGGGGGAATGGCCGCACGTCGTTCACGTCGCTCGAGGATCCTGATAGCCCCCGAGCCCCCTCGCACTACCAGGCGTTCCCATTCCTTCTAGGCGGTGGAGGCGAGGAGGGACAGTTGCGGGGGCAATCCTCATCGGGGCTGGTGCGAGCGGCCTCGTGAGGACGCCCGACGCGAGTAGTTTCGCAAAGCGCGCCCTCAGGACGGTGCTGCCCCTGGAAAACCTGGCAGCTGGCCTCGTTTTGGTCCGTCGGAGATGCTTTCGTGGGGTGGGTCGCACGGAACGTCTCTCGCCGGTGGGGCGCACAAACGGCGCGTAGGCCGAGCCCCCAATTCGCCGTTCGGTGGGTCGATGCTCGATCCCGCGCCATGCCGAAGCTCGGATGGCTCGCTTCGCGGGGGAGGCAACGGTGGCACCCCACGCGCCACGCCTCCAGCTCGCATCGGGGGTGAACTGAGCGAGGAGGCGCCTGGGTTCTTCTGGCGGTGGTGACGAGTTCTATGGCGCAGCCCAGCTAGGCATCGTAGCCGGCATCTGCCAGGTGGTAGCGAAGCAACCCGCGTGCCATGAGCAGCGCGGCCCGCGCGTTCACGTGCTCTAGGCGAGTGCGGGAGGAGGAGTCCGTAGCAGTGTGACTGTCACTTTGCACAGAAGAGCGCATGGAGGAGTCATGCCGCTCGCGTGCCGCAGGGTCGGTGGCGGCGGCAGCCTCGACGTTGGCGGAGTGGCGACGGCCAGCGCGAACCGCGGGTGCAGTCTGCATGACGCGGGCTGCTTGGAGCTCGGCGCGCACACGGTGAGCTTTGGCCAGGCAGTCAGTGGGGCGGATCTTGAACGGAGTCGAAGGACGACAACGCACCCCTACCTGGCACGCCAAATGTCAGAATCGGGGATCCGAGGGCCCACAAGAGGTTCGAACTCTGGGGTGCGCTGGCTCTCCAACTACGCTCACTCTCTCTAGCCTACCGCTATGCTCTGATGTGCTCGGGCTTGGGGGAAGAACAATGGACACCACGATCTACCCAGTTTTGAACCACCTTGCGGTGTAAAACCCTACTCCTGCTTGTCTGAATTGCTTGGTCGGAGAGAGGAGAATGCAATGTGTCCGGTCCTGCTGCGACCCATCCTCCCTTATATTGGCCATGGTCCTCTTCCCCCCGAAACACCCGGCGGGAAGGGTTTCCACAACGGTCAATTTGAAAGCGGACATGACTGCTACCTATCCTGACGAAAGTAGTCGTCGCCTGTAAAGGCCTCCTACCATGACGCGCCGGTGGGCTCGGCGATGACATCCGTCTTGGCGAGACCCCACTCTAGTCTCCTAGCGTCGAACGGGAAAATGTTGGGGTCCGCTTTTGGAACCGTCAGGCTGGTCTGGCTCCCTTAGCACCGAAGGGGAAAGATCCCATTGTCCGCGCTGGCTGGCGCGCCTCTGGCGCTACTCAGCACGACGCACGTCACCATGTGACTGCTCAGGGCTGCACAACCCCACTGAGCCACCTACGGCCGCCCCACCCCACGAGGGCCTCGGGAGACTCCTTCGTGAAGGGGGCCCATGGGACCCTCAGTGATGCCGCTCGTGGTGTACCTCGTGAGACACAGGCCCTCGCGAGGGCCTTATTCACGAAGTTCGTTGGCGAGTCGCGCACTGCTTAAGGCCCGCGTCGCGTCCCGGGCCGCAGGCAGACGAGCCTGGATACCCCTGGTCCCAAAAGCCCATCAACATTCAAGAGTCAAAGTCATGCTTGCCCTAGCACTCTCAGGTACTCTCATAGCTTCAGAGCTAGCATACTCTTTCCTCACTGGCTTCTTGGCTGAAGTAGCCTTAGTGGCAGATTTCTTAACAGCCTTCTCTTTCTTGTCCTGCTGCTTCTTGGCAAGTACTTCCTCAGGCACAAAATGTGAGTCCTCTTCATGAGAATTTAATTTCCTTCTTGCCCTGGTGATAGCCTTGGGCAACCCATGAGATCTTGGGGTGCCTGGATCCTCTGAAGATGAGGAACTGGCTTCTGGACTTGTTCCTGAACTCATGTTAACATCCCTCACTCTGAAATCATTCTGGCTGTCATCGGACCCTGACATGCCGACCCTATGAATAGAATATAGAGGAGCAGAGGGGATAAGCATCACAAAAATTCAGAAGATTTTTGCAAATTTGAACCCAAATTCTTAAGTTTAACTTTTTGCAAAGAGGATTTTGGTTCCACCGAGTCATGAATTTCGGAGCCATCGAGACAAACAATCTCCTCAATAGAAACTTGGCAGCCTTTTTGGTTTCACCGAAAAGAGCAACTCGGTTTCACCGAGATTGTTCTCTGTAGCCCTAAAACTCAAATCGGTAAGACCGATTTTTTAGGACTCGGTGACATCGAGATTCAATTGGCGAACGGTTAAACCTAAAATTCTTTTGTTCTCTAATCTATTGGAGATTTCTTCTGGTTGTGGGCATTGCAATCATGGATTGTAGATAGGCTAAACCTATTTACGCAAGAATCGGAGTTGGGAGCGCAAAGAGGGGCCGAAACCTTATCCTAACTTGGTGAAGGTCTCGCTACGGCAGCGACGACGGTGGAGATTGCCATCGGCGGCGGAGGAATCCTGCTGCGAGGGCACGCGGGAGGCAACGGCAATGTCCGGAAACTCGAGCTCCGTAGTGAGGGGGTGCAAGAGGCAACGTTTGAGGAACTGATTTCAAAAGTCAGGTCCGCGAAGTATTTATATCCCCTGGCTGTCGGTGACACCGAGTTGAATGTTTCGGTGCCACCGAGTTTCTGAACCGTCAGGTGACAGGGAAACTCGATGATGCCAAAAATATCAAATCGGTAGTACCGAGATAGTAAAACCAGAATAACCCTAGGCTTCGGTGGAACCGAGTTTTTCAGATTGTTACACCGAGTTGCACTTTGGGAGGTTTTGGAAGTCAACTCTTATCGAAACGGAACTCCGAGTGCTCCTCACACAAAGGGTTCGAAAAGTGCTTGCTCAAATTTTGTGATGAAGCATGAATAGAATTTGAGACGAGAAAGCATATATAGATACCTAGAGGGAGGTACTTAGGCATTCTTGTATATCCAATTGGCCAAAGAAAAGTGAAAGCCAAGTAACAACAATTGGATATCCTCGAATGAGAAAAGATATGCATACCAACATGCTCACACAATAAAATGTCAAATGAAATACGACAAACATGCAAAACCACTCTAGTATCTACCAAGCACTTTGGCGATGGCAGAGTCATCTATATATGTGTATATTGACTTAGGAGACAAGTAAGAGTACTTGATCATAGGTCATACTCATCGTTTAAGCACAGGTGGGGTTACCACTTTTACATAATGCATTTAATGTGTTCACATCTTTAAGAGATGCTTTAACTCATGTCTCAGAGTAAATCTCCCCCTTGATGTGACATCCCCCCTAAGAGGGATAAACTAACATTGGGTTTTATCGTAGAAGACTTCATGTAGGTGATGTACTAGTGGATCCTCATTATTGATGAAGATCATCTTGAGTTGACAGCAATCCTTGTTCTTTCTTACTCTTATCACCTACATGGGTTAGTCCCACACAAGAGACAAATATAAGGATATCTATGGACATGGAGTGCAATGCATACATGTGGAGGTCCATGGATTCATTAATTACCTTGTCCCTTGCTTACCTATGAGGGAATGTGTGACTCCTTGAACTATTGCATAAAGTTGATGTTGATTGCAAATAGTCCTTGCCAAAAATGAATGAGAGTGACTTTTGTTGGCAGAGTCACCTCTCAAGAACCTCTCTAGTTCTTCTTCTTTGTGACCCACATCAACATGATGGGGATCCTTGGAGTTGAAGTAGCACTTGATGATGCAGAGCAAGTAGTAGCCTTGGGAACCCACTTGACCATGGCTTGGGACTCATCTTCATATGTGTCAATCTCTCCTTGAAGCTTGTCCTTGCCCTTGAGCTTGTGGTCTTGTGGTGGAAGGTCATCTTGAGCTTTTGTTCCCTTGGGGAGAGTATGTTCATACTTCTCCTTTTGGGGAACAAACTTCGGCTTGGGGTATTGACCTTCTTCCCGTTCAACTCCATTGGCGTTGAAGTAGCCAATGCCATGGTTCTTCCGGTATCCTCCATGCTTGCGTACAATTTCCTCGAATTGCTTACATCCGGCAAGACTTTTGTAGACACCCTTTTCTATAATACCTTTCAATAGATCATTTTCTTGCTCAAGTGTAACTTGGCTAAGAGAATCATTAGTGGAATGAATAGAACTACTAGAACCAATATCATTGGATTTATCATTTTTATTGCTACTGGTTGAAGAACCTTTCTTGCCTTTATTACTAGTTTGATTAGTTTTAACTTGTGTAATGAATGTAGACAAGAGTAGTCATTTGGCTAGATAAGAGGAAGTGTTCTTTCGAAGATCGTCATTTATAGCTTTAAGAAATTCATGATCTTGCTCCAAATTGAGCTTCTCGAGGCATAGCTTCTCATGAGTTCTTACAAGCTCTCTATGATCTTCTAGAGTAGATTCATGGGCTAACTTAAGAGTGTTCAATTATTTAGTTAGTCGCTCTATTTCCTTCTTATCATCATCACACGACTTATCTTGACTTGTGTTGGGGATATTCCCCACGACCAAGACCCGGCTCATTAGGATAAGCCGCCCTAAGGCTTAAGTCATTTCTTGGTTTAAGTTGCCCTGACGTTAAGTCACCTTTGGACTTAAGCGTCCCTGGTGAGACCCGGTGGGTGAGATCAGACAGTTATAACCCGACAGACAGTTATGACCCGGCTGACAGTTATGACCCGGCAGACAGTTATGACCCGGCAGACAGTTATGACCCGGCAGACAGTTATGACCCGGCAGACGGTTATGACCCGATAGACGGTTAAGTCCCGGAGACGAGTCCCTGAAGATGAGTCCCTGAAGACGAGTCTTGAAGATAAACCCGGTTGTAAGCCGCCCGGCTGTAAGCCGCCCGGTTGTAAGCCGCCCGTCTGGAGATAAGAACCCTGGGACTCAGAAGCCCAGAAAGAGAATCCCGCGAGGGGAAGTCATAATAGGTTAAGTCTTTATCCGATTTGGACTCTACATGTAAACCGCCCCTTCAACTTATATAAGGAGGAGCGGGTCACCCCAAGAGGGTCAAGTTTTTAGACGTGTCAATAGACAGGTCTTAGATAGACAAGTCTTAGACAAGTTCAAGTCATTAGAGATTAGAGAATCTCGAGATTAGAGGTAGCATTTCTGCACCCTTGTAATCGAGATTATCCTCATCATCAATACACACAAGCAGGACGTAGGCTATTACCTCCATTGGAGGGGCCGAACCTAGGTAAACTCGTGTCTCTCGATTCCGATGAACCCCTCTCAAGAAGCCACATAATTGCGATGGCCTCACACCTAAGTTCTCACACGAGGACATCATGCCGTGACAAAACCATGATAGTTGGTGCCCACCGTGGGTCCAGCGCACGGTGGTGTTGTGTTCTTGAAGGGACCTCTTTCAAGGATCGAGAAGCTCGCGATCTACCGGATGAGGAGGCGCTGAAGTGAAAAGATTTACATCAATTGATTTGCCGTTGGGATCCCCCAAAACTTTTGACTGTCAATAATGTTGAACAGGCATCAGTCGTCAGACCAATCTCATCCCCGTGGCAACCGTCAAAAATAAAAGTTATAAACAGGAGAGAAGAAAAACTACTACAAAAAGAACCTGGCCGCGGCCGTATCCAAGCCGGCCTCCACCTCGCCTCGCCTGCTTCCGCGGCCGTATCCGAACCGGCCTCAGGCCGAGTCGTCCTGGCCGTTTTGGCCTCGCCTCGAGCCGCCCGATGTTGTGGCCCTGCCCCGCCTCGCCAGCTTGATGAGCCGGCCTTCTGCTCCGCTCCGCCTCGCCATGGCTGGGTCAACTCCTGCCTCGCCCGCTCGTCGAGCCAACCGCCAAACGCCGCTGTCACCGCCTGGGCTCGCCTTGCCGCGGCCATGCTCTCGCCTATGATTCGCCTGCGCCTCGAGCCGCCTCCGCTGGCTGCCTTCAAGCCCGCTGTTGCCTCTGCCTCCGCCACCGATGTGGTCAACGGCCTCGTGCTGCTTGTCTTAGCCGCCGTCGCGCCTCGCCCATGCTTGGCCATGCTTCAAATCGGCCCTGCCTTGCTGCAACGTCCGCCACAACCGTGCTATGAGCCGCCGCCCGCCCAACTCTACAGCCGCCGCCATGGCTCGCCCCCCACCGCGCACCTCGCCTCCGGTCGCACTCGCCAGCAATTCGCCTCCACCGACTGCCTTCGAGCCCTCGCGCTACTCAGCCTGGGACCGGCCTCCGTCGTCACTGCCATGCCGTGCCTCGCCTCGCGTCGCCGTGAGCCACCGCACTTGCCGCGCAGCACCCCGGCCGGCTCGGCCGTCGCCTTGCCTTGAATCGCTTCGCAACACCTTGACCCGCCGTGGCAAGCCGCCGCCCTCGCTACCCCTCGAGCCGCCTCGCCTTCGTGCTGCGCCGCTGTTCCTACCGCGCCTGCGAGCCGCCTCGCGCCGCTGCTCTCACCGTGCCTGCGAGCCGCCCCCCACTGCGTCACCGCGCCTGCGAGCTTCCCTGTGCCGCTGCGCCTACGAACTGCCCCGCGTCGCTGCTCCTGTGAGTCGCCGCCTTGCGCTAGGCCTGCTGCATTGCCCGCCGCCGCCCGTCTCCACCCCGGCTACCGCTTCCGACAAGAAAGAAAGAAAAGAAAGGAGCAGCTGGCTGGATGACTAAAAAAAAGAGGAGGATCGGTGGCAGCATCTGGTAGGGTCCTCGAGGGGGTCAACAAAAATATCCTTTGTATACATATACGGATCATCCGGCGTCTGTCGTCCGGATGATTGACAGACGCTATATACGGATCATCCGTCGTCCGGACGAATCAGGTGAAATCCATCCGGTCTATTTTTATTGAAGCATTTTTCTTTCGAGAAACAATTACTCTGGCTTGCGGTATTTTTTGATGCAGGACAATTGTTCACTGCAAAGAGCGATGGTTGTGTCATGGATATATAGCTCGTGCCACCATTATCATGCGCTGGCATCTGACCGTGCCGTAATGCTCAACGAATGTATGTGCAAGCCGCCGCCTCTGCGGCCCAATCTACATCAGCGCGCTTGCAATTGTCTCGACCGTCCGCACCGGCTTACAATGCCATGGCCGACTCATCTGTCCGTGCCCGCGGCCGACTTGCCCACGTCTGGGCCGCCTCTCATGTCGCGGCCGTCTCTACCGTCCGCCCTCACGGTCTGGTCTACATCAACACACCGGAGCCGCACCCGTCTGCACGAGCTGCTTAGTGAGCGCACACAAGTCACCACTCCTGCGGCCCGGTATATTCCAATAACCCTGGAGCAAAATTACCAGCCTCCAACGGATGTCTCAATGGACAGGCGCACAAGTCGCCGCCACTGCGATTTAGTTAACTACAACAACCAGCTGGGATGAACCATTGGTCGGGTTATTGACACAGCTCATACGGGATCATTTATAACTTGCTGCGGTCAACCTCAACCTTCCAGGAATTCACATCGCGTTATCAACGCCGAGGGTATACAATGAGTGTTGCGAAGATCATCAAACTCGCCACCTTTCCTCTAGCTTCAACACATTCCAGTGTTTCCACTGTCAACTATATGTCCGTTTATACCACGACCAAGTATGGAGAATCTCAAGCCAACTCCTTGAGTCGTCTTAAGACTCGGGGGCTACACAGACATGACTCGGCAGAATTGGCCTTTGTCATAGATTTAAGAAAACCGGCCATTAATGGGAAAAACACCCGATCTCGGGGGCTACTGCCACGTTGGTGGAAGCTTAAAGGTTGTTAGAAAATTTCCAGCTGAAAAAGTTGCCAAGCAATCTGAGAGTTCCGACTCAAAAGAAGGATTCCGAATTACCAGAAAAGGTTCTGGTTTAAAACCCGGCTCCAGAGAAGTCTGTCTCTCACAAAGTTTTGAGTTCTCGATATTCGGCTCAACATCCGGTTCAAAAGGAATTCATCTCTCGCAAGTTCGAGTTTTCAGAAAATTAAAGGTCACCAAAGAGAACTAGCTGCTATGATGTGCGGTTCAAACATGGGTATCCTGCCTTATTGGCTTATCATATTATGGGTCACTTGGGGGCTTCCTACTCAATGAGTATAGCTATCTTACCCTCTTGATCGGCTTCCACGCCATATTATGGTAACTTGGGGGCTTCCAACTCTATGAGTTTGGCTTTCATACCCTCTTGGCTGGCTTTATATGCCATATTCGAGTTAAACCTGCCTGTTTGCAACTTGCTACTCTGACATGTGACCCGCCGAACTCTTGACAGTCAATCTTGCTAAGAGATCCTGAACTCCATAGTCAATCTCGCACAAAGACCCTAAACTTGTCAAGGTTTAAACGGCGGCTTTTGTCATGAGAGAGCCGGCTTACAGTGAGCTAGGATAAACTCGCCTTGTTTGTTGTAGTCTCTCCGGTATGTGGCCCATTCGTACTCTTAACAGTCAATCTTTTTTAAGACCCTGAACTTGTTAAGGTTTAAACGACGGATTTATGTCATGTGAGAGCCAGCTTACGGGATGAAAGGCTTTCATGCCAAGCTTCTTTGAAGCAAAACTTGAGTTTTTCAAAAACAAAGTAGAGCTAGTCTCTTTTTGTCGAGCCTTGAAAGCCGACATTTTTATACTCTGTTATCATACACATGCATCGTCATACATTGCATCATACATTGCATCATCATTGCATCGTCATACCATGCATCATATATGCATGGATATCCTGGTTTATGTTGCAGGAGCCGGTTTTCAATCCGGGTTATATTATTCAAATAGCCAATGTGGCTGGATTTTTATCATGGTTATCATAAGCTATATTGGATGATTGAGGTTTTCAAAGCCCCTTCAGAGTAATGGCTGTTTTTCGCTCATCCAAAAATACCATCTCACAACAGGGAGCATGGTTCAACATTGATATGCCAAGCATTCAGCAATATTGTCCATATAATGGATATGGTTTATTCTGCAATGGAAAGAATAGTCCCGAGTCGCTGCAGGCATATGACCCGACACTTGGGGGCTACATTATTCAAGTCCAGTTTATATCAAGTATGCAAGTCCCATGTTGCGGCAAGCATGCACCATGGCACTTGGGGGCTAATGCAAGTTGTTTTTCAAATCATTACATTGTCAACAGACCCTGTTATCTCAAAGAGATGAGCCGGCCTTTCTATCTTTTTCTAAGTCCCAGCCTAGTATTGTCTTACTGAGCCGGCCCTAGGGGGCTACACATTGCTCCTCAAGTCTACATAATCAGCTCTACATAAGTCCCTGCTCATTATTGCATAATGACCCGGCCCTTGTGGGCTACAACGGCTGAAGTATTATAAGCATAATGCAATTACAAGTCCCATGTTGCTGCAGGCCAGACAACCCGGTACTTGGGGGCTACATATGTGGAACATTCAACTTATGACTGGTGACTCAGACGAACAATCCAGATTTCTCTAGAGTTGCAATATTTATATTGAAGCAAGTCTTAAAGCTATGACTATGTTCCCATCTTAAGACTTGGGGGCTACAGGTAATATGGATACAAGGAAAGCAACTTAATATCATACGGATTTTTCATTGAAGTCTGAAGTATTGAAAGTTGGCACAACATCAGACGAATCTTATCAAGCCGAGGCAGTTGAAGATAATAAGGGTTATTTTTTCTAAGGAGCCAGCGTCAGCTTATTGATATGACAGAGATTCAGAATTTTTAGGAGCTGGTTAACTGGTATTTTTGAGTGAACCGGTCTCTTTACATAATATTATTTCAAGAGTTTAGCATGAATAAATTCAAAGCTAAACTGGGGGCTAATGTTGGGGATATTCCCCACGACCAAGACCCGGCTCATAAGGATAAGCCGCCCTAAGGCTTAAGTCATTTCTGGGTTTAAGTTGCCCTGACGTTAAGTCATCTTTGGACTTAAGCGTCCCAGGTGAGACCCGGTGGGTGAGATCAGACAGTTATAACCCGGTAGACAGTTATGACCCGGCAGACAGTTATGACCCGGCAGACAGTTATGACCCGGCAGACAGTTATGACCCGGAAGACAGTTATGACCCGGCAGACAGTTATGACCCGGCAGACGGTTATGATCCGACAGACGGTTAAGTCCCGGAGACGAGTCCCTGAAGATGAGTCCTTGAAGACGAGTCTTGAAGATAAACCCGGTTGTAAGCCGCCCGGCTGTAAGCCGCCCGGTTGTAAGCCGCCCGTCTGGAGATAAGAACCCTGCGACTCAGAAGCCCATGAAGAGAAGCACGCGAGGGGAAGTCATAATAGGTTATGTCTTAATCTGATTTGGACTCTACATGTAAACCTCCCCTTCAACTTATATAAGGAGGAGCGGGTCACCCCAAGAGGGTCAAGTTTTTAGACGTCTCAATAGACAGGTCTTAGATAGACAAGTCTTAGACAAGCTCAAGTCATTAGAGATTAGAGACTCTCGAGATTAGAGGTAGGGTTTCTGCACCCTTGTAATCGAGATCATCCTCATCATCAATACACACAAGCAGGACGTAGGCTATTACCTCCATTGGAGGGGCCAAACCTGGGTAAACTCGCGTCTCTCGATTCTGACGAACCCCTCTCAAGCCGCCACATAATTGCGATGGCCTCACACCTAAGTTCTCTCACAAGGACATCATGCCGTGACAAAACCACGACAACTAGCGTGATTACTATCAAGTTCATTTTGACTAATATCACTACTTTTGTCAAATAGCAAGTCATCATCTCCAAGTAAGCCATCCTCATCACTATTGAAGTCAATGTATTTGGGGTGTGATACCTTGGGGCCTTTAGCCATGAAGCAACTTACACTCCCTTCATTTGGTGAATCAAGTATGTCATAGGAGTTGGAGGAAACGAGTGCAAGTCCGGTAACACCTTCATCTTGACTATAGTCGGAGTCGGAGTGATAACTTCTCTCGGAGTGGTTGTCGGATTCGGACCCAGAAACCAATTCATCAACATGAGCTTGATGTCTTCTTCTTTTGTAGCTCTTGGTGTACTTGTCCTTCTTCTCCGAGTCTTTACTTCCCCGGGAGGGTCTTCATTCATAACGCATCTCTACTCCTTCTCTCTATTCGAGGTGACTCATCTCTTGAGCTCTTTCTTTTAGGTGACTCTTCTCTTCTTTTGTGGGGGGCCATGCACTCATTGGTCTTCCACAATTGTAACAATTCTGGTCACGACTAGATGAACGCTTCTCTTCATATCTTGAGTTGGAGCTTCTTTCTTTGCCTCTACTCTTGTAGAACTTGTTGATGACCATGAGGCTTATCTCTACATTGGTCACAAGGTTGTCACTTGATGTAGCGGGAGTGTCACTTGAAACTTTGTATGCACCGCTTGACTTGTTGTGAAATTCTTCCATGTCTTTGAGTGACATCTCATGAGCAATAATCCTTCCAATGACTTCTGTGTGCTTGAGATCTTTGAAGTTTGGCATCATTTGGATCAATATGCACACGATGTCGTACTTCCCATCCAAGGCTCTAAGTATCTTCTTGATGATGAATTTTTCGGTCATCTCTTCGCTTCCTAAGCCGGCAATCTCATTGGTGATGAGAGCAAGCCTAGAGTACATTTTCGCGACTCCTTCACCATCCTTCATCTTGAACTTATCAAGTTGACTTTGTAGCACATCCAACTAAGGTTCCCTGACGGATTTGGTACCTTCGTGCATATCAACCAAAGCATCCCAAATTTCCTTTGCATTCTCAAGACGGCTAATCTTGTTGAATTCTTCGAGTCATAGGCACTTAAATAGAATGTCACATGCTTGAGCATTGTATTGCAACATCTTCAATTCTTCCGCGGTCGCTTCACGATCCGGTTCCTTTCCATCACCAAAGAATTCACCTTGCAAGCCAACAAGAACAACAGCCCATACGGCGGGGCTATGACCAAGAATATGCATTTTCATCTTATGCTTCCAATTAGCAAAGTTTGTACCATCAAAATATGGACCTCTACGGTGATAATTTCCCTTACTAGACGCCATACTCTCCTAGGTTGTGAAACCAATGCAATGGAGACCAAAGCTTTGTTACCACTTGTAGGATCGAAAGTAGGTCTAGAGGGGGGTGATTACACTACTTGACAAGATAAAACCTAACCTTTTCCCAATTTTAGTTCTAGGCACATTTTAGCAATTGTTGCAAATCAAGTACACCCTACACATGCATGTCTATGAGTATAGCAGCGGAAAGTAAAGAGGGATAGGGAGATCAAACGCAATTGGAGACACGAAGATTTTTCCCGTGGTTCCGATAGGTGGTGCTATCGTACATCCACGTTTATGGAGACTTCAACCCACGAAGGGTAACGGTCGCGAGAGTCCACGGAGGGCTCCACCCACAAGGGGTCCACGAAGTAGCAACCTTGTCTATTCCATGATGGCCTACGTCCACGGAGGACTAGCCTTACTCGGGGTAGATCTTAACGAAGTAGGCGATCTCCTCGCTCGTACAAACTTCTTGGTTCAACTCCACAATCACGAAAAAGTAGGCTCCCAAGCGACACCTAACCAATCTAGGAGGCACCACCCTCCAAAAGGTAATAGATGTGGTAGTATAATGAACTCCTTGCTCTTGTGCTTCAAAAGATAGTCTCCTCAACACTCAATCACTCTCTCACAGATTTGGCATGGGTAGAAGATATTGATTGGATGGAAAGCAACTTGGGGAGGCTAGAAATCAAGATCCATATGGTTGGAGTGGATGATCTTGATCTCAACACATGAGTAGGTGGCTCTCTCTCTCAGAAAATTGGATATGACAAGTGGGTGTGTGTGTGTTCTGAGTGCTTCTCTTTCGAGTGAGAGGTGATGGAGGGGTATATATATGCATCTCCAAAAATCCAATCATTGCAACATTATTGCCCAACTCGGTGAAACCGAAGTGAAAACTTGGTTGCACCGACTAGTGCAAAATGTGGCAACGTTGGCCTTTTCTGTGAGACCGATATATAATTCTTGGTGGTACCGATATGGGTGACCTAGGCACTTACCAGGACTCGGTGTCACCAATTCCTAAAACTCGGAGGGTCCCATCGGTCTTTCTATTGATCTCACATCGGAACTCTTAATGAAAGCACCAGTCTCGGTGTGAAAACTGGCAGACCTCGGGGTAGGGGGTCCCGAGCTGTGGATCTCGGACAGATGGTAATGCGAACAAAGGGACAATGTTTTACCTAGGTTCGAGCCCTCTTGATGGAGGTAATACCCTACGTCCTACTCTTGTTTATATTGATGGAGATGTATCGAATACAGAGTTGATCTACCTCGAGATCGTCAGATGTGTTCTAACCCTAGGGCTAGGTGAATGGTTTTATGTTGATGTCCCTTCTATGAGCTAAACCCTATGGCTGATATATACACATGTAGGGTATCTAGGGTTTACATGGACGGTATCTAGGCGCAGAGGCAGCATGAGAACTCTTGGAGTATACGTCAAGTTACGGATGCGGTATTGTACAGCTTTCGAAGTCCACCCCGAAGAAGATGAGGGCCCATCAGCCCAATCTGAGGAGCACAGGCCGACTAGACTAGTACCCCCTAGTCCAGGACACCGTCAAAGGGACAAGGTATTTAATGCATGAATGGACATCATCTCATGAACACTTCATTCCATGTCCATTTATATCCTTCTATTTGTTCCTTGTGTGGGACTAACCCGTGTATGTGTGAAGAGTACCAAAACAAAAAAGATTGCTCCCAATTCTAGATGATCTTCATCGACAATGACCATCCACTACTACAACACCTACATGAAGTCTTCGTTGACAAAACCCAAGGATATTTCATCCCTCTTAGGGGGGATCTCACATCCAGGGGGAGCTTTGATCTAAGACTTGACCTAAAGCATCTCTAAGGATGTGAACACCTTAAAGCTTTATGTAAAAGTGGTAACCCCACTTGTGCTTAAATGATGAGTATGACCTATGATCAAGTATTATTCATTGGATTCCAAGTCAATATACTCATAGAAAGATGACTATGTCATCGACAATTGCATGGTAGATACTAGAGTGGTTTTGCATGTTTGCCTTATTTCATTTGACATCTTATTGTGTGAGCATGTTTGTATGCATATTTTTCTCATTCAAGGACATCCAATTGTAGTTCATTTGGGATTGATTTTTTGGCCAATTGGATGTACAAGAATGCCTAACTACCCCCTCTATCTATCTATTCTATCTTGTCTCAAATTATATTCATGCTTCATCACAAAATTTGAACACGCACTTTTCATACCCTCCGGGAGGAGCACTCAGAGCCACCGATTCGACTAGGGCTGACCTCCAAAACCTCCCAAGTGTTTTTTGATGTGACCAACTTCTAAGCATTCGGAGCCACCGAAAACACTTGGGTTGATTAGGTTTTCCTATCTCAGTAATACCGGTATGGCAATCTCGGCGTCACTGAGTTCCTCTGTCAACTGACAGTTATGAACTCCGGAGCCACCGATATTTCCTTCTCAGTGTCACCCGTAGCTAAATGGTACATATATCGCACGCTGGACTTTCAAAATTCCTTCAAACCATACACTCCCACACTCCATTGCTGCCGTCGCTCCTCTTAGTGGACGCTCGCTTTCGTCTCCAGCGCGCCCTCGCCACAGGATTCCGTCGCCGTCAACGGGAACCAACCCCGCCGTTGCATCCATTGAGAGGTTCCACCAAGTTAGGGTAAACCTCGATCCCTCTTGCGATCTTTTTCTGAGCATGCACATTAGGTCTAAGTCTTACTTCTTGCCACACTATGCACTGATTCCATCCTCCCAACTTCCGATTAGAATTGGTTGAACGAAATTTTTTAGGGTTAGGTCCCCGCAATAAGAAATCTCGGAGCCGCCGAGTGGAAATAACTCAGTGCCACCGATGTGGTGTCGGCCACAACACATGGGCTTCTCGGTGAAACCAAAAAGTTCCAGTCGGTGTTACCGAAGTCGGATTTAGGGTTTTTGTGACCAGCTTCGGAGAGACTGAATCACATCTCGATGAAACTGAAATGGTGTGACCAAGTTTCTGTTGTTGCCTCAGAATTTCCAAAAGCCGAAACTCGGTGGAACTGAATTGCATATTGTGAAAACCTGAAACTAAAACTTTGAGTTCGAAATTTGCAAAAATCTCTGTATTTTGTGATGCTCATCTATTCCTCTCATATATATATAATTTACAGGGTGAGTTGCCAGCAGGTCAGGTTCATATGACAGTCAGAATAGGTCAGAGGACCATTTTAGCATGAGCAGTGGCACTAGTCCAGAAGAGAGCTATCATGAGGGAGAGAGGAGCTCTCCAAGTCTTCCTAAGGCTGCTACTTGAACTAGGAAGAAGATAAATTCAGATGATGATGATGAGGACTTTGACGTGGCAGAGGTTAGCTCCAAGAGAAATCATGTCAGAAAAGAATATGTAGGTAGCTAGAAAGAGAGAACGGTTGCAAGGAAGATTCCAGAGTCAGTTGCTGCCAAGAGGGGTATGTCTCTAGAGAACCCTGATGGATCTTCCAGGACCAAGTCCATGGCCAAGAAGGCTGGGCAGAAAAAGAAGAGGGAGAGGACAAGATTTGTTCATGCTATTGTACATCCCTCCACTCCCAAGTATCTAGATGAGGAACAAGAAGAAGAAGAGGAGGAACCAGATGCTAACCCACCCCCTCCCAAGCAGAGGAAGCTCATGGCTGATGCTATGCCAAGCAAGCCAGCCACCAAGGCCAAGCCTACAACAACAAAGGCTAAGCAAGCTACACCCAAGCCCAAGAAAACCACTAGAGATATACCTGCTGCTGAGAAGAACGAGAGCCAAGTGCCACCTCTTGATGAGGAAGATGATGACATAGTTGTGCTGAGAAAGCTCAAGCCCCACCTTCCAGAGCACACCGGTGATCATCCTGCTGCTGAAAACATGAAGGAGA
Organism: Elymus sibiricus; assembly: GCA_039707655.1. Lineage (NCBI taxonomy): Eukaryota > Viridiplantae > Streptophyta > Magnoliopsida > Poales > Poaceae > Elymus > Elymus sibiricus. The sequence continues at coordinate 95,482,028 of CM077663.1, read as the reverse complement.
GGAAGGACCAAGGGCTAAGGAAGTGGAAATTTGCTGACCCCTACTCCATCAGGAGAAGAACTATTGTTGACACTTGTTTCCACACCAAGGATCAACAATATTACTATGAGACTGTGTTGCTTGACAAGAACCCAACATCGAGTGACATGAGGTATGTTGATTGGAAGTACATCAAGGCCAATGAGGACTACTTCCCCCATGTCCAAGAGAGCTTCAAGCTTATGGGCATTGATGAGTTCATTGGGAGAGAGATGACTGCATGGAATGATGAGCTCATCATGCAATTCTATTCCAGAGTACACTTCTATCCAGATGGCAGGATAGTGTGGATGTCAGAAGGTGTCAGGTATCAATCAACAGTGGATGAGTGGGCTGCCATCTTAGGAGTCTGCAAGGTGGAGGATGGAGATTTGAATGTGTATTCCGAGTGCAAGATGAATCACAACTCCGTGGCCAACATGTATTCTGCCATTCCTCAGGAGTACGGGAAGACACACAAGTTTGGTTCAGTCTACTTTCTGCTTGCAGGCCTACCTACCTCCAACACCATTGATACTTGTGATCTGCGTTGGGTTTTCCGTGAAGAGGAATGAGTTATCACATCACAATCTGGGTAAGTATTTCCCTTAGTTATGAAACCAAGGTTTATCGAACCAATAGGAATACCAATCCTCAACCGTCTTCAGCGGCTGCACACAAAAGAACAAACAACTTGCACCCAACGCCGGCAAGGGGGTTGTCAATCCCCTTGATCTCGTTATTTGCAAGAAAGTGAGTTGTGTGGATAATTGTAGATAACTGTAAATTGCAAAATAAAATAAAAGCAAATAAATAACAGCAAGGTAGTAATAGTGTTTGTGAATATATAAGTGAATAGACCCGGGGGCCGTAAAGTTCTCTAGTGGCATCTCTCATAGAAATAGTATACAGTGGGTAAACAAATTACTGTTGGGCAATTGATAGAAAAGCGAATAATTATGCGATTTCCACGACAATGATTATGTGTATATAGGCATCACGTCCATATGCAAATAGGCTGACTCCTGCCTGCACCTATTACTATTACTCCACTCATCGACCGCTATCCAACATGCATCTAGAGTATTAAGTAAAACAGAGTAATGCTTGGAGAACGATGACATGCTGTAGACAAAGTAAACTAAATCAATATGAATAAACCCCATCGTTTTATACTTAGTAGCAACAACACAAAGACGCAACTTGTCCCCTTCTGTCAAAGGGATATAGAAACTCGTCAGGTTGAACCTACTACAACGCACCACTCCCACCGAAGAAATATCAATCTAGTTGGCCAAACTATCTCAATAGACCGGAGAGCATTACGAACCTACGATGATCATGCAAATAAGAATCTTAGTATTCAGGTTTGACTCAAATACTTTTCATAAATAATCTGAACATAAACTCACAATTCATCGGATCCCGACAAACACACCATACAAAGGGATTACATCAGATAGATCAAGGCAAATATGCAATGAACATTGTATTGAAGATCAATAGAGAGAGATAGATTGCCATCTAGGTACTACCTACGGACCCGTAGGTCTGTGGTGAACTACTCACAAATCATCATGAGGGCAGCAAGGTTGATGAAGAGGCCCTCTGTGATCGATCTCCCCTCTGGCAGGGTGTCAGAACAGAGACTTGCGGTGGTGGAAAAAGTGTTTCGGGAGCTCTCCTAGGGTTTCTGGAATATTAGAGAATTTATAGGCCAGAGAGGGGTGTCGGGAGGCGCCCGAGGGAGGCACAAGCCATTAGGGTGCCCCCCTGGGGCGCGCCCTGTTGGCTTGTGGGGCCCTCGTGCGGCTCCCCGCCTTCTTCCGAAGCTTCTAGGTCTTCTTTTGGTCTAGAAAAAATCATCAAAAAGTTTCATGGCAATTGGACTTCGTTTGGTACTGTAAACCTGAAAAGTCAAAAACATGCAGAAAACAGCAAGTGGCACTGGGCACTGGGTCAATAGATTAGTGCTCAAAAAATATTATCAATTGGTAAACAAATGCCCAAAAAGTATCCTAGAATGATAATATATCAGCATGGAACAATCAAAAATTATAGATACGTTGGAGACGTATCAGCATCCCCAAGCTTAATTCCTGCTCGTCCTCGAGTAGGTAAATGATAAAAACAAAAAAATTGATTTGACATGCTACCCATTATGTAATCTTTTGTATGTATTATCATTGAGAAATGATGAATTAACAAACAGCAACATAGTAATATTTATTAGTGTAAGAAACAAAATCATTGATTTTAAAAGTATATGATCCTAAAAGAATGTTTACCCCCATTAATCTTATTATATTAGGAAGGCATGACTCCGTCTTCACCACATCAATACAAATGTTAAGCACCACGGTGTCCAAGTTAGGCAATTGGATCATACTTTTTCAATATGCATCATTTTTTTATTCTTCACGCAATACATGAGCGTTAACCATTGGACATAGCATATAGGTGGTAGATATCAAAAGGGTAAAAAGTGGAGAAGATAGTCTCACATCAACTAGGCGTACCAACGAGCTATGGAGATGCTCATCCATAGATGTCAATGTAAGGAGTAGGTATTTCCATGCAAATGATGCACTAGAGCTATAAGTGTATGAAAGCTCAACTGAAGCTAAGTGGGTGTGCATCCAACTTGCTTCCTAATGAAGACCTCGGGCATTTGAGGAAGCCCGTCATCGGAATATACAAGCCAATTTTATAATATGAAAAGGTAATTCCCACTAGCATATGGAAGTGACAAAATAGGAGACTCTCTATATGAAGAACATGGTGCCACTTTGAGGCACAAGTGTGGTAAAGGATAGTAGTTAAGTCCCTTCTCTCTTTTCTCTCATTTTTTTTCATGGTGGGCTTTTCTCTTTTTTTGCCTCCCCCATTCATTTTTTATATGGTGGGCTCATTTGGCCTCCCCCATTTTTATTTTATTTTTCATCCGGAGTCTCATCACGACTTGTGGGGGAATCATAGTCTCCATCATCCTTTCCTCACTTGGACAATGCTTTAATAAGGATGATCATCATACTTTTATTTACTTACAACTCAATATGACGAACTGATAGGAACATATGACTCTATATGAATGCCACTGGCAGTGTACTAGGATGTGCAATGATCTAGCGTGACACGTATCAAAAACATGATGAAAGGTGGCTTTGCCACAAATACTATGTAAGCTTTATATGATCATTGACGTGGCTTGAGACTGCGTCGGTATTTCCCCAAAGAGGACGGGATGATGCAGCACAGCGACGGTAAGTATTTCCCTCAGTTAAGAAACCAAGGTATCAATGCGTAGAGGAAGATCAAGCAACTATGTTAACAACACCTGCACACAAAGAACAAATACATGCAACCCGACGCGTAAGAGAGGTTGTCAAGCTCTCAACGATATAAAGATAGATTAGGTTGTGATAGTTTGGGAAAATAGATGTCGCAAGAACACAAAATAAAAGAAGTAAACAAAAAGTGTAGCAAGGTATTTTTCGATTTTTTCGATTCATAGATCTGAAAACAAACACGGCAAAAAGATAGACCGGGAAGCAATATGTTGGAAAAGTAGACCCGGGGGGCATAGGTTTCACTAGTGGCTTCTCTCATGAGTATAGCACACGGTGGGTGAATTTTTATTGTTGGGCAATTGATAGAAGATCAAATAATCATGACGATATCCAAGGCAATGATCATTATATAGGCATCACGTCCAAGATAAGTAGACTGAAACGATTCTGCATCTACTTCTATTACTCCACACATCGACCGCTATCCAGCATGCATCTAGTGTATTAAGTTCATGGAAAAATGGAATAATGCAATAAGAATGATGACATGATGTAGACAAGATCTATTCATGTAGGAATAGACCCCATCTTGTTATCCTTAATAGCAACGATACATGTGTGCCTTGTTGTCCCTTCTGTCACTGGGAAAGGACACCTCAAGATCGAACCCATCACAAAGCACCTCTTCCTATGGCAAAAAAATCGATCTAGTTGGCCTAACTAAACCAAAGATTCGACGAAGAAATACAAGGCTATAAGTAATCATGCATATAAGAGATCAAAGAAGACTCAAATAATATTCATGGATAGAAACTGATCATGAACTCAAAATTCATCGGATCCCAACAAACACACGGCAAAAAGTAATCACATCAAATAGATCTCCAAGAGACCATTGTATTGAGAATCAAAAGAGAGAGAGAGAAAGCCATCTTGCTAATGCCAACGGACCCGTAGGTCTATGGTGGACTACTCACGCATCATCGGAGAGGCACCCATGAAGACGATGCACCCCTCCGTGATGGTGTTAGATTGGATCTCGTGGTTCTGGAACTTGCGGCGGCTGGAATTGTTTTTCGTCGACTCCCCTAGGGTTTTCTGAATATTTGGGTATTTATAGAGCTGATAGGCGGTGGAGAGGCGTCCCAAGGTGGGCACAACCCATCAGGTTGCGCCGGGGGCCTCTGGCGCGCCCTGGTGGGTTGTGCTCTCCTCGGCCTTCCTCTCTGGCACTTCTCTGGCCCACTGGATGTCTTCTGGCCCAAAAAATAAATCTCCAAATAGTTTCACGGTGTTTGGGCTTCGTTTGGTACTGATTTTCTGCGAAGTAAAAAACAAGCAAAAACAACAAGTGGCACTTTGGCACTTTGTCAATAGGTTAGTCCCAAAAAATGATATAAAGTTGCTATAAAATGATTGTAAAGCATCCTAGATTGATAATATAACAGCATGGAACAATAAAAAATTATAGATACGTTGGAGACATATCAGCATCCCCAAGCTTAATTCCTATTCGTCCTCGAGTAGGTAAATGATAAAAACAGAATTTTTGATGTGGAATGCTGGCTAACATGTTCATCACATATTCTTTTCTTTTATAGCATGGACATTTGGACTTTTAAATGGTTCAAATCAATAGTCTAGTTTTGACATAAAGACTTTAATACTCAAGCATATCAACAAGCAACCATGTCTTTCAAAATATCAACACTAAAGAAAGCTATCCCTAGCCCATCATGCTCAATCATTGATCCATTCATGAAACACACTCGAATATTAGCTACACCTAATGCTCAAGTATGATCATAGTGCCCCCTAGTTGGTGCTTTATAAGAGATGGAGACTCAAGTAAAAATAAAAATTGCATAAAGTAAATAGATAGGCCCTTCGCAGAGGGAAGTAGGGATTTGTAGTGGTACCAGAGCTCAAGGTTTAAATTGATAGAGAAAAATATTTTGGGTGGCATGCCTTTCCTGTCAACGAAAACGATCGAGAGATTTCAATACCTTTCCATGCTAGATACATCATAAGCGGTTCCCAAACAGAAAATAAAGTTTATTCCTTTTTCCACCATTCTTTCACTTTCCTTGGCTAGCCGAATCCACGGTTGCCTTCCATACCAACACTTTCCAAGGAATTTATTATTTGACAACATAAAGTAATTTTTTTTTCATTTCGGGACTGGGCATCCCTATTACCGCCATACTCTCGTGCAATGACAAGTGAATAAACACTCATCTTGAGAATAACATATCTAGCATGGAAAAATATCGGAACGGCATGGAAATACCGCATATAGGTAGGTATGGTGGACTCATATGGCAAAACTGGGTTTAAGGATTTTGGATGCACAAGTAGTATTTCTACTTAGTACAAGTGAAGGCTAGCAAATAGATTGAGATGCAACCAACCAAGAAACAAAAAATTTCATAAGCAAGCATTAAGCATAACTAACAAAAAATAGTGCACCATAAGTAGGATGTAATTTCATTGCACAACTATTGAATTTCGTGCTTGCATAGGGAATCACAAACCATAACACCAATATTCTTACTAAGCATAATTACTCACCAACATAACTCACATATTACTATCATCATGTCTCAAAACTATTACAAAGAATCAAGTTTAATTTTTGCAATGATCTTCATGAAAGTTTTTATTATACCCCTCTTGAATATCTATCACTTTGGGACTAGTTTCGTATATTGCCATTGCTTTTTGACAAGCTCGCATAGATTTAAGTGAAGATCACGAGCATAAATGTTTCATCTCTCAAAATAATATAAGTGAAGCATGAGAGGATTTCTTCAAAATTTACTAACTCTCAAATTAATCTAAGTGAAGCATGAGAGCATTTCTTCAAACAAGTAAAAGCACGCCGTGCTAAAAAAAATATAAGTGAAGCACTAGAGCAATTCCATAGCTCAATAGATTTAAGTGAAGCATATACAGCAAATCTAACAAATCATAGAATAATTTTGTCTCTCCCAAATAGGTGTGTCCCTCAAGGATAAAAATCAAATCAAGCAAAGACTCATACAAGACGGTCCAAGCAAAACTTATGATATGTGACGAATAAAAATATAGCTCCAAGTAAAATACCGATGGTCGCTAGAAGAAAGAGGGGATGCCACTCGGGGCATCCACAAGCTTAGTTGCTTCTTACTCCTTGGATATTATCTTGGGGTGCCATGGGCATCCCCAATCTTAGGCTCTTCTTACTCCTTATTCCTTCATCCATCGTGATCTCACCCAAAACTTGAAAACTCCCATGACACAAAACTTATCAAACTCTTTGTGAGATCCGTTAGTATAATAAAGCAAATTACCACTCTAAGTACTGTTGAAAACCCATTCATATTTTATTATTGCATTATATCTACTGTATTCTAACTTTACCATGAATTATACCCTTCAATACAAGTCATAGATTCATCAAAACAAGCACACAATGCAACGAAAACAGAATCTGTCTCAAACAGAACAGTCTGTAGTAATCTATACTCTACCCATACTTATGTAACTCTAAAAATTCTGATAAATAAGTAAAACGTAAAGAATTTGTATGGCAATACTGTGTTAAAATTTCAGCTCATTATCACCCTCTAGTGAAAAATGAAAATTCGTGCAACTGAGTCAAAGTTTCTGTTTCAGATTTAGCATTGTTTCTACCCATCTTATGAATCATCCTAAAGGTTCTACTTGGCACAAACACTAAATAAAACATAAAAACACAATCATAACAGAGGCATAATTGTGAAAACACTCAAAAACAGAAAGGAAAATATAAAATAAATTTTATTCATTGGGTTGCCTCCCAACAAGCGCTATCGTTTTACGCCCCTCGCTAGGCATAACGCAAGGATTCAAGTATTGTCATCCTTAGTTTTTACTCCGTAGAAGGCCCTCATGATTGATTCATATTGTGGCTTAATTCTTGTTCTAGGGAATTGTTCCATACCCTTTCTAAGTGGAAACTGAAATTTAATATTGCCTTCTTTCATATCAATCACGGAGCCTGTAGTGCGTAAAAACGGTCTACCAAGTATGATGGGACAAGACGGATTGCAATCAATATCAAGAACAATAAAATCAATTGGCACATAGTTCCTATTTTCAAGAATAAAAACATCATTAATTCTTCCCAAAGGCTTTATAGTAGAATCCGCCAAGTGCAAATTAAGAGAACATTCTTCAATATTGGTAAGACCAAGCACATCACATAGAGATTTCGGAATTGTGGAAACACTAGCACACAAATCACATAAAGCAAAGCATTCATAATTTTTAATCTTGACTTTAATGGTAGGTTCCCACTCATCATGCAATTTTCTAGGAATTGAAATATCTAATTCCAACTTTTCTTCTAAGGATTTCATCATGGCATCAACAATATGTTTAGTAAAAGCCTTGTTTTGTTCATAAGCATGGGGTGAATTTATCATGGATTGCAGCAAAGAAATACATTCAACCAAGGAGCAACTATCATAATTAAAGTCTTTGTAATCCAAAATAGTGGGCACATCACTAGTTAAAGTTTTGACCTCTCCAAACCCACTTTCATCAATTTTTTCATCAAGATTTTCACCCTCCAAATTATTGGGACGCCCTCTAGCTAAAGTTGACTCTTCTTCAGTCACTTTATCATCAATTTTAACATTACTAAACAAGGAATCAATAGAGCACACACAAATCATTTTAAGATCTTCATCATTTTTATGAGAGTAATCGCTAGAAAACGCTTTTTCTAAAAATTCTCCTTTAGCTCTAAGCATAGTGGTTCTTTTCTTACTTTCATCCATAGAAACATATAAAGCTTTAATTGTTTCTTTCATCTTAGGTGGAAAAGCATTCAACTTGAGATTTTCTACATCATGGGAAATTCTATCAATGCTTCTAGACATATCATCAATCTTATTCAACTTTTCTTCTATCATAGTATCGAAAGACTTTTGAGCATTGATAAATTCTTTAAAATTACTCTCAAGATCAGAGGTGTTCCTATTATTATTGTAAGAAGAATTACCATAGGAATTACCATAATTATTATAGGAATTTCCAAGAAAAGGCCTAGGATTAAAATTACCTCTATATGCATTGTTATTGGAATTCTTTCGCGAGATGAAATTCACATCTACGGAATCATTATTTTGCTTAATCAAAGTAGACAAAGGCACATCATTAAGATCAATAGGAGGATTTTTACTAGCAACCAACTTCATAAGAGCATCAAGTTTTTCACTCAAAGTACTAATTTCTTCAACCGAATTAACTTTTTTACTAGTAGGTGCTCTTTCAGTATGCGATTGTGAATAATTTGCCATAATATTATCTAGCAATTCAGTAGCATCACCCAAAGTAATTTCCATAAAACTGCCACCCGCGGCGGAATCTAAAAGATTTCTAGAGACAAAATTCAATCCCGCATAAAAGTTCTGTATGATCATCCAAAGATTTAAACCATGAGTAGGACAATTTCTTAGCATCAATTTCATTCTTTCCCAAGATTGTGCAACATGTTCATGCTCAAGTTGCTTAAAATTCATGATTTGAGTTCGAAGGGAAATAATTTTCGCGGGCGGAAAATACTTAGTAATAAAAGTGTCCTTGCACTTATCCCAAGAATCGATACTATGCGAGGCAAAGAAGAAAACCAAATTTTTGCACGATCCTGCAAAGAGAAAGGAAATAATTTCAACTTCACAGTATCATTGTCCACATCTTTTTTCTTTTGCATATCACACAATTCTACGAATGTGTTTTGATGGGACGCGACATCCTCATTAGGAGTACCGGAAAATTGATCTTTCATGACAAGATTCAACAAAGCGGCATTAATATCACAAGACACTGCACTAGTGACGGGAGGAGCAATCGGAGTGCTAATAAAATCATTATTATTGGTATTGGAAAAATCACACAATTTGGTATTTTCTTGAGTCATCGTGACTACACAAACAAAATTGCAAACAAACAAGAGATCTGACGAGGAAAAGGCAAACAAAAAAGAAGGCGAATAAAACAACAAATTTGTGAAGTGGGGGAGAGGAAAACGAGAGGCAAATGACAAATAATGTAATTTGCAAGGAGATGATATTTGTGATTAGGAACCTGATAGATGTTGATGGTGTCTCCCCGGCGCCAGAGATTGGCACGCTGAAGAGATCACTTCCTCCCCGGCAACGGCGCTAGAAATTCCTTTGACGTGGCTTGAGACTGCGTTGGTATTTCTCCAAAGAGGAAGGGATGATGCAGCACAGCAACGGTAAGTATTTCCCTTAGTTAAGAAACCAAGGTATCAATGCGTAGAGGAAGATCAAGCAACTATGTTAACAACACATGCACACAAAGAACAAATACTTGCAACCCGACGCGTAAGAGAGGTTGTCATGCTCTCAACGATAAAAAGATAGATTAGGTTGTGATAGTTTGGGAATATAGATCTCGCAAGAACACAAAATAAAATAAGTAAACAAAAAGTGCAGCAAGGTATTTTTGGTTTTTTTGGATTCATAGATCTGAAAACAAACACGGCAAAAAGATAGATCGGAAAGCAATATGTTGGAAAAGTAGACCCGGGGGCCGTAGGTTTCACTAGTGGCTTCTCTCATGAGTATAGCACACGGTGGGTGAACTAATTACTGTTGGGCAATTGATAGAAGATCAAATAATCATGACAATATCCAAGGCAATGATCATTATATAGGCTTCACGTCCAAGATAAGTAGACCGAAACGATTCTGCATCTACTTCTATTACGCCACACATCGACCGCTATCCAGCATGCATCTAGTTTATTAAGTTCATGGAAAAACAGAATAATGCAACAAGAACGATGACATGATGTAGACAAGATATATTCATGTAGGAATAGACCCCATCTTGTTATCCTAAATAGCAACGATACATGTGTGCCTTGCTGCCCCTTCTATCACTGGGAAAGGACACCTCAAGATCGAACCCATCACAAAGCCCCTCTTCCCATGTCAAAAAAATCGATCTAGTTGGCCTAACTAAACCAAAGATTCGAAGAAGAAATACAAGGCTATAAGTAATCATGCATATAAGAGATCAAAGAAGACTCAAATAATATTCATGGATAGAAACTGATCATGAACTCAAAATTCATCGGATCCCAACAAACACACCGCAAAAAGTCATCACATCAAATAGATCTCCAAGAGACCATTGTATTGAGAATCAAAAGAGAGAGAGAAAGCCATCTTGCTAATGCCTACGAACCCATAGGTCTATGGTGGACTACTCACGCATCATCGAAGAGGCCCCCATGAAGACGATGCACCCCTCCGTGATGGTGTTAGATTGGATCTCGTGGTTCTGGAACTTGCGGCGGCTGGAATTGTTTTTCGTCGACTCCCCTAGGGTTTTCTGAATATTTGGGTATTTATAGAGCTGATAGGCGATGGAGAGGCGTCCCAAGGTGGGCACAACCCATCAGGTTGCGCCGGGGGCCTCTGGCGCGCCCTGGTGGGTTGTGCTCTCCTCGGCCTTCCTCTCTGGCACTTCTCTGGCCCACTGGATGTCTTCTGGCATAAAAAAAATCTCCAAATAGTTTCACGGTGTTTGGGCTTCGTTTGGAACTGATTTTCTGCGAAGTAAAAAACAAGCAAAAACAACAACTGGCACTTTGGCACTTTGTCAATAGGTTAGTCACAAAAAAAGATATAAAGTTGCTATAAAATGATTGTAAAGCATCCAAGATTGATAATATAACAGCATGGAACAATCAAAAATTATAGATACGTTGGAGACATATCAACATCCCCAAGATTAATTCCTATTCGTCCTTGAGTAGGTAAATGATGAAAACAAAATTTTTGATGTGGAATGCTGCCTAACATGTTCATCACATATTCTTCTCTTTTATAGCATGGACATTTGGACTTTTAAATTGTTCAAATCAATAGTCTAGTTTTGACATAAAGACTTTAATACTCAAGCATATCAACAAGCAACCATGTCTTTCAAAATATCAACACTAAAGAAAGCTATCCCTAGCCCATCATGCTCAATCATTGATCCATTCATGAAACACACTCGAATATTAGCTACACCTAATGCTCAAGTATGATCATAGTGCCCCCTAGTTGGTGCTTTATAAGAGAAAATGGAGACTCAAGTAAAAATAAAAATTGCATAAAGTAAATAGATAGGCCCTTCGCAGAGGGAAGTAGGGATTTGTAGAGGTACCAGAGCTCAAGGTTTAAATTGATAGAGAAAAATATTTTGGGTGGCATGCCTTTCCTGTCAACGAAAACGATCGAGAGATTTCAATACCTTTCCATGCTAGATACATCATAAGCGGTTCCCAAACAGAAAATAAAGTTTATTCCTTTTTCGACCATTCTTTCACTTTCCATGGCTAGCCGAATCCACGGTTGCCTTCCATACCAACACTTTCCAAGGAATTAATTATTTGACAACATAAAGTAATTTTTTTTCATTTCGGGACTGGGCATCCCTATTACTGCCATACTCTCGTGCAATGACAAGTGAATAAACACTCATCTTGAGAATAACATATCTAGCATGGAAAAATATCGATCACCCCCTACCGTTTCATGAGCAGTACGAGCACACAAAAAGGAAAATTCATTTTGAAAATTAGAGTTGGCACATACAAATTTGCTTGGAACGGCATGGAAATACCACATATAGGTAGGTATGGTGGATTCATATGGCAAAACTGGGTTTAAGGATTTTGGAAGCACAAGTAGTATTTCTACTTAGTACAAGTGAAGGCTAGCAAATAGATTGAGAAGCAACCAACCAAGAAACAAAAAATTTCATAAGCGAGCATTAAGCATAACTAACACCAAATAGTGCACCATAAGTAGGATGTAATTTCATTGCACAACTATTGACTTTCGTGCTTGCATAGGGAATCACAAACCTTAATAACAATATTCTTACTAAGCATAATTACTCACCAACATAACTCACATATTACTATCATAATGTCTCAAAACTATTACAAAGAATCAATTTTAATTTGTCCAATGATCTTCATGAAAGTTTTTATTATATCCCTCTTGAATATCTATCACTTTGGGACTAGTTTCATATATTGCCATTGCTTTTTGACAAGCTCACATAGATTTAAGTGAAGATCATGAGCATAAATGTTTCATCTCTCAAAATAATATAAGTGAAGCATGAGAGGATTTATTCAAAATTTACTAACTCTCAAATTAATCTAAGTGAAGCGTGAGAGCATTTCTTCAAACAAGTAAAAGCACGCCGTGCTAAAAAATATATAAGTGAAGCACTAGAGCAATTCCATAGCTCAATAGATTTAAGTGAAGCATATAGAGCAATTCTAAAAAATCATAGAATAATTTTGTCTCTCTCAAATAGGTGTGTCCCGCAAGGATAAAAAGCAAATCATTCAAAGACTCATACAAGACGCTCCAAGAAAAACTCATGATATGTGACGAATAAAAATATAACTCCAAGTAAAATACCGATGGTCACTAGAAGAAAGAGGGGATGCCACTCGGGGCATCCCCAAGCTTAGTTCCTTATTACTCTTTGGATATTATCTTGGGGTGGCATGGGCATCCCCAAGCTCAGGCTCTTCTTACTCCTTATTCCTTCATCCATCGTGATCTCACCCAAAACTTGAAAACTCCCATGACACAAAACTCAACAAAATCTTCGTGAGATCCGTTAGTATAATAAAGCAAATTACCACTCTAAGTACTATTGCAAACCCATTCATATTTTATTATTGCATTATATCTAATGTATTCTAACTTTACCATGACTTATACCCTCCAATACAAGTCATAGATTCATCAAAACAAGAACACAATGCAACGAAAACAGAATCTGTCTCAAACAGAATCGTCTGTAGTAATATGTACTCTACCCATACTTATGTAACTCTAAAAATTCTGAAACATTATTACAACGTAAAGAATTTGTATGGAAATACTGTGTTATAATTTCAGCACATTATCACCCTCTAGTGAAAAATGAAAATTCGTGCAACTGAGTCAAAGTTTCTGTTTCAGATTCAGCATTGTTTCTACCCATCTTATGAATCATCCTAAAGGTTCTACTTGGCACAAACACTAAATAAAACATAAAAACACAATCATAACAGAGGCATAATTGTGCAAACACTCAAAAACAGAAAGGAAAAGATAAAATAAATTTTATTCATTGGGTTGCCTCCCAACAAGCGCTATCGTTTTACGCCCCTAGCTAGGCATAAGGCAAGGATTCAAGTATTGCCATCCTTAGTTTTTACTCCATAGAAGGCCCTCATGATTGATTCATATTGTGGCTTAATTCTTGTTCTAGGGAAGTGTTCCATACCCTTTCTAAGTGGAAACTGAAATTTAATATTGCCTTCTTTCATATCAATCACGGCGCCTGTAGTGCGTAAAAACGGTCTACCAAGTATGATGGGACAAGACGGATCGCAATCAATATCAAGAACAATAAAATCAATGGGCACATAGTTCCTATTTTCAAGAATAAGAACATCATTAATTCTTCCCAAAGGCTATATAGTAGAATCCGCCAAGTGCAAATTAAGAGAACATTCTTCAATATTGGTAAGACCAAGCAGATCACATACAGATTTCGGAATTGTGGAAACACTAGCACCCAATTCACATAAAGCAAAGCATTCATAATTTTTAATCTTGACTTTAATGGTAGGTTCCCACTCATCATGCAATTTTCTAGGACTTGAAATATCTAATTCCAAATTTTCTTCTAAGGATTTCATCATGGCATCAACAATATGTTTAGTAAAAACCTTGTTTTGTTCATAAGCATGGGGTGAATTTATCATGGATTGCAGCAAAGAAATACATTCAACCAAGTAGCAACTATCATAATTAAAGTCTTTGTAATCCAAAATAGTGGGCACATCACTAGTTAAAGTTTTGACCTCTCCAAACCCACTTTCACCAAATTTTTTCATCAAGATTTTCACCCTCCAAATTATTGGGACGCCCTCTAGCTAAAGTTGACTCTACTTCAGTCACTTTATCATCAATTTTAACATTACTAAACAAAGAATCAATAGAGCACACACCAATCATTTTAAGATCTTCATCATTTTTATGAGAGTAATCGGTAGAAAACGCTTTTTCTAAAAATTCTCTTTTAGCTCTAAGCATAGTGGTTCTTTTCTTAATTTCATCCATAGAAACATATAAAGCTTTAATTGTTTCATTCATCTTAGGTGGAAAAGCATTCAACTTGAGATTTTCTACATCATGGGAAATTCTATCAATGCTTCTAGACATATCATCAATCTTATTCAACTTTTCTTCTAGCATAGTATTGAAAGACTTTTGAGCATTGATAAATTCTTTAAAATTACTCTCAAGATCAGAGGTGTTCCTATTATTATTATAAGAAGAATTACCATAGGAATTACCATAATTATTAGAGGAATTTCCAGGAAAAGGCCTAGGATTAAAATTACCTCTGTAAGCATTGTTATTGAAATTCTTTCGCGAGATGAAATTCACATCTACAGAATCATTATTTTGCTTAATCAAAGTAGACAAAGGCACATCATTAAGATCAATAGGAGAATTTTTACTAGCAACCAACTTCATAAGAGCATCAACTTTTTCACTCAAAGTACTAATTTCTTCAACCGAATAAACTTTTTTACTAGTAGGTGCTCTTTCAGTATGCCATTGTGAATAATTTGCCATAATATTATCTAGCAATTCAGTAGAATCACCCAAAGTAATTTCCATAAATGTGCCACCCGCGGTGGAATCTAAAAGATTTCTAGAGACAATATTCAATCCCGCATAAAAGTTTTGTATGATCATCCAAAGATTTAAACCATGAGTAGGACAATTTCTTAGCATCAATTTCATTCTTTCCCAAGAATGTGCAACATGTTCATGCTCAAGTTGCTTAAAATTCATGATTTGAGTACGAAGGGAAATAATTTTCCCGGGCGGAAAATACTTAGTAATAAAAGTGTCCTTGCACTTATCCCAAGAATCGATACTATGCGAGGCAAAGAAGAAAACCAAATTTTTGCACGATCCCGCAAAGAGAAAGGAAATAATTTCAACTTCACAATATCATTGTCCACATCTTTTTTCTTTTGCATATCACACAATTCTATGAATGTGTCTAGATGGGACGCGACATCCTCATTAGGAGTATGGGAAAATTGATCTTTCATGACAAGATTCAACAAAGCGGCATTAATGTCACAAGATTTGGTATTACTAGTGATGGGAGGAGCAATCGGAGTGCTAATAAAATCATTATTATTGGTATTGGAAAAATCACATAATTTGGTATTTTCTTGAGTCATCGTGACTACACAAACAAAATTGCAAACAAACAAGAGATCTGACGAGGAAAAGGCAAACAAAAAAGAAGGCAAAAAAACAACAAATTTGTGAAGTGGGGGAGAGGAAAACGAGAGGCAAATGACAAATAATGTAAATTGCAAGGAGGTGATATTTGTGATTAGGAACCTTGTGACGCCCCCAATTTCGACCGTACGCTAAACATACACACAATGCGTACGACCAAGATTAGGGACTCATTAATCAATAACACAACACAACACTAGACACAAATTAAAGTCATGCAGCTTCATATTACAAGCCAGGGGCCTCGAGGGCTCGAATACAAAGCTCTACAAGCACGAGTCAGCGGAAGCAAATAATATCTGAGTATAGACATAAGTTAAACAAGTTTTGCCTTAAGAAAGCTAGCACAAACATAAGCAGCGGATCGAAAGAGGTCAGGCCTCCTGCCTGGGAACCTCCTAACTACTACTAAGCGTCGGCAATCTCCAGGTAGTAGTAGGCTCCATCAGTGGTGTAGTAGTCGTCTCCGGCGTACTCCATCTCCTGGGCTCCATCGTCTAAATGCAAAATCGTATCGAGGGGGAAAGAGAAAGCAAAACAGCGGTGAGTACTCATCCAAAGTACTCGCAAGACTGACATCAGAACTATGCTAAATATGCATCAGTATCAAGTAAAGGGGTCATATCTGGGCTGACTGCAGAAAGCAAGAATAGGGGGAAAGGCCTAGTCCTATCGAAGACTAGCATCTTGCAGCATTAGAAGAGAGTAGACTGGTATCTCATATATAGTCATATTATTGTAGCAATTTTATTAAGTAACCACGCCCAGAGATTCTTCCTCGACTCCCTGCGAGGAAGCAATCCCGGAGCCAACATTCATTTCAATTATAAGTCACAATTTTAGTTGTAGTAGGTCAAAGTACAACTCCAAGTCGTCCTGTTACCGTGGACACGACTATTCGAATACATGAATTCATCCCTGCAGGGGTGCACCGCATTTCCAACACGCTTGATCACCTCCGGCCGGACACACTTTTCTGGGTAATGCCCGGCCTCGGGATAGCAACACATCGTCGCCCCACCTAGGCTCAACAGAGAGGCCAGCCAGCCGGTCTAAATCCTAAGCACACAGGGGTCATGGGCCCACTTTCCCTTTGCGCTCCTGCACGATGCGAAGGCGGCCGAGGTCAGCCCTAGCACACTCTAGTCCAAGAGTTGTACCGTCCAGGCCACTCGGGCACGCGCCGCTCCATTGCTGACGTCCGAAGAGCTTCGGCTGATACAACGACGCTGAGTACCCATAACTTCTCCCACGTGAAGGTTTGGTGCGTATAAGGTCAAACGACCAACTCAGATCAAATACCCAACCCATTAACATTTTATTAATGCGGGGCAAGCGCGAACCATGAAGTGCGGTCCCGTCGCCCCGTCTCGAGGATGTGTGGCAAGGGCCTCTCCTGCCCGTCCACGCCTCATCATCATCAAACCGTGGGTACCCCTCAGGGCCGACCCATCACCAACATGTTTCCATAACTAGGTCATGGTAACTGTGTGTATAAAACATCAAGACGGACCCTAAGGAATCACCCTCAAAGGGTCCCGCTCGATGAAACCGCCAAGGTGGACTTAGAGGAATCACCCTTGAGGGTCCCACACTTGAGGGGTTGCACGACAGAGTCATCGTCGGGAGTGGTGAAGGAGGAATCACCCTCGATAACCACGACCGACTAGCTACACTACAGAGTTAGCATCATGAGTACTTCACGAGGTGTCACCCTCGGTACTCGATAGTAGCTCTGCAGAGTCGTACAACTAAGGGGTGTGCGGTGATGTGAGGGGCCTGGCTTGTCGGTCGGTTGACCGAGTCTTCGAGTCGTCGAGTCATCGATGAAGAAGCAGGGGCAACTGGGACTAAGGGGGGTCACGGGGGATTCATTGATCAACCTATACTAAGCAGTTGATATGATTGCAAGTATAGTAGCAGTTCATCAAAAACAGGCTATGCATCAGAATAGGAGCTAACTAATACAGTAGCAAAAACTAATGCAAGAATAAGAGGGAAGAATGGGCGATATCGGAATGCTCAAGGGGGGTTGCTTGCCTTGCTGCTCTGCGGCAACGGCCTGATCGTCAGCGGTGTAGTCGTACCTGGCAGCACCGTCAGTCTCGGGGTCTACCGGAGAGAAGAGGGGGAAGAAACAATAAATATAAAGCAGACAAATGCATCACGATGCATGACATGGCAATATGCAGAACTAGGCATGCACTAACGTAGTACTACACATTGCAGACGGAGCGGGAGAATATCTGATGATATTTCCCGGGTCTCTGGCTACTACCGGACAGATGAAACGGATGGAAAAGTTCCACGTTCGCTGTGCTAGGAGCACGTGACAGATTAACGGACAGCATATTCGGATTCGTGGGATTTTTCTGAACAACTTTCATGTATAAATTATTTTCATCCGAGTTACGGATTATTTTATATTAATTTTCAAAGTTTTATTAATAATCCCAAATTAACAGATTTAAATTAATTCAAAAAAGCATTTAAGATGTCAGCATGACATCAGGATGACGTCAGCAGTCAACAGTGGGGCTGACTGGTCAAACCTGACCAGTGGGCCCCACCTGCCATAGACTCAGTGTCTAAATAGAGTTAAATTAAACTAATTACTGATTAATTAGCTAGGGGCCCCACATGTCAGTGACTCATTAGGTTAATTAAATATTTTGAGTTAATCTAATTACTGGATTAGCCAGCTGACAGGGCTGGCCCACATGTCATATACACAGGGGGACTGGGACCCACCTGCCATTGACTGGACCAGGTCCAGTCAGCAGTTGACCTGGTCAACAGGGTTAGCCTGGCCCACCGGTCAGCGACCCTGGCAGTGGACCTGACCTGGCCACGTCGGCGGCGGCGGCGCTGGGTCGCCGGAGGAGCTCCGGCGAGCACTAGAGAACGTGGCGGGGCTTGGGTTTCGCGCACAGGGCACCAAATCGGTCGCCGTTTCTTGCGTTCGCGAGCAGAGGTCGCCGCCTATCCATTCCGACCATCAGGGCGAGCAATGGTGGATGGTAGCTAGCGCTACGTCGACGGCGGCGGAGCAGAGCTTCGGGCGCCAATGGCAAGTGGCAAACCAGCGCGATTTCGAGCTAACTATGGGTACTACGCGTGCCTACGCAGTGCGTGGAGTCGAACGGTAGCGACGGCAGGACCAAATGGTCACCGTATGGTCGCCGGCATCGAGCTCAGGTGGAGGAGCGTTCGGGCTCCGGTGAAATCGGTGGCTGCAAGCTCGAATCCGTCGAGGAGAAAGAGGGGAAAAGAGCGGGGACTCACAGGGACCCTGTAGGTGAGCTTAGCGGGTTTGGGGGAGGCCTGGTGCAGCCGGAAAGGTCGTCGGAGCACGGCGGCGATCCGAGGAAGAAGGAGCTTGGGGGCGAGGATGCAGCGGTGTTGAGCTCGAACGGCAGGGCGTAGTTGACGCAAGGGCTCGCGGTGGTTCTTCCTGGTGCGGTGGCGTCACGTGGGAGGCTCTGTGGGCGCGACTAGCCGTCGGCCATGGCGAAGACGGCGCTGGATCTAGCGAGGGAGGAGGCAGGGAGCAAGAGAAGTGGGATCTGGAGGGGGCTAGGGTTTGCCAGGGGGGCGCGGGGGCAGCTTTATTCCCCCGGGCCATCGCCGGCGAGCAGGTCCGGCGGGGACGCGCCCGGTCGCAGGCGCGCCTCGGTCGCCACCTCCTGTAGCGAGGTCGGGGACGACGGAGGGGGCTGCTGGGCTGGCTTGGGCCTGGCACTGTTCCTGCTGGGCCTAAGTGCACAGGAACCATTTTCTTTTATTTCTCTTTTCTTTTTCTTTTTCATTTTTCAGCTTCTATTTTATTTATTTTTGGCCATATTTCTTCTCAGCAAAAATGTGTGACATGGCCCAACAAATATGTTGCAATATTCTGCATGACCACAACAAGTTTGAGAAACTTTGGAAACTGTTTGCATTTTCCATTTGAATTTAATAGCACTTTAAATTGCTTTAAGCTGCTGTTATTGATGGTGGGGGCCA
The DNA here is from genome assembly GCA_039707655.1 of Elymus sibiricus. Classification (NCBI taxonomy): domain Eukaryota; kingdom Viridiplantae; phylum Streptophyta; class Magnoliopsida; order Poales; family Poaceae; genus Elymus; species Elymus sibiricus. Next base: position 95,462,317 of record CM077663.1, on the reverse strand, counting down.
CACCACATGTTTGGTGATGTTATTTTCCTTAACATCATTTGTTTTGTGATTTTTCACAAGTGTGCAACAATTTTATCGTGCTGTTTGCAAACTTATTTTATCACAATAAAATTCAAGGCCCTTTTGAAATGGAATTTGAAATGAGATATGAATTTCAACTTGATCATATTCGGATTAGCATAATCCTCAGATTACTGTAGCTTAATTACAAGGATTACTGTAGCTGCAAATCCAGGGCATCACAATTCTCCCCTACTAAAAAGAATTCTCGTCCCGAGAATTAAGAAGTAGAAGGAAAGAGCCCGGGGTATTCTGCACGAAGATGATCTTCGCGTTCCCAAGTTGCTTCATCTTCAGAATGATTTGCCCACAACACCTTGAAGAACTTGGTAACCTTCTGACGAGTCCGACGTTCAGTTTCATCGAGAATGCGGATTGGTTGCTCTTTATATGAAAGGTCCTATTGCAGTTCAAGCATATCATGATCCATTGCTCGGATAGGATCCTCGAAGCAGCGACGAAGCTGTGACACATGGAACACATCGTGAACCTGAGAAAGGTTTGGCGGTAATTCCAATTGATATGCCACTTTACCACGCCTTTCGAGAACAGTGAAAGGACCAATATATCGAGGAGCCAACTTGCCCTTGATCCCAAAACGGTGTGTACCTCTCATTGGCGTGACTCGAAGATAAGCCTTTTCGCCAGGTTGATAGACCATATCTTTGTGATGACGGTCATACTGACTCTTTTGACGAGACTGAGCAGCCTTCAGATTTGCATGAATAATGCGGACTTGATCTTCAGCATGTTGAATAATATCCGGACCGATAAGTGTACGTTCCCCAGTTTCTGACCAATTCAGAGGAGTCCGACACTTACGTCCATATAACACTTCAAAGGGAGCCATCTTCAGACTAGCTTGATAGCTATTGTTGTAGGAGAACTCAGCATACGGGAGAGATTCCTCCCATTTCTTGCCGAAAGTAATGACACAAGCACGAAGCATGTCTTCGAGAATCTGGTTGACTCTTTCAACTTGTCCCTAGGATTGAGGGTGAAAAGCGGTGCTGAATGACAAATGAGTTCCCATAGCTTCCTGGAAACTTGCCCAGAATCTTGAAGTAAATAAGCTACCACGATCTGAACTAATCACCAATGGAATACCAGGGAGTGAAACAACTTTTGACATGTAAAGATCTACTAGTTGACTAGCAGTAATAGTATCCTTGACACTCAGGAAATGTGCAACTTTGGACAGTTGGTCAATGACGACAAGAATAGCATCATTACCTTTCTGTGACCTGGGAAAACCAGTGACGAAGTCCATTTCAACATGATCCCATTTCCATTCAGGAATAGAAATAGGTTGCAGAGTTCCAGCAGGCTTTTGATGTTCTGCTTTGATCCGACGGCAAATGTCACATTCTGAAACATAGCGTGCAACGTCTTGTTTCTTGTTTGGCCACCAGAACCTTTGACGGATGTCTTGGTACATCTTGGTACTACCCGGATGAATAGACAGGGGCTTATCATGAGCTTCCTTCATCACCTTCTTAGTTACATTCAGGTTTTCCTTCGTAGTGGGAATGAATAAACGATTCTTGAAGTACACGGCGCAATCATCAGCCACGGTGAAGAATGAGGGTTTACCTTCCGTCAGATAGCGTTTAATCTTTTCGACTTCACTACAATAGCGTTGCATAGTTTTGATGATGCCCACGCGATCTGGTTCAACAACCAGGTTACTCAAAGAACCCTGGTTAACAACACGAAGGTTCATCTTGCGAAATTTCGATGGAGGGGGAACAAGATAACCCCGAGGAACAATATGGAGGTTCAGCTTGTGGAATTCCTTTTGGAGAAAGGGGTGAACCTTATGAACCTGAAGGTGATTGCAGTACGACTTGCGGCTCAAAGCATCAGCCATTACATTAGCCTTGCCTAGTGTATAAGAAATACTCACGTTGTAATCTGCTATGCGCTCCATCCATCTCTGTTGACGGAGGATCAGATCTGGCTGAGTAAACAGGTACTTCAGATGCTTGGTACTACAACAATGGGGATGCGAGATCCACGGAGGTGTGGATGTGGGCGCGGTTACTTTTTATTGCGGGGAGGTAGGGGTGGAGATATTTGATCCTTATTTGTGTGAGGACGAGACGGTAAACACCACCCATCCACCGACCCACGAGCTAGGTAAAGAGTTTCACTATGCGCGCCATTGTTGCATGCATGGCACGGAGGGTCCATGCGTGGCTGGCTTCTCCCGTGGAGGGACACGCGTGACACGTACCGTACCGGCGCATGCATGGACAGACTGACCAGGCTGTGTTCCCTTCATGAGGACGCAATTGACGAGATGCATAAGCAACCACTCTGCGCTCTTGCATTAAGACACAGCCTATTCCTTGACGTGAAGCATCACAATAGATGACGAAGTCCTTCTGAGTATCCGGAGGAGCAATCACTGGAGCAGATGTTAGCTTGTCCTTAAGTGCCTGAAAGCTCTCCTGACATTTTTCTGTCCACTCATATTTAACACCTTTGTGAAGCAAATTGGTTAAGGGCTTTGCAATCTTAGAGAAGTTCTCGACGAATCGACGACAATAGCTGGCGAGTCCAAGAAAACTTCTGACTTGCTTGACATTCTTCGGAGGAGCCTAGTCAAGAATAGCCTGAACTCATTCAGGGTTGACCGCAATACCATCCTTGGAGATCACATGACCAAGGTAGGTTACTTCGTCCATCCAGAACTCACACTTTGAATACTTTGCATAAAGTTGATGTTCTCGAAGCCTCTCCAGTATAAGACGAAGATGCTCAGCATGCTCTTCTTTATTCTTGGAGTAAACCAGGATATCATCCAGATAAACCACGACGAATTTATCGAAGTAATCCATGAATATATAGTTCATCAGGCGAGAGAAGGTTGCTGGGGCATTGGTTAAGCCGAAGGACATGACGGTGTACTCGTATGAACCATAGCGAGTAACAAATGCAGTCTTGGGAATATCCTCTTCACGAACCCGGATCTGATGGTAACCCAACCTCAAGTCTAGTTTTGAAAACACTGATGAACCAGCAAGTTGATCATACAGATCATTGATCTGAGGAAGCAGATATTTGTTTTGAATCGTTGCTTGGTTGATCGGACGGTAATCTTGGACCAATCGATTCGTTCCATCTTTCTTCTTGACAAAGAGAGAAGGTGCTCCCCAAGCAGAGGAACTTGGATGAATGAACCCTTGATGAAGCGAATCATCGATTTCTTGTTTCAATTCAAGGAGTTCATGTGGAGGCATCTTATATGGCCGCCTGGCAATAGGGGTGGTGCCTGGTACCAAGTTGATGAAAAACTCGACAGCCCTTATAGGGGGAATCCCTGGAAGTTCTTCTGGAAGGACATCTTGAAAATTACGGACCACTGGGATGTTTTCAATCCCTTCAAGAGGTGACTCATTCAATGCATTCAGGGCATAAAGCCAGGCTTCAGCATCTCGAACAAGATGAGCATGGTCAAGCTCTAGCATGACGATAATGATGGGGCCTAACATCTTGGAAAGACATGATTGTGTACAACTCATAACCAAAGAAGATTACTAAGAGTTGTTGAATTGCAATGCATGCTCGATTCAGATATCAGTGTCCTTGATTGTCCAACAACTCAGAACACGGGGAAACTGGAATCAGAGAAACATCATAGTTGATTAGGATCTCATAAGAAGTTATAAAGCCCCATGATATTTATCAAGATACCAGGGATAATACTCGGAGGTAGATCAGAATAGAGGTTAGACTAGCGTATTGATCTGTGGAGGACAAGCGCTTTAACTTGTCTGAGAATGAAATCAAAGTAGAACAACATGGTCGGAACCATGATTGCAAAGGACAAGATCAAGGATACAATATCAAATCATACAGTGAATGATTATATGAAAGGAGAAGCTTGTATGATAAGATCAACATCGTTTCCATGGGCATGAACACAAGGTTCAAGGTCGACTCCCACTTCATCAATGCATCACCTTCCATTTACACCTCGCCTTTGATGAAGTTGTAGTTTTGAAAGTTTAACTGGCAAAACACCAGGAGAGTAAGACTCGTGAAAACTGTCGGGTTCACACGGATTAAGGAAGGCATAGGTTCAACCCATCGGGGCATCTTAGGAACATATACCACAAGCTTCAAGAGTAATTAACACATGCTTGACAATAGAGCATGGCTGACAAAAGCATAGGATACAACTTATCAGAGGGAGAAGACACAATTTACCAATAGCATCATGTATCAGGGGAAGACCATCACAAGAATTTTGAATGTGAAGGATGCTATCGGATAATAACCCAACAATGGGTCTGGCAGTCCGCAAAGGACCTGATGTGAGTATCGATACCCAATCAGAGGGAGAAAAATGCAAGGCATCAGAACATAGAACATCCAAATAATTTGATGCTTAAATAACCAAAGGAATTAAGACTTCCAAATTGGTGTATCGGAAACAGATGCTCCGATCAACTACAAGTAAGATGAAAGGACTTAGATGGACAATCAATTAAGGTTGATTTGTCGAGAACCAACTCAGGTTCGGAAAGATGTCCAGGCCGGAACGATAATTTATGAGGAACAACTGACGATTGCGTGCATTCATACACATGTTGAATCAATAAGATCAGATGATGACCACAAAGGATTTAATGAATATTGCTAGACATATGGAATTAACCATAATGCAAGCAGGTGAGAAAGGCCAAGAGCAATAGGCTACTGAGGATTTCAGGAGATCGAATAGCAACTCGAAGGACTTGCGAAACCCAAGATAATTGAGGACGAACGAATTCTCGATAAGACAATTCGATGTACCTTGTAATAACAAGAACAACTGGATATGAAAGTATGAGCGACAATTGTATGTAATCATCCATAGGGGTTGATGGAGGAAGGGAATCGCAAAGGCGATGAGCACAAGTTCTCGAGAGAACTTCAGAGAGTATCTTCGAAGTCTTCTGATGAATCGAGTCATCGTCTGAAATGAGGGGCTCTCCGGGAGGAGTAGTTACGAGAACCTAGAGTTAGAGTTTAATAAAATCTTTAACCCGAAAGAGAAGAGAGATCAGAACCCAGAGTATAGACGAGGAATAAAAGATCCTAATACCACCCGATTGAGATGTGGGCCCGTAAGCCACACAACTATGTTAGTAAAAGTTTTTCAATGACTAGACTCAACTTCGGCCAAGGAGATGGAAAGGGGGCTACCTACAGGCAGTCGGCTCTGATACCAACTTGTGACGCCCCCAATTTCGACCGTACGCTAAACATACACGCAATGCGTACGACCAATATTAGGGACTCACTAATCAATATCACAACACAACACTAGACACAAATTAAAGTCATACAGCTTCATATTACAAGCCAGGGGCCTCGAGGGCTCGAATACAAAGCTCGACAAGCACGAGTCAGCAGAAGCAAATAATATCTGAGTACAGACATAAGTTAAACAAGTTTTGCCTTAAGAAGGCTAGCACAAACATAAGCAGCGGATCGAAAGAAGCGAGGCCTCCTGCCTGGGAACCTCCTAACTACTCCTGAGCGTCGGCACTCTCCACGTAGTAGTAGGCTCCATCGGTGGTGTAGTACTTGTCTCCGGCGGACTCCATCTCCTGGGCTCCATCGTCTGAACGCAGAATCATATCGAGGGGGAAAGAGAAAGCAAAGCAGCGGTGAGTACTCATCCAAAGTACTCGCAAAACTGACATCAGAACTATGCTAAGTATGCATCAGTATCAAGTAAAGGGGTCATATCTGGGCTGACTGCAGAAAGCAAGAATAGGGGGAAAGGCCTAGTCCTATCGAAGACTAGCATCTTCAGCATCTTGCAGCATTAGAAGAGAGTAGACTGGTATCTCATATATAGTCATATTATTGTAGCAATTTTATTAAGTAACCACGCCCAGAGATTCTTCCTTGACTCCCTGCGAGGAAGCAATACCGGAGCCAACATTCATTTCAATTATAAGTCACAATTTTAGTTATAGTAGGTGAAAGTACAACTCCAAGTCGTCTTGTTACCATGGACACGGCTATTCGAAAAGATGAATTCATCCCTGCAGGGGTGCACCGCATTTCCAACACGCTTGATCACCTCCGGTCGGACACACTTTTCTGGGTAATGCCCGGCCTCGGGATAGCAACACGTCGTCGCCCCACCTAGGCTCAACAGAGAGGCCAGCCCGCCGGTCTAAATCCTAAGCACACAGGGGTCGTGGGCCCACTTGCCCTTTGCGCTCTTGCACGATGCGAAGGCGGCCGAGGTCAGCCCTAGCACACTCTAGTCCAAGAGCTGTACCGTCCAGGCCACTCGGGCGCACGCCGCTCCATTGCTGACGTCCGAAGAGCTTCGGCTGATACAACGACGCTGAGTACCCATAACTTCTCCCACGTGAAGGTTTGGTGCGTATAAGGTCAAACGACCAACTCAGATCAAATACCCAACCCATTAACATTTTATTAATGCGGGGCAAGCGCGAACCATGAAGTGCGGTCCTGTCGCCCCGTCTCGAGGATGTGTGGCAAGGGCCTCTCCTGCCCGTCCACGCCTCATCATCATCAAACCGTGGGTACCCCTCAGGGCCGACCCATCACCAACATGTTTCCGTAACCAGGTCATCGTAATTGTGTGTATAAAAACATCAAGACGGAACCTGAGGAATCACCCTCAAAGGGTCCCGCTCGATGAAACCGCCAAGGTGGACTTAGAGGAATCACCCTCGAGGGTCCCACACTTGAGGGGTTGCACGACAGAGTCATCGTCGGGAGTGGTGAAGGAGGAATCACCCTCGATAACCATGACCGACTAGCTACACTATAGAGTTAGCATCATGAGTACTTCACGAGGTGTCACCCTCGGTACTCGATAGTGGCTCTGCAGAGTCATACAACTAAGGGGTGTGCGGTGATGTGAGGGGCCTGGCTTGTCGGTCGGTTGACTGAGTCTTCGAGTCGTCGAGTCGTCGATGAGGAAGCAGGGCCAACTGGGACTAATGGGGGTCACGGGGGATTCATTGATCAACCTATACTAAGCAGTTGATATGATTGCAAGTATAGTAGTAGTTCATCAAAAACAGTCTATGCATCAGAATAGGAGCTAACTAATACAGTAGCAAAAACTAATGCAAGAATAAGAGGGAAGAATGGGCGATATCGGAATGCTCAAGGGGGGTTGCTTGCCTTGCTGCTCTGTGGTCGCCGCCGATCCATTCCGGCCATCAGGGCGAGCAATAGTGGACGGTAGTGAGCGCTACGTCGACGGCGGCGGAGCAGAGCTTCGGGCGCCGATGGCAAGAGGCAAACTAGCGCGATTTCGAGCTAACTACGGGTACTACGCGAGCCTACGCAATGCGTGGAGTCGAACGGTAGCGACGGCAGGACCAAATGGTCACCGTATGGTCGCCGGCGTCGAGCTCAGGCGGAGGAGCGTTCGGGCTCCGGTGAAATCGGTGGCTGTGAGCTCGAATCCGTCGAGGAGAAAGAGGGGAAAAGAGCGGGGACTCACAGGGACCCTGTAGGTGAGCTTAGCGGGCTAAGGGAGGCCTGGAGCAGCCAGAACGGTCGCCGGAGCGCGGCGGCGATCCGATGAAGAAGGAGCTCGGGGGCGAGGATGCATTGGCGTTGAGCTCGAACGGCAGGGCGTAGTCGACGCAGGGGCTCATGGTGGTTCTTCCTGGCGTGGTGGCATCGCGTGGGAGGCTCTATGGGCGCGACTAGCCGTCAGCCATGGCGACGGTGGCGCTGGATCTAGCGAGGGAGAAGGCAGGGAGCGAGAGAGGGGGGATCTGGAGGGGGCTAGGGTTTGCCAGGAGGGCGCGGGGGCGGCTTTATTCCACCGGGCCATCGCCGGCGAGCTGGTCCGGCGGGGACGCGCCCGGTCGCGGGCGCGCCTCGGTCGCCACCTCCTGTAGCGAGGTCGGGGACGACCGAGGGGGCTGCTGGGCCGGCCTGGGCCTGGCACTGTTCCTGCTGGGCCTAAGTGCACAGGAACCGTTTTCTTTTATTTCTCTTTTCTTTTTCTGTTTCATTTTTCAGCTTCTGTTTTATTTATTTTTGGCCATATTTCTTCTCAGCAAAAATGTGTGACATGGCCCAACAAATATATTGCAATATTCTGCATGGCCACAACAAGTTTGAGAAACTTTGGAAACTGTTTGCATTTTCCATTTGAATTTAATAGCACTTTAAATTGCTTTAAGCTGCTGTTATTGATGGTGGGGGCCACACCACATGTTTGGTGATGTTGTTTTCCTTAACATCATTTGTTTTGTGATTTTTCACAAGTGGGCAACAATTTTATCTTGCTGTTTGCAAACTTATTTTATCATAATAAAATTCAAGGCCCTTTTGAAGTGGAATTTGAAATGAGATATGAATTTCAACTTGATCATATTCGGATTAGCAAAATGGATTAGCATAATCCTCAGATAACTGTAGCTTAATTACAAGGATTACTGTAGCTGCAAATCCAGGGCGTCACAAACCTGATAGATGTCGATGGTGTCTCCCCGGCACCAGAGATTGGCACGCTGAAGAGATCGCTTCCTCCCCGGCAACGGCGCCAGAAATTCCTTTGACGTGGCTTGAGACTGCATCGGTATTTTCCCAAAGAGGAAGGGATGATGCAGCACAGCGACGGGTAGTATTTCCCTCAGTTAAGAAACCAAGGTATCAATCCATAGAGGAAGATCAAGCAACTATGTAAACAACACCTGCACACAAAGAACAAATACTTGCAACCCGACGCGTAAGAGAGGTTACCAAGCTCTCAACGATAAAAAGATAGATTAGGTTGTGATAGTTTGGGCAAATAGTCTCGCAAGAACACAAAATAAAAGAAGTAAACAAAATGTGCAGCAAGGTATTTTTAGGTTTTTTGGATTCATAGATCTGAAAACAAACAAGGTAAAAAGATAGATCGGAAAGCAATATGTTGGAAAAGTAGACCCGGGGGCTGTAGGTTTCACTAGTGGCTTCTCTCATGAGTATAGCACACGGTGGGTGAACAAATTAATGTTGGGAAATTGATAGAAGCTCAAATAATCATGAAGATATCCAAGACAATGATCACTATATAGGCATCACGTCCAAGATAAGTAGACCGAAACGATTCTGCATCTACTTCTATTACTCCACACATCGACAGCTCTCCAGCATGCATCTAGTGTATTAAGTTCATGGAAAAATGGATTAATGCAATAAGAACGGTGAAATAATGTAGACAAGATCTATTCTTGTAGGAATAGACCCCATCTTGTTATCCTTAATAGCAACGATACATGTGTGCCTTGCTGCCCCTTCTGCCACTGAGAAAGGACACTGCAAGATCGAACCCATCACAAAGCACCTCTTCCCATGGCAAGAAAAATCGATCTAGTTGGCCTAACAAAATGAAATATTCGAAGAATAAATATGAGGCTATAAGTAATCATGCATATAAGATATCAAAGAAGAATCAAATAATATTCATGGATATAAACTGATCATGAACTCAAAATTCATCGGATCCCAACAAACACACCGCAAAAAGTCATCACATCAAATAGATCTCCTAGAGACCATTGTATTGCGAATCAAAAGTGAGAGAGAAAGCCATCTAGCTACTACCTACGGACCCGTAGGTCTATGGTGGACTACTCACGCATCATCGGAGAGGCACCCATGAAGACGATGCACCCCTCCGTGATGGTGTTAGATTGGATCTCGCGGTTCTGGAACTTGCGGCGGCTGGAATTGTGTTTCATCGACTCCCCTAGGGTTTTCTGAATATTTGGGTATTTATAGAGCTGATAGGTGGTGGAGAGGCATCCCGAGGTGGGCACAACCCACCAGGGCGCGCCAGAGGCCCCCGACGCGCCCTGGTGGGTTGTGCTCTCCTTGGCCTTCCTCTCTGGCACTTCTCTGGCCCACTAGATGTCTTTTGGCCCAAAAAAATCTCCAAAAAGTTTCATGGTGTTTGGGATTCGGTTGGTACTGATTTTATGCGAAGTAAAAAACAAGCAAAAACAGCAACTTGCACTTTGGCACTATGTCAATAGGTTAGTCCCAAAAAATGATATAAAGTTGCAATAAAATGATTGTAAAACATCCAAGATTGATAATATAACAGCATGGAACAATAAAAAATTATAGATATGTTGGAGACGTATCAATCATGCAAAGCAATATGATTATGAACGAACTAGTCATGTGAAGTGAGAATGGAATTTGCATGGCAATATATCTCGGAATGGCTATGGAAATGCCATAATAGGTAGGTATAGTGGCTGTTTTGAGGAACATATAATGAGGCTTATGTGCAATAGAGCGTATCATTGTCACGGGGTTTGGATGCACCGACGAAAGTTGCACCGATCCTCGAGGTGAGAATGGGCTATGCACGGTACCGAAGAGGCTAGCAAGTATGAGAAGGTGAAGATGTGTATGTCCATGGTGTCACATTAGTCATAAAGAACTCATATACTTATTACAAAGTTTTATTAGTTTTATGACAAATCAAAGTACTCCTCGCATGCCCCGAGGGGGGAGGTTGATAGGAGTTAACCATCGCGCGCCCCGACTCGAAACAACACTAGGATTTCAACGAGGAATAGAAATGCTCACACATCATCACCATGCCTCTTTAATTTTTAGATGAATAACAAGCTAACACCTCTTAATATCGACACTTCTATGGATCAATAATTGTGGACTCACACCTTTTTCATATTACCACATCAATGTCATTAACACAAAATTTCTCTATATGTGCTACATGATGGTTTTGATTAACACTCATTGAATACCTATTATTTTTGGACTAGTCTTATGACCCATGCAAATTACCATCACTATTCATTCAGCTCTCAAACAAATATAAGTGAAGAACGAGAGCATATTATTTCTATAAAATCTACACACCATCGTGCTAAAAAAGATATAAGTGAAGTACTAGAGCAACTGCCAAGCTCAAAAGATATAATTGAAGCACATAGAGTATTCTAACAAATTATGATGAAGGTCTGTCTCTCTCGAATAGGTGTGTCTAGAAAATGATGATTGTGACATACTGAAAGTAAAAGAAAACAAAGCAAATGACGCTCCAAGCAAAACACATATCATGTGATGAATAAAAATGTAGCTCCAAGTGACATACCGATAGATTGAGACGAAAGAGGGGATGCCTTCCGGGGCATCCCCAAGCTTAGACGCTTGAGTCTTTCTTAGAATATTACTTGGGGTGCCTTGGGAATTCCCAAGATTAGGCTCTTGCTACTCCTTATTCCGTGGTCCATCGTGAAAACACCCAAAACTTGAAAACTTCAATCACACAAAACTCAACAAAACTTCGTGAGATCCATTAGTATAAGCAACATATTGAATACTTTAGGTACTGTTATAAATTGATTCTTAATTTAATTTTGCATAATAGGTACTGTATTCTAACTTCTCCATGGCTTATACCCCCCGATACAATCAATAGCATAATAAAAAAAGCAAACTATGCAAGCAAAACAGAATCTGTTTAAAACAGAACAGTCTGTAGCAATCTGTAAAGAGCCCATACTTCTGTAACTCTAAAAATTCTGAAAACTTAGGACAACGTGAAGAATTTGTATAGAAATACTGTGTAAAAATTTCAGATAATTATCACGTTCGAGTAAAAAAAATGAAAATTCCTGTACTGGAGTCAAAGTTTCTGTTATGTTTCAGCATCGTTTCTACTCATCTTGTGAGTCATCCCAAAGGCTTTACTTGGCACAAACACTAATTAAAACAGAAAAACATAATCATTACAGAGGCAATAATCATGTTATCACAAAATAACAGAAATTATTGAGTTGTCTCCCAACAAGCTCTTTCTTTATAGCCATTAAGATAGGCTTGAAATTTCAATGATGCTCACATAAAAGATAAGAATTGAAGCACAAAGAGAGAATCATATAGCATGTGACAAACTCATTTAAGTCTAACATACTTCCTATGCATAGGAATTTTATAGGAAAACAAATTATCAAGACAAGAAATATCTAGCACATGCAAATAGGAAGAGTGAAGCATTAATAATTTCAACACAAAGAGAGATAATTGAATAACATGCAAATTCCTATAACCATATTTGCCTCTCTCATAATACTTACATCTAGGATCATAATCAAACTCAACAATATAACTATCATGTAAAACATTCTCTTTATGATCCATATGCATACAAGTCTTATAATCATCCAAGGTAGTGGGATCATTATTACCTAAAGTCGACGCTCTTCCAAACCCACTTTTAGTAATGTTGCAAATATCACACTACTGGAATCAGGTACTTTGCCGTCAGCCATAGCAGACGGCAAAGGGTAGGACCACTGACGGCAAAGGCTTTGCCGTCCGGCAACAGACGGTCAAATTTCTGGCACTGTGAACTCCGATAAAGGAGTGCTTTGCCGTCTGCCTTTACTCAGCGGACGGCAAAGTGTTTTTGCCGTCAGGCAGCAGACGGCAAAGCGGCTGGACGGCCTAAACTGGAATCAGGTACGTTAGTGGCTAACGGCAGCCTTTGCCGTCTGCCACCGACGGCAAAGCGGTAAATAATTGGGCGTGTGCCCCCGGACGGCCATGCCCCGTGCGCCTTTGCCGTCTGCTGCACGACGGCCATGCCCCGCGCGCCTTTGCCGTCTGCCCCCGGACGGCCATGCCCCACGCACCTTAGCTGTCTTCCCCCGGATGGCCATGCCCCACGCGCCTTTGCCGTCTGCCCCCGGACGGCAAAGTGACCAAATGGGCCGAGGCCTGGAACTCCCAGTTTGCACAGGTGAGTGACATGTGTCCCCTTTGCCATCGGGGGTAGACGGCAAAGGGGCTTTGCCGTCAGTGGCAGACGGCAAAGAGGCAATAATGCCACTGTTTTTTCTATTTTTTCTTATATCCAACAATTTTCACAGGCAAAATATGCTATATATGTATATATTTCACAATAACAATATTCTTGCCATGCTGATGATCATCCAACAAGGACAAATTAATATCATCCAACAACAAGCACAAATATCATCCTATCATCCAACAACAAGCACAATTCATCCAACAACAAGCACAAATATCATCCAACAACAAGTAGAAAGTTTCACATATGTAGCAAGTTTAAAAAGAAGAAGAAGATACAAAATCATAAGCACTCCATGAACCACAAGCACTCCATCAATGCAAGCTTCCGTGAAGTGACTCTAATCTGCAAAATGGGAAATACGAAAGTAAGATGAAGAAGACTAGAAGAAGAAGAAGAAGATGCAGAAGCGTCTTTCTTCTCTCTCTCTTTCTCCTGTTGTTTTCTTCTTATTATTGCTTATTTGTGTCATTCGGGCAAAATTGGAAGAAGGATAGGTCTTTCGAGGTTTGCCTCATAGTGTGTATGGTGCGCACTCACTCACACTTATATGGTGGTGTATGTTGGTGGACACTACCTAACACTAATATTTCGACAGTTGGTGATGGTCGTTTTCCCTTCTCCTCTCCCGCAATATACCAAGGTATATATCGAGAAAAGGAGAAGAAAAAACGACCCACGCGACAACAGTCGGGATTCCTCCATCAAAAAGAGACATGTAACTCTCACAAGGAGCTAAGTTTGTCTAAGTGATAAGTTTGTCTTTCTTTGAGAAAATGAGCCAAGTAAGTGTCATATTGGGGCTTACCGTCCTCGTCATCACGGAGGTGAGGCACCGGGGTTGCTCGGGCTAGTTTCACCTGGAGAAGGCTGCCCTGGAGAAGGGTCGTGCGATGCGTTTCGGGAGATATTCTGCACCAAAGATGATTTGCAATGTCTTGTTAGCATGATGACACTGAAAAGATCATTGCATTCAAATGAAACTCACCATTCCAGCCGTGGTAATGACTGGCGTCGACGGAGGGGTCTGGCTGGTCTTCTCGCACATAGACTGCACATTTGGTTTTCACAAGTCAATGATATTAGTTATTAATGAAACGAACATTAAATGCAAGATTTGACAAATATGAAGAAGAAACTTACCATGAAGAGCTCGTAGATGGCCCGGTGAGACGCATCGTTCTATGCCCTCTCCTCCTCCAACAACCTAGCCATCCTCTCCTCCATCTCCTTCTCCTTCGCCGCCATAAGCGCCTGTGTTGCCTCTCTTTCTTTCTGAATAGCAGCCTGCAACACAACTCCTCGTTAGCATTGTAATCATCTGTGTGCACACACACAACGTAATGAGGAAAGATATCTGAGTCCGTATAACTAACCTCGATGGTGAGCTCGACTAGCCGTGGACGAGGCCTTATCTTAGGACAGGAGCTTGTTTGGCGCGCCTTGATCTACCGGAGGTTGCTAGGACAACGTATAAGGCCATCTCCAATGGCAATCGAGCCATGGGGCCTCCCGCCGCCAGCTATCATCACCAGCTCTGGATCAATAAGCTCCTGGCTCGGGTTAAAGTCCTCCCCTTTCCTCGCCTTCCCCTCATCTCTGTACCTCATGAGCTTGTTGTGGGAGGAGATGTTGCTGAACTTCAAGGGATCATCGAGGTCAGACTCAGAGACTGCCTTGACCTTCTTGTACGAGGCAGTATGGGCCATCGCATAGAGGTCATACATCTGTGGCACCTTCGTTTTATTGTGATGCACCTAAAAGAGAGAGAGAGAGGAACAAAGTATTAGTAAAGGGCTCAAGCTAGAATCAAGAATGAATTGCATGAATCATGAAGCTAACCACATACCCAGTTCTGACCAAACTAATTTAAGTTGGCGCTCCCTTGTTGGTGTGGCACACCAACCATTTTGTTACGCCGGTCCTTGGCATTGTTGTGGACGGCTAGCCATTGTTCTGAGCACCACCCATCCACCAACGCCTCCCAACAATCCATCTTATCCGCACACCATCTCGGGGGCACCTAAGTTAATAAAGAGATATTAGAGCGCTACGCGTAGGAATCAAATGAAGGAAACTAAGTACAAGGCCTTAAGAATACGTAATTACCTTCATGTAATGCTCCTTCTCCATCTTCTTTCCGCGGCACGTCGACTTCTCCGTCCTAATAAGCCACGAGGCGCAGTAGTCTCGAACAGCCTGCACCCGAGCCTCGTGCCGAAAGTTTTGCAGTAGGCGCCTGCATTGCTGATCGATAACCTTTGCCGCGGCCTCCTCATATCCCTCCTGACACCTGTAGAAGGTCTGCAATCAAATGACACAACACTTATTAGTACAATAACAAGCTATTGTTGATTTTTAATTGTGTAAAGGAGAAATTACCCAACACTGTCTGATCACCATCTCTGCCCTCGTGTGGCACAAAACACCATCGATCCTCTCCTCAGGCGGGGCCGGTGCAACCAAGTAGTGCTCCCAGGTCAGTCCTAACTCTGGAACCTGACCCTCACCGGGCAACGTGACAAACCCCGGGAAGTTTTTCCTGACAAGGACACCAAGGATGTTGTTGGGCCTACGGGCATCTTTGGGTTGATGCCAACCCCTACAGTATGACAAAGCCAACACATTAGATATTTGAAAAAATGTGAAGGCAAAAGGTTAAAAAAGAGTACATGCACTTACCTGTCCCCATCAAGCCTAATCGACCACCTCAGCTCGCGGGTCGCCGGCACGGGCGGGAGCCGTGTCATACCACGCTGGTAGACGGTGGCCCCCTCAGCCACCTCCACGTCGCTATCAGAAAAACGATCCCCGCCACCATCAGCATGGCCACTAGGCTCCTCCGGCCAGATATCCCATGGGGTCTGCCGGGACGTGCGCTCATCCCTACTCTGCTCTGGAGTCTCGTGGGACGAAGCCTCTGGGACAGGAGTCGTGTAGGTCGAAGGCTCGTCGACCCGAGGATCGTGGACCGGAGTCCGCGTAGCCTCGTCCTCAGACGGGTCCACCCTAGCAGTCCTGTGCTCGGGTGAATCAGCTGGGGGTGGCGGCGAGGAAGGCGTAGCAGCCACCCTACCTTTGCCGCGGCCTCCTCTCCCACCTCTACTACCTCTCTTCTTCCCCCGACCTCCTCTCACGGGGGTCGACGAAGAAGCGGCCACCGGTGTATGCAGACTAGAGAGCAACGCTCTCCGGAGAGAGTCGGCAAGAATGGAAGTACCCTCCGACGAAGGAGCCGCGGAGTGCTCTCGACCCTTTCCAACCATCTTTCAACAACTGCCATGACAAATAGTAAACAAAATTAGTACAACATAAAATTGAATACCGACATGAATAATAAAATGTATATAATTTAAGTGTATCATCATATACCTAACATGAACTAAAAGTTGATTACCCGACATGAATGAATAATAATTTTGATCGTCTATATATTCTCCGGGATCAATAAATGCATCATCATCATCACTATCATCAATAAATGCATGATCATCATCACTATCAGGAACAATGTGTGGAAGGCCTCCTTCATCTAATCGGTTAAGCATTGACAGGTCATCCGCATCAGTAACCTCTTCTAGTTCCGGCTCTTCCTGTTCCGGCTCAAGGGTTAAGTCGGATTCATTGTCGCTTTTCTACTTCAATGTTCCGGTGTGAAGTAGAGTGGTTCTTGAAACGTTTTTTGGAAATACGTGTTTCTTGGAAGAATTCTCCTTCATATGTGTCTTGGTTAATGTGAGGTTCATAATCCTCTTCATTGAGGGGAGGTGGTCTAAAATGTGGCGGCACTTCATAAACGACATCCCAACCTTTCAGATTTGGATCAGTTTGGCAGGCCCACGGTAGATAGAAAACTTGGGTCGCCTGTTGAGCCGTAATATAGACATCGGGCACATCTAAATGGGTGCTTTGTTTGATTTCGACTAGCCCTATATGTTCATGAGTCCTTCTAGTCTCCTTCGGCTGGAACCAATGACATTTGAAGACTACGATGTTCGGTGGGTTTTCACCATAGAATAGAAGTTCATAAATTGCTTCAACTCTTCCATAGTACTCTGTACCTCCTTCGCCGATAGCAGAGACACAACAATTTGTAGTCTTTAGGTCGGGCATAGATAGCTCTTTGCCAAAGGTACGAAAGCGATACCCGTTGATGTCGTATCTGTCAAATGAACGGACCTTATAGTCAAAACCATTAGTGACTTGTCTCAGCTCGGCCTCCATAGACTCTGAATTAGCCTACAAGTTTAATACGAAAGGATTGTTGCATTAGCCGCAAATAAGACGAAGAAATGAAATGGTCCATTAATGGTAATTACCATTTGTTTGAACCAAGAGATGAAACCGGGATAGCCGCCTCCATGCTTCGCCAGGAGCTCATACTCTTCGACGAAATCCTTTTGGATGACCACTCCATCTGAGAATTTGGCGACGTATCGACTATATCAAATATCCGGGAATAAGAGCAGTTCTAAGGAATTACAAGTTGCGAAACAATAATGTACCGACAACTTACTCGATGTACGGACGCACTTCTGTTAGGTCGTTGAAGATATACAACGAAATGGTCCGCCATTCATCGACATCCAGCGCTTTTGCTTTAGAAGCACCGGCTGGTGCGAGCTTCCCTTTGAATAGGCTGAGGTTGGATTGACTTGTTTTTGGGTCACCATCATTGTACCGAGGCTTCGGATTATGCAAATGACGATTTTTGGCTTCGTAGTGTGCTGTCACGAAGTTTTCCGCCTCCTCAGTAATGAATGCCTCGGCCATCGATGCTTCAATTCTACATTTATTTTTACATTTTGCTCGAAGCGTCTTCTGCATCCTCTCAGTTGTGAAGCACCAACGATTTTGCACGCCCCCCCCCCCCAATCTTGCCTTGGTCGCGAGATACAAAATCAAATGATGCATTGGATTAAAGAAGCCCGGTGGAAAGATCTTCTCTAACTTGCATATCAACTCCAACGCCAACTCTTCCATTTCATCTAGCATGCCAGGCGATAGTTCTTTCGCACAAAGAGAATGGAAGAAATAGCTCAGCTCTGCCAGTACTAGCCATTCATCCTCAGGGATAAAGCCACGCAGCATTACCGGCATTACCCGCTCAAGCCATATGTGCCAATCATGACTCTTGAGACCAAATATCTTCAGTTTGTCAAGACTCGCTCCCCTCTTTAGATTCGCTGCATAACCATCGGGGAACATCAACTGCATTTTCACCCACAAGATCATTTCCCTCATAGCCGGCCTTCCAAGATTGAACCATGCCTTTGGCTTTGTCCAGTTCTGCTTTCCTTTCGCTTGTCGCATGTTTTGTAATGGTCTATCACATAGAGCCTCCTCATCGATTCTAGCATTAGGATTATCCTTTGACTTCCCCTCTATGTCGAACAATGTACCAAAAATGGCCTCGGCGATATTCTTTTCAGTGTGCATCACGTCGATGTTGTGTGGGCAAAGGAGGTCTTTGAAGTAAGGCAGATCCCATAAGCATGACTTGTGAGTCCATGCGTGTTTCGTATTATACCCTTTGAAATACCCAGGACGATTTGGATCCGGCTCGAGAGCGTTTAACTGATCCAGGAGCTGTTGGCCTGTCAACGCGGGTGGTGCAGAGTTTTTGACAACTCTACCTTTGAAGAAATTCTTCTTGTCTTTTCTGAACTTATGGTGAGGATCCAGAAACTGTCTATGCATGTCGAAGCAAGAATACTTGCAACCCGCATGCAGCCAACGGAACTGAAGAGCTGCCTTGCATGTGGGGCACGGGAACCTTCCATGCACACACCAGCCAATGAATAGGGCATACGCCGGCAAGTCATGCGTCGAGTACATGTACCACACATGCATTTTGAAGGGTTTTTGGTAGCGGCGTCGTATGTCTTGATCCCATTATCCCAAGCTTGTTGCAATTCATCCTTAAGCGGCTGCATGTACACATTCATATTCTTCCCCGGATAGTTGGGCCTTGGAATTATCAACGTCAGGAAAATGTTCTTTCTTTTCATAATCTCTCCGGGGGGAGATTGAGTGGAATGACAAATACAGGCCAACAACTGTATTGGGTTGCCGTCATACCAAACACATTGAACCCATCCGTGCTGATGGCGACTCGAGGATGCCTTTGATCTGTCGCTTTATCGTTATGTAATGCATCGAAGTGCTTCCACGCAAAAGCGTCTGAAGTGTGTACCAACATCTGATTCCCATCTGCATCTAGTTCGGTTCTTTTGCCCAATTTGTGCCATGTCATCTGTCTGGCCGTCTCTTCGACCATGAAAAGACATTGAAGTCTTGGTACGATTGGCATATAGCGAAGAACGTTAACAGGAATTTTTGTCTGCATCTTCTCACCCATACCGTTGTCTACGACAACATACCTGGAAGACTTGCAAATGGGATAATAGTTCAAGTCCGCATACTCAAGCCTAAATAAGGCACATCCACTCTCACAGGCATCTATCTTCTCATAGGGCATCTTAAGTACACGGAGGATTTTGTCCGACTGGTACAAGTTTGCAGGAAGTACATGGCCTTTGGGTAGAAAGCGTCTAAATATTGTCATCATCACGTCGTAGCATTCTCTGCCCAGGTTGAATTGAGCCTTCAGAGCCATTACTTGCGCGATGGCATCCAGCTGACAAAGCTCAGTGTGCTCATGGAGAGGACGTTTTGAAGACTCCAACATTTCATAGAATGTCTTTGCAGATTCCTCCATCTCATCGTCCGAATCCCGAGCATCATCAAAGTCTTGCACCATGTCTTCGATCCCGGTACCATGCTCGTCGGTGCGACGACGAACCACCTCAGCTCTGGCACGTTGGGTAGACTCACCATGAAAAGTACACACCGTATAATTAGGCCTAAAACCGCACTTCTGCAGCTGTTTAACCATTTCACCCTCTGTCTGCCTTTTAAAATTGTCGCACCGGGGACAGGGACACCATGTTTTTTCCTGGCCATTTGCAAATGCGGCTCTCACAAACCCCTTGGTATTTGTTAACCATTCTTTGGTCATGTCTTTCTGACTGGTGTGACCGGTGTACATCCACGCACGATCAGTCATCTTGCCTAGCTACTGGACACACAAGAAATATATATATAATTCAGCATATATATTCATCAGTTAATCAAGTTTGTCAGTTTTATTACGTCCATGCAACCTACACGCTAATAGGTTAAGATAGGTCCTAATCCCACCCGAGTATGTGTAGATTGGGTTCGTTTTCCCATGCACTGCTCCGGATCCGACGCAGAATTTCAACAGCACCTCCCCGCTATTCTCCTGATACACGTCTCGGCAATAAGCAGAGAGGATGTGTACTCGGAGAACAACAAGGAGGCACTGACGAAATTCTGCATAGGATCCGGAGCAGAGCATACGGGAAAACGAACCCAATCTACACAAACTCGGGCTGTACATGGATAACGTTGGACAATTCGAAAGGACGACGGTTATAAATATGCAAAGACATGCATATTTATAGATGTCGCCCTTTCGAACGGGAGACGCATACTGGTCACGCATACTGATGATTGAAGACACCTATAGCTAGCAAGTTTCATCAGCACGAAGACCGAAACAGAGCAAATTAAGGGGGGAGGAGGAGAAGTCATTTGTGCTCACCCACGAACGCAGGGGCGGAGCTCGTCCAACGCACGGGGAGGTCGTCGAACACCAGACCCTCGCAGCGACGAAACAACTGCACATTGAAATCCAAAGATGAGTAACATAGCATTATTATTTTTTCCGTCAACCTAACTAAATATTTAAAATACGATGCCACCGCCAAGTTGAAATTTAGGGTTCCATCGACGCCGAGGTACGCCCTCCGCCAACAGGCCACCCTGGCCCTCTCTTTCCTATCCTCCTCCTCCTCCTCTTCTTCTTCTTCTTCCTTCTTTTCCTTTTTCCTCTTCTCCTCTTTTTCGTCTTCTTCTCCTTCTTCTTCTTCTTCTTCTTCTTCTCCTCCTCCTCCTCCTCCTCCTCCTCCTCTTCTTCTTCCTTCTTTTCCTTTTTCCTCTTCTCCTCCTCCTCCTCCTCCTCCTCTTCTTCTTCTTCTTCTCCTCCTCCTCTTCTTCTTCTTCTTCTTCTTCTTCTTCTTCTTCCCATTTCCTTTTTCCTCTTCTTCTACTTATTTTTCTTTTCTTCTTAGTTTTTTTCATGTTTCTTCTTCTTCTTCTAATTATCTAAACCTAAACTAAACCTAGCCCTAACCTAAACCAAACACTAATTAACCTAAACCTAAACAGTAAAAAACAGTAAAAAAAATAGAACAAAAGAAAAAAATCACCTTGAGGGCCGGTGGAGGAGGGCCGGCGGTGGGGCGGTGGGGCAGAGCCGCGGCCGCTCCGTGGTGGTCGGGGGAGGGGCGGGCGCAGGAGCCGGAGAGCGGGGCGGTGGGGCAGGTCGTCGGGGAGGGGCGGCGGGGGAGCTCGTCCGGGGAGGGGCGGGCATAGGGGCCGAGGAGCGGGGTGGGGCAGCAGGTGAGGGTGGCAGCGGGGTGAGGGGCGGCCGGTGAGGGTGGCAGCGGGGTGAGGGACGGCCGGTGAGGGTGGCGGCGGGTGAGGGGCGGCCGGTGAGGGTGGCGGCCGGTGAGGGGCGGCGGGGCAGGGGCGCCCGGTGAGGGTGGCGGCGGGTGGTCGTGCGGGGTGAGAGAGAGATGCACAGAGAGAGAGGGGGGGTCGGGGCCGGCCGGGGGGGTTTGTTAGGCAAACCTCTTTGCCGTCTGCTAGCAGACGACAAAGAGGGGGTGGGGCCGGGGGCTAATGGTCGTTAGCCAGGCGTCTTCTTTGTCGTCTGCTCGCGGACGGCAAAGGGCCCAACGGCAGACGGCAAAGATTCGGCCGACGGCATCCAGGCTGTCTATTTGACCTAGACAGCTTCATGGCCCAGTGGGGCCCAGCTGGCCTCTTTGCCGTCTGCCTTTGTTCCCTTTGCCATCTGCTGGCCGATGGCAAAGCACTGGCGAACGGCAAACTCTATCTTTGCCATCAGCCTGTTTTTTGCCGTCAGTTTTTCATCAGTGGACGGCAAAGACATTCTTTGTCGTCTGCCAGAGGACGGCAAATAACTGGCAGACGGCAAATTCTCTGATTCCAGTAGTGTCATAATCAATAATAGATTCACCATGAAGCTCAGAATTATCAATATCATAATAAATATCATGATTATCACCCCAATCATGATCATTAGCACAATTGACATTCATAGAATTTATACTAACAAAATTGCAATCATGCTTTTCATTCAAGGAACTATCATGAATCACTTTATAAGTTTATTTTAACACTTCATCACAATTTTTAGATTCATGATTTTCAAGCAAGACCTCATAAATATGATCTAGTGAATTATCACTAGCAATTGTTTGAATATAATCGGGTCTTTTGGACAGATTAGCAAGTGGATGAGGATCCATTTACCTTAAATTTTGCATTTACTTTCTGTTTTGGTGTGACAAAGATAAGGGTAACATAACCAGGCAAGCAAGAAAATAGAAATAGTTTTGTATTTTTGTTTTTTATGAGACAAAGTAAATATAACAACAAATAAATAGAAGAACAAGTGAATGAAAGTTTGTGCGAAGTTATTTGATAGTTGGTGATGGTATTCCCCGGCAATGGCGCCAGAAATCCTTCCTCATACTTGTGATCTGCGTTGGGTTTTCCGTGAAGAGGAACGGGTTATCGCAGCAAAATGTGGGTAAGTATTTCCCTCAGTTATGAAACCAAGGTTTATCGAACCAATAGGAATATCAATCCTCAACCGTCTTCAGCGGCTGCACACAAAAGAACAAACAACTTGCAACCAACGCTGGCAAGGGAGTTGTCAATCCCCTTGATCTCGTTATTTGCAAGAAAGTGAGTTGTTTAGATAATTGTAGATAATTGTAAATTGCAAAATAAAATAAAATCAAATAAATAACATCAAGGTAGTAATAGCATTTGTGAATCTACAAGTGAATAGACCCGGGGGCCGTAGAGTTCTCTAGTGGCATCTCTCATAGAAATAGTATACGATGGGTAAACAAATTACTGTTGAGCAATTGATAGAAAAGCGAATAATTATGCAATTTTCATGGCAATGATCATGTGTATATAGGCATCACATACATAAGCAAATAGGCTGACTCCTGCCTGCACCTATTACTATTACTCCACTCATCGACCGCTATCCAGCATGCATCTAGAGTATTAAGTAAAATAGAGTAATGCTTGGAGAACAATGACATGAACTCAATCAATATGAATAAACCCCATCATTTTATCCTTAGTAGCAGCAACACAAAGGCGCAACTTGTCCCCTTCTGTCACTTGGATATAGAAACTCGTCAGGCTGAACCTACTACAATGCACCACTCCCACTGAAGAAATATCAATCTAGTTGGCCAAACTATTTCAATAGAACGGAAAACATTACGAAGCTATGATGATCATGCAAATAAGAATCTTAGTATTGAGGTTTGACTGAAATACTTTTCATGAACAATCTGAACATAAACTCACAATTCATCGGATCCCAACAGACACACCATACAAAGGGATTACATCAGTTAGATCAGGGCAAAGATGCGATGAACATTGTATTGAAGATCAAGAGAGACAGAGAGATTGCCATCTAGGTACTACCTACGGACCCATAGGTTTGTGGTGAAATACTCACACATCATCATGAGGGCAGCAAGGTTGATGAAGAGGCCCTCCGTGATCGATCTCCCCTCCGGCACGGTGCCGGAACAGAGCTATAGATGGGCTCCTATCGGAATAGAGACTTGCGACGGTGGAAAAAGTGTTTCGTGAGCTCCTCTAGGGTTTTTGGAATATTAAAGAATTTATAGGCTAGAGAGGGGCGTCGGGAGGCGCCCGAGGGAGGCACAAGCCATTAGGGCGTGCCCCCCCTAGGGCGTGCCCTATTGGCTTGTAGGGCCCCCGTGCGGCTCCCGACCTCCTTCTGAAGCTTCTAGGTCTTCTTTTGGTCGGGAA
Source organism: Elymus sibiricus (assembly GCA_039707655.1). NCBI lineage: Eukaryota > Viridiplantae > Streptophyta > Magnoliopsida > Poales > Poaceae > Elymus > Elymus sibiricus. Next base: position 95,438,421 of record CM077663.1, on the reverse strand, counting down.
AAAATCATCAAAAAGTTTCGTGGCAATTGGACTTCATTTGGTACTGTAAACCTGAAAAGTCAAAAACATGCCGAAAACAGTAACTGGCACTGGGCACCGGGTCAATAGGTTAGTGCTAAAATTATATTATAAATTGGTAAACAAATGCCCAAAAAGTATCCTAGATTGATAATATATCAGCATGGAACAATAAAAAATTATAGGTACGTTGGAGACGTATCAACCATACTGAGGCACACTTTGATGCCCAAATAAGGAGATGACAAGATGATCCGTGGGTATTCCATTAACATGTTGCATCACGTTGTCAGACACATCAGGATCAGAGTGATGGATCTCATTGTTGAAACCATCAAGAGGACAACTGCTGACCAGAAGAGGTCATGTGGATATGCACCATACATTCAGATGCTCATCAACTCCAAGATTGGAAAGAATGTATATCTACTTGATCATCCTAACTTTCCACTTCAACCGGAATTCGAGGATAATGTTGTGGTGATGGATCCATATCATCCACTTCATCTACAGCTTAGGCAACTACGGAGGCTGAGGCTAATGCAGAGGCAGCAAGAGATGCTAGTGCTCCCGTGCTTAGGACAAAGGCTGACCAGATGGCCTATCTTATTGCTGCTATGCAGAATATGAAGATGGAGGTTGCAAACATTGTCAAGAATCAAGAGATCTTAGAGCTGATAGGGGAGAGAAAGTTTCACTCTTTGGATGTCAAGGTGGCTGAACTTGCAACAACTATTGAGACCCTCAAGAAGGAAGTTGACGTAGTTGAGACCCCGAGCTCAGATGATGATGAGCCTACACTGCAGGTTACTACTCAGTTCAGGACTCAGGCCAGATCTTCTACAATTCCAGCTCCAGAGACGAGACCCTCAGTGTCTGCACTAGCTGATGCACCTTCAGTTCCTTCAGCACCTCCAGTTTCCACCTCTCCAGCTCAGAAGACCTCCGCAGAAGCATTTGCCGACGCTCTTCTCTCGACTCCTTTGATGACCACCAGAGCGGCTTCATCCCCACGTGGAGGAGATCATGACCAGAGCGACGTTTAGCTCTATACAATTTGCAAATTTTGGTAACTTGTTGCTAAAGGGGGAGAATTTGTATAGATCATAGGGCTTCGAGAGAGACAGAGTGTTGTCTTTTGGAGTTTTCTTCTCTTGATCGTTGATACATTTGGTTTTATCGTTTTCTTGGTTTCGTGACTTAAACTATGACGTGCTTGATCATACGCTTAATGGTTGATGCTACTATGTCATATATTTTCATCTATCATGATCAATCACTTCTATGCTTAGTGATGTGTGCATTGCATTTTACTCAAATCCTTTATGCGCTCCACCAAGATGTATGTGACACGGAAGACTGACCCATGATCCAAATCGATTGTGCATTTGCATTCAAACGCAAATTTAAAATAATGCACAAATTTAGGGGGAGCACTTACTTATCAAATAGTACTTCTCAAAGCGACGATACTATGCATTGATTACATCTTTTGTCAAAGCTTTGATCTATATGTTGTCATCAATTACCAAAAAGGGGGGATGGAAAGCACAACTTGTCCCTAGGTGGTTTTGGTAATTAACAACAACATATAATTCATTGAACTAATAAGCCTACCAAGTATATTTCAGAAAAAGTTCAATGAATGGGTTGGCTAAGATTGTGGGATGGATCCCCTAGATGCAATGAACACAATTTGGCAAGAGCTTCAAGCTTCAAGACTCAACATTTTTCTTTTATGTGAGAAATCACAATTGAGTCCATAGGAAAGCCAATACTATTAAAAGGGGATGAGATATTGAAAATGATCTGGTTGCTCAAGTTCTTAGTGATTTGCCACTAAAAGCCTCAACCAAACTCTCACAAAAATATTCTATCCAAAACAAAAAACCCAAAATCGGTGCCACCAAGTTTTTCATTTCGGCCCCATCGAAATTGCCAAGATAGAACCCATAGCCAAAACCCTAACATCTTGGTACCACCGAGACTTCATTTGGTACAGCCGAAAATTGGGTGCCAACTCTCTATAATCTAAGTGTTAAATTTCGGAATCTCTGAGTTTTTCATTTTGGTGCCACCGACATTTGGATCTGCCCTAGGTCACCCGAATCGGTCTCATCGAGTTGTTCCTATCGATTTCACCGAAAAGCCGAAAGCTGCAACCTTTTGGACTATCTGGTGTAACCGAGTTTTTACTCTGGTTCCACCGAGTTGGGCAATAATGTTGTAATGGTTGGATTTTTGGAGAAGGCTATTTATACCCCTCCACCCCATCTTATTTGTAGAGAGAGCACTCAGAACAATCTAGCACTTTCACCACTCATATTCTGAGAGAGAACCACCTACTCATGTGTTGAGATCATGATCTTTCATTCCAACCATATGAATCTTGATTACTAGCATCCCCAAGTTGCTTTCCACCCAATCACGTTCTTCCACCAAGCCAAATCCTGTGAGAGAGTGATTGAGTGTTGAGGAGACTATCTTTTGAAGCACAAGAGCAAGGAGTTCATTATATATACACCGTCTATTACCTTTTGGAGAGTGGTGTCTCCTAGATCATGTGGAGTTGAACCAAGAAGTTTGTAAGGGCAAGGAAATCACCTACTTCATGAAGATCTACCCCGAGTGAGGCTAGTCCTTCATGGACGTAAGCCATGGTGGAGCAGGCAAGGTTGCTTCTTCGTGAACCTTTCGTGGGTGGAGCCCTATGTGGACTCTCGCAACCATTACCCTCCGTTGGTTGAAGCCTCCATCAAGGGAGGCGTATGATATCACCACCTGTCGAAACCACGGGAAAAATCTTCGTGTCCCCATTGCATTTGATCTTCCTCTCCCTACCTTTACTTACACTTGCATGTCTTTACTTTCCACTGCTATACTCATAGATATGCATGTGTAGAGTGTGCTAGATTGGCTAGAATTGCTAAAACTTTCCAACCTATAAAATTGGAAAAAGGTTTGTTTTTAAATTTTGTCAAGTAGTCTAATCACCCCCCTCTAGACATACTTTGGATCTTACAGAAAGCCCTACCCTTATACCTCCTTCTCAAAAGGGTGAAAATTTCTACTGGAGCGACGAGGTCAAAGAGGCATTCACAGACCTCAAGAAGCTGCTACAATTAAATCCACTCCTTGCATCCCCAGCCCAATCAGAACCGATGCTACTCGACATAGCGGCGAACACCTAGGCCGTAAGCATGGTCATCGCCTTGGAATGGCAGGAGGCCGGAAAGGTGCAACAAGAACAACACCCAATATACTACGTTAGTGAGGTGCTGATACCCTGCAAGACCAGGTGCCCACATTATCAAAGGATCACCTATGGGGTATTCATGGTCGCAAGGAAGTTGCGGCATTACTTTCAAGCAAACCCGATAAAGGTGGTCAACCATGCACCGCTCTCTAACATCATCAACAACAAGGACACCACAAGACATGTGGTGAAGTGGGCTATCGAGCTCCTATCATTCGAGATCTCCTACAAGACACGCAAGTTGTTAAGTCACAGGACATCGCCGACTTCCTTGTGGACTGGAAGGAGACCGAAGAGATCCCCAAGAACATCGACCTCGAGTATCGGACGATGTACTTCAAAGGGTCGATGAAGGTGCAAGGCCTCGGGGCTAAAGTGGTCCTCGTCTCCCCCAGAGGAAAAAAGATGAATTATGTTCTACAACTCCACTTTCGGGACTCCAACAATGTGGCAAAATACGCAGTCCTTCTTCACGGTCTCCGGATAGCGGCCTCCATGGGAATTCACCGCTTCATCTGCCGGGTCGACGCCAACCTCGTGGTCGAGAAAGTCATGAAAACGTTTGACACAAAAGACCTTAAAATGGCAGCATATTGTGGTGCCGTACGGGAACTTGATACATCTCCGACGTATCTATAATTTTTTATTATTTCATGCTATTATATGATCAGTCTTGAATATTTTATATGCTATTATATATATTTTTTGGACTAACCTATTAACCCAGTGCCAGTTCCTGTTTTTTGCCTGTTTTTGGACTTTTCAGAAAATCAGTACCAAAGGAGTCCAAATTGGATAAAAAAATCGGGAGTTATTTTTGGACCAGAAGAGACACTGAAAGCTTCAGGAGGAGGCAAGATGACTCATGAGTTGGCCACGAGCCGCCAGGGCGCGCTCTGGGGGTAGGGCGCGCCTCATGGCTCGTGGGCCCCTCATGGGACCTCCTGACCTAATTCCACTTTTATATATCCCTAATTACCCCCAAACCAACATGGAGACACCCAAAACACTTTTCCACCACATCAAGCCTTTGTTGTTCCGCGATTCCATCTGGAGGAGTTTTCCGGTACTCTGTCGGAGGGGCGATCGATCACGGAGCCCATCTACATCAACCTTGTTGCCTCCATGATGATGTGTGAGTAGTTCACCATAGACCCATGGGGCCATAGCTAGTAGCTAGATGGCTTCTTCTATCTCTTTTATCTTCAATACAATGTTCTTCGCCTTGCGGTGCGTTTGTTAGGATCCGATGAATTGTGGATTTATGATCATATTATTCATTGAAGGTAATAGATTCTTTGCTTTACTTTATTATGCATGATTTCTATAGCTTTGTAATTCTCTCCGGTCTATCTGTTTGGTTTGGCCAACTAGATTGATTTATCTTCAGTGGGAGGAGTGCATTGTATTGGGTTCCATCTTGCGATGCTCTACATCATAGTGATAGAAGGGGACAAGACACGTATTTTATTGTTGCTACTAAGGATAAAACTACGGGGTCTGAACATATTGCTTGTCTTACTTTGTCTACATCATTCATCTTGCTTAAAGCATTACTCTGTTTGCCATGAACTTAATACCGTAGATGCATGTTGGATAGCGGTCGATTGGTGGAGTAATGGTAGTAGATGCAGAATCGTTTCGGTCTACTTGTCACGGACGTGATGCCTACATACATCATCATTGCGATGAATAACATCATAACTATGCGCTTTTCTATTAATTGCCCAACACTAATTAGTCTACCCACCGTATGCTATGTGTTCGAGAGAGAAGCCTCCAGTGAAAACTATGGCACCCGGATCTGTTCAAATCATATTTCTAACACCCTAAAACCTTGCTGCGATTTTTTACTTTCATTTTATTTTACTTTTATAATTAATTATTTATCACTATCAGAAGTAATCCTTGCAAGTAACGAGTTCAAGGGGCTTGACAACCCTCCTTCCTGCGTTGGGTGCAAGTGTTTGGTTTTGTGTGTGCGGGTATTGTTGACGCAAAGTTGTCGTGATTCTCCTACTGGTTCAATATCCTTGGTTCTCACTGAGGGAAATACTTATCGCTACTGTATTGCTTCACCCTTCCTCTTCGGGGGGGGGGGGGGGACACAACGCATCTCACAAGTAGTTGATCTCGAGGGGAAATTCGATGAGCTCGATACATCACGTCAAGAGTAGCGACAACATCACAGTCGATAACTTGGCATGGGTCGGCTCATCAAGGGACCCCATGCGAAAACAAACGTTCCTGCAAATATTAGACAAACCATCAATTAAGATACAAGATCGCTAGGAGATCGTACTGAGCCAGACCCTGCTCGAGATGGACGCCCCTCATATGTTCCAAACATATCTACTTTTCCGAACACTTTTGCTCTTGCTTTGGACTCTAATTTGCACAATTTGAATGAAACTAACCCAGACTGGCGTTGTTTTCAGTAAAACTACTACGATGTTATTTTTGTACGGAAATAAAAGTTCTCGAAATCGGACGAAAATTTGTGGAGATTTTTTATGGAATAAATAAAAATCTTGGTACGAAGATCAACCGGAGAGGGGCCACCTGCTGCCCACAAGGCAAAAGGGCGCGACCACCCCTTGGTCATGCCTTGATGTCTTGTGGGGCCCATAGGTGGCCATATGACCTAATTCCAAGCCTATACATTAAGTTTCCCCGAGAAAAAAATAAATGAGATGTTTTCATCGTGTTTTACGATAAGAGACACTGCCACCTCCTATTCTTCATCGAGAGGGCTGATCTGGAGTCCGTTTGGGGCTCCAAAGTGGGGGATTCGTCGCCATCGTCATCATCAACCCTTCTCCATCGACAACTCCATGATGTTCACCACCGGGGGTGAGTGATTCCTCTGTAGTCTTGCTAGACGGTGATGGAGTTGGATGAGATTAATCATGCAATCGAGTCAATTTGTTAGGGCTTGATCCCTAGTATCCACTGTGTTCTGAGATTGATGTTGCTAGGACTTTGCTATGCTTAATGCTTGTCACTAGGGTCCGAGTGCCATGATTTCAGATCTAAACATATTAGGTTTTCAAAAATATAAGAGTTTTTTGGATCCTATATTGCAAGTTGTTTGCACGTATTATGTGTTACGTCCGTAGCCCCCAAGGTGACAATAATTGGGACCACCTCCGGTGATGACCGTAGTATAAGAAGTTCATGTATTCACTGTGTTAATGCTTTGTTCCGGTTCTCTATTAATAGGAAACCTTAATATCCCTTAGATTTCGTTATGGACCCCACTTCCACGGGAGGTTAGGACAAAAGATGTTATGCAAGTTCTAATTATAAGCATGTATGACTATTTACAAAATAAATGCCTACATTACATTGACGAATTGGAGCTAGTTCTATGTCGCTCAAGGTTGGGATTGTTATATGATGAATATGATCCAAACATCGAAAAATCCATCGCTAATTCAATGCCTACGCTTTTCGCATATTGTCTTTTCTAAATTACTACTGTTGTTGTCGCTGTTGCAACTAGCAAAGTGGCCCGCTCGATGTGCGGGCCAGGTTTTTATGAAGTTTATTTAGAAGATTTTTTTGAATTGTCTTCAAAAATGTAGGCAAATGTGATGAAATTTACAAATATAAGACTTCCACGAACATAGTTTTTTCTCAGATATGTTTATTCTTATTGATATATAAATATATATGTTATCCATTTATCATTTACCTCCTAATTATGCATGTTGTACCAACTATATTTCTAATGATTAGTTCTGTTCTGTAAATTGTTGCGACGTCTTAGATGTCTCTTATTGTGACCATTATTTTTATATAATATAAGATTGCATATAGTTTGAATATTAAAAGCCATGAATTATATCAATATCTATATATATACATATGTATATATATATAATATTATATCATTTAATTTAAAAACATATAAATTTAAGAAAAGTCATAATTAGTTTTTGATTGTCAATAGGTGTACCTTTGGTACCTTTTTCGCAAGAAATTTTTACAATCTTGTGAACCAGAAGTGTGAGAAAAGTTCTAGGGTAGTTTTAGCTCCATATGGAACCGGATGGGTACCACCAAACCATATTTTCATATTATAATGTATTTCCAGTTGTTACACCTTGTAAAGTTTGGAGAACCAACTACGAAAGCATTTACTCCAAAATTAATGCAACTCATATAGAAAGAGTACTAATTAGTGAACTCAAACCATGGAAGGGAATAAATAGTTGATAAGCTCTTTGTGGATGCCAAGAATTATGGATTCATGTCTAGTAATATTTACCACCATGCTATTAATGTGTTTGAGATTTGTCCTCGATAGGTCAATGACCCGAACAAAGAGAGATGCCTTACTCTGTGGAATATTTTACATTTCAGAAGCACTACAAAAATTTGGATTTGATTCAATGGTAGAGAAGGGAATGTAGGAATATAAGGGACTACAAATTTACTCAATATTCATGGCAGAGATAATTACTTTTAGACATCGGAACATAGTAACAATAGGCAGAAGCGGTAGAAAATAACCTTAAGCTAGATGTATGGAGGTCATTGATTTTCTTAGGTAAATAATGCATGCGAGGAAATGAACTTGAGGGCCTTTGGATAAGCATCTATGATATTTCAAAAATGTTCTACTTAAGAAAACTTGTTTAGGAAAACAATTAGAGTTTAGATGGTTATTACCATTGCTCTAGCACAGTTTAGTGTTGTAAGACATACATACAAATTATTTGAAATACATATGTTTAGAAAACATATAGAAGAACTAAAAAGGATCACATTATAATATTCTGAGTTCACATACACAGAGAGAGTACCTCTGCACCATAGCTTTATGTTCTTAATGGATTGACATGGTAGCATAATAATAGTGTAACAGGACAACTTGATTTCATTTTTTGTGATTCTGAATTAGTCACAAAAAAAGAACGGATACTTCTAGGCTTCACTAATTTCTCAAGAATTGATCATAAACCAATATATTTTACGAGAATGTTGTACAAACCTATGTATTATACACACATATGTATTTGTTTTTTTAAATAGTAAGTTTCAAGGAAAGAAAGAAGAGCACTTGCTGCTGTAATGTGCAATATAACTTTAGATAAGCATACAAGTTTGATAACCACGTACTAAGAGCTGCACTGCTAACAATATAAGGGTAGCTTTATGACACACCAACGTAAATTTGTACCAAGGTAATATTCATTATCTAAATCCGGTAAGCTTAGGGAAACGATGCATCGATGTTACATGTTACATTGGTAGTCATGTCTATGCACACCAAGAGTACCAAAGAAAATATCAGAAAACCACATTAGAAATATGCTCCCACACTAATTCGTGATGTATCGCAAGCCAACCACGCATTGGGGAAATATAAGAGCGACCTAAAAGGATATGTAACTTTAATGCCAAATCCATTGTTAGTGTGTTACGGAAATATGAGTCGTCTTAGCCAGATAAGGAGTTATTAGGGTCCTACGTTTCCGTCTTTTATTTACAACTAGCAAACATGCTCGTGCGTTGCAACGGGAGAAAAAAATCTTAATCTCGAATGGCAATGATCACATTTTACTATATCATCGATATACACTATCACTCTCATTTTTGTGAAATCGTGAACAATTTTTAAAAATCATGAACATTTTTTTAAACTCGTGAACATATTTGAAATTGTGAACATTTTTTAAATTCGCAAACATTTTGTAAAATCAAGAACATTTTTTGAATTCATGAACATATTATACTATTTGCAAACATTTTTTGAAACATTTTTGTTTAATCGGCGAACATTTCTAGAATCGACTAACATTTTTTGGGGATTTCATGAAACAATTTTCTAAATTAATGAACATTTTTTGAACTGCATGATCTTTTTGAATCAGCATGTATTTTGTGAATCAATAAACTATATATTTTAATTTATGAACAGTTTTATTTTATGCTATTTTTTAATACATGGATATTTTTGAATTGGCGAAATTTTGTGAAATGTCAAAACATTTTTTAATACATGAACTTTTTTTAGAAAAACTCATGAACGTATTTTTATTTCCCGGACATTTATTAGAAAATTTGCTAATATTTTTCAAAAAAGGAAAAAAATTATGAAGCCACAAACATTTATGAATTATTAAATATTATTTCAAAATTCTCATTTTTTTGTTTTGGAATTTTTTTAAAATTCTAAAATTATTTAAAGTAGAAAAAAACAACGACGGAAAAGAAAACCAAAAATTGAAAATTGGTCACCCATATATGGGCCGGCCCAGGCGAGTTGTGTCTTTTTAGCGCGCAGGGCGCAGTATAGGAGATTCTTACATGGGCCGGCGCAGTCCGGATTTTTTTTGTGTGGAACGTTTTTTATAACTTATAGGTGGCATTGGTGGGTAATATTTTGCAACTTCAGGGGTAATTTCAATGACGTACGGGCAGAAGCACTCTGTACTTTAATAGTAGGTATAGATAAGAGACAATGGATATTAGCGACAGGTAACAATTTGCTGTAAAAAAAATCCCTAGAGTTTGTGTACTGCAAATTGATTAATTAATTTTCTCAAGTAGGGTAAATGAGCATAATACAACATGATATTTGTTATTAATCTGATATTTTCAGTGTAATGACCTATGTATCTTCAACTTTGCCGAAGCACTAAATTCACAAACACGAAGGTATATGTAATCTGATGTGCCTCAATCACCAAACACGAAGATACATAGGCCATTACTCTGAATCTACATTGAATTCTAAAAGCATCAATCACCAACCAATTATAGGTTGTTTATAAGGCATAATTAAAGCCATAGTTCTGGAAACCAAATATATCTGTACAACGAGTAAAGATCTATTTCTAATGATAACATCGATATCCTTGAGCCAAGATGTTAATATAAACGTTGATAGTAGGCTCATGAAAAAAATACCAAGCAGCATAGTAGCACGTTAGAATTAAGCATTTAAAATCTGAAATTTAAGCCCTTGGTCGTAGCCTTTAACTATATCATAACAACTGAACATGTTTTTTTCTGAACAAATTGTATGTGTACACATTTTAGTTTACATAATCAAATCAAGGCTTCGCAAGTTGAAGTCTGTAGGAGATATGCCCTAGAGGCAATAATAAATGTTATTGATTATCTTCCTGTTCATAATTAGGTTTATGTTCCATGCTATAACTGCTATGGTTCTCGAGTCTACAATAACCACGAGGCTCGAAGGAAGACTCATATGCACGTGTGGAATAATAAACGGTAAAATGTATTCCTAGTCTGGCCTCTAAGACTGGCTCAAGTATTGCATGATGATCCTGTTTTCCTGATCATGGGCATGGCTATGCTGGCAATTTTGAGGGCGCAATGTTGGTAGAACACTTGTGTTGAATCGACCCGAATTGATGTTATGCTATGAGATACATTCATCATAAGTTAATGGTTAATAACACAGAGATGGTTAATGTTTGCATAATTCCTTAGACCATGAGAGTATCGAGTTTCTTCATGCTTGCTTCATGAACTTTGGGGTTTGTTAAACGTCATCCGTAAATGGGTGGCTATTACGGCGGCTTACGGGTTCATGGAAAAGTGTGTCAAGTAAATTGATAGCTCAAGATTGGGATTTGCTCCTCCGACGATGGAGAGATATCTCTGGGCCCTCTCGGTGTTACGGTATCCATCATCATCTGGCCAGACACTTTGTGATTTGATCACGGGGATGCCGGAACACGGGAACTAGAAAAGAGAACAATACCGGTAACGAGGTAACTGGCATAGTGGACAAGTTGTTGATCCACGGGGATGCCAACATGTCTCACCTCGGGTATTTGTAACATATCGCGAAGCAACAGGAATAGCACACGGCAACTGAGGTTCACTCGAATATTCATTCGTGTGGGTGTAGGGATCAATATGGGTGTCCATGGCTCCGATGTTGATCATTGATCGGAAGGGGTTCCGGGTCATGTCTATGCTTCACCGAACCTATAGGGTCACACGCTTAAGGGTCATCTATCTGCTGAATACTTGACAGGGAGTCTAAGAGAAAATCACCGAAAAAGTTTTCGGACACCGGAAAAGTTTTGGACAGCGGAAAAGTTCCGCAAAGAGAACACCGGAACAATTTCGGTAAAACTGAAAAGTTGTTTCAGGGGATACCATAAAGTCAAATTGGTTTTAGCACATGCCTGATAATTCTTGGAGGGTGCCAGAATCATTCTGGAAACTTTCTGGAATTTTCCGGGATGAAAACCGGAAATGTTCCGGAGCTGCCGAAACCGCTTCAGATGCTTTTCGCAGATGAAAATCACTAATCCGGAATTGTTCCGGATGGGATTGAAAATTATTTTAGTGGGTACTGGAATTGTTCTAAGCCCACATGAATATTTTCAGTTCGATCAGACGCTGAAAAATGTCATCGTGAATAGTGAAAGTGCTTTTTGGGATATTTATGGAAAGTCACCTTTTGGGATATTTTTCTAAAAGGTTTCTAGAAGGCTTGGGGGCTAAGAAACCCCCTTGGGGGGCCCCCCAAGGAGAGGTGGCCGGCCACAATGGGGATCCTCCATGGAGCCCCCACTTGTTCCTTGGTTTCACCTTTTAGGTCTTTGGGAAGGACTCCTTTCCATGTGGGTTTTGGGTTTTCTTGTAAAACCACCCTACCCCTTGGGTTTCCTATAAATAGGAGGTGTGTGGGCTGCCATAAGACACACTCTTGCTCTCATACACAAGCCATGCATGATCTGGCATTCTCTCTCCCTCCCAGCGAAATAGTTTCGTAGAGCCGAAAGGTTGTCTGGGTTCCGGCAGGAACTAGTTCTGGACGGCGAAGCCCTGCCGGATAAATGACACCGTGTGTGTGCAACTCTGTAGAGAGATCGTAGTTTCGGTCTTAGTTCGAGAGAGCCTCCCGAAGGGCTGTCCGTGTGACCGTCCGAGTTTCGAAGGTCCTCCCGTAGGGCTGTCCGTGTGACAGTCCAAGTTTTGGGGGTCCTCCCGAAGGGCTGTCCGCGACACCGTCCGGGGGACTGTCTGACCGCCTCCCGGAGGGCTGTCCATGGGGCGCATGAGGGTATACATCCTCGCGGTTGGGAGGTTGTAAAATCCTAGCTGCGGGGATCTACACCGCCGTTCGTCATCGACTCTACTTCCGCTGCGCTACGAGTCGGTAACGAATATGATCAAACCTTGTATGCAGTCTCCATAGTGGTCCTGGGCTGGTGCGTAGGTCGGAAAATTTTTGTTTTCTGCTGCGTCTACCTACAGTGGCATCAAGAGCCGTGCTATGCATAGATGCAGGTTGCGATCTAGAATACATAGAGATGTATGGGTGTTGCACAATATAATTAGGTAGTAGATGAGATCTATTGCTGAAAATTATTTGTGCGGGTAGCAGATGAAATCTGTTACCCGATGTTCCTGTTGCTTCCCCTGAATTTGCGTAGTCCTGATCTTGACGGCATGGTGCAATCTCACAAAGTTCTGGCAATCCGCGATCCTTTCATGCTGCTCCTGAGTATGCTGATTGACAGATCAACGAAGTGCTAACAGTTCTTTGGGTTCCACCATAGTTGAGAAAGATGGATGTTTCGCAGACGAAAGGGCAATGCAGATATGATCTGCACGGGGGTCACGCGTATGACGAAGTTTAGTATGGGGCTCGAGATTTTATTACCTCGTGTTTCATACACCCTGGAAAGTTAATCTAGCAACTTGGATTATCATGCTTGATGATGGACGTTGGTAGCTTCGGTTTGTTTCGAAACCTTAGAAGCCACGTAAAATAAAATTTTGTATAAACCGATTAGAGGCGTCTAACTTGGTTTTGCAGGATGGTTTGCATGTGCATATGATGTGGTATAGCAGTGCTCATATTAATTTGATTATGTATGAGATGACTATATGATGTAAATTGATTAACATGACCTGCGTGTCATGATTCGGCATGATGGCTGGAGCCATATGATTGCACTTTAATGACCTGCGTGTCAACCTTATGTAATGCACTTATTTTATTAGCTATAGAGATAGCAATATTATCTGGTGCATCGGCAAGGTGGTGGCAATCTTCGTGAAGGTGAACACCGACGCGAATGCCGAAGACGAAGAAATGCAAGACTTCTCCGTCAGAAAGGGCTATACCATATCATGCTATTATGAATTGCCTGAGATGTTTATCCCTTATGATGCACCCTTTTGATTGCGCGGTAGTCGCTTTTATTAGGGTGATCTCTCACAAAAAAAATATCAAGTAGTTAGTGTTCTCCCAAGTGTAGCACCGTCACGGCACCTAACTTTTCGGGGTATCACATGGATACATGGGTACGAACGATTAGGGATGTGTGAGGCGGGTGAGTTGAGACCTCGCAGCGAGATCACTTGGTTGTCTTGACGTTCTAACTTGAAAGTCCTGAGCTCGGAACACACGCATCGAAAGATGAACAAGAGTCACATAGAGATGTGATTGGCAAGTTGGCCTACCGATTGCAATTCTCGTCACTTGAGATGGATACATCCTTGGCGTTGAATTGTAATTTGGATCTTGAATCGCTCACAATCAATTATGAGAGATATTGATTTGAGTGGGAGCGCACTGTAGAATTAACTTGTTTAATTCTCAGTGCAATTAATTTTGAACACTGTCTAAGTGTGGTTTGCATAATAGTTGTAGAATAATGGCTCGCGTTTCCACCTTCCCTATTTTTGAATAGCTGTTAAATATCTGGTTAAAACTTTACGGTTGGTAAACGTAATGTGAGGATTGTCCTCAAGAGTGCCGAGAAGGACTTTGTCCTATCGCATGCTTTCGGTATTCTCCTGCTAATGCTATGGATCATGTGACTCTCGTCCTTCGATCCAAAAGCTAGAATTCCTTTTCAGTCAAAGTGCAATATGTTTGCTTCCATGAGACCCGAACTTCGAAAGTTTGGATAGTTATGTGATATTCATGGAATCTGAAAATTATTTTCAGAGAAAGACAAAGGCTAAAAGATATGAGATATCCAAAGCAATGTTTGTTTGCAAACTATTAGTAAAGGAGTTTACTATGCATTAGACTGATAAGAGAGGGATCCAGGAGAACGCCTGTCATATGATGAAAGGTGAATAAAACAACAACTTAAAGAGAAAGGAAGTGTCCGAAGGGTGTTAGTAAGACTTTCACGCCTAGGAAGTCCGGGGCTAACGCCACTCTTAAGTTGGGTGCTTCTTCTGAGAGTAGGAGAAATACTGAAAGTTAAACTGTTAGAAGTATGATGGCAGAAAGAAAGAAGACTGGAATATCCAGCTCATGTATGAATGTCATACAAGTTTTTGATGTATAGAAGGCTGGTCAAAGATATAGTTCTTGGGAATTATGGTTAAATATGTTGATCACTAATTCTTGGGTATTGTGAGTTGATCACAAAGATACCCGCTTGATTGCATTCTGTTGCAACTCGATGTAAGAACTACTATGGCCTGAAAGACTAGCCAGGAATGAGGTTAAGATACACACAGGGAACATAGTAAATGTTACTATACCTTCCATCGGTGTATTACCTATGTATTTATTTTCATAATTCTTTTGGAGTTTCACGGTCCAGCCCTTTGCATAAGGTATCTTGCAAGAAGGTTGTTCATAAGAGAACTTTTGATGTTCGGTGTTATGAATAACATAAGGGCCATACTTTCATTATGAATGAGATGTATGTTATGAATAATGATATTAATATATTACCTCTGGGTTTACTTTCATAATTCATTTTAGAGTTTCATACACTCTAGCCCATTGCACAATGTTTGTTGCAAAAGTGTTGTTCATAAAAACAACAATTGTTGTTCAGTATTATGAATAACATGAAGGGCCATGCTTCCATCCTAGATGGGATGTATGTTATGAATATTGATGGAAATATGATACATCCATAACACTGGCGCTAAATGTCGCAAGACTAAAAGAATACCACACAAATGTGGCACTGCATTTGGTCACATTGGAGAAACCCGCATGGAAAATTCCATTATGATGGATTTTGAAGTCATTTGATTTTGAATCATCTGACACTTGCAAATTTCCTCTGAAAAGTGAAGTGACTGAAATACCGTTCACAGGCCATAAGGAATGAGCAAAGAACATATTGGTGATCATACATTATGATATGTGTAGTCCAATAAATGTTGTTGCAAGTAGTGGATTTATCTATCTTCAGAAATGACTCAAGTAGATATATGGATATTTACTTGATGAGACGTGAGTCTGGTCTTTTGAAATCATTCGAAAGGTTTTCAAAATGAAGAAGAAAATATTGTAACAAGAAAATTATGTTTCTACAATTCGATTGCAGAAAGGAATATTTGAGTTACAAGTTTAGCGAATGTCTGATGAGTTGTGAAAGGGGTTTCATAACTTGCACCTCCCGGAACACCACTGCAAGTGGAAAGTCCATGAAGATGTAATCGAACCATTTATGACATGGTAAGATCAAAGATGACATAAATAAATTTGCCATTACCCCTTTTAAAAGGTGATGCTTTAGAGACTGCGGCTTTTACACTGAAAAGAGCTCCATCGGGTCTGTTGAAATAACGTCATGGTATGGTACGCCCAACCATGTTATATCTTTTCTTAACATTTGGAATATGGGGCTTGTGTAAAAGGTTACAAACCTATTCCAAATCAGACAAGTGCTATTTTGTAAGGTTATCCCAAGTCATTGGGTATTTCCCCACCACTATACCGAGGCAAATAGGTTTGCCACAAAGAACGGTATGGTTTTAAAGAGAATAGTTCTTACAAAAGGTGAGTGGGAGGACAGTGCAACTCGACGAGATAACCAGTATCTTCGTCATCAGGTCAAAGGAAAGGAACCTTGGAAGTGATTCCGGAGTTTCCTACTGCGACTGATACGGAAGCCTCTACATGAGACGTATGGACTTCGGTCGAACTTGCAGCTGAACCACGTAGGCAAAGCTCGTGCAAACCTATCAGGTGCGCAAACGAGATATTGTTGTTAGACAACAGTATACCTACAATACACAAGGAAGCGTTGATGGGCCCTGACTCCGGAATTGGCTAAATGCCAATACAATCCGAGATAGTTTCCATATAAGTGATTCGAGATTAAAATCTTGATACACCTTTCGGAAGACTTAGAGTCTAACGAATATTTATGGAACTAAAAACTGATACGGATAAAATGTTTTATCCATAAAGCTCAACTTGTTGCAATAACAAGTTCAAGGAGTTGACTACGATGAGATTGTCTCACCGTAGCGATGCTTGAAGTCGGTTCGGGTTGAACTAGCAATTAATACATATTTCAATCATGAGATATGAAACATGGATGACAAAGGGATTTCCATCTGATGGAAATGAAACCTAGGAATTGTATGTGATACAGTCCAAAGTAATTTGTCGATCCAGAGGATGCTAGTAAGTATGCAAACTTCAGAGTTCCAGCGATGGACAGAAGAGAGCAAAGTGGAGTTGGAATCTTCGTTTTTGATGGAATGGTCAAAGGAGTTTGACTTCATCAAATGGGTATCGAAGATGCTTGTCATTCAAGAAAGTAAGTGGGAGCATAATAATATTTCTAAAAACCTTGTGTACTTGACACATTGTTAATTAGAAATAAATTTCTTGACACGAATTAGGACTTCATTTGAAAATAGTTTTTCGATGAAGTGCTTAGGCTAAATAGCCTCAATATTAGGCATGATGATCTATGGAGATAGATTTACCTAATGGGGCTAAGCTATGAATACATATTGACAAGATGCTAAAACTTTTTAGCATTGAAAAACGTCAAGGAGTGATTCCTGCCGAAGTCACATGGAAAGAGTTTTTTGCAAGACTCGGTGTCCCAAAACACTGATGAGCAAAATACATGATGGTGATTCCACACACTCTTGTGTTTGGATTAATCATGTATTTCATGGTATGTAAAAACAACCAGATATGTCCAATACTCCAAAGTTGTTGCGAGTATAGATACCAAAGTGATCAAAGTACTGATCATAGGACAACAGTGAAAAATGTCATTGAGTACTAGAGTAGTAGTGATGACATGTTTTCTCACAAGCAGAGATTATGAAGTGCTCGTTGTAAGTAATTACATCGATACAGTCTTCATCAATGCTCCATGCGATTTTCGATTTAAAGTTAAGGGTTTTGTGTAATACACAATATGGTGGCATGGTAGTTGGAAATTGTTCCAAACAAGATACTGTGGCGAATTCTATAACAAAGGCTAAGTATGTTGACGCTTGAGAAGCGACAAAGAAGTTGTTGAATCATATAGTTCATTCATGAACTTAGTATGGTTCCAAGATGGCTTTGGTCTATGGGACACTATTGCAGATAGTTGCTCCATAGCTCAGTCTGAGGAATCAGGTTTCGACCAATGATTCACACATATGCAAAGCCAAGTCCACACAAAATATGAATTTTGTGAAAGCATGAAAACGCGAGGATATGCAAAGTTACACACGGAGCTGAAGTCGTCAGATCCGTTGGACATCAGGCTATACCACAAGCGAAGCATATTTTACACCAGTATGCCATAGGTGTAAAGTGCATTAGCATTGACTAGATTATTGACTCTAGTGCAAGTGGGAGTCTGTAGGAGATATGCCCTAGAGGCAATAATAAATGTTATTGATTATCTCCCTGTTCATAATTAGGTTTATGTTCCATGCTATAACAGCTATGGTTCTCGAGTCTACAATAACCACGAGGCTCGAAGGAAGACTCATATGCACGTGTGGAATAATAAACGGTAAAATGTATTCCTAGTCTGGCCTCTAAGACTGGCTCAAGTATTGCATGATGATCCTGTTTTCCTGATCATGGGCATGGCTATGCTGGCAATTTTGAGGGCGCAATGTTGGTAGAACACTTGTGTTGAATCGACCCGAATTGATGTTATGCTATGAGATACATTCGTCATAAGTTAATGGTTAATAACACAGAGATGGTTAATGTTTGCATAATTCCTTAGACCATGAGAGTATCGAGTTTCTTCATGCTTGCTTCATGAACTTTGGGGTTTGTTAAACGTCATCCGTAAATGGGTGGCTATTATGGCGGCTTACGGGTTCATGGAAAAGTGTGTCAAGTAACTTGATAGCTCAAGATTGGGATTTGCTCCTCCGACGATGGAGAGATATCTCTGGGCCCTCTCGGTGTTACGGTATCCATCATCGTCTGGCCAGACACTTTGTGATTTGATCACGGGGATGCCGGAACACGGGAACGAGAAAAGAGAACAATACCGGTAACGAGGTAACTGGCATAGTGGACAAGTTGTTGATCCACGGGGATGCCAACATGTCTCACCTCGGGTATTTGTAACATATCGCGAAGCAACAGGAATAGCACACGGCAACTGAGGTTCACTCGAATATTCATTCGTGTGGGTGTAGGGATCAATATGGGTGTCCACGGCTCCGATGTTGATCATTGATCGGAAGGGGTTCCGGGTCATGTCTATGCTTCACCGAACCTATAGGGTCACACGCTTAAGGGTCATCTATCTGCTGAATACTAGACAGGGAGTCTGAGAGAAAATCACCGAAAAAGTTTTCGGACACCGGAAAAGTTTCGGACAGCGGAAAAGTTCCGCAGAGAGAACACCGGAACAGTTTCGATAAAACTGAAAAGTTGTTTCAGGGGATACCATAAAGTCAAATTAGTTTTAGCACATGCCTGATAATTCTTGGAGGGTGCCAGAATCATTCTGGAAACTTTCTGGAATTTTCCGGGATGAAAACCGGAAATGTTCCGGAGCTGCCGAAACCGCTTCAGATGCTTTTCGCAGATGAAAATCACTAATCCGGAATTGTTCCGGATGGGATTGAAAATTATTTTAGTGGGTACTGGAATTGTTCTAAGCCCACATGAATATTTTCAGTTCGATCAGACGCTGAAAAATGTCGTCGTGAATAGTGAAAGTGCTTTTTGGGATATTTATGGAAAGTCACCTTTTGGGATATTTTTCTAAAAGGTTTCTAGAAGGCTTGGGGGCTAAGAAACCCCCTTGGGGGCCCCCCCAAGGAGAGGTGGCCGGCCACAATGGGGATCCTCCATGGAGCCCCCACTTGTTCCTTGGTTTCACCTTTTAGGTCCTTGGGAAGGACTCCTTTCCATGTGGGTTTTGGGTTTTCTTGTAAAACCACCCTACCCCTTGGGTTTCTTATAAATAGGAGGTGTGTGGGCTGCCATAAGACACACTCTTGCTCTCATACACAAGCCATGCATGATCTGGCATTCTCTCTCCCTCCCAGCGAAATAGTTTCGTAGAGCCGAAAGGCTGTCTGGGTTCCGGCAGGAACTAGTTCTGGACGGCGAAGCCCTGCCGGATAAATGACACCGTATGTGTGCAACTCTATAGAGAGATCGTAGTTTCGGTCTTAGTTCGAGAGTACCTCCCGAAGGGCTGTCCGTGTGACCGTCTGAGTTTCGAAGGTCCTCCCGTAGGGCTGTCCGTGTGACAGTCCAAGTTTTGGAGGTCCTCCCGAAGGGCTGTCCGCGACACCGTCCGGGGAACTGTCTGACCGCCTCCCGGAGGGCTGTCCGTGGGGCGCATGAGGGTATACATCCTCGCGGTTGGGAGGTTGTAGAATCCTAGCTGCGGGGATCTGCACCGCCGTTCGTCATCGACTCTACTTCCGCTGCGCTACGAGTCGGTAACGAATATGATCAAACCTTGTATGCAGTCTCCATAGTGGTCCTGGGCTGGTGCGTAGGTCGAAAAATTTGTGTTTTCTGCTGCGTTTACCTACAAAGTCGTGCATGCAAACAAAAATCAAGAAATTATTTTTATACATAATTTTTAATACCTTTTAGTAAACGAAGGAACGAGTGGTATTAAAAATTTCTTCTAAATGTCGAAATACTTCTTGCAGATTAATAGATCATGAGAAAATATACTTTCTATTAGCCTCTGTCAAGATCTCACTCGCCATGTCAGAATGGATGCATGACGGTTGGCTAAGACTGACACCTTGATTCACCGTGGGTGTCTTTTTGGAGATTCATGGCACTTGAAACACTAACTATTCTTTTTTTTTCTATTTTTGTGGCTCTTTCATTTAATTTTGTTAATTAATCATCTGATTCCACATGTCCTTTTTACATAAAATTATATATATAACATATGGAAAATAAGTAGGGCTGATAATGTGTAAGATTTGATAGTCGAGAAGACTCTTTTGAGGGTATACATATGCTATAACACTGGATGTACCTGGTTGAGCCACAACTTTTCCTTTGTCAAACTTATAACTCCCAAGACGAAATCAAGGCACATATGTATGATTGTATGTGTGTTTAATAGACTATAAACAATAATAAAAAAATCACCTGCTAGGGTTGGAACCCTAATTAATATTTCTTTTCTAAGCTGCCGGGACATGAATATTAGATGGATCTGTGGCATTGGTATGCATGTATTTCATGAACTGTTTAGCAAGGAAATATTCACATGCATCAGAAGAGAGCAGCTATTAATGATAAATACAGCAACCTATCAGCTAACGCATGCACGTAAATCCGGAACCGATGAGTTTGTGATTTGGCGACCGACGATGCAATCTTGCCGACATACTGTGTACAATGCACCAGTGTGAATGTGGTCATTGTCCATGCTGACAGAAATTACAGAATGATTAGCTATAATACGGAGAAGTTCTTACTACCATGCAATGATTCAATGACACCACATCATTCTCCCGTAACAAAGTAATGCAAAACAATTACCTTAGGGAACACGTGCAAGTTTCTCCATTGATAACACTATTCCTACCAAATAGTTAGTCCTCGGTCAATCAATAGAAGGGAAACGTACATGCATCGAATAAGCTCTTGTGGATGTAGTAATATAGCTGCACCTGCCACTCCTTTTCACGTTGAAGTATTGTTCAGTAAATTCCCAATTTTCTTCTTCTACAAAGCTCAACTCCGATGCCCATGGATCCATCTCCAACTGTCCAGCGCTCTCCAATTTAACGTTGCCCCCGTTCATGTGTTGTGTTGCTGAGTACTAATGCCACATGCCTCTGCCACCATATCAAGGCTGCCTGATTATAGTAATTATATATGGATTGTGAATTTGCGATACCCATTACATAAGGAGATACAGGTTGTGATAGAGATGGGCAATAAAAGGAAATTGTCAAATAATTTACACTCGTCGATGCAAAATTCGCAGGTGGCAAACTTACAATTAATGTAATCGATGTTATGTTGTTGATCTTGTCTCCTGTGTTTAATGCCTAAAATGAAGAGCTTGAATCGAACACGTAGACTGTGCGAACTGTGAAACATCGTGGACTGTCCGTCAATCCAGCATGTGGCTTCATCATACAGTGTCATGAAACAGCAAGTCACACTTCACGCGGGAAGTTCTGTGTCCACTGTAAGCGCTATATGATTTTACTAAAAAAGGAAAGATAGATAAAAGGAATGCAAATCTGGATATCATATACTATTATGAATAATATAGTTGGCGCAATCAAAAAAAATGTGTGTTAATTATATGTATGTACCAGTGTAGATAGCTTGATCAACTTGGACATGTGCACACAGCCACACAGCAGGTCATCTTCGTCGATGTCGCGACTTGCACGGAGGACAGAAGGCATGAAGTGTGTCCCTGTTTGCGTAAGACCAATGGAATTTCTACAGGGCTGTGCCAACCTAAGCGGCCACATTGGGGGCCCTTAACAACAGTGGAGGATGGCGGCTGATACTTTTTTCTGAAGCACACGCTGAAACAGATCAGTTAGCTTTGTACTTACTTGAGATCCATGAATCTACCTCTGCCAACTACACGTACATACTTGAGATCCATGGACAAAGCACCAGCCAGCTGTTAGCTCAGACCCGACGCCCGAATACTTTCCGGCGACGATGACGACCAACGACGAACGACGAACAAAGCTCGCTGACAAACTCAACGAAGTTCCTTTGCATCAGCTGTAACCGTGGTGCAAAGCTAGTCTCCAATATGCGATATGCACGTACACAACAGCCACCACGATCCTTCTTAGCTAGATCGATTCCGGCAGCAAACACACGTACGTACACACAAGATTGCGTTGCAACAGGGGCATATCGCTCCTGGTTCTTTATTGTTTCTGTTCTCACGACGTTGTTTAAGGCTGGATACACGTATATATATTAGCAGCTAGCCTGGCTAGTACTAGTCCTACTAGATAACTAATCCCTACACTAGTCGGACACGTATACATATGTGTATCCGGATAAAACGTCGGGTTTTTTTTTTTTTTTTTGAACTCAAGAAGGGCCCCGAAGGACCCAGACTTCTACTATTAGATAAGCATGCAACATATTACAAACAGACCCAGCAGAAAGTAGAGATTACAACCAAAGTCTAAAACTTTGCAAATAGGACCCCAGTAGACGAAACTAAAAAGCAATCGCGTCCTTGTCGCCTGCTCCGATCCTGGCCCGATTCCACCACTGTCAGGGACGAGACCACTTGGGGTGGAGGAATGACAACAGCACCACCAGCGAAACACCAGTGGTAGACACAGGAAATTGCCAGTTCGAAGCACCGATAAACTGCCTCCCTTTTGGCTCAACGTCCGGGAGGAATAAGAACCGAGCTGAAAGATCGCCGGAACTCGGAATGGTCGCCCTTTGACCAGAAGATACAGCAGCACGACGTTGAGGAACTCCTTCATAATAGCTGCAGAGAAAGGGCTCCAAGGACGAACAAAGATAGTTCGTCTGCTAGAAGATCCCCTGTCTCCCTTCTCCTTCCGTCCACCTCCACGGCAGCACAAGAAGAAGTAAAGAAGAAAGGATTTGAGCTTCAGGTCTGGGACACACACGAGCTTATTTGGGGGAGGAACAGCGACGAACACCCCCTCTGCCTCTGGCTCCGACCACCGGAGCACCACAAAGAGGAGCATCACCACCGTGAGGCGCGGGACGCAGCTCGCCTGCACCAGCCGCACACCTCCCAACGGCATAGCGCCAGTCCTAAAGACTACCTTACATCTACTCTGTACAGCAACCCAAGCTCTTCTCCCTGCCCTACTCCGGCCGGCAGCGCCGCTGGAGAGGAGAGGGCCCCGAGCCGGGCCTGCACGAGAGGCGACTCTCAAGAGGAGAAGGTGGGAGGAGAGGGAAGGAAGAGAGGGGGAGGCCGACGTGATTGTAAACGTCGGGTTTAATCCCAACACCAGCTGAATCGCTGCATACACCTGGCCAGAAAGTGCCCGGCCTATAGAGGCACGGGCAACATAAACGTCCGCTGCGTTGAGGCCGTTAACAATGGTGGGCTATGACGGCTGAGAGAAAGATTGAGAAATTTAATTTAGAGTTTGGAAGGATCGTTGCATGGGTGATATATTTTTTTGGAGGCACACGTGAGAGATAGATATATAAATTTAGTCTAGGGTCTGGGTGGATGGTGGCATGGGTGGGTTGGGAACATTATTACTCACGAGATCGTTGATGGCGTGCGTTGCCACGTCCCTTCATTTTGATAATATAATGATTGAAAATTTTGTAAATGTACATTTTTTTTACAGTCAAACCGTAGAACAATCGTTCTACGGTAATTTTTCATTAAAAAGTCAAAATATAATACAAATAAAAAAGGATCCAAGTGATCCTAGTGAAAGAAAAACAATTTAACCAATGCCTGTTCGATTAAACATATAAGAGATTAGAGACTATTATTCAGCCACTGAGCAAATTTCTCTGAATGCTTCTTTTTGATCTTGTAATGGAGAAGCTTTAAATCTTTCTTGAAATGAAATCTCCAAGATTGGAGTGTGTGTTGAACTCCTTTGAATATTCTGTCATTTCCTTAGTTCCAAGTGGTCCAACATCCCAAAATAACAATTTCTGTCGCCAAATCTTTTGGAAACTGCTCAATTGCAAGTAGTGTTTCCTCATAAAAGGAGGTACCTCTCTTCTTATTTGGGATTACAGACTTCCAGCAATCCTGGGTAAAAGTACAATCCCAAAACAGGTGTAGATCTGTTTCTTCAGCATTCTGATTGCATAGGGGACATAATGGATTATCAAGCTGCATCCCTTTTCTTTGAAGTAGAGATCTGGTGTTAATTCTGCAATGAGCCATCAGCAGGAAGAAAATCTTATGCTTGAGTCTGCTAGATGTTCTCCAGATTAAGTTAAAGATTGGGTGCCCAATATCACCCCCCTGAGAAATTTGTACATCTTCATAGAAGAGTATTTGTTGGTCAATCCATAACAAATCCATTGGTCTTTCCCTGTCTGGTTGATGGATGGCATCAGCTCCTGTAGTTGCAGAAATTGCCCATAGGCTTGAGTAGACATGGGGGGTATGAAAATGCTCTATCCAATCTTCAGAATTATTGAACTTATGAACAAGCAAGGAGTCATTAATTGCAAAAGAATGGAGCTCTGGGAATTTTTGTTCCAAAGGTTCAATTGTCCAGCTATCTTTCCAAAAAAGAACATCATGCCCTGATGAAATCTGACAGATACTGGCAGTTTTGAATTTGTAGGACCGAAAGTATGTCTAGAGGGGGGGTGATTAGACTACTTGACCAAATAAAAATTCTACCTTTTCCTAAATTTTAGAGTTGGCAGATTTTAACATTCATGGCAAGTCAAGTACACCCTACACATGCATGTCTAAGAGTATAGCAGCGGAAAGTAACAACAAGCATGTATAGAAAGGAGAGGGAGGGAGGATCAAACGCAATTGTAGACACGATGATTTTTCCCGTGGTTTCGATAGGTGGTGCTATCGTACATCCACGTTTATGGAGTCTTCAACCCACGGAGGGTAACAGTCGTGGGAGTCCACGGAGGTCTCCACCCATAAGGGTCCACGAAGTAGCAACCTTGACTATTCCATAACGGCTTCCGTCCATGAAGGACTAGCCTCACTATGGGTAGATCTTCACGAAGTAGGCGATCTCCTTGCCCTTACAAACTTCTTGGTTCAACTCCACAACACGAAGTAGGAGGCTCCCAAGCGACACCTAACCAATCTAGGAGGCACCACCCTCCAAAAGGTAATAGGCTAGGCAATGATGATGAACTCCTTGCTCTTGTGCTTCAAGATGATAGACTCCTCAACACACAATCACTCTCTCACAGATTTGGCTTGGTGGAAGAGATGGGATTGGTGGAAAGCAACTTGGGGAGGCTAGAAATCAAGATCCATATGGTTGGAGTGGATGATCTTGACCTCAACACAAGGGTAGGTGGCTCTCTCTCAGAAAACTGGATGGGGCAAGTATGGAATAGTTCTGAGTGCTTCTCTTTCGAGTAGGTGGTGGTGAAGGGGTATATATAGGCATCCCCAAAAATCCAACCGTTACACACAAAATGACCAACTCGGTGACACCGATGTGTTAATCTCGGTGGTACCGAAGTGACCAAAAGGTGGCAACTTTTGAATCTCGGTGAGACAGATATAGGAAACTCAGTTGCACCGATAAGGTGACCAACGGTCAGATTGCCCATTCTCGGTGACGCCGATCCAACAATCTCGGTAGTACCGATATTGTGAATTTGCGTAACAGAAAGTTGGCAACCTAAACTCGGTGGCACCGAAGCAGAATCGGTTGCACCGAAAGGCTAGGGTTTGGCTTATGTCTGTCTGAGTTTGGGAATCGGTGGCACTGAGTGGAAAGTGTTGGTTGCACCGATTTTGGATATTTGACTTTGGACAGACTTTTGTGGAAGAGCTTGAGGGAGTTTTTGGTGACTATCACTTGTGCACGTATGAGCATTTTGTTCACCAACAGAACCTTACCCCCTTTTAATAGTATTGGCTTTCCTATAGACTCAAAGTGATTTCTCACAAAGTAAAATGTAGAGTCCTCTTGCTTGAAGCTTTGCCAATCCATTTCCTTGCATCTTGGGGTATCTTCACAATCTCCCCAATCCTTTTGCCATCCCTATCATTGAACTTTTCCTGAAATATACTTAGTGGAAACATTAGTTCAATGACTTATATGTTGTTATTAATTACCAAAACCACCAAGGGAGCAAATGTGCTTTCAATCTCCCCCTTTTTGGTAATTGATGACAACATATAGATCAAAGCTTCGACAAAGATATAATCAATGAATATAATCGTCGCTTTGAGAGGTATGTGATAAGCAAGAGCTCCCCCTAAATTTGTGCATTATTTTAAATTTGCGTTTGAATGCAAATGCACAATCGATTAGGTACATGGGGCACTTCTTCCATGTCACATACAACTTGGTGGTGTGCGAGAATAATAAGAGTGAACATCATAGCACAACACAATCAAGCAAAGGTGAATGATCATCTCATAAGTAGCATAATGATAGGAAATAGTAGCAGCAACCATTAAGCGTATGATCAAAACACCAACAAACGTGTATCACAAGCAACCAAAAGACAATTGTTTTTGAAAAAGCAATAAAAACCAAACGCTCTCTCACTCGAAGCCTAAAGATCTATATACACTTCTCCCCCTTTGGCAACAAGTTACCAAAAAGTTCAAAGAGATATAGCTAAGCATTCTTGGGCTGATCTCCTCCGGTTGTTGATGAAGGAGTCGAGAGAACAGCATCGGTGAAGATCTCTGCAAATGTCATGGATGGAGTTGGAGTGGCAACTGGAGGAACTGAAGCAGATGGAGCTGAGGTGACAGTAGCAGGAGCTGATGAAGAGGGCCTCAAATCTGGAGCTGGCACGGTGGCTGATCTGGCTTGGGTAGTGAAGTGTGTGCCTGGCCTAAGAGGTGAGTCATCCTCATCATCATCATCATCATCTGAAGAATGAGGAAGAGGCACTGAGTCAACTTCCTTCTTGAGCTCATTGACTGTCTTAGTCAGCCCATCCACCTTATCATTAAGGGTCTTGATCATGTTCTCAAAGATCCTGACAAGACTGTTTTGATTGTCCAAGATGTCCTTAATGTCCTTCTGCATGCCCTGAACTGATGAGATCAAAAGATCCATTTGCTCGTTCCTGGATCTAGGGACTTGAGCACTAGTGGCTCTAGCTTCCTCTGCCTCTGCCTGAGCTTGAGTAGATGTGGGATGTTCTGGGTCCATCACCACAATGTTGTCCTCTAAATCTGGCTGTAGGGGCAAGTGGGGTCTGTCTAGAGCAAAGATGTGCTTCTCCAACTTGGAATTGATAAGCATCTGGATATAGGGTGCATAGCAGCAAGAGCGCTTCTGATCAGCAGCAACCCTCTTCACTGTCTCAACAATCAAGTCCATAACTCTAATCCTGGTGTGTCTGTCAAGATGGATTAGCATGCTGATGGAGTAGCCTCGGGTCATCTTGTCATCTCCTGACTTGGGCATCAAAGTATGCCTCAGAATAGTGTTCATGGTACGAAGGCCAGCCTGGAGAAAGTAGATGGATCCTAACTTGTGAGACTTCACATGAGCAGCAGGGATCTCATTGTACATGTTAGCCATAGCATTGTGGCTCTCCTTGGATTCTGAGTAGACATCCAAGTCACCATCATGTACCTCCGGGACTCCCAAGATTGCAGCCCATTCATCAACAGTGGACTCATATCTTGCTCCTTCAGTCATCCATACAATCCTACCATCTCCATAGAAATGAGCAGTGGAGTAGAATTGCATGATCATCTCATCATTCCATGTTGTAAACTCTCTGCCAACAAACTCATCCAAGCCAATGCAGTGAAAGTTATCTTGGACACTTGGAAAATAGTCTTCATTCTCCTTGATGAATTTCCAGTCCACATATCTCATGTCACTCACAGCTGGACTCTTGTCAAAGAGCACAGTCTCATAGAAATCCTGTTGCTCCTTGGTATAGAATCTATAGTCCACAGCTGTCTTCCTCCTCTGGGCATATGGATCAGCAGCTCTCCATGCCCTCAAACCAGAATCCTTCCTTTTCTTCATATCTTCAGCAAGTGGATAGCTAGCATTATGTACTGGAAGGTGTGGTCTAAGCTTCATCAAAGCAGACATAGCATCTTCATCCTCAACTCTGGAGGTAGTTCCCTTGTTCTTTTCAGAAGCAGGAATTTGTCTGGACAACCTCTTGGGTTTTTCAGCAGCAGCCTTCTTGGGGACAGACTTGGTGCTCTTGGATGTGCCTGACTTAGGCATAGCATAATCCATAAGCTTCTTTTTCTTCTTGGGAGGGCCCTTCTCAACATGTTCTTCCTCCTCCTCAGCAGCAGCACCAGCAGCCTCCTCTGGATCTTCATACATACAAGTTTGCCTGCCAACAACATAAACAATCCTTTTCCTAGCTCTCTTCTTCTCCCCTGCCTTCTTAGGCATAGATTTCCTTAGGGGCTCAATAGTCATGGTAGCTCTATCACTCTCAGGTGCTCTCATAGCTTCAGAGCTAGCATACTCCTTCCTGACAGCTCTCCTTGAAGAGGTAGCTTCATTAGCAGATTTCTTTACAGCCTTCTCTTGCTTCTTGGCAAGAGTCTCATCTGGCACAAAGTCTGAATCCTCCTCATCTGAATTCAGCTTCTTCCTGGCCCTTGTAGCAGCCTTGGGCAACCCATGAGAACTGGGAGTGCCTGGATCTGAAGATGAACTAGACTCAGGACTAGTGCCTGAATCCATCTCAACACTCTGCTCTCTGAGATCATTCTGACTGTCCTCAGCATCTGACATACTGACCCTGTGAATGGAATATATAGGATCAGAAGAAGATGAGTCATCACAAACTGCAGCTGGTTTTTGAAAGTTTGAACAGAAAAATCTTAGATGTAGTTCATAGCAAAAGGGGCTTTCGGTGTCACCGAGTCAAAAATTTTGGTGCTGCCGAGACTCACAATACCCTTAACAGAAACTTGGCAGCAGTTTCGGTTGGACCGAAACCTGCCACTCAGTTTCACCGAGTACTGTCCTCAGTAGCACAAAAACAAAATCGGTGGAACCGATTTTTCTGACTCGGTATCACCGAGATGCGATTTTGTGGGCAACTGAACCTAAAATCTTTCGATTCGCTAAACTACAGGAATTTTTAGAGGATTGAGAGGATTGCACATGGTGGATTATCGATGGAATAACTTCAATGCGCAAGATTCGGACGGGGAGTGCAAAGAAAGACCGAATCCGTACCCTAGCTTGGCGACGGATCCGCTACGGCGGTGACGGCGGCGAAGATGCCCGTCGACGGCGAGGATCCCAGCGGCGGAGGAGCGCGGGGAGACAAGGGCGACGACCAAGGGGTCCTTTTGCGGCAGCTTAGGGTTTGGGGCGCTACGATTGAAGATTGAATTTTCGAACCATCGGGACCACAGCTTATATACCCTTCACTGTCGGTGACGCCGATTCTAAATTTTCGGTGTCACCGAGTTCCTCAACTGTCAGCCGACAGGGAAACTCGTTGTAACCGAGAATATGGAATCGGTAGTACCGAGATTGAAAAACCAGATCAACCCTAGGCATTCGGTGAGACCGAGAATTTTGGGTTGGTTCCACCGAGATGCGCTTGGGAGGTTTTAATGGTCAGTCCTTGTCGATACGGAACTCCGAGTGCTCCACACACAGAGGGATCGAAAAGTACTTGTTCAAGGTTTGTGCTGTGATACGTCTCCAACGTATCTATAATTTTTGATTGTTCCATGCTATTATATTATCTGTTTTGGATGTTTTATATGCATTAATATGCTATTTTATATTATTTTTGGGACTAACCTATTAATCTAGAGCCTAGTGCCAGTTTCTGTTTTTTCCTTGTTTTTGAGTATTGCAGATAAGGAATATTAAACGGAGTCCAAATGGAATAAAATCTTCGGTATAATTTTTCTTGGACCATAAGCAACCCAGAAGACTTGGAGATGAAGGCAGGGGAGCCACCGTGTGGCGACAAGCCACAGGGGCGCGCTCTACGGGGGGGGGGGGGGCGTCCCCCTGGCTTGTGGCCCCACGACAGCCCCCCTAACCCTATTCTTCGGCCTATAAATTCACAAATATTCCCTGGATACCAAAAAGAGCCACGAAAATACTTTTCCGCCGCCGGAAGCCTGTGTTCCCGTGAGATCCAATCTTGGAGCCTTTTCCGGTAATCTGCCGGAGGGGGATTCGATCAAGGAGGGCATCTACATCAACTCCATTTCCCCTCCGATGATGCGTGAGTAGTTTACCATAGACCTTCGGGTCCATAGCTAGTAGCTAGATGGCTTCTTCTCTCTCTTTGTTCTTCAATACCATGTTCTTCATGATCTTCATGGAGATCTATCCGATGTAATACTCTTTTGCGGTGTGTTTGTCGAGATCCGATGAATTGTGGGTTTATGTTCAGATTATCTATGAAAATTATTTTAATTCTTGCAATGGGAGAAGTGCTTAGTTTTGGGTTCAATCTTGCGGTGTCCTCACCCAGTGACAAAGTAGGGGTAGCGAGGCACGTATTGTATTGTTGCCATCGAGGATAAAAAGATGGGGTTTTCATCATATTGCTTGAGTTTATCCCTCTACATCATGTCATCTTACCTAATGCGTTACTCTGTTCTTCATGAACTTAATACTCTAGATGCAGGCAGGAGTCGGTCGATGTGTGGAGTAATGGTAGTAGATGCAGAATCGTTTCGGTCTACTTGACACGGACGTGATGCCTATATGCATAATCATTGCCTTGGATATCTTCATAATTATTCGCTTTTCTATCAATTGCTCGACAGTAATTTGTTCACCCACTGTATTATTTCCTTCATGAGAGAAGCCTCTAGTGAAACCTATGGCCCCCGAGTCTATTTTCCATCTATTACTTTCAGATCTAAAACCAAAAATACCAAAAATATCTTGCTGCATTATTTTTACTTTTGTTTTACTTTCCGATCTAGCAATCTATCATACCTATCTCTATCAGATCTCATCCTTGCAAGTAACCGTGAAGGGATTGACAACCCCTTTATTGCGTTGGGTGCAAGTGTTTGATTATTTGTGTAGGTACACCTATTGGGGACTTGCTTGTATCTCCTACTGGATTGATACCTTGGTTCTCAACAACTGAGGGAAATACTTATGTACTTTGCTGCATCACCCTTTCCTCTTCAAGGGAAAACCAACGCATGCTCGAGAAGTAGCAAGAAGGATTTCTGGCGCCGTTGCCGGGGAGATCTACATCAAGCCTACCAAGTACCCATCACAAACTTATCTCTTGCATTTACATTATTTGCCATTTGCCTCTCGTTTTCCTCTCCCCCACTTCACCAATTTGCCGTTTTATTCGCCTTTTTTCTCGCCGGATCTCTTTTTGTTTGCTTGTGTTGCCATGTGCCTTCTATTTGCTTGCATCTTCGCTTGCTAAAAATCTATTGATATGGATCCTCATCCACTTGCTAATCTTTTCAAAAGGCCAAATTATGATGAACCAATTGCTAGTGAGTTGAGTGCACTTGATTATCTCTATGAAGTTTTGTTTGAAAATCATGAATCTGAAAATTTTGATGAAGTGTTGAAAGAAGAAATTTATAAGGTGATTCATGATAGCTCCTTGATTGAAAAGCATGATTGCAATGATGTTACTATAAATTCTATTAATGTCAATTATGCTAATGATATGCAAAGCCACAAGCTTGGGGATGCTATGTTTGATGAAGATGATATTTTTTGTCCCCCAAGTTTTGATGAGCAAATTCATTATGATGATTGCATGCTCGTGTATCATGAAAAGAATGATTTATGTGATAGTTATATTGTTGAATTCCTTCTTGATGCCACTGAAATTTATTATGAGGGAGGAACATATGCTTGTAGGAATTGCAATAATATCAAGTTTCCTCTCTATGTGTTCAAAGTTTTGAAGTTATGCTTGTTTTGCCTTCTTGTGCTAATTGATTCTTGTTCCCATAAATTGTTTGCTCACAAAATCCCTATTCATAGTAAGTGGGTTAGACTTAAACGTGTTTTTCATGAGATTCATGATGCTCTTTTGCATATTTCAATTACTACTTTTTATGTGAGCATCATTGAAATCATTATGCCTAGCTAGGGGCGTTAAACAATAGCGCTTGTTGGGAGGCAACCCAATTTTATTTTTATGCTTTTGTTTTTGTTTCTGTTTTTGAGTGTTTTACACATTATTACCTCTGTAATAATTGTGTTTTCTTGTTTAAATTAGTGTTTGAGCCAAGTAAGACCTTTGGGATGGTCTACGGTATTTGCAATTTGATTTTGCTGAAAAACAGAAACTTTTGCTCTCAGTCCAGGAATTTTGTAAATTCACTGGAACGTGATTTTGATCTGAAATTTTTACACAAGATTGATATACAAATTTTACTGATTTTCCTAAGTTTTCAGAATTTTTGGAGTTACAGAAGTATTCGAAGTCTATAGATTGCTACAGACTGTTCTGTTTTTGACAGATTCTGTTTTCTATGTGTTGTTTGCTTATTTTGATGAATCTATGGGTTGTATCGGGGGGTATGAACCATGGAGAAGTTAGAATACAGTAGATATTACACCAATATAAATAAATAATGAGTTCACAACATTACCTAAAGTGGTGATTTATTTTTCTTATACTAACGGATCTCATGAGTTTTCTGTTGAGTTTTGTGTTGTGAAGTTTTCAAGTTTTGGGTAAAGATTTGATGGACTATGGAATAAGGAGTGGCAAGAGCCTAAGCTTTGGGATGCCCAAGGCACCCCAAGCCATATTCAAGGATACCAAAAAGCCTAAGCTTGGGGATGCCCCGGAAGGCATCCCCTCTTTCGTCTTCAATCCATCGGTAAACTTACTTGAGGCTATATTTTTATTCACCACATGATATGTGTTTTGCTTGGAGCGTCTTGTATGATATGAGTCTTTGCTTCTTTAGTTTGCCACAATCATCCTTGCTGCACACATCTTTTTGAGAGAGACACGCTGAATCGTGAATTTATTAGAATACTCTATGTGCTTCACTTATATCTTTTGAGCTAGGCAATGTTGCTCTAGTACTTCACTTATATCTTTTTAGAGCACAATGGTGTTTTATTTTATAGAAATTATTTAACTCTCGTACTTCACTTATATTATTTTGAGAGTTCCTTTAAAACAGCATGGTAATTGGTTTAGGTTGTGAATTTAGTCCTAATATAATGGGCATCCAAGAGGGATATAATAAAAACTTTCATATTAAGTGCATTGGATACTATGAGAAGTTTGATTCCTTGCATATAGTTTTGAGATAATGAAGATGGTAATATGAGAGTCATGCTAGTGAGTAGTTGTGAATTGGAAGAATACTTGTGTTGAAGTTTGTGATTCCCGTAGCATGCACGTATGGTGAACCGTTATGTAATGAAGTCGGAGCATGATTTGTTTAATGATTGTCAACCTTTGTGTGAGGGTCGGGAGCGCGCGATGGTTAACTCCTACCAACCTCTCCCCTAGGAGCATGCGTCTAATGCTTTTTTTGATAACTAATAGACTTTTGCAATAAGTATGTTAGTTCTTTATGACTAATGTTGAGTCCATGGATTATACGCACTCTCACCCTTCCACCTTTGCTAGCCTCTCTAGTACCGCGCAACTTTCGCCGGTACATCAAACCCACCTTCCTCAAAACAGCCACCATATATTTTCCTCAAAACAGCCACCATACCTACCTATTATGGCATTTCCATAGCCATTCCGAGATATATTGCCATGCAACTTCCACCGTTCCGTTTTTCATGACATGCACCATCACTTTCATATTGCATATAGAGTCATATTTTGTCATAGGTCTCGAGTTGTAATTTTCCTTTTGAGTTATGAGTAAATAAAAGTGTGATGATTTTCATTATTAGAGCATTGTCCCATGAGAGAAAGGGATGATGGAAGCTATGAATCCCTCACAAGTTGGGATGAGTCTCCAGACTTTACAAATAATAAAAGAGGCCAGCGAAGCCCAAATAAAAAAAAGGAGGCCAAAGATGCCCACCAAAAGAAAAAAAAGGGAAAAAGGGGGAAAATTATAAATGAGAGAAAGAGAGAAGGGACAATTGCCACTATCTTTTTCCACACTTGTGCTTCAAAGTAGCACCATGATCTTCATGATAGAGAGTCTCCTATTTTGTCACTTTCATATAGCTAGTGGAATTTTTCATTATTTGCACAACCACTTAGTTTTATTTTTGAGCTTTCATACACTTATAGCTCTAGTGCATTTGTTGCATGGCAATCCCTATTCACTCACATTGATATCTATTGATGGGCATCTCCATAGCCCATTGATACGCCTAGTTGATGTGAGACTATCTTCTCCTTTTCCCTTGCAACCTCCACCATATTCTATTCCACCTATAGTGCTATATCCATGGCTCATGCTCATGTATTGCGTGAGAGTTGAAAAGGTTTGAGAACGTTAAAAGTGTGAAACAATTGCTTGAATTGTTCATCGGGGTTGTGCATGATTTAGATACTTTGTGTGGGGAAGATGGAGCATAGCCAGACCATATGATTTTGTAGGGATAACTTGCTAAGGCCATGTTATTTTGAAAGGACGCAATTGCCTTGTTGGTATGCTCGAAGTATTACTGTTTTTATGTCAATATTAGACTTTTGTTTTGAATCTTACGGATCTGAATATTCATGCAACAATAAAGAATATTACATGGATAAATATGTTAGGTAGCATTCCACATCAAAAAATCTGTTTTTATCATTTACCTACTCGAGGACGAGCAGGAATTAAGCTTGGGGATGCTTGATACGTCTCCAACGTATCTATAATTTTTGATTGTTCCATGCTATTATATTATCTGTTTTGGATGTTTTATATGCATTAATATGCTATTTTATATTATTTTTGGGACTAACCTATTAATCTAGAGCCTAGTGCCAGTTTCTGTTTTTTTCCTTGTTTTTGAGTATTGTAGATAAGGAATATTAAACGGAGTCCAAACGGAATAAAATCTTCGGTATAATTTTTCTTGGACCAGAAGCAACCCAGAAGACTTGGAGATGAAGGCAAGGGAGCCACCGTGTGGCGACAAGCCACAGGGGCGCGCCCCCCTGGCTTGTGGCCCCATGGCAGCCCCCCTAACCCTATTCTTCGGCCTATAAATTCACAAATATTCCCTGGATACCAAAAAGAGCCACGAAAATACTTTTCCGCCGTCGGAAGCCTCTGTTCCCGTGAGATCCAATCTTGGAGCCTTTTCCGGTAATCGGCCGGAGGGGGATTCGATCACGGAGGGCATCTACATCAACTCCATTGCCCCTCCGATGATGCGTGAGTAGTTTAACACAGACCTTCGGGTCCATAGCTAGTAGCTAGATGGCTTCTTCTCTCTCTTTGTTCTTCAATACCATGTTCTTCATGATCTTCATGGAGATCTATCCGATGTAATACTCTTTTGCGGTGTGTTTGTCGAGATCCGATGAATTGTGGGTTTATGTTCAGATTATTTATGAATATTATTTGAATCTTCTCTGAATTCTTATATGCATGATTTCATATCTTTGCAAGTCTCTTCGAGTTATTGGTTTGGTTTGGCCAACTAGATTGGTAATTCTTGCAATGGGAGAAGTGCTTAGTTTTGGGTTCAATCTTGCTGTGTCCTCACCTAGTGACAAAGTAGGGGTAGCGAGGCACGTATTGTATTGTTGCCATCGAGGATAAAAGGATGGGGTTTTCATCATATTGCTTGAGCTTATCCCTCTACATCATGTCATCTTACCTAATGCGTTACTCTGTTCTTCATGAACTTAATACTCTAGATGCAGGCAGGAGTCGGTCGATGTGTGGAGTAATGGTAGTAGATGCAGAATCGTTTCGGTCTACTTGACACGGACGTGATGCCTATATGCATAATCATTGCCTTGGATATCTTCATAATTATTCGCTTTTCTATCAATTGCTCGACAGTAATTTGTTCACCCACCATATTATTTCCTTCATGAGAGAAGCCTCTAGTGAAACCTATGGCCCCCGGGTCTATTTTCCATCTATTACTTTCAGATCTAAAACCAAAAATACCAAAAATATCTTGCTGCATTATTTTTACTTTTGTTTTACTTTCCGATCTAGCAATCTATCATACCTATCTCTATCAGATCTCATCCTTGCAAGTAATCGTGAAGGGATTGACAACACCTTTATTGCGTTGGGTGCAAGTGTTTGATTATTTGTGTAGGTACACCTATTGGGGACTTGCTTGTATCCCCTACTGGATTGATACCTTGGTTCTCAACAACTGAGGGAAATACTTATCTACTTTGCTGCATCACCCTTTCCTCTTCAAGGGAAAACCAACGCATGCTCGAGAAGTAGCATGATGCAGCATGAATGGAATATGAGGTGAGAAAGCATAGATAGCTAAAGAGTGGTCCTAGGCATTCTTTTCCATCCAATTGGCAAAAGATAAATCAAAAACCAAATAGCAACA
Organism: Elymus sibiricus; assembly: GCA_039707655.1. Classification (NCBI taxonomy): domain Eukaryota; kingdom Viridiplantae; phylum Streptophyta; class Magnoliopsida; order Poales; family Poaceae; genus Elymus; species Elymus sibiricus. The sequence continues at coordinate 95,401,847 of CM077663.1, read as the reverse complement.
ACTGGATGTCCTCAAATGGGAAAATAAATGCAGACCAACATGCTCACACAATAAGATGTCAAATGAAATCATGACAAACATGCACATACACACTAGCATCTAACAAGCACTTGGGCGATGACGAAGTCATCTATATAAGAGTATATTGACTTAGGAGCCAAGTAAGAATACTTGATCATAGCTCATACTCATCGTTTAAGCACAAGTGGGGTTACCACTTTTACATAAAGCATTTAATGTTGTCACATGCTAAGAGATGCTTTAACTCAAGTCTTAGAGTAAAGCTCCCCCTTGATGTGACATCCCCCCATAAGAGGGATAAACTAACCTTGGCTTTTGTCGATGAATACTTCATGTTGGTGAGATAGTGGTGGATGCTCAAGGTTGATGAAGATCACCAAGAGTTGGGAGCATCCTTGTTGTTTCCTTACTCTTCTCACCTACATGGGTTAGTCCCAACACACAAGAGACAAGTACAAGGATATCTATGGACATGGAGTGCAAAGCATGTGTGATGATGTCCATTGATTTGTTGATTACTTTGTCCCTTGCTTACCTTTGAGGGAATGTGTGACTCCTTGAACTATTGCATAGAGTTGATGTTGATTGCAAATAGTTCTTTGCCAATAATGAATGTGATTGAATTTCATTGGCGGAGTCACCCCTCAAGAACTCTTTAGTTCTTCTTCTTGGGGACCCACATCAAGTTGATGGGGATCCTTGGTGTTGAAGTGGCCTTTGTAGAAGTTGAGCTTGAAGTAGCCTTGGGAACCCACTCCACCAAAGCTAGGGATTCATCTTCATATGAGTCAATGTCCTCTTGAAGCTTGTTCTTGCCCTTGAGCTTGTGGTCTTGTGGTGGAAGGTCATCTTGAGTGTTTGTTCCCTTGGGAAGAGTATTTTAATACTTATCCTTTTGAGGAACAAACTTGGGCTTGGGGTATTGACCTTCTTCCCATTCAACTCCATTAGCGTTGAAGTAGCCAACACCATGGTTCTTTCGGTATCCTCCGTGCTTGCGTACAATTTCCTCAAATTGCTTACACCCGGCAAGACTCTTGTAGATACCTTTTTCTATAATTCCTTTCAATAAAGCATTTTCTTGCTCAAGTGTAACTTGGCTAAGAGAATCATCATTAGTGGAATCAATAGAACTACTAGAAGCAACATCATTAGGTTTAGCATTTTTATTGTTGCTACTAGATGAAGAACCTTTCTTGCCTTTGTTACTAGTTTGCTTAGTTTTAACTTGTGACATGAATGTAGACAAGAGTAGTCGTTTGGCTAGATAAGATGAAGTCTTCTTTCAGAGATCGTCATTGATAGCTTTAAGAAACTCATGCTCTTGCTCCAAGTTGAGCTTCTCAAAGCGTAGCTTCTCATGAGTTCTTACAAGCTCTCTATGATCTTCAAGAGTAGATTGATGAGCTAACTTAAGAGTGTTTAGTTCTTTAGTTAGTTGTTCTATTTTCATCTTATCATCATCAATTGACTTATCTTGACTAGCATGAGAATTATCAAGTTCATTTTGCCTAACATCACTAGTTTTATCAAAGAGCAAGTCATCATCACAAAGCAAGTCATCTTCATCACTATTGAAATCAAGATACTCGGGGTGTGATACCTTGGGGCCTTTAGCCATAAAGCAACTTCCACTCCCTTCGTTTGGTGAATCAAATAGATCATAGGAGTTGGTAGTCACTAGAGCAATTCCAGCAACACCATCATCTTGACTATAGTCGGAGTCGGAGTGATAGCTTCTCTCGGAGTTGTTATCAGAGTCGGAGCTGGAAACCCATTCACCAACATGAGCTTGATGTTTTCTTCTTGTGTAGCTCTTGGTGTACTTGTCCTTCTTCTCCGAATCTCTACTTCTCCTTGAGGGTCTTCGTTCATAACGATCATCTCTACTCCTTCTCTCTCTTTGAGGCGATTCATTCCTTGAGCTTCGTCTTCGAGGTGACTCTTCTCTTCGTTTGTAGGGAGCCGTGCACTCATTAAAGTAGTGTCCGGGCTTCCCACAATTGTAGCAATTGCGATCACGACTTGACGAACGCTTCTCATCATATCTTGAGTTGGAGCTTCATTCTTTGCCTCTATTCTTGTAGAACTTGTTGAATTTCTTGACCATGAGGCTTATCTCTTCATTGGTGACAAGGTTGTCACTTGAAGTTGCGGGAGCATCACTTGTGGCTTTGTAAGTACCGCTAGACTTGTGGTGAAGCTATTCTTTGTCTTTGAGTGTCATCTCATGAGCAACAATCCTTCCAATGACTTCCGTAGGCTTGAGATCTTTGTAGTTGGGCATCATTTGGATCAATGTGCACACGGTGTCGTATCTCTTATCCAAAGCTCTAAGTATCTTCTTGATGATGAATTTGTCGGTCATTTCTTCGCTTCCTAAGCCGGCAATCTCATTGGTGATGAGAGCTAGCCTAGAGTACATCTCTGTGACTCCTTCACCATCCTTCATCTTGAACTTGTCAAGCTGACTTTGAAGAACATCTAACTTGGATTCTCTCACGGACTCGGTTCCTTCGTGCATATCAACCAAAGTATCCCAAATCTCTTTTGCATTCTCAAGACGGCTGATTTTGTTGAATTCTTCGGGGCATAGGCAGTTGAAGAGAATGTCACATGCTTGAGCGTTGTATTGCAACATCTTCAACTCATCCGCGGTCGCTTCACGATCCGGCTCATTTCCATCACCAAAGAACTCACCTTGCAAGCCAACACGAACAACAGCCCAAACGGCGGGGTTATGACCAAGAATATGCATTTTCATTTTGTGCTTCCAACTAGCAAAATTCGTGCCATCAAAGTACGGACCTCTACGGTGATAATTTCCCTCACTAGACGCCATACTCTCCTAGGTTGTGAGACCAATGCAATGGAGACCAAAGCTCTGATACCACTTGTAGGACCGAAAGTATGTCTAGAGGGGGGGGGGTGATTTGACTACTTGACCAAATAAAAATTCTACCTTTTCCCAAATTTTAGAGTTGGCAGATTTTAACATTCATGGCAAGTCAAGTACACCCTACACATGCATGTCTAAGAGTATAGCAGCGGCAAGTAACAACAAGCATGCATAGAAAGGATAGGGAGGGAGGATCAAACGCAATTGTAGACACGATGATTTTTCCCGTGGTTCCGATAGGTGGTGCTATCGTACATCCACGTTTATGGAGTCTTCAACCCACGGAGGGTAACGGTCGCGAGAGTCCACGGAGGGCTCCACCCATAAGGGTCCACGAAGTAGCAACCTTGACTATTCCATAACGGCTTCCGTCCACGAAGGACTAGCCTCACTATGGGTAGATCTTCACGAAGTAGGCGATCTCCTTGCCCTTACAAACTTCTTGGTTCAACTCCACAACATGAAGTAGGAGGCTCCCAAGTGACACCTAACCAATCTAGTAGGCACCACCCTCCAAAAGGTAATAGGCTCGGCAATGATGATGAACTCCTTGCTCTTGTGCTTCAAGATGATAGACTCCTCAACACACAATCACTCTCTCACAGATTTGGCTTGGTGGAAGAGATGGGATTGGTGGAAAGCAACTTGGGGAGGCTAGAAATCAAGATCCATATGGTTGGAGTGGATGATCTTGACCTCAACACAAGGGTAGGTGGCTCTCTCTCAGAAAACTGGATGGGGCAAGTATGGAATAGTTCTGAGTGCTTCTCTTTCGAGTAGGTGGTGGTGAAGGGGTATATATAGGCATCCCCAAAAATCCAACCGTTACACACAAAATGACCAACTCGGTGACACCGATGTGTTAATCTCGGTGGTACCAAAGTGACCAAAAGGTGGCAACTTTTGAATCTCGGTGAGACCGATATAGGAAACTCGGTTGCACCGATAAGGTGACCAACGGTCAGATTGCCCATTCTCGGTGACGCCGATACAACAATCTCGGTGGTACCGATATTGTGAATTTGCGTAACAGAAAGTTGGCAACCTAAACTCGGTGGCACTGAAGCAGAATCGGTTGCACCAAAAGGCTAGGGTTTGGCTTATGTCTGTCTGAGTTTGGGAATCGGTGGCACTGAGTGGAAAGTGTTGGGTTGCACCGATTTTGGATATTTGACTTTGGACAGACTTTTGTGGAAGAGCTTGAGGGAGTTTTTGGTGACTATCACTTGTGCACGTATGAGCATTTTGTTCACCAACAGAACCTTACCCCCTTTTAATAGTATTGGCTTTCCTATGGACTCAAAGTGATTTCTCACAAAGTAAAATGTAGAGTCCTCTTGCTTGAAGCTTTGCCAATCCATTTCCTTGCATCTTGGTGTATCTCCACAATCTCCACAATCCTTTTGCCATCCCTATCATTGAACTTTTCCTGAAATATACTTAGTGGAAACATTAGTTCAATGACTTATATGTTGTTATTAATTACCAAAACCACCAAGGGAGCAAATGTGCTTTCAGAATTCAGCCAATACTTTCAGATGAGCTTTCCACCAGAATGATCCCTCCATCTTCTCAAATGGAACAGAGTTGCTGTAATATTTCTCCCAAATTAGGTTGACCCATGGAATGTCCTCCTTGTTCGAAAACTTGTAAAGGTTCTTCATCACTAAAGCTTTGTTATGAGTGAGAATATCAAGGATACCCAATCCTCCTTGTTCTTTGGGTTTGCAGACCTTTTTTCAAGCTATTAAAGCAGTCCCTATGTCTATGCTTCCATATTTTCTCCAAAAGAAGTGCCTGAGGTATTTATTAATTTGCTCCATCACCCCAATTGGAAGAGTAAGAGTGGGCATAAAGAAAATTGGAAGGGAGGCAAAAACAGATTTGATCAATTGAAACCTGCCATCATATGATAGCATTGTGGAATAACCAGAGAGTCTTCTCTCAATCCTCTGCATTATAGGGTTAAAGTCCTTAATTTTCAGCCTTGAAGTGCTCATAGGAAGCCCCAAATATGTAAAAGGAAAAGATCCCTTTTTTGCAATTTAGGATAGCTACCAGTGAAGTCATTAGGGGCTCAGAAACATTGATTAGCACAATGATAGACTTATTGTAATTTACTTTAAGTCCAATGCATTCAACATAATGGAGGAGCAGATTCTTAAGTTGCATAAGCTGGTTTGGGACTGCTGGGAGGACCACAATGGTGTCATCTGCATACTGAATCACTAGAAAATCTTGACAGGAGTGACTTAGGATTGAGGGACTGATTAGCTGGTGATTCATGGCCTCATTTAGGGTAGATTGTAGCAGGTCTGCTGCAAGAACAAATAGGAGGGGGGACAAAGGGTCTCCTTGTCTAAGTCCTCTTTTGCAGTGGATTTTTTTTCCTGGGACTCCATTAAGGATAACAGCAGATGTGCGAGAAGACAGAATGAGATTGATCCAAGAAATCCATTTTCTCCAAAGCCCCTTGCTATTAAAATGTCAATAATTGCTTGATGATCAATAATGTCAAAAGCTTTCTCAAAATCCAGCTTAAGTAGCAATGTTGGATTTTTGGATTGTTGGCACTGATGAATGTATTCAAAGGTCCAAGCTAAGCAGTCGTGGATAGATCTTTGCTTCAAGAATCCATATTGGTTGATGTGAACTAGTTTAAGGATCACTTTCTATAATCTGTTGGCCAACAATTTTGTAATGATCTTGATGAAGGAGTTCAGCAAGGAAATTGGCCTAAAATCAGTGGCAGTTTGGGGATTCTCTGTTTTTGGGATTAATGTGATGAAGGAATCATTGATACTTTGAAGAGAGATTTTGCCTTCCTGGAAATCATGTATCATCTTGTAAAAATCAGGAGCTATAGCGTTCCAATAGGTTTTGATGAAAACCCATTAAATCCATCTGGTCCTGGAGCTTTATCTATGGGGATATTTTTGACCACCTCATCAATTTCCTTTTTTGAGAAAGGAGCTTCCAATTCTTCTAGTCCATGAATTTTGTTAATAAGGGAGGTAAGATGCAATAAATTGCTTGTGGGGGTAGTGTGTCCCAGTCTGTTTTTGAAAGCCCTCCATAGAATTGCTGCTTTAGAATCATGTTCGGTATGCTCATTCCCCTGTTCATCGTGGATGGCATGAATGAAATTCCTTCTATATTTGATAGTTGCTTTGGATTGAAAGAATTTAGAATTCTCATCTCCAAAAATTTGACCCATCTAATGGTATCCCTCTGCTTCCAGTAAATTCTTTGGAAGGAAAGGAGTTTGAGCAAATGATCTTTTAGGATGTTTCTGCCATAAATTTCACTGTCTGTTAAATTCGTATACTCCTCAAAGAAGTCCCACATTTCAATCACCTCATTTGTTGCTTTGATTGTACCAGATAAGTTGGGAAGACTCTTGATCCAAATTTTCAGCCCCTTTCTTAATCTTTTAAACTTTGTAGAGATGAGCTTGGCACTGTTATTTTCCTGCACTAGCTGTGACCAAATATTTTCCACTATCTGTTTGAAATCTTTGTGCTCTAACCAGAAATTTTCAAACCTAAAAATCTAGGCTTTTGGGATGTTGGTTCCAATGGAGATCACACATGGTATATGGTCCTAAACAGGTTTGGCTAGAGGGGTGACCATGGTGTTTGGGTAGTTTGCTGACCAACACTCTGAGGTAAACACCCAATCAATTTTCTCCAAACGGGGGGCTTGCTACATATTGCTCCATGTATAACTTCTTCCTTTCAATGGGATTTCCACAAGGGCAAGAAAACTAATTAGTTCATTGAACTTTAACATGTTGTTGAAGTCCCCATTTCCTTGATTTCTATTATGTGGATATCTGACATAGTTGAAGTCCCCTGCTAATATCAAATCTGTTTCATCATCCATTTGAACATTCTTAAGCCAGTCCAGAAAAAGAACTCTACCAGTAGAATCACAAGGTCCATATATATTGGTAAGAATCCAGGAACTTCCATTTTGAGTAGATGTATATCTTACAGATAGAGAGAACTCATTTTTGAAAAGGCATTCCCCATGAAAAACAGAGTCATTCCAAGCAATTAATAACCCACCAGATGCTCCATCAGAGGGAGAAAATTCAAATTTAGAGATTCTTCTAGGACAGAAAATTTTAAGATATGCACTATCAAAGCTTTCTCTCTTAGTTTCTTGGAGACAGATCACAACACAATCAGATTCCTCAATTTTGTTTGACAGAGCAAGCCATTTGTTACTTGAATACCCCTAATATTCCAGTTCAGAATTTTCCAGGCTCTATTCATGGGGAAACAAATAGTTTGGATAATCAACTAAGTCCCACACTGACTGCTTAAAGCCACAGAAAGACATGGTTCTCTTTACACAGTACCATTCTGTTACAAAAGTAAGATATCTGAACCCTACATAGAGAACTAATCCCCTTACAAAAGAACTCCTTATCCAGGCCCAAAACACTATCTCTTTCTCAGCAGCAATCTTCAGTCCTTCCATGTAGGTTGCTTAACACCTTTTTTTGCCTTCTTCTTGTGGTTCCCATCCTCAGCAGGAGCTTTGGCATCCACCTTGCAATAAGAAGAATTTAGGTTTTTAACAACTTTACTTGAGCAAACTGGAGGTTTTGCAGAGCAAGCCACACAATGTGTATCCTCACAAGATTTATGTCTAATACCTTTTGAGATAAGTTGCAATCTGCTACTTCTCCTTACCTCAGAGTCCACAACAGGTGCTCTTTGCTTCCTTTTCCCTTGGGAGAGAGCAGAGTCATGTGCATCATTAGCAATTCTGCTAGGAGTCCTCATTTGCTCCTCCTTCTCTGAAATCTGGGAGCATATGGGGCCATAGAAAGAGGGCAAGCATCAGTAATGTAGAAGGATAAATATTCTATAGCAGAAGATCCTTCTATAATTATTTTCCACATTGGGGAATGAAGGAAAGTTTTTGCCCAATCAAACTTGTCTGGATTCAGAAGTGTACTGCATATAAAATTAACCCAATCATATGGTACCTGAATAGCTGAATTATTATTTTCAGAAGCTGCAAAGAACTGCTTCCAAGCAGCAAGTCCTTCATGATCTGCAGTCTCAGATGTTTGCAAGCTGTTATTAATTGGGAGGTAATTTCCTTTAGTGCTGTAACCAGGTCGGGCAGATGAGGCTGAAAATTCAGACTCAGAAACTTGGGGCTCAAATAGATTGAATTCATCTATATTATGGTTGACACTCTCTTCAATGATCTCAAGTTCTTCATCTACTGACAAACTGTAATTAGAATCTCTGTTTGGAGATGCAGAGTAATCCAAAGGATTAGCAAGTTGCAAAATAGGGTCCTCTCCTTGGGCCAAATCCAGAGCAAAGAAATCTCCATAACCCTCAAATTCTTCATCAGCCACATCATCATTTGAAGGAACAAGATTCTTAAAAATAGATGGAGCTGTAAGCTCTCTGAAGCCTGAAATTTCTTCACTGACATTAACCACATTCATGTTAATCTCCCGATGATTCTGAATTATTCCAGTACCCAACTGAAGGATAGGGTTATGGTCTTGTGGAGGCAGTTCCAAAGCAGGGGGTTGATGGGCTTCAATGGGCCCAATGGCCAAATTGAAATCTGGCAGCTCAAAAGGGATAACATGGGCCTGGCCCAAAATTTTTAAAAATTCATTTCCCTCCACTTGTGGCATTTCTGCATTTGCCAACAATTCTAGCCCCACTTCATTGGACCCCATAGACAGAGTAGGGTTGAAGTAGATCAGCTAATTCTAGGAACTCTCCGTCTTCTAACTCCCGGTCAATAAAATCATCTTCATTAGCAGGCATGGCCCAGTGTCCCCATCCTGGCATGTCCTCCTCCTCTTCCTCCTGGATATCATTGTGCTGAGTAGGTTGGTTCCCATTACCCATATCATCAGGAGCTTGATGTTCCATGATAGGCCCAATAAAATGATTAAGCTGGTTTGGGTGAAAGTTGAGATTAAGAGGAACTGGATGAGGGTTTTCATCCACAGGCACATGATCTTCTTCAGGTGGACCTCCTCCAATCATCTCTTGCTATATCATAACCACTGGCACAGTCCATGACTCAGAGTTCAAATCATCAGATTCCCCAACTACAATGCTTGTGGGCACATCTGCTAGTTCATCTATCCTTACTTTCACCATTATAGCAGCTTTTGAGCTTTTAGCTCTGTCCCAAAGGAATAGCTTGCCAAAGTATCTGACAAAATTGGTTATTTCATGAATTTCTCTTTTATCAAAAGGAAAACCGATTAGGAGCATTCAAACATCCCTATTCAGTTGCAGATTTCTCCAATTCATTTCTTGATTGTGCTGTTGAAAGATAACATGCACATCTCCAAAGACATGTGGACTTTGAAGAACCATAGAATCTCTATCAAAAGCAGAGTAGAAACACACATATGCTTGGCCAAAGGGGCATGGGCAAATCTCAGCAAACCCTAAGTGGTTGACCTCGGTGATGAACTCCCCAATGAGCTGCCGCACTGTAGGAAAATGAACTTGGAGATTTGGCATTGGGATTACCGTGGCGATTGCCCATTCTTCATGAGAAGCTGCAGCTGGAGACGAGATCATGTGAATGCGAGCTGGCCTCCCCTCAACCTGGATCGCTTGATGATGAGGAGGGAGGAACGGCGTCGGATCGAATGGGAAGTTTGCCATCAGTGGCAGAGCTGCTTCCCTTATGGATGGATTCTCTTGGTGATGGCGCAATGGAGGAGGTGGCGGCAGGGAGGTGACTGTCGGAGTCCTTGAGGTTTCAGGGGGTGAGTTTGGAGTGGAGGAAGTCTGGAGCACAGGGACAGCGTCAGTCCGACCAGAGGAAGGAGCAATTAACTCCCCATTAATCCCGGTAGGAATCGCGGGAATCGAGCCACTTGAGATCAATTCATTTGATCTTGCCAGAGATAGGAACTTGAAGCGACAGTCACTGCCAATATGGCCCCACCTCTTACATCGTCGGCACCTGATTTTATTTGTGCAGGTCGGCCTCTTATGACCCACTAACAGGCAACGGACACAGAAGGCCCTTGAATCTTGCGTCGGTGTAGATACTAGCCCATCCGTAGCCTTCTCCTTTTGAATACGCACCATTCCTGCGTCATTAATCCGATGATCAACCGGGTATTGAAGACGGCTGAAAACTGTAGAAACTGGGACCGTGGATTGCACTTGCTGATGAACTCTATTGTTCAAACGTGATTCATCAAGAATCCTTGGCTCATGAACCGCATCTGCATATGAATTTGGAGCTCATCGACGAGAAACCAGAGACCATCCAACTTCTCGATCAGGATCAGGCAAAGGACGATGCTTAGCACCATTAGGACCCCATAGAAGAAAACCCAAGTTGAACTCCGGGACCGAAATGACTCCACCATTGTAAATCACAAAACCAACATCCAAAGAAGAAACCGAAAGTTTGAAGAGCTTATCTTTAATCTTGCACACTTTGTAGAGTGAGGCTCGACCACCAAAGCAAGAAAGGAGAATGGTACCTACTGATTCTTCCGAAAGCCGAATCCTTGAACGTGTAAATTCCGCAACCAAGAAAAATTCTCTCAGACCACAACCCTCAGAGAAGTTGATTGGAAGATTGAGTGTCTTTAGAATCTTGTCTTCAAAAGCATGGCCACGATCGAAGCGAAGATCAGCCAGAGACATGGCAGAAAATGAGCTGCAACCTGTCGAAAATAGGCAAAAGACGCCTGTCGCTGCCAGAGCTACCGAAGTCTATGATGTCTGCGGTGGCCGAAGTGGCCGGCGGCAGGGGTTTTCGATGGCTGCCGCTGCTGGAGTGGCAGGCGGCAGGAGTTTGTGGCGGCTGCTGCGGCTGGAGTAGCCGGCGGCAGGCAAGGAGGCGGGGAGGATATGAGGCGTTTTTTTTGTAAATGTACATATTGCTTGATCCCTAAATTCAAACGTAATGTTAACTTTACTGTCGCCACCATTTTTATCTCGTTTCTGTATCAATCCAGCACTAGACAATAAAAATGCAAAGACAAAAAAGAGGCATTAGTTGTCACGTAGCACATGTCAACATGAACACAATGCATAAGAAATGGATATTCACATAAGTGACCTATAGTACGAAGCCATGAACAACAAAACAAAGTAGAGTTATACAAGAAATGATAACCTCAAGCTTGTACAACAATGAAGGAACGAACGTTACACCACACGCTCATGCTCTTACATTTCCCCAATATTTGCATTTTTTTTGAGATACACAAGGCAACACAATTAAATTGTAATCTAGCCAACATCCGTCAATTCGACGAAATAAGATTAGACATATAGAGCAAGTAGTTTTAACATCTTTCATCAACATCACATCCAGATACATGTATTTTGCAATCACAAATAGCAATACTTCCATTACTTGAGCTTGTACCTTCAAAACATGCCTTCCTAGCTTGGATCTTTTGTTCCTTCCATGAGTTGTGCTTGTCACTTGGGAATGTGTCTACCCAATATGGTTCTTCTGATGGAAGCATTTGACACAATAAGATAGTAAAATTATATACCATCTAGCAAAATCATCGAAAACGAAATCATATTTGTCGGGCCCATGGGACTTGGGGTAACCAGGCCCGTCTGCCTGCGGCCCAAGACGCGACGCATGACATGGGCCCAGCACTGCACGTTGTTGGGCTACACGAGAAAGACCCTCGCGAGGGACCCCGCCTCGTGAGGAGCACATTAGCAAGCATCTCCAGGGGCCTCGCGAGGTCGCCCCTCGAGGCTGCCCTCGAGGCCTTCGCGGGGCAGACTAACCAGGGGCAGCTCGGAGGAGCCGCGCGATCTTGCACCTCCACATGGGTGAGACGCGCTACGCCGAGCGGCGCCAGGGACCGTGCCAGCAGGTGCGGATGAGGAGGCTTTCATCTTTCGTGCTAAAGGAGTGGGGCCAGCTCCCCGGTTCCCAAAGCAACTCCCAAAGGTTTCCTATTCGGTGCAAGACAACCAGGGCCGGGGGCTCGCCAGGACGGGGGTCATCACCGAGCCCACCGGCGCGTCACGGCAGGATGCTTTTGCAGGCGAAGACCACTTTTGCCAGGATAAGCTGCAATCTTGTCCCCCTTCAAACTGGCCATTGTGGTGACCCTTCCCGCCTTGTATTTTCAGGGGAAGAGGACCGTGGCCAGTATAAGATAGGGCAGGTTGTGGCCATAGAGAGGGATCAACCCCAAGCTAGCCAGAACCCACCCATGTACTCTCTTTCACCCCTGAGCAATCAAAACAAGCAGGAGTAGGGTTTTACACCGCAAGGTGGCCTGAACCTAGGTAAACTGCCGTGTCCGTTGTTCTTCCTCCTTAGCTCGAGCACGCCCAAGAATCGCCGTGAGGTTGCGAGGTAGAGTAGGGTGAGAAAACTAGCACACCCCAGAGTTCGAACCTACTTGGGTCCCCGGAGCCCTTATTCCGACATCTGGCACGCCAGGTAGGGGTGTGCCGCTATTCTCCAGCTCCGTTATGGCTCCTTCTTTGCCAACCCTATGGCCGACGCTCGCCATGCGTGTACCGAGGGCCGGACGGCCCACCTCGCCCAGACCACGCCTGCGGGCCGCGACCGTTGCCACCACTTCGCCGGCGCCGAAGCTGCCGCCGGCACCAACCCTACTGCCCGCGAGCAGCAGGATTCCACCTTGCGCCTTCCCGTGCAGCAAGATGGCTGCACCACTGCGGCTTCCTCCTCCCACGCCCGCCTCGGCCAGGTGAACGCGCAGGCCGCGCTGCTCAAGGCGTGCGAGCTACTTCGTTACCACCCGGCAGATGCTGGCTATGATGCCTGGCTGGGCCGCATCACCGAGCTCGTCATCGCCGCCGGAGAGGCCCCTGCACCCTCCCGCTCATTTCGCCCTCCACTGCCTCGCGCTGGGAGGGCGGCACGCGGAGCGCCTCCGCCACCACCTCCACGGTGGCATGCATCCTCGGCGGGGCCCAGGCCCCCGCCTCTGGCCGCCACTTCAAGACGTCCTTCTGCGGGGCGAATGCCGCCCCCGGGAGCACATGCACGCGTCGCCGCCTGGCTGGGCGCAAGGCGACATCACCTTCGATGCCAAGGATCACCCTAGATCCGCAGCTGCCGCGGGCGCTCTCCCCATGCTGTGCACCCCCACCATCAGCAACGTCTCAGTCACCAAGACCCTCATCGATGGAGGTGCCGGCCTAAGCGTGCTCTCTGTCGAGACCTTCGAGGTGCTCCAGGTACCCTACGACCAGCTGAAGCCCACCAGGGCCTTCTCCGGGGTGGCCGATGGGATCACGACCCCCCTTGGGCAGATACGCCTCCCCGTCACCTTCGGTACCCGCTACAATTACCACACCGAGCTCATCGACTTTGACGTGGCATGCATCGGCCTCCCGTATAACGCCATCTTGGGCTACCCGGCGCTCGCCAAGTTCATGGCGGCTACCCACCCGAGCTAAAACGTTGTCAAGATACCTGGCTGCGACGACATCATTACCATCAAATGCGATGAGAGGGACGCAGTTAGCTCCCGCAAGCGTGCATACAAGGCCGCTGTGGCCGCGCACCCGTCTGCCAGGGATGAGGCGACACTCCCCAAAGCGGCAATGGCATGGAAAAAGCAGCTGTTCTCTCAGGACCGAGCTGAAATGAAGAAAGTGTCGTTCGACGGTAGCGACTCGGGCCCCACCTTCACCATCGGCGCTGACCTTTCCCCCGAGCAAGAAGGCGCGCTCGTCACTTTCCTCCGGGCAAACGCAGATGTGTTTGCATGGAAAGCGACTGACTTGTCCGAAGTCCCGAGGGAAGTGATCGAGCATCACCTGGCGATGTGCCCCAACGCGTGCCCTGTCAAGTAGAAGGCGCGGTGCCAGGCGCCAGAGAAGCAGAAGTTCATCGTTCATGAGTGCACAAGCTCCAAGAGGTGGGGGTCATTCGCGAGGTGTGCCACCCGGAGTGACTCGCCAACCCCGTCATCATTCCGAAGAAGGGTGGCAAGGAGCGGATGTGCGTCGACTTCGCCAGTCTCAACAAGGCCTGCCCCCGGGACCCCTTCCCGCTGCCGCGCATCGACCAGATCATGGACTCCACCGCCGACTGTGACCTGCTATGCTTCTTGGATGCCTTTTAAGGCTATCACCAAATCAAGATGGCGGCAAAGGATGTGGATAAGACGGCATTCATCTCCTCTTGCCGGGTGTTCTGCTACACTTGCATGCCTTTCGGTTGGAGGAGTGCTGGCACCACCTTCCAGAGGTTGATGTGCATCACGTTGGGGCCCTAGCTGGGAAGGAATGCAGAGGCCTACGTCGACGACATCGTGGTCAAGTCACGCGAGGTCAGGACGCTCATCGAGGATCTGGAGGAGACATTTGCCAACCCGCGCAAGGTCAACCTGAAGCTCAACCCCGACAAGTGCGTTTTTGGAGTTCCCTCGGGCAAACTCCTTGGCTTCCTTGTATCTCATCGGGGAATTGTTGCCAACCCGGAAAAAGTTAAGACCATCGAGAGAATGCACCCTTCGGACCCTCAAGGAGATGCAGATGTTGGCAGGATTCCTGGCCTCCTTGGGGCGCTTCATCTCCAAGTTCGGCGAGCGGGCATTACCGTTCTTCAAGCTTATGAAAAGGTCCGACCCGTTACCGTGGACCCCTGAAGAAGACGCGGCCTTTGAAGATCTCAAGAGGTACCTCACGAGCCCCCCCACCATGGTCACACCGCGCCCCCGCGGGCGCTTACTGTTGTACCTAGCGGCCACCCCCAGACGGTCAGCGCGGCCCTCGTGGTGGAGCAAGAAGATCAAGTCTGCGCCAAGAGAAAGCCTGCGACCCTTCGAACGGCATCACCTGAGGTCCCTCGAGCCCCGTCGGCGCCTGCCGAGGGGGGAATTGAGGGGCCCCCCTCCTCCCCTCGGGAGGACGTCCTCCCTCAAATGGCCCCTGGCGCGCCGCTTCCGGAGACCCCCGTGGCCCCTGACACCAGGCCTTTGGGAGCCCTTGTGGCTCAGCCTCTCGGGCCTTCCGACGAGCACGACATGGACACCATGATCACGTGCCACATTGAGCATCCTATGTACTTCGTTCGCATGGTGCTGAGGGATGCGCGCGAGCGCTACCCCATGCAGCAGAAGCTCCTCCTCGCGCTCCTCGTCGCTTCCCGGTAACTACGCCACTATTTCCAGGGCCATCCTATTAAGGTTATTTCTGCCTACCCCTTGGAGCAGGTCCTGCGCAGCCCCAACGCCACTGGCAGGGTTTCCGAGTGGAACATTGAGTTGGAGGCTTTCCAGCTTGAGTTCTGAACCACCAGAGTCATCAAAGGCGCGGCCCTAGCCGACTTCGTAGCAGAATGGACGGACTCGTCCGAGGAGGAGCCTCGCGAAAGCGAGCCACTCTTGCCTGGGGACGAGGCACCCAGTGGCTGGGTCTTGTGCTTCGACGGTGCCTTTTCCGGGCAGGGTGCAGGGGCTGGCGTCGTGCTCACTTTGCCGGCAGGAGATAAGCTTTACTACCTGGTCCAGCTGTGCTTCAGGCACGACGAGAAGGTCTTCAACAACATTGCGGAATACGAGGGCCTCATCGCCGGCCTCAAGGCCGCCTTTGCCCTCGGCATCAAGCGTCTCGTCATTAGGGGCGAATATCAGCTCCTCGTCAA
This sequence comes from Elymus sibiricus, assembly GCA_039707655.1. Taxonomy (NCBI): domain Eukaryota; kingdom Viridiplantae; phylum Streptophyta; class Magnoliopsida; order Poales; family Poaceae; genus Elymus; species Elymus sibiricus. The sequence continues at coordinate 95,386,288 of CM077663.1, read as the reverse complement.
CTTCTCCAACAAAAAGTATAAACCCAAGGATGAGAACATGGCAACTTACCTGGTGGAGGTACGCAAACTTGAGAAGTGTTTCCTTGGCTTGGAGCCCCAGCACATCACGCATGGCGCCAATAGAGAAGCCGACAACATCGCCAAGCGAGCTTCTCGCTGTGATCCCCAAAGCCCCAATGTCTTTGAGGAAAGGCTTCTTAAGACGTCAGCCATGCCACTCGCCGCCGGCACAACGCTGCTGCGCGAGGAGCTACCATCCGCGCCGCCAGCAGGCGCGCCGAACTGTGGCCCGCCCTCAGGAGACCGCCTGCTGCTGGTGCTGGAACCTCAAGAGGGCGGCTGGGCCACGTAATTCAAGGCTTACCTGCTTCACGGCGACCTCCTTGCGGACGATGCGGAAGCAGAACGCGTTGGCAAGCCACCGCTTACTGTTTGTGAGACGGCGAGCAGTACAGCAAGCGGACCAACGGCGTCTCACTGCGGTGCATCTCGGAGGAATGGGGGCGCGAGTTGCTCACCGACATCCATGGAGGGGACTACGGGCACCACTATTCATCACGCACTCTTGTCGGTAAGGTGTTCCACAGTGGTTTTTATTGGCCTACCGTTCTTCGCGATGGCGCCGAGATGGTCCAGTTTTGCGAAGCCTGCCAGTTCCACGCCAAGCAGATCCATCAGCCCGCACAGGTGCTTCAGACATTTCCGCTCTCGTGGCCCTTCGCGGTATGGGGGCTGGACATACTAGGCTCCTTCCCCCGCGCGGCCGGCAGATACCGCTACCTCTATGTCGCCATCGACAAAATCACCAAGTTGACGGAGGTCGAGCCCGTGCGCACCATCCCGGCTGGCTCGACAATCAGGTTCAAACAGGGCCTTGATACGTCTCCAACGTATCTATAATTTTTGATTGTTCCATGCTAATATATTATCATTCTAGGATACTTTTTGGGCATTTGTTTACCAATTTATAATATTTTTGAGCACTAACCTAGTGACCCAGTGCCCAGTGCCAGTTGCTGCTTTCTACGTGTTTTTGACTTTTCAGGTTTACAGTACCAAACGAAGTCCAATTGCCATGAAACTTTTTGATGATTTTTTGGGACCAAAAGAAGACCTGGAAGCTTCGGGAGGGGGCCGGGATAGCCACGAGGGGCCCACAAGCCAACAGGGTGCGCCACCAGGGGGCGCGCTCTGATGGCTTGTGCCTCCCTCGGGTGCCTCCCGACGTCCCTCTCTGGCCTATAAATTCACATGTAATCCAAAAACCCTAGAAGCGCTCCCAAAACACTTTTTCCGCAGCCGCAAGTCTCTTTTCCGATGGGAGGCCATCTACACCTCCGTTCCGGCACCCTGCCGGAGGGGAGATCGATCACGGAGGGCCTCTTCATCAAACTTGCTACTCTCACCATGATGTGTGAGTAGTTCACCATAGACCTACGGGTCCGTAGGTAGTACCTAGATGGCAATCTCTCTCTCTCTCTCTCTCTTGATCTTCAATAAAATGTTCATCACATCTCTGCCTTGATCTATCCGATGTAATCCCTTTGTATGGTTTGTTTGCTGGGATCTGATGAATTGTGAGTTTATGTCCAGATTATTCATGAAAAGTATTTGAGTCAAACCTGAATACTAAGATTCTTATTTGCATGATCATCATAGCTTCGTAATGCTCTCCGATCTATTGAGTTAGTTTGGCCAACTAGATTGATATTTATTCGGTGGGAGTGATGCGTTGTTGTAGGTTCAACCTGACGAGTTTCTATATCCTAGTGATAGAAGGGGACTAGTTGCGTCTTTTTGTTGCTGCTACTAAGGATAAAACGATGGGGTTTATTCGTATTGATTGAGTTTACTTTGTCTACATCATGTCATTGTTCTCCAAGCATTACTCTGTGTTACTTAATACTCTAGATGCATGCTGGATAGCGGTCGATGAGTGGAGTAATAGTAATAGGTGCAGGCAGGAGTCGGCCTATTGGCTTATGGACGTGATGCCTATATACACATGATCATTTTCGTGAAAATTGCATAACTATTCGCTTTTCTATCAATTGCCCAACTGTAATTTGTTTACCCACCATATGCTATTTCTATGAGAGATGCCACTAGAGAACTCTACGGCCCCCGGGCCTATTCACTTATATATTCACAAACACTTTCATTACCTTACTGTTATTTATTTGCTTTTATTTTATTCTGCAATGTACAATTAGATACAATTATCTACACAACTCACTTGTTTGCAAATAACGAGATCAAGGGGATTGGCAACCCTCTTGCCGGCGTTGGGTGCAAGTTGTTTGTTATTTTGTGTGCAGCCGCTGAAGACGGTTGAGGATTGGTATTCCTATTGGTTCGATAAACCTTGGTTTCATAACTGAGGGAAATACGTACCCACTTTGTGCTGAGATAACCCGTTCCTCTTCACGGAAAACCCAACGCAGATCATGAGTATCAGGAAGGATTTCTGGCGCCGTTGCCGGGGAATACCATCACCAACTATCAAGTAACTTCGCACAAATTTTCATTCACTTGTTCTTCTTTTTATTTGCTGTTATATTTAGTTTGTCTCATAAAAATAAAAAATGCAAAAATATTTATCTTTGCTAGTTACTAGTTTACTACTTTGCTTGTTGTGCTCGCTTGAAAGTTGCTATCATGTCTGATTTTGAAATTAGTGGTGTCTCCGCCACTAGTGCGGAAGCCCTTGAGCTTCCAACTTCATCTTGTGATAATAGTGCTAAAAGAAATTTTGATGAAGTTGCTAAGGAAAAACTTGATAACCTCGCGGACGATGATCCTTCTAAAAGTGAACCCATGATGCAAACTAAGAAACTCCACATAGGCAGTGGAAATTTTATTGGAAAAGTGCGATTGAAGATTTTTTCACTTGTGTGGGATCATTGCCATTGATAATAGGTTCCATTGTTGCTAGGACTACAAGTTATGTGGATTCTATACCTTTGCTTATAACACAATTAGAAAGACAATTTGTCCATATGCATCCTTTCATACAATGTTTATTCCTAGAATTCTCTAATATTCAGGAAGCTCCTACGAAACGTCTAACTACTATTTTTCTTGTTCAAGAATTTAACAATATCATACAAGAAGCTATAGATATATTTTATCATTATAGGATTAATTGTGAATGGCCACCAATACAAGGAAACCTTTCTGAGTTAGAAGGTATAAGGAAATTGAGATCCACTGATTATGTTGCTTATGATGAAAACCTTAGAAAGAATGTTCCACCTAATGTCCTAGTTGATAAAATTTCTGAACACAATGATCAATTTGCTATACCAAAACTTGGATTGGGTTATGATCTTGAGAGAGAATTGAGAAAATATCTTTATCAAAACTTATATAATGAAGAGATGGTCATCACTTATGAGAAACCTAAGGAGGAGCCTCCTATTCCTCCCGAAATAGACCTCTCAGACCCTTGTGTTGTGAAGTTTAGTCCCTTCAATTATTTTTTCTTACCTACTGAAATAAGGGAATATGATTATAGCATGCCGGATCGTTTCCATGATTACTACAACCCTTGAAACTATGCATTATGCCTAGCTAGGGGCATAAAACAACAACGCTTGTTGGGAGGCAACCCAATATGTATCTTAAATTTTGTTTTTACTTTCGGTTATTTTGTGATAAAATTATTTTTTACTCTGTAATTACTATGTTTTTATGTTTTAATTATTGTTTGTGCCAAGTAAAGCCTTTGGGATGACTCATGAGATGAGTAGAAACGATGCTGAAACATAACAAAAACTTTGACTCAAGTACAGGAATTTGCATTTTTTACTGGAGGGTGATAATAATCTGAATTTTTTACAAAGTATTTCTATACAAATCATTTACGTTGTCCTAATTATTCATAATTTTTAGAGTTACCGAAGTATGGTCTCTTTACAGATTGCTACAGACTGTTCTGTTTTAAACAGATTCTGTTTTGCTTCCATAGTTTGCTTATTTTGATTATGCTATGGACTATATCGGGGGTGTAAGCCCTGGAGAAGTTACAATACAGTACCTATTATGCAAAAATGAATTAATAATTAATTTATCACAGTACCTAAAGTATGCAATATGTTGCTTATACTAACGGATCTCACGAAGTTTTGTTGACCTTTGTGTGATTGAAGTTTTTGAGTTTTGGGTGTGATCATGATGGACCACGGAATAAGGAGTAGCAAGAGCCTAAGCTTGGGGATGCCCAAGGTACCCCAAGTAAAATTCTAAGGAGACTCAAGCCTCTAAGCTTGGGGATGCCCCGGAAGGTATCCCCTCTTTCGTCTCAATCCATAGGTATGTCACTTGGAGCTATATTTTTATTCATCACATGATATGTGTTTTGCTTGGACCGTCGTTTGCTTTTACTTTCAGTATGTCACAATCATCATTTTCTGGACACACCTATTTTAGAGAGACACACCTTCATGATAATTTTCTAGAATACTCTCTGTGCTTCACTTATATCTTTTGAGCTTGGCAGTTGCTCTAGTACTCTACTTATATCTTTTTGAGCACGGTGGCGTTTAGATTTTATAGAAATAATATGCTCTCGTTCTTCACTTATATTTGTTTGAGATCTGAATAAATAGTGACGGTAATTTGCATGTGTCATAAGACTAGTCCAAAAATAATAGGTATTCAATGAATGATAATCAAAATCATCATGTAGCACATATAGAGAAATTTTGTGTTAATGACATTGATGTGGTAATATGAAAAAGGTGTGAGTCCACAATTTTTGATTCGTAGAAGTGTCGAGATTAAGAGGTGTTAACTTGTTATTCATCTAAAAATTAAAGAGGCATGGTGATGATGTGTGAGCATTTTTATTCCTCGTTCAAATCCTAGTGTTGTTTCGAGTCGGGGGCGCGCGATGGTTAACTCCTACCAACCTCCTCCCTCGGGGCATGCGAGGAGTACTTTGATTTCTGCTAAAACTAATAAAACTTAGCAATAAGTATGTGAGTTCTTTATGACTAATGTGACATCATGGACATACGCATCTTTACCTTTTCATATTTGCTAGCCTCTTCGGTACCGTGCATAGCCCATCCTCACCTCGAGGATCGGTGCAACTTTCGCCGGTGCATCCAAACACCGTGAAATGATACGCTCTGTTGCACATAAGCCTCATTATATCATCCTCAAAACAGCCACCATACCTACCTATTATGGCATTTCCATAGCCATTCCGAGATATATTGCCAGGCAAATTCCATCGTCACTTCACATGACTTGTTCGTTCATCATCATATTGCTTTGCATGATCATATAGAGCTGACATAGTATTTGTGGCAAAGCCACCATTCATCATGTTTTTGATACATGTCACACTAGATCATTGCACATCCTGGTACACTGTGTTGGGGAATGTTGCATGGGAAACAAAATTTTTCCTACGCACACGCAAGATCTATCCATGGTGATGAGCATCTACGAGAGGGAGAGTGAATCTACATACCCCGCTAAGAGGGAAGCGTTGAGAAACACGGTTGATGTAGTCAAACGTCTTCGCGATCCAAATCGCAAGCCGTCCCGCGATCCCATCACGATCCGTCTCGCCATCCAATCACGATCCGTCCCGCGATCCAATCACGGTCCTTCCAATCTAGTGCCGAACGGACGGCACCTCCGCGTTCAGCACACGTACAGCTCGATGACGATCTCCGCCTTCTTGATCCAGCAAGAGGGAGCGGAGAGGTAGATGAGTTTTCCGGAAGTGTGACTGCGCGGCGGCGGTGGTGGTGGAACTATTCCAGCAGGGCTTCACCTAAGTGCTGCTGAAAACTAGAGGAATCAATCTATCGGGAGAGAGGGCTGTACCGTGGCCTTTTGGGTTGAAGTGCTTTTGCCCTCTCTCCCTCTAGTATATATAGGAGGAAGGGGAGGGAGGCTGGCGGCCCAAGGGCTGCCCCTTGGTGCGCCGCAAGGAGGAGAGGTGGAGGAGTCCTACTCCAATCCTACTAGGAGTAGGATTCCTCTTCCTCCACTTGGAAACTCTTTCCACCTTTGTGTTTTCCCACCCCCAGCCGCATGGGCCTTAGTGGGGGGCTCGGCCAGCCCACTAAGGGCTGGCTTGACTCCTCCCACAGCCCATGAGGCCCTTTGGGTTGAGACACCCCTCCCGATGGTCCCCGGTACCCCTCCTGGCACTCTCGGTACACTACCGAAATACCCGAAAATTTTCCGGTGACCAAAACGGGACTTCCTATACATCAATCTTTACCTCCGGACCATTACGAAGCTCCTCGTGACGTTCGGAATCTCATCCAGGACTCCGAACAACCTTCGGTCACCACCGTACATAACTCTATACTACCGAAACGTCACCGAACCTTAAGTGTGCAGACCCTGCGGGTTCGAGAGCTATGTAGACATGACCGAGACACCTCTACGGTCAATAACCAATAGCGGGGCCTGGATGCCCATATTGGTTCCTACACGTTCCACAAAGATCTTTATCGGTTGAACCTCTATGTCAAGGATTCATTTAATCCCGTATGCTGTTCCCTTTGTTCTTCGGTATGTTACTTGCCCGAGATTTGATCGTCGGTATCTCTATACCTAGTTCAATCTCGTTACCGGCAAGTCTCTTTACTCGTTCCGTAATACAAGATCCTATGGCTAACACTTTAGTCACATTGCTTGCAAGGCTTGTGGTGATGTTGTATTACTGAGTGGGCCCTGAGATACCTCTCTGTCACACGGAGTAACAAATCCCAGTCTTGATCCATGCCAGCTCAACAGACACCTTCGGAGATACCTGTAGAGCATCTTTATAGTCACCCAGTTATGTTGTGACGTTTGATACACACAAGGTATTCCTTCGGTGTCAGTGAGTTACATGATCTCATGGTCATAGGAACAGATACTTGACATGCAGAAACAATAGCAATAAACTGACACGATCATATGCTACGTTCATAGTTTGGGTCTTGTCCATCACATCATTCTCCTAATGATGTGATCCTGTTATCAAATGACATCCCATGTCAATGGCCAGGAAACCTTGACCATCTTTGATCAACAAGCTAGTCTACTAGAGGCGTACTAGGGACACAGTGTTGGCTATGTACCCACACATGTATTTGAGTTTCCAATCAATACAATTATAGCATGGATAATAAACGATTATCATGAACAAGGAAATATAATAATAACCAATTTATTATTGCCTCTAGGGCATATTTCCAACAGTCTCTCACTTGCACTAGAGTCAATAATCTAGCTCACATCACCATGTGATTAACATTGTCATGAATCTAACACCCAATGAGTTCTGGGGTTCGATCATGCTTTGCATGTGAGAGAGGTCTTAGTCAACGGTCTGCAACATCTAGATCCGTGTGTTCTTTGCCAATCTATATGTTATACTGCAGATGCTACCACGCTCCACTATACGTATCCGGATTGCTACTCAGAGTCATCCGGATTGGTGTCAAAGCTTGCATCGACGTAACCCTTTACGACGAACTCTTTATCACCTCCATAATTGAGAAACATTTCCTTAGTCCTCCAGTTACTAAGGATAATTTTGACCGTTGTCCAGTGATCCACTCCTGGACCACTCTTGTACCCCTTGACAGACTCATGGCAAGGCACACACCAGGTGTGGTACACAGCATGGCATACTACATAGAGCCTATGGATAAGGCATAGGGGACGACCTTCGTCCTTTCTCTTTCTTCTGCCATGGTCGAGCTTTGAGTCTCACTCAACTCCACACCTTACAAATCAGGCAAGAACTATTTCTTTGACTGATCCATTTTGAACTCTTTCAAAATCTTGTCAAGGCATGTACTCATTAAAAGTTTTATCAGATGTTTTGATCTATCTCTATAGATCCTGATGCCCAACATTTAAGTAGCTTCATTCCAGGTTTTCCTTTGAAAAACTCCTTTTCAAACAACCCTTTATGCTTTCCAGAAATTCTACATCATTTCCGATCAACAATATGTCATCCACATATACTTATCAGAAATTCTATAGTGCTCCCACTCACTTTATTGTAAATACAAGTTTCTCATAATCTTTGTATAGACTCAAAAACTTTGATCACCTCATCAAAGCGTATATTCCAACTCCGAGATGCTTGCACCAGTCCATAGAAGGATCGCTGGAGCTTGCATACATTTTAGCATCCTTAGGACTGACAAAACCTTCTGGTTGTATCACATACAACCTTTCCTCACGGAAACCGTTAAGGAAACTCTATTTTGACATCCATCTGCCAGATTTCATAATCGAAAAATGCAGCAACTACTAACATAATTCCAACAGACTTTATCATCACTATGGGTGAGAAAGTCTCATTGTAGTCAACTCCTTGAACTTGTGAAAAACCCTTTGCCACAAGTCGAGCTTTATAGACGGTGACATTACCGTCCGCGTCCGTCTTCCTTTTAAAGATCCATTTGTTCTGAATGGCCTATCGCCCTCAGGTAATACTTCCAAAGCCCATACTTTGTTTTCTTACATGGATCCCATCTCGGATTTCATGGCCTCTAACCATTTCTCAGAATCCGGGCCCATCATCGCTTCTCCATAGCTCGTAGGTTCATCGTTGTCCAACAACATGACCTCTAAGGCAGGGTTGCCATACCACTCAGGAGCAGTACGCGTCCTTGTCGACCTACGAGGTTCGATAGTAACTTGATCCGAAGCTTCATGATCATCATCATTAACTTCCTCTTCAACTAACGTAGGCTCCACAGAAACAACTTTCTGCGCCGCGCTACTCTCTGGTTGAAACAAAGGTTCAACAACCTCATCAAGTTCTATCTTCCTCCCACTCAATTCTTTCGATAGAAACTCTTTCTCGAGAAACGACCCGTTTTTAGCAACAAACACTGTGCCCTTTGATCTAAGATAGAAGGTATACCCAACTGTTACGTTAGGGTATTCTATGAAGATGCATTTGTCCGCTTTGGGTTCGAGCTCATCAGGTTGAAAACCTTTTTCACATAAGTGTCGCAGCCCCAAACATTAAGAAATGACAACTTGGGTTTCTGTCAAACCAAAATTCATACGGTGTCATCTCAACGTACTTAGATGGTGCCCTATTTTAAAGTGAATGTAGTTGTCTCTAATGCATAACCCCAAAACGATAGTGGCAAATCGATAAGAGATATCATAGTACGCACCATATCCAATAGAGCACGGCTACGACGTTCGGAGACACCATCACACTATGGTGTTCCAGGTGGCGTGAGTTGTGAAACATCTTCCACATTGTCTTAAGTTGTATACCAAACTCGTAACTCAGATATTTACCTCCACAATCATATCATAGACATTTTATCTTCTTGTCACGATGATCTCAAATTTCACTCTGAATTTGTTTGAACTTTTCAAACATTTCAGACTTGTGTTTCATTAAGCAAATATCCCCATATCTACTCAAATCATGAGTGAAGGTAGGAAAATAACGATATCCACCGCACGCTACAACACTCATTGGACCGAACACATCAATATGTATCATTTCCAATAAGTCACTTGCTCACACCATCATACCGGAAAACGGGGTCTTAGTCATCTTTCCCATGAGGCATGGTCCGCATGTCTCAACCGATTCGAAATCGAATGAGTCCAAAGATCCATCAGCATGGAGTTTCTTCATGCGCTTTACGCCAATACGACATTTAGCGGCAGTGCCACAAGTATGTGGTACTATCATTATTAACTTGCATCTTTTGGCATCAATATTATGAACATGTGTATTACTACGATCGAGATTCAATAAACCATTCTCATTGGGTGCATGACCTTTGAAGGTATTATTCATGTAAACAGAATAACCATTATTCTCTAACTTAAATGAATAACCGTATTTGCAATAAACATGATCTAATCACGTTCATGCTTCAATGCAAACACAAAATAACATTTATTTAGGTTCATCACTAATCCCGAAGGTAGAGAGAGTGTGCGATGGTGATCTCATCAACTTTGGAAACACTTCCAACACTCATCGTCACCTCACCCTTAGCTAGTCTCCGTTTATTCCGTAGCTTATATTTCGTGTTACTAACATTTAGCAACCGAACCGGTATCCAATACCTATGTGCTACTAGGAGTACTAGTAAGGTACACATCAATAACACGTATATCAAATATACTTCTGTTGACGTTGCCAGCCTTCTTATCTACCAAGTATCTAGGGTAGTTCCGCTTCAGTGACCGTTCTCCTCATAATAGAAGCACTCAGTCTCAGGTTTGGGTTCAACCTTGGGTTTCTTCACTGGAGCAGCAACTGGCTTGCCATCCATGAAGTCTCCCTCCTTGCCCTTGCCCTTCTCGAAACTAGTGGTTTTACTAACCATCAACACTTGATGTTCCTTCTTGATTTCTACCTTCGCGGTGTCAAACATCGCGAACATCTCGGGGATCATTATTTCCATCCCTGGCATTTCATAGTTCATCACGAAGCTCTAGTAGCTTCGTGGCAGTGACTTGGAGAACTATATCAACCACTATCTTATCTGGAAGATCAACTCCCACTCGATTCAAGTAATTGTAGCACCCAGACAATCTGAGCACATGCTCACTGATTGAGCTATTCTCCTTCATCTTGCAGGCAAAGAATCTTGTTGGAGGTCTCATACCTCTCAACACGGGCACGAGCCTGAGATCCCAATTTAAGCTCTTAGAACATCTCATATGTTCCGTGACGTTCAAAAAACGTTTTGGAGCCTCAATTCTAAGCTGTAATGCATGACGCACTGAACTATCAAGTAGTCATCAGAACGTGCCTGTCAGATGTTCACAACATCTGCAGACGACGCTTGAGGGAGTGGCGCACCGAGCGGTGCATTAAGGACATAAGCCTTCTGTGCAGGAATGAGGACAATCCTCAGATCACGGACCCAGTCCGCATTATTGCTACCATCATCTTTCAACTCTATTTCTCTAGGAACATATAAAAAATCAAGGGAGCTACAGCGCGAGCTAGTAATCTACAAACTAATTTGCAAAGACATATTTACTATGTTCATGATAATGAGTTTAGTTAATCATATTACTTAAAACTCCCACTCAAATTGACATCCCTCCGGTCATTTGAGTGTCACATGATCCAAATTCACCAACTCAAGTCCGATCATCACGTGAGTTGAGGTGGTTTCAATGGTGAACATCTTCATGTTCATCATATCTACTATATGACTCATGTTCCACCTTTCGGTCTCTTGTGTTCCGAGGCCATGTCTATACATGCTAGGCTCGTCAAGTTTAACCCGAGTGTTCCACACGTGCAACACTGGCTTGCACCCGTTGTATGCAAACGTAGAGTCTATCACACCCGATCATCACGTGGTGTCTCGAAACGACGAACTTTCGCAATGGTGCACCCTCGGGGAGAACACAATTTATCTTGAAATTTAAGTGAGGGATCAGCTTAAAATTCTACCATCGTCCTAAGCAAAATAAGATGCATAAAAGTATTAACATCACATGCAAATCATAAGTGACATGATATGGCCAAGAAATTGTGCTTTTGATCTCCATCTCCAAAGCACCGGCATGATCTCCATCGTCACCGGTATAACACCATGATCTCCATCATCTTGATCTCCATCAATGTGTCGCCATGAGGTTGTCGCGCCAATTGTTGCTTCCATGACTATTGCTAACTCATAGCGATAAAGTAAAGCAAAAAACGGCGAAAATAATTAAAGACAAACCTATGGCTCCTGCCGGTTGCCGTACTCATCGACATGCAAGTCGTGATATTCTATACAATACATGATCATCTCATACATCACATAATCTCATCATGTTATTGGCCATATCACATCACAACATATCCTGCAAAAACAAGTTAGACGTCCTCTAATTGTTGTTGCATGTTTTACGTGGCTGCTACGGGTATCTAGCAAGAACAATTCTTACCTACGCAAAAACCACAACGGTGATACACAAATTGCTATTCAACCTTCTCAAGGACCGCCTTTGTCGAATCTGATCCAACTAAAGTAGGAGAGACAGACACACGCCAGCCATCTTTATGCAACGAAGTTACATGTCAGTTGATGGAACCGGTCTCTCGTAAGCGTACGAGTAATGTTGGTCCGGGCTGCTTCATCCCACAATACCGCCGAATCAAGAAAAGACCAAGGGAGGAAGCAATCTGAATATCAATGCCCACAAACTCCTTTGTGTTCTACTCATGATCTCATCTACACAAAGACCTAGCTCATGATGCCACTGTTGGGGAACGGTGCATAGGAAACAAAAAATTTCCTACGCACACGCAAGATCTATCCATGGTAATGAGCATCTATGAGAGGGAGAGTGAATCTACATACCCTTGTAGATCACTAAGCGGGAAGCATTGAGAAACGTGGTTGATGTAGTCGAACGTCTTTGCGATCCAAATCGCAAGCCGTCCCGCGATCACATAATGATCCGTCTTGCGATCCAATCACGATCCGTCCTGCGATCCAATCACGGTCCTTCCAATCTAGTGCCGAATGGGCGACACCTCCGCGTTCAGCACACGTACAGCTCGATGAAGATCTCTGCCTTCTTGATCTAGCAAGAGGGAGCGGAGAGGTAGATAAGTTCTCCGGCAGCGCGACGGCGACGGTGGTGGAACTATTCCAGCAGGGCTTCACCTAAGTGCTGCTGAAAACTAGAGGAATCGATCTATCGGGAGAGAGGGCTGCACCGTGGCCTTTTGGGTTGAAGTGCCTTTGCCCTCTCTCCCTCTAGTATATATAGGAGGAAGGGGAGGGAGGCCGGCGGCCCAAGGGCTGCCCCTTGGTGCGGCCGCAAGGAGGAGAGGTGGAGGAGACCTACTCCAATCCTACTAGGAGTAGGATTCCTCTTCCTCCACTTGGAAACTCTTTCCACCTTTGTTTTTTCCCACCCCCAGCCGCATGGGCCTTAGTGGGCGGCTCGGCCAGCCCACTAAGGGCTGGCTTGACTCCTCCCACAGCCCACGAGGCCCTTTGGGTCGAGACACCCCTCCTGGCACTCCCGGTACACTACCGAAATACCCGAAACTTTTCCGGTGACCAAAACGGGACTTCCTACATATCAATCTTTACCTCCGGACCATTCCAGAGCTCCTCGTGACGTCCGGGATCTCATCCGGGACTCCAGACAACCTTCGGTCACCACCATACATAACTCTATACTACCGAAACATCACCAAACCTTAAGTGTGCAGACCCTGCGGGTTCGAGAACTATGTAGACACGACCGAGACACCTCTACGGTCAATAACCAATAGCGGCACCTGGATGCCCATATTGGTTCCTACACATTCCACGAAGATCTTTATCGGTTGAACCTCTATGTCAAGGATTCATTTAATCCGGTATGTTGTTCCCCTTGTTCTTCGGTATGTTACTTGCCCGAGATTCGATCGTCGGTATCTCTATACCTAGTTCAATCTCGTTACCGGCAAATCTCTTTACTCATTCCGTAATACAAGATCCCGTGGCTAACACTTTAGTCACATTGCTTGCAAGGCTTGTGGTGATGTTGTATTACCGAGTGGGCCCTAAGATACCTCTCCGTCACACGGAGTAACAAATCCCAGTCTTGATCCATGCTAGCTCAACAGACACCTTCGGAGATACCTGTAGAGCATCTTTATAGTCACCCAGTTACGTTGTGACGTTTGATACACACAAGGTGTTCCTCCGGTGTCAGTGAGTTACATGATCTCATGGTCATAGGAACAGATACTTGACATGCAGAAACAATAGCAATAAACTGACACATTCATATGCTAAGTTCATAGTTTGGGTCTTGTCCATCACATCATTCTCCTAATGATGTGATCCCATTATCAAATGACATCCCATGTCTATGGCCAGGAAACCTTGACCATCTTTGATCAACAACCTAGTCTACTAGAGGCATACTAGGGACACAGTGTTGTCTATGTACCCACACATGTATTTGAGTTTCCAATCAATACAATTATAGCATGGATAATAAACGATTATCATGAACAAGGAAATATAATAATAACCAATTTATTATTGCCTCTAGGGCATATTTCCAACACACTGCCAGAGGCATTCATATAGAGTCATATCTTCCTATCAGGTCTTCATATTGAGTTGTGAGTAAATAAAAGTGTGATGATCATCCTTATTAGAGCATTATCCCAGTGAGGAAAGAATGATGGAGACTATGATTCCCCCACAAGTCGGGATGAGACTCTGGACGAAAAATAAAATAAAAATGGGGGGAGGCCAAATGAGCCCACCATATAAAAAAATATGAATGGGGGAGGCAAAAAAAAGAGAAAAGCCCACCATGAAAAAAAAGAAAAAAATGAGAGAAAAAGAGAGAAGGGACTTTGCTACTATCCTTTACCACACTTGTGCCTCAAAGTGGCACCATGTTCCTCATATAGAGAGTCTCCTATGTTGACACTTCCATATGCTAGTGGGAATTACATTTTCATATATTAAACTTGGCTTGTATATTCCGATGACGGGCTTCCTCAAATGCCCGGTATCTTCATGAGCAAGCAAGTTCGATGCACACCCCACTTAGCTTCAGTTGAGCTTTCATACATTTATAGCTCTAGTGCATCATTTGCATGGCAATCCCTACTCCTTGCTTTGACATCTATCGATGAGCATCTCCATAGCTCGTTGGTACGCCTAGTAAATGTGAGACTATCTTCTCCACTTTTTACCCCTTTGATATGTACCATCATATTCTATTCCACCTATATGCTATGTCCAATGGTTCACGCTCATGTATTGCGTGAAGAATAAAAAGTTGATGCATATTGAAAAAGTATGATCCAATTGCCTGACTTGGATACCGTGGTGCTTAACATTTGTATTGATGTGGTGAAGACGGAGTCATGCCTTGCTAATATAATAAGATGTGTAGGGGTAAACATTCTTTTAGGATTGTACACTTTGAAAAATCAATGAATTTTTTATTATACTTATAAATATTACTATGTTGTTGTTTATCAATGCATCATTTCTCAATGAGCATACATACAAGAGATTACATAATGGGTAGCATGTCAAATCAAAAATTCTGTTTTTATCATTTACCTACTCGAGGATGAGTGATACTCGTGATCTGCATTGTGTTTTCTATGAAGAGGAACTGGTAATCGCAGCACAAAGTGGGTAAGTATTTCCTTGAGTTATGAAACCAAGGTTTATCAAACCAATAGCAATACCAATCCTCAACCATCTCCAGCGGTTGCACACAAAAGAACAAACAACTTGCACCCAACGTCGGCAAGAGGGTTGTCAATCCCCTTGATCTCGTTATTTGCAAGAAAGTGAGTTGTGTAGATAATTGTAGATAATTGTAAAGTGCAAAATAAAATAAAAGGTAATAAATAACAGCAAGGTAATGATAGCGTTTGTGAATTTATTAGTGAATCGACCTGGGGGTCGTAGAGTTCTCTAGTGTCATCTCTCATAAGCAAAGCATACAGTGGGTAAACAAATTACTGTTGGGCAATTGATAGAAAAGCGAATAATTATGCGATGTTCACGGCAATGATCATGTGTATATAGGCATCACGTCCATAAGAAAATAGGCCGACTCCTGCCTGCACCTACTACTATTAATCCACTTCAAGAGCGCTTCTATGCTTGCCTCTCTACAAATTAAGTTCATGTAAAAAGAGTAATGCTTGGAGAACGATGACATGATGTAGACAAAGTAAACTCAACTAATATGAATAAACCCCATCGTTTTATCCTTAGTAGCAACAACACAAAGATGCAACTTGTTCCCTTCTGTCACTGGGATATAGAAACTCGTTAGGTTGAACCTACTACAACGCACCACTCCCACTGAAGAAATATCAATCTAGTTGGCCAAACTATCTCAATAGATCGGAGAGCATTACAAAGCTATGATGATCATGCAAATAAGAATCATAGTAATCACGTTTGACTCAAATACTTTTCATGAATAATATGAACATAAACTCACAATTCATCGGATCCCAACAAACACACCATACAAAGGGATTAGATCGGATAGATCAAGTCAAAGATGCGATGAACATTGTATTGAAGATCGAGAGAGAGAGATTGCCATCTAGGTACTACCTACGGACCCGTAGGTCTGTGGTGAACTACTCACACATCATGGTGAGGGCAGCAAGGTTGATGAAGAGGCCCTCCGTGATCAATCTCCCCTCCGGTAGGGTGTCGGAACGGAGGTGTAGATGGCCACCCGTGGGAACAGAGACTTGCGACGGCGGATTTTTTTTGGGAGCGCTTCTGGTGTTTCTAGGGTATATGTGAATTTATAGGCCAGAGAACGATGTCGGGAGGCGCTCCAGGGGGCCACCACACGTCTGGCCGCCCCCCTAGGCAGCGGCTGGATGTGTGGTGGGCAACTGGTGCACCTCCTGGCCATCCTCCGAAGCTTCTAGGTCTTGTATTGGTCCAGAAAAAATCACCAAAAAGTTTCGTGGCAATTGGGGACTCCGTTTGGTATGGTAACTCTGAAAAGGCAAAAACATGCAGAAAACACGAACTGGCACTGGGTCAATAGGTTAGTGCTAAAAAATATTATAATTTGGTAAATAAATACCCAAAAAGTATCATAAAATGATAAGATGTCAGCATGGAACAATCAAAAATTATAGATACATTGGAGACGTATCAGCATCCCCAAGCTTAATTCTCGCTCGTCCTCGAGTAGGTAAATGATAAAAACATAATTTTTGATTTGACATGCTACCCATTATGTAATCTTTGGTATGTATGCTCATTGAGAAATGATGAATTAACAAACAGCCACATAGTAATATTTATAAGTATAAGAAACAAAATCATTAATTTTTCAAAGTATACGATCCTAAAAGAATGTTTAACCCCTGTTCATCTTATTATATTGGCAAGGCATGACACCATCTTCACCACATAGATACCAATGTTAAGCACCACGGTGTCCAAGTCAGGCAATTGGATCGTACTTTATTAATATGCACTAACTTTCTATTCTTCATGCAATACATGAGCCTGAACCATTGGACATAGCATATAGGTGGAATAGAGCATGGTGGTAGGCATCAAAGGGGTAAAAAGTGGAGAAGATAGTCTCGCATTGACTAGGCGTACCAACGAGCTATGGAGATGCTCATCGATAGATATCAATGCGAGGAGTAGGTATTACCATGCAAATGATGCACAAGAGCTATAAGTGTATGAAAGCCCAACTGAAGCTAAGTGGGGTGTGCATCGAACTTGCTTGCTCATGAAGACCTCGGGCATTTGAGGAAGCCCGTCGTAGGAAAATACAAGACAATTTTATTATATGAAAAGGTAATTCCCACTAGCATATGGAAGTGACAACATAGGAGACTCTCTATATGAAGAACATGGTGCCACTTTGAGGCACAAGAGTGGTAAATGATACTAGCAAAGTCCGTTCTCTCTTTTCTCCCATTTCATTTTTGTTTTGTTTTTATGGTGGGCTTTTTTCTTTTTTTTCTTTTTACCTCCCCCATTTTCTCTTTTTTTTATATGGTTGGCTCATTTGGCCTCCCCCATTTTTATTTCATTTTTTGTCCGGAGTGTCTTCCCGACTTGTGGGGAAATCATAGTCTCCATCATCTTTTCCTCACTGGGACAATGCTCTAATAATGATGATGATCACACTTTTATTTACTTACAACTCAACATGAAGAACTTATGCGAAGATATGACTCTGTATGAATGCCTCTGGCAGTGTACCAGGATGTGCAATGATCTAGCATGACATGTATCAAAAATATGAAGAACGGTGGCTTTACCACAAATACTATGTCAGCTCTATGTGATCATGCGAAGCATTATGATGATGAACGAACTAGTCATATGAAGTGACGATAGAATTTGCATGGCAATATATCTCGGAATGGCTATGGAAATGCCATAATAGGTAGGTATGGTGGCTGTTTTGAGGAAGATATAATGAGGCTTATGTGCAACAGAGCATATCATGTCATGGGGTTTGGATGCACCGACGAATATTTGCACCGATCCTCGAGGTGAGAATGGGCTATGCACGGTACCGAAGAGGCTAGCAAATATGAGAAGGTGAAGATGCGTATGTCCATGGTGTCACATTAGTCATAAATAACTCACATACTTATTGCAAAGTTTTATTAGTTTTATCACAAGTCAAAGTACTCCTCGCATGCCCCGAGGGAGGAGGTTGGTAGGAGTTAACCATCGCGCGCCCCCGACTCAAAACAACACTAGGATTTCAACGAGGAATATAAATGCTCCCACATCATCACCGTGCCTATTTAATTTTTAGATGAATAATAAGTTAACACCCCTTAATCTTGACACTTATACAAATCAACAACTTTGGACTCACACCTTTTTCATATTACCACATCAATGTCATTAACCCACAACTTCTCTACATGTGCTACACGATGGTTTTGATTATCATTCATTGAATACTTAATATTGTTTGACTAGTATTATGACCCATGAAAATTGCCGTCACTATTTATCATCTCTCAAACAAATATAAGTGAAGAACGAGAGCATATTATTTCTATAAAATCTACACGCCACCGTGCTCAAAAAGATATAAGTGAAGTACTAGAGCAACTGCCTAGCTCAAAAGATATAAGTGAAGCACATAGAGTATTCTAGCAAATTATCATGAAGGTGTGTCTCTCTCAAATAGGTGTGTCCAGAAAATGATGATTGTGACAAACTGAAAGTAGAATCAAACAAAAGAAAACGACGCTCCAAGCAAAACACATTTCATGTGATGAATAAAAATATAGCTCCAAGTGACATACCGATGGATTGAGATGAAAGAGGGGTTGCCTTCCGGGGCATCCCCAAGATTAGACGCTTGAGTCTCCTTAGAATTATACTTGGGGTGCCTTGGGCATCCCCAAGCTTGGGCTCTTGCTACTCCTTATTCCGTAGTCCATCGTGATCACACCCAAAACTTGAAAACTTCAATCACACAAAACTCAACAAAACTTCGTGAGATCCGTTAGTATAAGAAACATATTGCATACTTGAGGTACTGTGATAAATTTATTCAAATTAATTTTTGCATAATAGGTACTGTATTCTAATTCTCCATGACCTACACCCCCGATATAATCCATGGCATAATCAAAACAAGCAAACTATGCAAGCAAAACAAAATCTGTTTAAAACAGAACAGTCTAAAGCAATCTGTTACGTTACCATACTTATGTAACTCTAAAAATTCTGAAAAATTAGGACAACGTAAATAATTTGTATAGGAATACTGTGTTAAAATTTCAGATCATTATCACGCTCCAGTAAAAAATGAAAATTCCTGCACTGGAGTCAAAGTTTCTGTTTCAGATTGAGCATCGTTTCTACTCATCTTGTGAGTCACCCCAAAGGCTTTACTTGGCACAAACACTAATTAAAACATAAAAACATAATTATTACAGAGGCAACAATAATGTTATCACACAAAAACAGAAAGTAAAAAACAAAAATAAAGATACATATTGGGTTGCTTCCCAACAAGCGCTATTGTTTTATGCCCCTAGCTAGGCATAATGCATAGTTTCAAGTGTTGTCATCTTTAACATTCAACCGATAGGTAGCTCTCATGATTGATTCCTAAGTAGGTTTAATTCTCTTACTATGTAAGTGTTCCATCCCCTTCTTTAATGGCAATTTAAATCTTATGTTTCCCTCTTTCATATCAATAATTGCACCTATGGTTCGTAAAAATGGCCTTCCAAGTATTATGGGACAAGAAGGATTGCAATCAATATCAAGCACAATGAAATCTACAGGCACATAAATTTTGTTTGCAATAATAAGCACATCATTAATTCTACCTAAAGGTTTCTTGATGGTAGAATCCGCAAGATGCATGTTTAGGGAACACTCTTCAACCTTTGTGATACCAAGCACATCACATAAAGTTTTTGGTAT
The DNA here is from genome assembly GCA_039707655.1 of Elymus sibiricus. Taxonomy (NCBI): domain Eukaryota; kingdom Viridiplantae; phylum Streptophyta; class Magnoliopsida; order Poales; family Poaceae; genus Elymus; species Elymus sibiricus. The sequence continues at coordinate 95,366,366 of CM077663.1, read as the reverse complement.
GGTTGAAACACTAGCAGCAAGTTCACACAAAGCATTGCATTCATATTTATTTATCTTTATTATGATAGTAGGTTCCCAATCATCATGCAATTTTCTAGGAATAGAAGTTTCAAGCTCAAGTTTCTCATTATAAGCTTTTATCATATATAGCTTCTACTATATGTTCGGTAAAAGCTTTGTTTTGTTCATAGGCATTGGGTGAGATAATGATGGATTGCAGCAAGGAAATACATTCTACTAAATATCATTTATCATAATTAAAGTCCTTGTAATCCAAGATAGTGGGCACATCACTAGTGAAAGTTTTGACCTCTCCAAACCCACTTTTTCCAGTATTACCATTAGAATCATCACCCTCCAAGCAAACGGGAAGCTCCTTAACTAAAGTTGACTCATCTCCATCCCCTTTATCATTTATATTCATTTATGTAAACAAATATTCAATAGGAGAAACACCAATCATTTTAAGATCTCCATCATGATTCCGGTTAAAACCGGGTGGAAGAGCTTTTTCTAAGAATTCTCGCCTAGCTCTCAACTTAGTGGTCCTCTCCTTACTTTAATTAATAGACAATTGGATAGATTTAATAGTCTCATTAAAATCATCCTTGGGTGGCAAAGACTTATTTTTAAGAGTTTCAACATCAAGAGCAATTCTATCCACGTTTTTAGCCAAAGTATCAATCATATGCAACTCTTCTTCTACCGTAGTGCTAAAAACCTTTTGAGAATTAATAAATTCTTTAATTGTGTTCTCAAGATCTGAAGGTATCCTATTAGAATTTGTAGAAGCATTGACATATGAATCACCATAAGAATTTCCATAGTTGTTAGAGGAATTACTGGGATATGTCTAGCATTGAAATTTCCTCTATAAGCATTATTGTTGAAATTATTTCGCGAGATGAAGTTCACATCAATAGCAACATTATTTTGCTCAATAAAAGTAGACAAAGGCATATCATTGGGATCAACATTAGCATTTTTGTTAGCAACCATATTCATAAGAGCATCCACTTTTTCACTCAAAGTAGCGATTTCTTCAACTGAATTTACCTTCTTACCAGTTGGAGCTCTTTAGGTATGCCATTGAGAATAATTTGTCATAATGTTGTTCAGAAGTTTTGTGGCCTCTACTAAGGTCACATCCATGAAGGTACCACCTGCGGCAGAATCTAGAAGATGTCTAGACACAAAGTTTAGTCCAACATAGAAATTTTTGATAACCATCCACAAGTTTAAGCAATGAGTTGGACAATTTCTTATCATCAATTTCATTCTCTCCCAAGCTTGAGAAACATGTTCTTGATCTTGCTATTTAAAATTCATTATTTGATTTCTAAGGGAGATAATCTTAGCAGGAGGAAAATACTTGGCAATAAAAGCACCTTTACACTTATCCCACGTTCCAATACGATTACGAGGTAAAGATGAAAACCAAGCTTTAGCTTTGTCTCTTAGTGAAAAAGGAAATAATTTTAATTTCACAATATCATTATCTGTATCCTTTTTCTTTTGCATATCACATAATTCAACAAAGGTATTAAGATGTGATGCGGGATCCTCATTAGGACTTCCCGAAAATTGATCTTTCATGACAAGATTGAGCAATGCAGCATTAATATCAAATGCCTCCGCACTAGTGGCGGGTGGTATAGGAGTACTAATAAAATCATTATTATTAGTATTTGTGAAATCACACAACTTAGTAGTATGTTGAGACATGGTGACTGGACTAGCAAAACAAGCAAGACAAGAAAACTAGCAAGTAAAGCAAACTAGAAGCAAACTAGTAACTAGCAAAGGTAAATATTTTTGTATTTTTGATTTTTATGAGACAAACTAAATATAACAACAAATGAAAAGAAGAACAAGTGAATGAAATTTTGTGCGAAGTTACTTGATAGTTGGTGATGGTATTCCCCGGCAACGGCGCCAGAAATCCTTCCCGATACTCGTGATCTGCGTTGGGTTTTCCGTGAAGAGGAACAAGTAATTGCAGCACAAAGTGGGTAAGTATTTCCCTCAGTTATGAAACCAAGGTTTATCGAAACAATAGGAATACCAATCCTCAACCGTCTTCAACGGCTGCACACAAAAGAACAAACAACTTGCACCCAACGCTGGCAAGAGGGTTGTCAATCCCCTTGATCTTGTTATTTGCAAGCAAGTTAGTTGTGCAGATAATTGTAGATAATAGTAAAGTGCAAAATAAAATAAAAGGTAATAAATAATAGCAAGGTAATGATAGAGTTTATCAATTTATAAGTGAATAGACCCGGGGGGCGTAGAGTTCTCTAGTGGCATCTCTCATAAGCAAAGCATATGGTGGGTAAACAAATTACTGTTGGGCAATTGATAGAAAAGCGAATAATTATGCGATGTTCACGGCAATGATCATGTGTATATAGGCATCACGTCGATAAGCAAATAGGCCGACTCCTGCCTGCACCTACTACTATTACTCCACTTCAAGATCGCTTTTATGCTTGCCTCTCTACATATTAAGTTCATGGCAAACAGATTAAGTCTTGGAGAACGATGACATGATGTAGACAAAGTAAACTCAACTAATATGAATAAACCCCATCATTTTATCCTTAGTAGCAACAACACAAAGATGCAACTTGTCCCCTTCTGTCACTGGGATATAGAAACTCGTCAGGTTGAACCTACTCGAAAACACCACTCCCACTTAAGAAATATCAATCTAGTTGGCCAAACTATCTCAATAGATCGGAGAGCATTACGAAGCTATGATGATCATGCAAATAAGAATCATAGTAATTAGGTTTGACTCAAATACTTTTCATGAATAATCTGAACATGAACTCACAATTCATCGGATCCCAACAAACACACCATACAAAGGGATTACATCGGATAGATCAAGCCAAATATGCGTTGAACATTGTATTGAAGATCGAGAGAGAGAGAGAGATTGCCATCTAGGTACTACATACGGACCCGTAGGTCTGTGGTGAACTACTCACACATCATGGTGAGGGCAGCAAGGTTGATGAAGAGGCCCTCCGTGATCGATCTCCCCTCCGGCAGGGTGCGGGAACAGAGGTGTAGATGGCCTCCCGTCGGAACAGAGACTTCCGGCGGTGGAAAAACTGTTTCAGGAGCGCTTCTAGTGTTTCTAGGGTATATGTGAATTTATAGGTAGGAGAACGACGTCAGGAGGCACTCCAGGGGGCCACCACACATGGATGGATTTCCATGTCAATGCATTCTGCCGTCATCGCGCCCACAACATGGAGCAACACGCACCCAGAGCATTGATTGGTTGCGGTTAGCCGAAGGCAGAAGAAGTGTCGAAGCAGCACCACCGAGGGGGCTACGCCCAGGAAGTCCTCACATAGGAAGGCGAAGGCAGAAAGGAGGAGAACGGATTTCGGCTCGAAGTGCAGCGCATGAACCTGGTAATGCGAAAGCATGGCGTTGAAGAAATCCAAGAATGGGGGCAGTAGGCCGGAGAAGAGCACGGGAATGTGAATGGCGATTGTGGTGGCGTCAAGTTCGGCGAGAGGCTGCGAGGCCAACCAGATCTTGGTTGGCCCCCACTCGTTGGAATCGGTTGCAATCATTGGAAGGACCTTATCGAGGCCTTCAAGGTTGAGCACTGTGGACTTGCCCAGAGCGGGCTCCAGCGTCGGCCGCTCGTGCGTCGCTACCATGGCCCTACGTCTCCTGACAGGGGGCCCCATGGTGACGCAGTTGGGTGAAAGGCGGTGGGGATCTGGCGAAGAGAGGCAGTCTTGCGTGAGAAGGAAGATGTAGAGGGATGGATGCGAGGCAAGGCAGAGAAATGATGGCCCCGCTCCGTGCGTAGGCTTTATGTCAGCCTGGGCAGTTGCCGAGGCATCATGGGGGAAGTGGGGGCATCTCACGCCCCATCGTGCGCCATGCGTCGCGCCTGACCCGCGGGTGGTTGGGGCCCGCACCGTTTCGCCCCATTAACTGGCGGGGTCATGCACCCCGCGGGCGCGGGGGATACTGTTGGGTCCATGGGACTGGGGATACCGAGGCCCGTCTTCCTGTGGCCCAAGACATGACGCATGCCATGGGCCCAGCACGGCCCACCGTTGGGCTCCACGAGAAAGACCCTCGCGGGGGCCCCCACCTCGCCAGGAGCACATTAGCAAGCATCGCCAGGGGCCTCGCGAGGCCCCCTCGCGAGGTCTCCCCCCCGAGACTGACCTCGAGGCCTTCGCGGGGCGGACTAACCAGGGGTGGCTCGGAGGAGCCGCGCGATCCTACACCTCCACATGACGCGCGCTACGCCGAGCGGCGCCAGGGACCGTGCCAGCAGGTGCGGATGAGGAGACTTTCATCTTTCGTGCTAATGGAGCGGGGCCAACTCGCCAATTCACAAAGCAACTCCCAAAGGTTTCCTATTCGGTGCAAGAGAACCATGGCCGGGGGCTCGCCAGGACAGAGGTCATCACCGAGCCCACCAGCGCGTCACAGCAGGAGGCTTTTGAAGGCGAAGACTACTTTTGCCAGGATAAGCTGCAGTCCTGTACCCCTTCAAACTAGCCATTGTGGTGACCCTTCCCAGGTTGTGTTTTCGGGGGAAGAGGACCTTGGACCGTATAAGATTGGGCAGGCTACGGCCGTAGAGAGGGATCGACCCCAAGCTAGCCAGAACCCACCTCTGTACTCTCTTTCACCCCCGGGCAATCAAAACAAGCAGGAGTAGGGTTTTACATCGCAAGGTGGCCTGAACCTGGGTAAACTGCCATGTTCGTTGTTCTTCCTCGTTATCTCGAGCACACCGGAGCATCGTCGCGAGGTTGTGAGGTAGAGTTGGGCGAGGAAATTAGCGCACCCCAGCGTTCGAACCTTCTTGGGTCCCCGGAGCCCTGATTCTGACAATATTATTTTCTACTCCCTGTAAGAACACTTTTGCAAGTTGTTTTAGTTTGCAAAAATGTCTGATATTATGGGACGAAGGGAGTACAAACTTGGTCAAACTTTATAACATTTGATTTCAGTCAAAGCTAATACAAAGAGTAAATAAAAATGGAGGGAGTATTTACTAATGACAATTATCTTAGATCTTTCAGAAAAAAATGAAGATGGTCTTATCTCATGGAGCTATACTGAAATAATTAGAACTATTGTGCCCCTACTCTTTACCTACAATCCTATGCATGGAAAAAATAATTTGTGGGCATAAGAGCGACAGAGCAAAGAGAGCTTCTTCATTTGATAATTACTTGACCAACGAAGTAAAGAGCTACAAGTAGTTCACTTGTAATAATATGTGCTCTCGGTATTTCTCAGAAAGGCTTAATATTTCTAATGAGTGGACTCATGACGTGCTAGTGGGACAAAATCTTAGTCGTGAACCTGGGCTCACCCATGAACAATTTCAAGACATTTGCATGGTTCAATTCATCAATGGACAATAGAAAGTGATAGAACCAGAATATTTGATGTAAAAAGGGCTTGCATATGGTTTAAAGAAACTGTTTTTTGTGTGGGGAGGCTTAAAGTAACTATTCTAACATATATATCAATGGTAGATCTGTTTACACAAAAAATCCTAGATGCAACGGCCAAGTCACAAAAAATATGATATAAGAAGTTTGAGAATGATAAGACATATCATGCACATGAGTCATCAAAAGGGAAAGCAACCATGAGAGCAATTAGACCTCAAGTCAAATATCCATTGTATACAGTCCTTCCTCCAAAAAAGACACCAATGTGTAAATCAACTTTCATATGATATAAAATAACGAGGGACACAAATAATGAGATGATATTACTAAGTTCGACCGAAACTGAGAAGGACATGAGGCTTACAAATAGACAAGCTACTAACTAAGTAAAACATAGCACTAATGTTAACCTATTTAAATTTGAGTGTTTGGAATTATTAAGAGATGTTTTAGATTAAGTACAAAATCAAAACTTCGCAACACGAATCATGCTAACATTATGTCTTATATTCACTTTTCTTTGCTTCCTATATTACTTGGTGTTGCTGGGCATTTGGTCCACCAAAAAGTTGGGTACAGTGAGACTAACAATGTACCAAATACCGCACTTGGGTAAAAACTTGTTCAAAACATTATAAAGTGTTCTTCAAGTTTTAAGAAGCAATGTCATCTTATAAACCCGATCAAACATTTAGCATACTTTGTTTCTCAGTTATTGATTTTGCACAACCATAAAAGTATACTTTGATTGCTCACTTTGTACGAATGTGTTATTAAATGTTAAAGTAAGTGCATGACAAATACGTAATTAGGAATATGTGAACATATCATTTGATATAATCAAATAATTAAAAAATACAATTAGTGGAAGTTTTCTAGTTTTAATTAGTCGGGGGATCATTCTTTGTGGTTTCTAAGTTGAATTGGCCTTATGATTATATATAAACCTCGCTAGTTAAGTAGTTAAGCCATCTTGCCTTGCACGTTATAAGTGGCCCCGTTTATGCCAAGGTTCCTCCATGCTTGAAGATGAGTATATAATCTTCAAATCCACATGAGCAAACAGTTTAGATATCTCAAGAGGGAGAGCATGGCATACTTACCTCTGCGGAATTTAGAGTCTTCCCACCTTACAAATTTCTTCAATGCCTTTACTTTTGCAAGGTGAGCAAACCTCCCATTGTCCTAGCAAGGTGAGCAAACTTTATTTTCGTTAGGAAGTTATATTCCATGGTCGAAAATAAGTTACCAAAATAATTAGAGATAAAAATGGGGTCGTGCGCAGCTGCCACCATGTGTAAAGAGTTATTTTCGTTCTGAATAAAACATTTTCAAAGATGATATTCCAGTCTTTATTCAAGTTAGAGCCAAGACAAGAATCAAGAATTTGACTGTGGATGACTTAAAGTGGAACATAATCATCCTTATTGTGCATGCCAACTTCAAATATGGTTTTTGCGCAACATATCAAAAAGATATTTGTTTCTATAATAACTTCAATAGATTAAGAGAGCGACTAAAAATGAGTAATTAATACATAGAATAAAAACCGGAATCCTGGTTAGCTAACCTAGTTAGAAAATTGATTCTTAACTTTTTCTGGATGTGATTTCCCCTTGGAATCCAACGCACAAGAGACTTAGGCATCCATTGCTGTGAAAGAAACGAAATGTCTTTCAGTCTTTCTCTGTTACTAAAAAAAGCGCTTTTATTTTCTTTGTGCTCCATTTTTCAATAAACTTCACATACGTACAATACAATGTATAGAATTACATGTACTATGAGTATCACAAGATTTAACATTTTGATATTTTTAGTTTGTATCTACAGTCCGTGTCGGTTCATTGTATCATGTTGGAGCTAATTCGTGTCTTGTTGATCTCAAGCCATGACCCCTATCTCCAGCCTAGTCATAATGGACAAGGGAGAGGCGAGTTGTACGTGTAGGGAAGGCACGACCCTCGTGGACATAGTGTAAAAGGGTGACCCTGTCTTGGACGGTAGCACACATGGGGATGATGATTCATGCGGTATCACCGCTGGACATGATGCCTAGTCGTGGTAGTCAATGCCACTATCCTTGACTTCAACCGAGATTGTCTATGCAACTTTGGCACCCTTTCTCCCCATACACTTCAACACATACTTATCTGCCAAACAAAATCCACAACATCATGGGTTAGTACAAAACATAAATTTATGCACATTGTATCTCTACCAGCACATTTTATACTATGAATCTCACATGGAATCCCAGAATCTACCAGTGAATAATCAAACTTAAATTGCTGCATAAAACATGAAACCCCACATTCAGGATAAAAAAATATTTATAATTCTGCAGAAAAGCGGTTTTCCTTTCTACTTTTCCATAACCATCAAGAATATTTGCACAAGGTCAAAGCTGTGTTTCCTCTCTAGCTGCAAATCTGACAACATGAACTACAACATGAGATTCAACAACCGATGTCCCCGAACAGTCCTCATACCCAAATCATATCCAAATCTCCTTAGACAAATTTCTCTCACCAAAATCAATCAAAACCTGGGAGGCTGGGACTAACACCCACATACGCGTCACCACGTCGTCAGGAAGCGCTGGATTCCCCCGGAAATCGTAAGCCCAAACAAGCCGCCGCCATAGGAACACATGCATCAACCCAAATTTGCGCCATGAAAAGGGGACATCTGCAGGCTCCGAAACGACCGCCTTGCGAGATTTGAGAGGATGGATGAAGGCGCTCAAAGGTACTGTGATCTAGAGGGAAGGAAAGTCGCAGCGAAATCTCACCTAGGGGTCGCCTGGGTCACCCGAGGAAACGCATTGGGAAGGAAAAGGTGCGGCAATGTGAAGATGGCGATGCACAGCGGCATTGCAGTGGCACACGGAGGGCTCAATCCCACCGCACGAAGAGGACTCTGGATGAAGGACGTAAGGTGACTGTGGCATGGGACGCGGTGACTACGATGATGGGGTCGCGTGACCCGGGTTCCCAATCAAGAGAGGAGAGAGGTCGAGCATTTATTCACAGAGATGGGCTTCTTGGTGAGGCCGAATCAGTCGGCTGGCCCAATCAACCATGGCACTTCAATTCAGCTATGGGAGTAGCGTCCCCTAGGACAGTCGGCCCGCTTGCTGAAACACTAGGGAGACAGCGCGCTAATGCTGATCATACGGCTAGAAATGGCTCAATTGTGAAAATGATCTGTTGTGGTTGCTGATGGCATGAGAGGGCTGGGATTAGTTGCAGTTTTACTATCCTTAATATCTAGTGGTTGTGGTTTAATGATCACGTAAATCAAAGGCCAGATGTTCCTAATTATTGTGGCATTTTCTAGCTAATTTATATTTTTCCGGTTAACCTGTTAAATACTTTTTATATATAATAGATCAGTACAAAATTGTTACTGTTACTATTGTTACTGTTACCGCTACTATCAAACTATCATACTACTATTCTACTAAACACTTTGCTGTAGATATTTTGTTTTCGAGGTGTGGTTGAATTGAAAACTCAACTGCTAAGGCTCATAAATATTCTTTCTCTCCCCTTGTGTTGAATCATCAAATTTGGGTGAAATACTACCATCGAAGACTGTCGCGATACCCTATACTTGTGGGTTATGAAGACATTTTTCTAGCGTCGTTGCAGAGGAGCATAACTTTATTTTATTCACTTGGGAATTGTCTCTCCGCTGATTACTATGAAGAAACTGAAAGACTCCAGAACCAAGTTTTTCCTTCTAAGACGAGGGTAGGTAAGGAACTGTCAACTAGCTTTGCACTCGATTCACCCTGTGTTTTACGTCAGCTTGCAACACCACCACCTGCTATACAATCTGATATATCGCAAGTAATAGACACTGCTTCTGCTATAGATTATACTTATGATGATGCTACTACTATGCTTGATGAAACTGAAACTGTGCCACTAGGTGAATTTCTTGATGCTCAAATTGCTAAATCTAGAGAAATTGAAAATGCAACTAATGAAAATGTTGAATCGCCTATTACACCTAGCACTGCTACTAGAACTTAGATGCTTAATATACATGTGGGTTATGTTATGGATGAGGAGATTGCTATGGAATTGCTTGCTTGTAAAGGTACAGAGGTTCTTATGATTTTAATGAAGAAGCTAAAAAAACTCTGAATACAATGATGAATCATGATCCTAAATTTGCTACTTCTTCTATCTTTGTTGATGATAAGGACTATGAATTCTTAGTTGATCATGAATTAATTAGTTTGGTAGAATCTGATCCTTTTCATGGTTATAAATCTGAAACCATTAATTGTGGCACACGTTACTAAACTAAATGATATAGCCGCCCTATTTACTCATGAGGAAAAGATTTGCTACTACTATATCCTGAAATTGTTTCCTTTCTCATTAAAGTGTGATGCTAAAGCATGGTTTAACACTCTTGCTCCTGGCTGTTTGCGTAGTCCCCGGGATATTATTTACTACTTCCCTGGAAAATATTTTCCTGCTCATATGAAACAAGCTGCCTAACAAGAAATATTTAACTTTTTGCAACTTGAGGAAGAGCATCTCCCTCAATCTTGGGGGAGGCTTCTCTAGCTATTAAATGCTTTGCCTAATCATCCACTTAAGAAAAATGAAGTACTTGATACCTTTTATAATGGACTAACCAGTGCTTCTAGGGACTACCTAGATAGTTGTGCTAGTTGTGTTTTCAAGCAACGAACGGTTGAGCAGGCTCATGAATTATTGAATAATCTACTGAAAAATACCGATGATTGGACACCCCCGGAACCACGACCCAAACCAACTCCGAAGAAGAGAGGTATTATATTCCTTAGTCCAGAAGATATGCAAGAAGCAAAGAAATATATGAAAGAAAAGGATTTTAAATCTAAAGATGTTAAGAATTTACCACGTATTAATGAAATACATCGACTTGATATCCCTACATAGGTAGTGGAGGTAAATTCTCTTTATAGATTTGATGAAGGTGATATCCCTTATAATAAGTCTCCTAGTTAGTGCTTGGATGAGTCTGATAATTTTATTGTTAAGCAAGAAAATTTCAATATGCAAACTAGTGAGCCATTAAAAGGCAATGCCATTATGATTGAATATTTGAGCAATATGTACTATCTTGGACATCTTTTACGATTGTGACCCCTCATTAATTATTTCCAAACCTAAACAAAAAGTTGAGACTCGACAAGGAAGACAATGTAATGAGTTATTCTTATGTATATTTGCATAGAAGTTATAATGTCATGGATCCTCCAACAAGTGGTGCTTGCTTATAACCTTTTCGTAGCCAAAACTTCCGCACTAAGTATACATACTACTTGTGCATCCAAATACACTTAAACCTGGTTTCTTGCCATGAGAGTCCATCATATCTACCTATGGATTGAACAAGATCATTCAAGTAAGTTGTCATTCGTGCAAGCAATAACAAATTCTCCTAAATATGTATGATCCTTTATTGGACGGGAGAATAAATTTTGTATGATCTTATGAGGGTGAAGAAATAAAAGCAACAGACTTCTGAATAAAGGTCACCATCATAAGGGGCAATATAAAGTGACATTCATTTGCATTAAGAGCATGCAAATCCAAAAATCAAAAAGCACATGATAACCTCTACTTCCTTCTACGAAAGGCCTATCTTTTATTCTTCAAGTTTTAATTTTATGCAAGAGTCAAAATATTCCCTATTCCAAACTTAATTGTTCTCCACTTGCCAAGAAACATGTGATGGGGAAAGATCCAGTCAGATATATCCAGGTGAATATATATGATCATGGGTTATTATTGTTCACAATTATCCTTTTGATAAGTAAGTTGGGTGTGATAACCACAAGTATAGGCATCGTTTGTAGCCTTTTCGTTAAATAAGAGTGTCGAACCCAACGAGGAGATAAATGTAGAATTAATATTCTCTCAAGTTCTATCGACTACCAATACAACTCTATGCACGCTAAAGCTTACTTTACCTAGAACAACTATGAAACTATTTTGTAGGTGTAATAGGATAACTTTGCAAGAACAAAACTAAAAGCACTTTTTGAGATAATAAAAGATAGATTGTTTTAGTAGATAGATTTTTTTAGAACAATGAGAAAGATTTGTCCCTAGGAAATTTAATATAATATGATAGATACTTATCATATGCTACTAGGGAGAGGCGTAAGCTATCACACTTTTTGTACTTGGATCACGTTCACTTATTATTGGAACTCTAGCAAGCATCAGAAACTACTAAAGATCATTAAGGTAAAATCCAACCATAGCATTAAGTAAAAAATTCCCCTTTAATCCCATACGCAACAATCCTCTTACTCGGGTTTAGGCTGTTGTGACCCCTGCAACCCACTATAAGCAAATCGTGAACATATTATAAAACCATAGAGTGGTAATCCCACATGCTTGCGCGACACGAAGGGCACCATAGCAAAGCATGATAATAGCATACAATCTCATATCAATCACACCATGCCACAATTACCCCATAGGACAAAAAGATTCTACTCAAATATCATAGGATGCCAACAAGACAATAATATGTAGCATAAAGCAACATGTTTAAGTAGAGACTACATCGGGAATAGAGAGGTTACACCGCTACATAAAGGGGGAGAAATTGGCAGTGATGGCGGTGAAGTTGTTGATGTTGATCATCGTCATGATGGTTTCCCCACCGCCGCTCCGGCGTCGCCAGGAGAGAGGGGGAGAGATCCCCCCTCCATCTTCTTCCTTGGCCTCCCCTTAGATTGGAGGAGGGTTCCCCCTCTGGTCCTTGGCTGCCACGACCCCTGAGAGGCGGGAGCCCCTCTAGATTGGTTCTCTCTCTCTCTCTCTCTCTCTCTCTCTCTCTCTGTCTCTCTCTCTGTCTGTCTCTCTCTGTTTCTTCTCGGTTTTGGCGTTTGTTTTCGGAGCACTTTGATACGTCTCCAACGTATCTATAATTTTTGCTTCTTCCATGCTGTTATATTATCATTCTTGGATGTTTTACAATCATTTTATAACAACTTTATATCATTTTTTGGGACTAACCTATTGACATAGTGCCAAAGTGCCAGTTGTTGTTTTTGCTTGTTTTTTACTTCGCAGAATATCAGTACCAAATGGAGTCCAATCGCGACGAAACTTTTTGGAGATTTTTTCTAGACCAAAAGACACCCAGTGGGCCAAAGAAGGCCAGGAAGGTGGGATGTGGAGAGCACAACCCACCAGGGCGCGCCAGGGGGCCCCCGGCGCTCCCTGATGGGTTGTGCCCTCCACGGGGCCCCTCTGCACCGCCTTTGATGCCTATAAATTCCCAAATATTCCCGAAACCCTAAGGGAGTCGATGAAACACAATTCAAGACGCCGCAAAGTTCCAGAACCGTGAGATCCAATCTAAACACCATTCCGGAGGGGTTCATCTTCTTCATAGGTGCCTCTCCGATGATGCGTGAGGAGTCCACCATAGACCTACGGTTCCGTAGGCAGTAGCTAGATGGATTCCTCTCTCTCTTATGATTCTCAATACATCTCTTGGAGATCTATTTGATGTAAAATTTTGTGGTGTGTTTGTTGGGATCCGATGAATTTTGAGTTCATGATCAGTTTCTATCCATGAATATTATTTGAGTCTTCTTTGATCTCTTATATGCATGATTGCTTATAGCATCATATTTTTTCTTCGAATCTTTGGTTTAGTTTGGCCAACTACTAGATCGATTTTTCTTGCCATGGGAAGAGGTGCTTTGTGATGGGTTCGATCTTGTGGTGTTCTTTCCCAGTGACAGAAGGAGCAGCAAGACACGCATGTATCGTTGCTATTAAGGATAACAAGATGGGGTCTATTCCTACATGAATAGATCTTGTCTACATCATGTCATCATTCTTATTGCATTACTCCGTTTTTCCATGAACTCAATACACTAGATGCATGCTAGACAGCGGTCGATGTGTGGAGTAATAGAGGTAGATGCAGGCAGGAGTCGCTCTACCTATCTTGGACGTGATGCCTATATAATGATCATCGCCTTGGATATCGTCATGACTATTCGATTTTCTATCAATTGCCCAACAGTAATTTGTTAACCCACCGTGCGCTATACTCATGAGAGAAACCACCAGTGAACCCTACGCCCCCCGGGTCTACTTTTCCAACTTATTGCTTTCAGATCTATCCTTTTGCATCTTTGTTTTCAGATCTACAAAACCAAAAACCCAAAAACATATTGCTGCATATTTTATTTGCTCTTTTTATTTTGGGTTCTCGAGAGATATATCTCTCCTATCTATCACTACCTAATCTATCTTTTTACCGTAGAGAGATTGACAACCTCTCTTTCGCGTCGGGTTGCAAGTATTTGTTGTTTGTGTGCATGTGCTGCTTATAGGGTGGTGGTGATCCTCCTACTGGTTCGATAACGTTGGTTTTATAACTGAGGGAAATACTTACCGTCGCTATGCTACATCATCCCTTCCTCTTTGGGGAAATACCGACGCAGTCTCAAGCCACGTCACACTTCACCTTTTCTTATATTGAAGTAGATCCGTAACTCCGATTGGGCTTCAACTTTGAGGGGATTTTTTCTTCAGAAATTATCTTTCTCGCGACAAAAGAAGGGCTCCAACCAATCTACGAGGTGTCCACAAGGCATCGGGGCGCGACCACCCCCCTCGGTCATGGATTGTTGTCTTGTGGAGCCCTCGGGCACCATCTTGTGTTGATTCTTTTTCTAAAAAAATCACATATTTTCCAACAAAAATATCCGCAAAATTTTATCGCAGTTGTACTTCGTTTGATATGGATTTTTTGTGACAAAAAACATGCAAAAAATAGGAATTGGTACTGGATCAATATGTTAGTCCCCAAAACAATATAAATTGCTGCCAAAAGTATGCGAAAGTTATAGAATATTGGCATGAAACAATCAAAAATTATAGATACGACGGAGATGTATCAACATCCCCAAGCTTAATTCCCGCTCGTCCTCGAGTAGGTAAGTGATAGAAAAATATTTTTTATGTGGAATGTACCTAACATATTCTGGAAAAATAATCTGACCATGGCATGAATATTAAGATATGAGTGATTCAAGGCAATAGTCTATCATTTGACAAAAAGACATCCATACTCATGTTTACTTAGAAACAATCATGCCCTTGAAAATTGTAACATCCCAAAGTTTTAAATTTTGAAATGTTCTAGTAAACCAGTGATTGTGATTGTTTGTGTCAGTGATTGTGTGAAATTGAGTGGAATTTGAAACTTTTTAAAGTTTAATGAGAGGGAATAAAAGGACTTTCCGAAAACTTTCATTCTTGCATTTGGTTTCCATGAATTTAAAAGCTTATTTCAAAAACAAACCCTAGAGTGAAGATGACATGACTTCTTCCTTTTGAAATTCAAACTAGGTTTGAATAGATTTGAATTTCCCATCTGAAAATGATTCAAATCAGAAACTTTAAGCAACTCAATGAATTTCAAGAAGGAGGATAAAATGATTTCCTCAAATTACATGAAAGAGAGATGGAAGTTTAAAATAATCATTTTCAAAGTAACTTTGAAGTTATCTAAAACCCGATTTCAATTTGTAGTTATTTAAATTTCCAAATTTCACAATCCTCTGGAAAATATTCACAATAAGAGAAGGAATATGACACTTCAAATATTCAGAGGCATTGGGAATATATTTGGCCAAGGAAAAGCAGATAAGAATAGAAATTGGTTTGAAATTCAAATTCAAACCCAATTGTGAGTTATTTAGTGTTTATTCAAATTATTTTTCTCCTGAAAACAAATATATGGAGATAAGGGTAAAATGATTCCCTTCATTGAAAAATTGGGAGAAAATAAATTTGAAATCATTTTGGCATTTTAAAATAATTTTATTGAATTTTAAATGCAACAATAGCACTTTTGGCATTATTTGAAATTTTGTGGACATTATTTGTCTCTCAAAAATAGTTCATGTTTTAGGAAACTATATTGTGAAAAATATATAATATGTATATATAAAGTTTACAATTTTTCTTTTCTTTTCTTTTCTTTTCTTTCTCTATATGTTTTTATTTCAAAGGAAATGGCCGAAGCCCACAGACCTAGCACGGCCCACCTCCTCGCGAGGCCCAACACGCGAACCCCACCCGAATCCCCTTCGGACCGGTCACAGATCCCTTGACCGTTTTTGTTTTTGCCCGCTGACCGATGGGACCCGCGTCTGACCGAATCGCGCGATGCCCTCTTTCCTTCTTCCCCTCTCTCATTTCCTTCCCTCGTCGGGGCCGCGCCGGCAGCGGATCCCTGCATTAAATCCTTCTGTTTGGAGTTGCCCCATGCAACAGGTCGAGCCCCTCTATATAAGGAGGATTCCCCGGAGCTCCAGTCACCGTCAGGCCTCGCCGAAGTTGACATCATGCCGCTGTAAGCCACCTCGCCCTTCCGATCTAGATCTATGGTGTAGATTAGAACGTGGTTACCGATTTGTTTAGATTCGGTTTATTTTAAGTGAATCATCGTTTTTTTATCTGTTTCAATTAGTCGACCAAAAAGTTTCTGTAACAATTAGGTCAGCCAGACCGTGGCACGCGTCCCCTGGCCGTTTCGTAGCGATTTTTTTTTTCTGTTTTCTGTTTTAAAAACAGATCTAGTTTCCATTTCTTATTGCTTATAACTTGTATGTTTTTTATCCAAATTGAGTGAATCTTTTTGCATCGTTTTCAAAATTTTATGTAGTTTATGTAGATCCAAAAACTTTTCTTGTTTGAAATTTTATGTAGTTTTAAATTTTGTATCATTTTAAAAATCATTTTAAAAAAGATCCAAATTGAGTGAATCTTTTTGCATCATTTTCAAAATCCGTTTTCTGTTTTAAAATTTTGCATCATTTTCAAAATTTTATGTTGTTTATGTAGTTTTAAATTTGAATTTGCTCAATTTTTCTTCAGAACTTAATTTCTGAATATCTTGAGTTTAGAAACTGAGTTTTAGTTGATTCTTTTTTCTCATTGTCACTTGTTGAATTGTTTCGCATTAGGATTAACTTGGGTAATTTTAGAATAATTTAAGTTATGGATTTATCAAAAACAGTACTGTTTTGATTAGTGTTAAGTTACTTCTTTTTCTTCTAGTTTTTAATTGATTTTAATTATTTTTCTTTTGTCACTTTTGACAAGTTTTGTTTTGTCTCTGTTTGTCAAGAGTAGCCACTTTTATTTGTTAGTTAAAACAATTTTTACTATTTTGTTTCTTTAGTTTTGTATTAAAACTTGTATAGGTCATAAATAGAGTTTTATATTAGCTTTTTAGTTGTTTCTTTTTGCTAATAAAATTTTATGAAAAATACTTACCTTGTGGGATGGATCGAAAGGCAGGCCGGTGACATGCCATGTGGGATTAGTCTAGTGAGATGGGTATTGACCAGTCGTCATGAGGAAAGCTCCACCCAGGGTCAAAGAGACGGATGGATACTCCAAGACCAGAAGCTTACCTGTGCAACCGCAAGTAAATATGGGCTCTAACTTGGTTGATCATTGAGTAACTGGGGCTGGATCAGTGCTACGAGATGTAGAAGACCAATAGGATTGGATGGGCACTGGCATTGGTCCAAGAAGCTCTTTCAAAGATAATGTTTTGGTCATTCAGTCCTCAAATATCAGGTAGTGCGAGGATGTCAACGGAGGGATCGAATCTTGCAGTAAAAGTGCACAAACCTCTCCAGAGTGTTATAACCTCATCGATTAGTCATGTCCCATGTTACGGACAATTTGAGCCTCTGGTATTGGACCTATATCGGAAATCTCAACACCGGAATGATAATTGATTGTTGGGAAACTAATAACTATGGGCTATGAGACATCGGTTGTTTGAACCATGTCATAGTAGATAACTTCATAGTGAAGACTCTTAATAATCATTTGATGTAGGGAAAAACAAGAAAAAACAGCTTTTACGGAAAAACTCATACTTAGAGCCACAAAGCCAAATTGCATATAGAAAAAGACTTGTTTTATCTGCTTTCACACGTGATCGTTCCAGTACATTCAATGTACTGACCTACATGGCTGCAACTTATCATGTTGCAGATATTTCCACCGACGGGTAAGAGTTGCGATATAGGGTGACGATCTACACTCAACTTGCCGTTGGCGTTGATGGGACTCCACACCCTTATTGATTTGTTTCTGCTGTGATATATTTGAGGTATACTCTGGATCAAGGTTACCTTTTTAACATGTGATGTTATGGTATTTCATTGATGTACTGTGTGTGCTAGCATAATGATTTAGGGATAGCATAGAAAGCACAGAGGCACCGATCCATTTGGGTCGGGTTGCTACAAAAATAAACAATGCTAAAGAACATTATCCCTACACATTTAATCATGTAAGCATGACATGAACCGTGTTCCTAATACAATGTACAAATCGTGAGCACCCCGGTGCCAAACCAGGCATTTGGATCGTACTTTTTCACGTGCTTCAGTATTTTATACTTCACTCAATACGTGAATGTGAGCCATGTACATAGCACAAGGTGGAATAGAATGTGATGGTGGAGGGAGAAGACAAAAATTGTAAGGTTCACATCGACTCGGAGGATCGTTAGGCTATGGAGCTGACTTTCAGTTGATATTAATGTGAGGAATAGTGTCGTGGTTTTGTCACGACAGATGTCCTCATAGGAGAACTTAGGTGTGAGGCCATCGTCGCTGTGTGGCGATTCGAAGGGGCTGATCGGGAACGAGAGACGGATTTACCCAGGTTCGGCCCCTCCGATGGAGGTAAAAGCCTACATCCTGCTTTTGTATCTATATTGATGATGATCTTGATTACAAGGGTGCAGAATCGCTAACTTAGCTTTCGAGGGTTTGTAACTTAAGTCTATTGTCCTTAGGGGCTCGCCTTTATATACACGTCGAGACCCTGGGCTTACAAGAGTCCGCGTCATATTGTGATCCGTGACCTAATACATCTCTAACTTGTCTTGTTCCTCAAGCAAGGAATGTTCTTGGTGTCTTCTGCCTCTTGGGCCTTGAGTCACCATCTTCACGTGTTGGGCCACCAGCCGACTTACTTAGTAAGTCGCCTCACTTGACTTATTGTCAACAATGCGGCCCATCTTGAGTATGATTCTTAAGGCGCCAGTACGCTGACCCGACCCAATATGCGGGTTACATCACGGGGTTATATCCCCGACATTAGGCCCCAGGTTGATTTGATTTTATTCATGTCAATCTTCCTTACCTTCATTAGGCGGCTTATCCTCTGCTTGTATTTGTGTCTTCTCTGTATCTTCAAATGCCGGCTTATGATACTTCCAGACTTGTAAGTTTTCTTGCGCCATCCATCTATGACGTCAACCACCGGAATTTTAGGAGAACCATGATGACATCACAACGGATCTTTGCACGTATCTGTCTATCCCGAAAATCGAGGCGTTACTATTTCCAAAATTTATTGCGCCTCCTTGTTTCCCGCGCCTTCCAGTTGTCCCTTCGGGTATTTACTTTATAAATATGCACCGAGAGGCTCGTTACTCCCATTCCACTTCTTCTTCTTCCTTGCACTCCTCTTCTCAGTCGAGCACCACCGGAGTTCGAGGACGACGTCGAGGCCTCCCAACTGTACTTTTCACGCCACCAGATCTCCTCGCATTCACCGGAGCAAGCGCGGTCGTCTCCATTTTGCTTCCAATACAATCCGGTATGCTTTGTTCCCCCATTAGGGTTTGATTCTATCGGTGTTCATACCATGTTCTTCATGTTCGTCCGAACGATTGCTTGTAGATCCATAAGTCTCTCATTCCTTTAACATCCATGGTTTAGTTGTATTCTCCACATCTTGTTTCTGGCAAATAGATCTGAGAATGATGCTCTGAAGGGTACTTTCGAATGCCCCAGTTCGGTTCCTCCGCTGATTAGAACACATTTACCTTTCCTTTTCTCACATCTATTTAGATCCATCGCAGCAACCATTTTGGTAGAAACTTGTTTGTGCATGATTTTTGCTAAGTCATGTGAAGATATGATATGCCTTCATGCTCCTTTACTTGATTCTGCCGGCTTAAACGTCTTTCTGCTGATCATTGCTGGCTTAAACATATTTTTTGTAGAAACTTTAATTTGTCTCGCCAGTGAATAACCATAATTTGACGGCTTATATTGTGCACCGGCTTATCTTCATTATATCCTTTGTAGTTGCTCTGTAACTCGCCATGGCCCCTAAGAATGCCAAAGTCTGTAACTGGGACAGATTCCAAGAATCCAAACTCACTTCGGAGAATCTTGTGAGCCAAGGGTTCCTGCCAGCTCGAAAGGAAATAGAGTGGCGCGCTCCCAAAGAGGAGCCTTATCCCCAACCTCGACAAGGGGAAACCGTCATCTTTGCTAACCACCTACGTAGGGGTTTTCGACCCCCCGGCTCAAAAAAATTCAGAGACCTGTTGCATTTTATCAACCTCCGTCCTCAGGATATTTCGCCTAATTCAATGGCCAATATCTATCAATTCCACGTTCTGTGCGATGTTTATATACATATAGAGCCGTCTGTAACCCTTTTTAGGGAATTTTTCTATCTGAATTGCCAGACCTAGACCAAGAATGGACCCGCTTGTGAACTTGGTGGGATTTCCATTCAGAAAAGAAAGAATAGCCTCTTTCCTGATTCCAAATTGGTGAGTCATCCGAAGGGTTGGAATAAGACCTGGTTCTACTGCAAAAACACTGCCCCCACAGGAGAAAATCCTCTTCCGGGTTACAGGATGGAACGGCTTGGAAGTAATATCGAGTTTCCGGGTTGGCCCTCACATGAAGAAAGACATTTGATGGCACACCTTCATACCAAGTTAAGGGCCCTGACCGCACATGGATTAACCGGAATTGACCTGATCCGTTGCTGGATGAAATGGCGGATCCAACCCGTCAGTGTGAGAGGCAGGTTGATGTGTAATTACTCGGGCGAGCCGTCTGATGCTTAGCATTTTTCCAATGAGGACCTATCAGATGACGTCCTTCAGAAGGAAACAAAAAGATTATTTTCTGATTCAAAGGAAAGCTGTGGTGTCACTGGCCTGGGTCCATTCTATCTGCAGAATCGGGCACCTCTTGTATTTCATCTTTCTTGACATGTATATTTTCTTCCTTTGTCAATTTTATTTAACCCGTCTTTCCTATCTTATGCTTTATATTGCTGAAGGAGGGCTCTAACTTCTGGAATGTCACGCCTCAGGCCCCTATTCCTTCATCACACCAAAAGTATGACCTGCCTCTCGAGTCATCTTCGGGGGAGCATTCTGAGGTAGGACTTGACTCTCTTGGCCATTTTTTTTATTAAATTTTGCTGACATGCCTTGTTGTCAGGGTGACCTGGAATCCAATCAAGCCGGCAATATTAAGGTAATCCCAATCTCTTCCGGTTCCTCAGAGACGTTTTTTCCAAGAAAACCAAGACGAACCATCCGGAAGTTTAAACTGTCACATCCAAATGCTTACTTATCTCCCGATTTTCTTTTGAAGAAGACTCAATTTGCTGGCCATTCAAAACGCAAAACCCGAAGTGATTCGGGCGACTTAGTCCCTGGCTTGTCTTAGGCACCTCCGTCTCGCAAGCCGCGCCTTGAGGTGCCAAATAGTCCAGACAATTTTCATTTTAGAGCCGTTTTCTCTTAGTCTATCAAGCTTACTTTATCAGGAATCTTCTTCATCTTCGGGCGACTTGTTTGCAACACAGCTTCCTGCTTTTAACGTCAATCGTGGGTAAGTGTCTGAACTTTGCACAAATTTTTGCATACTTGACCGTTGAGCTGTTTCTTCCTTAGTATAACATATGATTTCTGACAACTATAGGGCGAAAGCTTTTGTGTCGAAGCGTGCTGCCGGGTCGACATCAGGTGCTGCAAGCCAAGATGTTCCGAACCCCCCTCCTGAGACGACAGCCGTTGAAGTTGATCCTTCCAGAAACAACGATTCTGAGGCCACAGTTGAGCCGGCAGCTGACGTTGAGTTGCCCAGGCCGGATGAACCGGTTTCTATAGGAACAACAATGAATGTCGAAGGCACCTCAGTTGACTTATCTGCTCGTCCGCCCAACCCGACGCGTCTTGCCAGTCCGGCGGCTCATCTTAATGACCCCATTCCACCGGCTGATCAGAGTGATCCAGATGTTATCATTGTCAAGGAGTCCTTCCAGATTCCTATTGTTTCCACTTCCTTGGCAAAAATTGTAGCCAAGGATGAGCCGGTAGATTTGGAAAAGGGGGAGACCAAACTGGAAGTCCCAAGCTTATCTGCACTTGATGTTGAAGACATTCATGAGCAGTACTTGACTCGGCTGTCTGAAAACCTGGAGCTTGAGATCCATGTGATCAATGCCCTGAAGGAAAAATATGAGGTAACATTCCTATTTTACTGTTTGGTCATTATATCCTGTCTTCAGCCCTCAAGGACCAACTTATTATGGAAATGATAAGCTGGTTCTTCAAAATAGACATATTGGACTTTAGTTGTAGCCCGCAAGGACCGACTTGTTATGATTATGACAAGTTGGTACTCTATGCTTTGAAGTAGATAATATAGATCTGTGATGTAGCCCCCCAAGGGCTGGCTTATCTCTTTGAGTTTAGCTGGGTCTTCTATTGACTTTGAAGAATTCGATCTATAGCCCCCAAGGGCCGACTCATCTTCTTGAGATGAGTTGGGTCTTTATTAACTTTAAAGAATTCGACCTGTAGGCCCCAAGTGTCATGTGGATTGTTTACAACCTCACGGGACTTTGTATAATATGAAAGATAAGTTTGAGAATCCATAGCCTCCAAGGATCAAGTCGCCCTTTGTAAGGCGGCTTGAAGCTTTTGTAAGAATTATCATCTGACAAAATTTTAATGCCTGTTAGGGATATGTTGAAGATACTGAATCTGTTGCTGTGAAACTACAAAACCGCCTTAAAGAAGAAGTGAAGTTGAAAGTTGAAGCTGGTCTTGCGGCAACTCATTCTAAAGAATGTGCACGTCAAGCGCATGACCGTCTTGAGCAAGCCGTAAAAGATTTTGAAAAAGAAAAAGCCACCCTCTTGAAGCGTGCTGAGAAGGCTGAGTGTGAACTTGGCTCGTTGAAGGAAAATCATACCACCCTGGTGAAGCAGATCAGTGAAATGCTGACGGCCATCTTTGGTATGTACTCTTAGCTCTTTTCACTTGAATTGACAGGTTATGACTATATGGCGACTCATCATCGCAATTGCCTTTGTACGCAGGACGAAAAGAACATACCCTTGTGGAGCTGCCTATTGTGAAATCGAAGGCCATTTTCACATATGTAGAGCAATTGTTCACAGGCTCTGTCTACTCCATAATGGCAGTAAAGAACCTAAAACACCCGCCCAAGAGTATCGAGGATATGTTGAAGCAACTATCCACTGTGCCACAATGGGTCACAGAGACCCGAAAATCGGTGGCTCGAGGTGGAGCAAACATGGCCCTCGCCCGTGCAAAGGCATATTTGCCTGAGCTAGATTTGGAGGCTCTGAAAGATGGCTTCCCTGAATACAAACTGGACGGCTCAGAATTTACCCGTGCTGACTTTGCCAAGTGTTTCAAGGAGACTCGGCCATTGGCGACTCTGATAGCTAAAGAGATCAACCTTTCGTAGTATAACCCGGCATATTCCAATGAGAATGAACGTATGGACGCCCCCAATGATGAGCCGTCAAAGCTGGTGCCACCTCGACGTAAGAGACCGTTTTCTCCTGATGTCGATGCGTCAAGTCTTATTAAGGGGTCTTCAAATTTTGAGTCCCTACTTTCAATTCGGTAGCAACAAAAGGGCCAGCAGGCTGAAGATGAAGATGAGCCGGCAGAAACCAATCCAGAGGCGGCTGACGTGGGCCAATCTTGAAGGTGAGGTTCCAATTATGAATTAGCCACCAGGTGGCTCAGACCCATGAATGTTGGGCAAAAAACATGACTATTCTGTGGCTCATGGTATGAGTCTGTAATAGGGATAGTTTTAAAACTTTGACATCCCCTGTTATGCCATCGTGCATGTTGGTTGCATTTTTCTTGTTATGGTGAAACTTGTCACGACACCTTGATGTCTTGCTCTATTTTCCAAAATACTATCATGCTATTCTTTTGGTTGCCTCTGAATTTTTGACTAACTCAGAGAGGTCAATTCGAGACTTCAGAGAGACTTGCTTACGAAGCTTAAGTCTTTAATGAATCCTTCCACAACTGTCGGCGTTCTGGGAACGGGGGTACCCAGACCTGCCTGCCTGCGGCCCAGGGCATGGCCCACCTCGTCAGCCAAGCACGGCCTGGTGCGACTTCACTCAAGACAAGGCCCTCGCGAGGACCCTAGGCTCGCGAGGAAGAACAACACCAAGATCAGCAGGGGGTGGGCCTCCTCAGCCCCCCCCCCCCTCCGGAGCGGCGGAGATCTCTATGCAGAACCCGGCCTCAGGAGTCAAGGATGACGCAAAGAAGGACAGGCGGGCACCAGCGCGCCAGGCGGTGTAGTTTCCCCTTTGGTGCAAAGGGAACAGGGACGTACGTGGATTCCCAAAGTGCCTCCCAAAGGTTTCCATTCCGGTGCAACAAGACCACGACCACGAGCCCCGCAAGGCAGATGTCATCGCCAAGCCCACCTCTGCATCATCGACAGCTACTTTGCAGGCGAAGAACACCTTTGGACAGGGCGGGGATGTACTCCTGTCGCCCTTCAAATTTGGCCGTTGTGGGATCCCTTCCCGCCATTGCGATAAGGGAAGAGCACCCGGGCCACTCCTATATATAGAGGCTAGTCTGCACCGTAGAGGGAGACTCGGCTCGACTCGACCACAAGGCTAGCAGAAGGCCAAGAACACCAGTGAAGCGCCCTCACGAGGCTTCTCACCACTGTACTAGTTCATCCGGCACACCTCCCTGAGAGGCAATCCACCAAAGCAGGAGTAGGGTATTATGCTTCGCAGCGGCCCGAACCTGGGTAAACCACCATGTTCATCTTCTTCCTTGTCATCGTGCGGGTTCGCTGTAGTAACCATCGAGTAGCGAGCTATGTAGGGCGAGGCTGCAGGGGATCTTCGCATACGCCCCTGTGTTCGAACCTTGAGGGTTTTGCGGAGCCCAAAATCTGACATTTGGCGCGCCAGGTAGGGGGCGTGTCGGAGTCTTCCTCAAGCCAAGCTCTTCTCCCACCTCGCTGCTCCGATGTCTCACGCCCGCAGAGCCCGCGCCGAGCGCCGAGCTGCCCGCGTCGCCCAGACGGCACCCGTGGGCCGCGCTAGCGCGTGCCGGTCCCCCTCACCTGTGGCCAATGCCGCCATGGGCCCGGAGGCCCACGAACAACAAGACTCCTCCTAGCTGGTCACCGCGTGGCGCGACAGCCACACCGCCACTCCGTCAATCGTTCCAGCTACTGGGTCGTCCTCCCACGTTCTGCCCGGGCCGGCGCGCGGTTCGGGCGCACTCGCCATGGCGAACGAGCTGCTCCGCTATCGCCCCGCACCCGACCACTACGACGACTGGCTTCGGTGCATCGCGGAGCTCGTCAGTGCTGTCGGCGAAGCTTCAGCGCTCTCCTACTCGTTTCGACCCCGGCCTTCCCTGGCAGACGACGTGGCCCACGATGCACCGCCACCTCCTCCGCAACGCGACGTTGACCCCGAGCCCAGGCGTGAAGCACGCCCGCGCGACCAGCCCCGCGAACCGCGGGCAAGGGCGAGAGATGAAGTAAGCTGCCAGGTGGTGCCCCGGCCGCATGTCGATGCGCGTGCGCTCCCTGCATTGCTAAACCAGCATCGTGACCGGGCACCACTCGAGGCAGCACCTCAGGAGCGTCAAGACCGGGCCCCTCCCGCACACGCAGCACCCGTCGAGCCGGTGGGGTGCCTCGCCATCGCCCCGGAGCTCCATCCAACCGCGTGGCCCTGCAAGTTCAAGCGTGACCTACGCCCTCGCTACAACGGCACCCCGGATCCTGCCGAGTTCCTACAGCTCTACTCGCTAAGCATCTGGGCAGCCGGTGGAGATGACAAGGTCATGGCGTGCTGGTTCCCTATGGCGCTCAAGGGCAGGGTGCTCTCCTGGCTCCTCAACCTCCCGGAGGGGTCCATCACCTCCTGGGACGACCTGCGCAAGCGCTTCGTCGCCAACTTCCAAGGTACCCGTGACCGCGCGCTCACCGTGAACGACTTGCGGCGAGTAAAGCAGCAGGAGGGAGAGACCCTGCACAAGTTCATACAACGCTTCACGACCACGCGCCTCAAGGTCCCGAAGGCGTCGGATGAGGCTATCATCTCCGCATTCACCGACGGCATCACGGATCTCAAGATGAAGGAGGAGCTCGCTATGAACGAAGAACTGTGCTCAGCCCTGGAGAAGTTCAACCTGGCGAACAGGTGCGCCAAGGCCGAAGAGGGCCGCCTGTCACTCCATGAGCCTCCGGCGGCAGGGCCAGAGGAAAAGAAGACCAAGGCCAAGGAGGCAAAGCGCAAGGCCCCAGCGGTACTTGCGGCTGAGCCTGAGGCGAAGCGCAGCCGAGGTGAGGAACACCCCGCAGGGGGGAGACCGACCTGCATCTTCCATGGCACCAACAACCACGACACCACCGACTGCCAGGAACTCAGGCTGGCCCGCGCCGAACACTTCGGCCGGCGCCCTGGACGCACTGACCGTGGCTTCAGACGCGGCGGAGGCCGCGGTGGAGGCCGTTGGGACAACCGGGAACCGCGTCAGGGGTGGCGAGACCAGCCTCAGGAGGACCGCTGGCGCGATCAGGCTCGGGAGGACCGCTAGCACGATCAGGCTCGGGAGGACCGCTGGCGCGATGACCCTCTGGAGGGGTCACACCGTGGCCAGCCTCGTGAGGCCCGTCCTCATGAGGCCGGCCTACCACCACTACCACCACCACCCAGAAGGAAGGACGAGGACAGGCAGGATGATGGGGCTGGGGGCTTCCAGGAGGTCAGGGCGGTAGCCTATATCTTGGGTGGCGCCCAAGCCCCAGGATCGAACCGCGTCTTCAAGTAGTTCACGCGGGAGGTGAACACGGCTGTCCCAAAGCCCGAGGCCATGCATCCCCTCAAGTGGTCCCAGACTGCAATCACCTTTCACTCGAGGGATCAGCTCAGGTGCTCAGCCATGGCTGGCATGCTCCCCATGTTGTTCACTCCGACCATCAGCAACGTCCTCGTCACCAAGACCCTCATCGACAGTGGAGCGGGGCTCAATGTCCTCTCCATTGAGACCTTCGACATGCTCCAAGTACCGTACGACCATCTCATGCCAACCAAGCCCTTCTCGGGAGTCACTGACGGGTCCACCGTCCCCATTGGGCAAGTACACCTGCCCGTCACCTTTGGCGGACGCAAGAACTACCACACCGAGATCATCGTCTTCGACGCCGCCCACATCCACCTCCCGTACAACGCAATCCTTGGGTACCCGGCCCTCGCCAAGTTTATGGCGGTGGCTCATCACGGCTACAACGTCCTTAAGATGCTAGGGAGTGGCGGCGTCATCACCGTCGCCTGCGATGAGAAGGATGCTGTCGGTGTCAAAACCGGCGGATCTCGGGTAGGGGGGCCCAAGCTGTGAGACTAGGATCGATGGTAACAGGAGAAGTGGGAGACGATGTTTACCCAGGTTCGGGCCCTCCAATGGAGGTAATACCCTACGTCCTGCTTGATTATATTGATGGTATAAGGGTTTCATAGTTGATCTACCTCGAGATCGTATGACTAAAACCCTAGATGAGTTCTATTGTCCTACAACCTAAAACCCTTCAGCTTATATAGACGCCGAGGGTACCTAGGGTGTACACATGGTCGGTTACACGTCGAAGGGATAAACATGCCTATTCACTACTCCAAACATGGAGAATACGCCACGATCCTCGAAGCTTCCTTCCTGGAAACAGGGTCTTCGATCAATCCAGTGCTCGGCAAACAGCCCATACAGTCCAGCCCATAAGAAATAGGTCAGCCTCCCGAGGACCCCTTAATCCAGGACTCCCTCAGTAGCTCCCGAACTAGCCTCCAACGCCAAGGGTCTTAGCTCCAGCTGCTTCATATGATCAGAGTCTTCGGCTTGCGAGGCGAGTTCCTTTCTCCAAATAGTGACCGGCCGGGCTTTAGTTCGGCCTCCGACGATGTGTAGTTTTTCTGATCATAGATCGTCCGAACACCATGAATAACTCGGCCCTGAAGGCCAAACGTCAAGGAGCCAATAGTGCTCTCTAACAACCTTTTACATGAAAGGTCACGGCCCACCACGACCACTGAGCCAGTCGTAAAGACTCGATTCGCAGTTCGAGGCCGTTTTTATCAGCACGATCCATCAATGCTCAGATCGTGCTCCGTTTCACACGGGATATGTTTAATCATGCGCGTATAACGGCACGCACGTCTTGGGAAGCGGAGGGATGCATGGCGCAGTGAAGGGAGGCTAACCGGCGACAAGCCCAATAAAAGGGGAAGAAAACCCCAACGCTTATCCGCACTTCCCATTCGCACCCCTGCTTCCCCAATCCACTGAGCCTCCAGAGCCCAGATCTAGGTTTTCCACCCCTCCCTCCTCCAAGCTCTGCCATGGCCGGCTCAGGCACCAACGGCAAGTGGGAGGCTTGCACGGTCACAGACCAGGACATCCGAGACCTCAAGGAGGCCGGCTACCTCCCCGCCAACATCTTCCACCACGCCGCAGAGGAGGACCAGGTGATTCCTACCCCCAAACCAGGCGAGAGGGTGGTCTTCATGCCTCACTTCATCCGAGGACTGAGCTTCCCGCTCTACCCCTTCGTGAGGGGCCTCATGTTCTTCTACGGACTCGACTTCCACGGCCTCCCACCGAACTCCTTCATGCATATATCGGCCTTCATCATCGTCTGTGAGGCCTTCTTGCGGGTCGAACCACACTTCGGACGATGGCTCAAGATATTCAACATCAAGCCGCAGTGTGTCGCAGGCGCATATGCAGACTGTGGCGGGGCAGTCATCGGCAAGCTTCCATGCGTAGTATGGCCCTCCGGCAACTTCATCGACACCATCAAGAGTTGGCAAAAAGAGTGGTTTTACATCACCGAGCCAAGGGAGGAGGGCGGAACTGTTCCTGCCGAATTCAGATCCGGCCCCCGACCAGATTGACCTCATGGGTCCGAAAGGGCCTCTACTGGGGGTCAGATAACGAGGTGGAGGACCTGCAGAGGGGCATCACCTCCATGATCAAGGACGGAATCGAGCTGACCAACGTGGTTTAAATTATGCTTCGGCGGCGCATCCTCCCCTGCCAGCGCCGGGGCTCTCCTATGTGGACTTATCGGACTGACGATGAGCCTACGATCCGCCAGCTCTTCCGCACCACTTGGGAGAAGCTGTGGAAGGCGCTGTTCAAGGCGCAGGAGAACTGGCTGGCCAAGAAGGAAGACCGGGGTCTGCGCGCCAATAAACCCCCTTCTGAGGTATAACATAGTTTCATTAGATCGGTTCTGTTATCCCGAAGAAAATCTGAGTTCTTTCCGATCACTGCCGCAGGAATGGTTGAGCAAGGCCACGGGCATCAAGTGCCTGGCTCCACAGCCTTAAGACCCTAGGTCCCAGCTGCTGTCGGAGATGCTCGTCATGGCGCCTTACAAGGCGCTAGAGAAGAAAGAGAAGAAGAAACTAGGCCGAACAGGCCTGCGCATCAGGGACCAGCCAGGGGCTGTGTCCGAGGAAACCCACGCCTCCTGGAATCAAGAGGAGGAGCACGAGGGTGAGGGGGGAGGCGATTCCCCCCTCACAGGAAAGAGGGCGGCGTCATCGGACGCCTCGGAGGATGTACCTCCTCCCGCCCAGAAGAAAGCGCGTCGGACACAGGTAGTTCTGTCCGACGACAGTTCGGACTCGGATACCGAGTCCGAGGACTTCGAGAGGGTTCCGCGAAGGAACCTCAGGGTCAAGCCCCCAGCTCGAAGGTAAAGATCCGAAGAGCTCCCGAGCTATTAGTGCTAAGTTTTAAGTGTTATTAACATGTGAGCGCCTATTGGCTTGCAGCCCACCACGTGTTCTTCCCGCCGATCAAGTCTCAGACGGGGAAACCCCGCCCACCGAGCTAGCGGAGAGCGGGACCCCGTTGCGTCCCTCTCCTCTGGGCGCCACGAAGGATGCCATGGAGGTGTCATCCCAACAGGCTCCTTTGGAGCTGGACACCAGGGGTGGAGGCGACGACGTCATGGTCGAGGCTAATGCCTCGGCCGCCGAAGACCGGGGGGACGAGCCCCTCCGGGACAATGAGGAGACCGGACAAGGAGATGTCCAGTCACGTCCAAGGCTGTCTCCGGAGCGCACCATGCCTCCGGAGGCATTGGTTCAATCCCCGGTTGGAGATCGGGTCAACCGATCCCCACTGGCGCCACCGACCAATGGGTGGTCGGCTATGGGGGACGCTCTGTCAAGCGCCTCCATCTCCGGGGAGCACCGCACCCTTATGGGTGCGGTATTGCAGAGCATTCAGTCCGTAGACAGTGGACTGAAGGAGGCCTTCAACGAGCTCCTGACGGGCTTTCAGGTGAGCCACGTAATGCTCTGTTTGTGAAATATTAATTTCTCTGAGTTATTATTATATACATGGCAGCCCCCGAGCCCTAGGTGAGTTTGGAAAAAATTTACCTGGGGGTCAAGCATAGATCATTATCTGAACTATGTACAGGACAAAATTAGTTCGGAACGTTCTAACAGCCCTTAGGAGGACCGGACTGTTGGAAATATGCCCTAGAGGCAATAATAAATTGGTTATTATTATATTTCCTTGTTCATGATAATCGTTTATTATCCATGCTATAATTGTATTGATTGGAAACTCAAATACATGTGTGGGTACATAGACAACACTGTGTCCCTAGTAAGCCTCTAGTTGACTAGCTTGTTGATCAAAGATGGTTAAGGTTTCCTAGCCATGGACATGAGATGTCATTTGATAACGGGATCACATCATTAGGAGAATGATGTGATGGACAAGACCCAAACTGTAAACGTAGCATTTGATCGTGTCAGTTTATTGCTATTGTTTTCTGCATGTCAAGTATCTGTTCCTTTGACCATGAGATCATGCAACTCACTGACACCGGAGGAATACCTTGTGTGTATCAAACGTCGCAACGTAACTGGGTGACTATAAAGGTGCTCTACAGATATCTCCGAGGGTGTCTGTTGGGTTGGCATGGATCAAGACTGGGATTTGTTACTCCGTATGACGGAGAGGTATCTCAGGGCCCACTCGGTAATACAACATCACAATGAGCCTTGCAAGCAATGTGACTAAAGTGTTAGCCACGAGATCTTGTATTACGGAACGAGTAAAGAGACTTGCCGGTAACGAGATTGAACTAGGTATAGAGATACCGACGATCGAATCTCGGGCAAGTAACATACCGAAGAACAAAGGGAACAACATACGGGATTAACTGAATCCTTGACATAGAGGTTCGACCGATAAAGATCTTCGTAGAATATGTAGGAGCCAATATGGGCATCCAGGTCCCGCTATTGGTTATTGGCCGTAGAGGTGTCTCGGTCATGTCTACATAGTTCTCGAACCCGCAGGGTCTACACACTTAACGTTTGGTGACGATTAGTATAATTGAGTTATTATGTTGGTGACCGAAAGTTGTTCGGAGTCCCGGATAAGATCCCGGACATGACGAGGATCTCCGGAATAGTCCGGAGGTAAAGATTGATATATATGATAATAGTGTTTTGATCTCCGGAAGAGTTCCGAAGTTCACCGGAAGGGGTTCCGGATGTTTACCGAAGTGTTCGGGTGCAGCAACACTTTATATGGGCCAAAGGGATAAAGCCCACGAGGTATTGGAAAGTGCAAAAGTAGTTTTGCTGCCGCGTAAGCGGTACTACCGCTTGTGTGAAGCGGTACTACCGCCCGAGCGGTACTACCGCTTGTGTGAAGCGGTACTACCGCCCAAGCGGTACTACCGCTTGTGAGCGGTACTACCGCTTGTGCGCGGCTGTGCACAGTTCGGCCGGGATCCGAGTTGGACTCTTTCCCTGCGGGCCAAACCGACCTTGTGCGGGCAAAACCGACCTGGAGGAGGCTTTTACTCCAAGTTTAGACCCCAAGGCTCAACATATAAATAGAGGGGCAGGGCTAGCACACGGGACACATCAAGATTTCCCCAAGCCGTGTGCGGCAACCCTAACCCTCTAGTTCCTCCGTCATAATCTCCGTAGCGCTTGGCGAAGCCCTGCAGAGATTGTTCCTCACCACCATCACCACGCCGTCGTGCTGCTGGAACTCAACCACTACTTCACCATCGCTCGCTGGATCGAGGAGGTGAAGGCGTCATCAAGCCGTACGTGTGTTGAACGCGGAGGTGCCGTCCGTTCGGCACTAGATCGGAAGGATCGTGATTGGATCGCGGGACGCTCGGCGATTTGGATCGCGAAGACGTTCGACTACATCAACCGCGTTTCTTAAACGCTTCCGCTTAGCGATCTACAAGGGTATGTAGATTCACTCTCCCTCTCGTAGATGCTCATCACCATGGATAGATCTTGTGTGTGCGTAGGAAATTTTTTGTTTCCCATGCAACGTTACCCAACAGTGGCATCATGAGCCAGGTCTATGCGTAGATGAGATCTCGAGTAGAACACAAACGAGTTGTGGGCGTGGTTGTATACATATTGCTTGCCGTTACTAGTTGATATTTGATTCGGCGGTACTGTGAGATGAAGCGGCCCGGACCGACTTTACGCGTACACTTACGCGAGACAGGTTCCTTCAACTAACATGTAACTTCGTTGCATAAAGATGGCTAGCGGGTGTCTGTCTCTCTCACTTTAGTTGAATCGATTTCAATGAAGAGGGTTCTTTTAGAAGATCAAAAAGCAATCACTACACCACGTTGTGGTTTTGCGTAAGTAAGAACGGTTCTTGCAAACCCGTAGCAGCCACGTAAAATTTGCAACAACAATTAGAGGACGTCTAACTTGTTTTTGCAGGGTATGATGTGATATGATATGGCCAATTACATGATGAGATATATGTGATGTATGAGATGATCATGTGTTGTATAGAATATCACGACTTGCATGTCGATGAATACGGCAACTGGCAGGAGCCATAGAGTTGTCTTTAATTATTGTATGACCTGCGTGTCAATCATTAAGCGCTATGTAATGCTTTACTTTATCGCTAAACGTTAGCAATAGTCGTAGAAGCAACAGTCGGCGCGACAACCTTATGGTGACACGTTGATGGAGATCAAGATGATGGAGATCATGGTGTCATGCCGGTGACGATGGAGATCATGCCGGTGCTTTGGAGATGGAGATCAAAAGCACAAGTTCATGGCCATATCATGTCACTTATGATTTGCATGTGATGTTAATCCTTTTATGCATCTTATTTTGCTTAGGACGACGGTAGCATTATAAGGTGATCCCTCACTTAAATTTCAAGATAAATTGTGTTCTCCCCAAGTGTGCACCGTTGCGAAAGTTCGTCGTTTCGAGACACGCCGTGATGATCGGGTGTGATAGACTCTACGTTCGCATACAACGGGTGCAAGCCATGTTGCACGTGCGGAACACTCGGGTTAAACTTGACGAGCCTAGCATGTACAGACATGGCCTCGGAACACAAGAGACCGAAAGGTCGAACATGAGTCATATAGTAGATATGATCAACATGAAGATGTTCACCATTGAAACCACCTCAACTCACGTGATGATCGGACTTGAGTTGGTGGATTTGGATCATGTTACACTCGAATGACCGGAGGGATGTCAATTTGAGTGGGAGTTTTTAAGTAATATGATTAACTAAACTCATTATCTAGAACAATAGTCTAAGTTGTCTTTGCTATATTTATGTTGTAGATCATGGCTCGCGCAGTAGCACCCCTGAATTTTAATGCGTTCCTAGAGAAAGCTAAGTTGAAAGATGATGGAAGTAACTTTGTGGACTGGGCCCGTAATCTAAGGATTATCCTTACGGCTTCCCAGAAGGCTTATGTCCTTGATGCACCGCTTGGTGATCCACCCGCTCCAGTTGAGTCTCTAGACGTTGTGAACGCCTGGCAGGCTCGTTCTGATGATTACTCAATAGTTCAATGTGCAATGTTGTATGGCTTAGAACCGGGACTTCAAAGACGTTTTGAACGTCATGGAGCATATGAGATGTTCCAGGAGTTGAAGTTTATCTTTCAGAAGAATGCCCGGATCGAGAGATATGAGATCTCCGATAAGTTCTATGCTTTTAAGATGGAGGAGAACGGGTCTATCAGTGATCACATGCTCAGAATGTCTGGGTACTCCACCCGTCTGGCTGAGTTAGGGATGCCCCTTCCGCCAGAGGCTATCACTGACAGAGTTCTTCAATCATTGCCGCCTAGCTACAAGAGCTTCGTGTTGAACTATAACATGCACGGGATGAACAAGTCAGTCGCCGAGCTGTTTGCGATGCTGAAAGCCGCTGAGTCTGAAATTCAGAAGGAGCATCAAGTGTTGATGGTCAATAAAACCACTAGTTTCAAGAAAAATGGCAAGGGTAAGAAGGGTAACTCCAAGCAGAGTGGCAAAGCAGTTGCTCCTCTCGTGAAGAAACCCAAGGCTGGACCCAAACCAGAAACTGTGTGTTTTCATTGCAAGGGAACTGGACACTGGAAGCGGAATTGCCCCAAGTATTTGGCTGACAAGAAGGCGGCCAACAACAAACAAGGTATATATGATATACATGTTATTGATGTGTACCTTACCAACTCTCGTTGTAGTGCCTGGGTATTTGATACCGGTGCGGTTGCTCATATTTGCAACTCAAAACAGGAACTGCGGAATAGACGGAGGCTGGCAAAGGACGAAGTGACGATGCGCGTGGGAAATGGTTCCAAGGTTGATGTGATCGCCGTCGGCACGCTCGCTCTTCGATTACCGTCGGGATTAGTGATGAACCTAAATAAGTATTATTTGGTGCCTGCGTTAAGCATGAACATTATATCTGGATCTTGTTTATTGCGAGACGGTTACTCATTTAAATTAGAGAATAATGGTTGTTCTATTTATATGAGTAATATCTTTTATGGTCATGCACCCGATGTGAGGGGTTTATTCTTATTGAATCTCGATAGTAATGATACACATGTTCATAACATTGATGCCAAAAGATGTAGAATTGATAATGATAATACCACTTTCTTGTGGCACTGCCGTTTAGGTCACATTGGCGTAAAACGCATGAGGAAGCTCCATGCTGATGGACTTTTGGAGTCACTTGATTTTGAATCACTTGACACATGTGAGCCATGCCTCATGGGCAAGATGACTAAAACGCCGTTCTCTGGAACAATGGAACGGGCAAGTGACTTATTGGAAATCGTACATACTGATGTGTGCGGTCCGATGAGTATTGAGGCGCGCGGTGGTTATCGTTACTTTCTCACCTTCACTGATGACTTAAGTAGATATGGGTATATTTACTTAATGAAACACAAGTCTGAAACATTTGAAAAGTTCAAACAATTTCAGAGTGAAGTTGAGAATCATCGTAACAAGAAGATTAAATTCCTACGATCTGATCGAGGAGGAGAATATCTGAGTTATGAGTTTGGCAGTCACTTAAAACAGTGTGGAATTGTTTCACAATTGACACCGCCTGGAACACCACAGCGTAATGGTGTGTCCGAACGTCGTAATCGAACTTTATTGGATATGGTGCGATCTATGATGTCTCTTGCCGATTTGCCACTATCGTTTTGGGGTTATGCATTAGAGACAGCTGCATTCACTTTAAATAGGGCACCATCGAAATCCGTTGAGACAACGCCATATGAACTTTGGTTTGACAAGAAGCCAAAGCTGTCGTTTCTTAAAGTTTGGGGATGTGATGCTTATGTCAAAAAGCTTCAGCCTGAAAAGCTGGAACCCAAAGCGGAGAAATGCGTCTTCATAGGATACCCAAAAGAGACAGTTGGGTATACCTTCTATCTCAGATCCGAAGGCAAAGTGTTTGTCGCTAAAAACGGAACATTTCTTGAGAAAGAGTTTCTCTCGAAAGAATTGAGTGGGAGGAAGATAGAACTTGATGAGGTCATTGAACCTTTACTTCAACCTGAGAGTAGCGCAGCGCAGAAAGTTGTTTCTGTGGAGCCTACATTAGCTGAAGAGGAAGTTAATGATGATGATCATGAAGCTTTGGATCAAGTTGCTATTGAACCTCGTAGGTCGACAAGGACGCGTACTGCTCCCGAGTGGTACGGCAACCCTGTCTTAGAGGTCATGTTGTTAGACAACGATGAACCTACGAGCTATGGAGAAGCGATGATGGGCCCGGATTCCGAGAAGTGGTTAGAGGCCATGAAATCCGAGATGGGATCCATGTATGAAAACAAAGTATGGACTTTGGAAGTATTACCTGAAGGGCGTAAGGCCATTCAGAACAAATGGATCTTTAAGAGGAAGACGGACGCGGACGGTAATGTCACCGTCTATAAAGCTCGACTTGTGGCAAAGGGTTTTTCACAAGTTCAAGGAGTTGACTACGATGAGACCTTCTCACCCGTAGCGATGCTTAAGTCCGTCAGAATCATGTTAGCAATAGCTGCCTTTTTCGATTATGAAATTTGGCAGATGGATGTCAAAACAGCGTTCCTTAACGGTTACCTTAAGGAAGAGTTGTATATGATGCAACCAGAAGGTTTTGTCGATCCAGAGAATGCTGACAAAGTTTGCAAACTCCAGCGATCCATTTATGGACTGGTGCAAGCATCTCGGAGTTGGAATCTTTGTTTTGATGAGGTGATCAAAGCGTTCGAGTTTATACAAGTTTACGGAGAAGCTTGTATTTACAAGAAAGTGAGTGGGAGCTCTATAGCGTTTCTAATATTATATGTGGATGACATATTGCTGATTGGAAACAATATAGAAATGCTGGAAAGCGTAAAGGAATATTTGAACAAGAGTTTTTCAATGAAGGACCTAGGAGAAGCTGCTTTCATATTAGGCATCAAGATCTATAGAGATAGATCGAGACGCTTAATAGGACTTTCACAAAGCACATACCTTGATAAGATTTTGAAGAAGTTCAAAATGGATCAGTCCAAGAAGGGGTTCTTGCCTGTTTTGCAAGGTGTGAAGTTGAGTAAGACTCAATGCCCAGTGACTGCAGAAGATAGAGAAAAGATGAGTGTCATCCCCTATGCTTCGGCCATAGGCTCTATCATGTATGCAATGCTGTGCACAAGACCCGATGTCAGCCTTGCCATAAGTATGGTCGGAAGGTTTCAAAGTGATCCAGGAATGGAACACTGGACGGCGGTCAAGAATATCCTGAAGTACCTGAAAAGGACTAAGGACATGTTTCTCGTTTATGGAGGTGATCAAGAGCTCGTCGTAAAGGGTTACGTCGATGCAAGCTTTGACACTGATCCGGATGACTCAAAGTCGCAAACCGGATACGTATTTATTCTAAATGGGGGTGCGGTTAGCTGGTGCAGTTCCAAGCAAAGCGTGGTAGCAGATTCTACATGCGAAGCGGAGTACATCGCTGCCTCAGAGGCGGCGAAGGAAGGTGTCTGGATGAAGGAGTTCATGACAGATCTTGGAGTAGTGCCTAGTGCGCTTAACCCAATGACTCTGTTTTGTGATAATACTGGTGCCATTGCTCTAGCCAAGGAACCAAGATTTCACAAGAGGACCAGACACATAAAGCGACGTTTCAATTCCATCCGCGATTACATCAAGGAGGACGACATAAATATTTGCAAAGTACACACGGATCTAAATGTTGCAGATCCGATGACTAAACCTCTTCCAAGGGCTAAACATGAACAACACCAGAACTGCATGGGTGTTCGATTCATTACAATGTAAATCACATAGTGATGTGAACTAGATTATTGACTCTAGTGCAAGTGGGAGACTGTT
This sequence comes from Elymus sibiricus, assembly GCA_039707655.1. Lineage (NCBI taxonomy): Eukaryota > Viridiplantae > Streptophyta > Magnoliopsida > Poales > Poaceae > Elymus > Elymus sibiricus. The sequence continues at coordinate 95,329,021 of CM077663.1, read as the reverse complement.
GGAAATATGCCCTAGAGGCAATAATAAATTGGTTATTATTATATTTCCTTGTTCATGATAATCGTTTATTATCCATGCTATAATTGTATTGATTGGAAACTCAAATACATGTGTGGGTACATAGACAACACTGTGTCCCTAGTAAGCCTCTAGTTGACTAGCTTGTTGATCAAAGATGGTTAAGGTTTCCTAGCCATGGACATGAGATGTCATTTGATAACGGGATCACATCATTAGGAGAATGATGTGATGGACAAGACCCAAACTGTAAACGTAGCATTTGATCGTGTCAGTTTATTGCTATTGTTTTCTGCATGTCAAGTATCTGTTCCTTTGACCATGAGATCATGCAACTCACTGACACCGGAGGAATACCTTGTGTGTATCAAACGTCGCAACGTAACTGGGTGACTATAAAGGTGCTCTACAGATATCTCCGAGGGTGTCTGTTGGGTTGGCATGGATCAAGACTGGGATTTGTTACTCCGTATGACGGAGAGGTATCTCAGGGCCCACTCGGTAATACAACATCACAATGAGCCTTGCAAGCAATGTGACTAAAGTGTTAGCCACGAGATCTTGTATTACGGAACGAGTAAAGAGACTTGCCGGTAACGAGATTGAACTAGGTATAGAGATACCGACGATCGAATCTCGGGCAAGTAACATACCGAAGAACAAAGGGAACAGCATACGGGATTAACTGAATCCTTGACATAGAGGTTCGACCGATAAAGATCTTCGTAGAATATGTAGGAGCCAATATGGGCATCCAGGTCCCGCTATTGGTTATTGGCCGTAGAGGTGTCTCGGTCATGTCTACATAGTTCTCGAACCCGCAGGGTCTACACACTTAACGTTTGGTGACGATTAGTATAATTGAGTTATTATGTTGGTGACCGAAAGTTGTTCGGAGTCCCGGATAAGATCCCGGACATGACGAGGATCTCCGGAATAGTCCGGAGGTAAAGATTGATATATATGATAATAGTGTTTTGATCTCCGGAAGAGTTCCGAAGTTCACCGGAAGGGGTTCCGGATGTTTACCGAAGTGTTCGGGTGCAGCAACACTTTATATGGGCCAAAGGGATAAAGCCCACGAGGTATTGGAAAGTGCAAAAGTAGTTTTGCTGCCGCGTAAGCGGTACTACCGCTTGTGTGAAGCGGTACTACCGCCCGAGCGGTACTACCGCTTGTGTGAAGCGGTACTACCGCCCAAGCGGTACTACCGCTTGTGAGCGGTACTACCGCTTGTGCGCGGCTGTGCACAGTTCGGCCGGGATCCGAGTTGGACTCTTTCCCTGCGGGCCAAACCGACCTTGTGCGGGCAAAACCGACCTGGAGGAGGCTTTTACTCCAAGTTTAGACCCCAAGGCTCAACATATAAATAGAGGGGCAGGGCTAGCACACGGGACACATCAAGATTTCCCCAAGCCGTGTGCGGCAACCCTAACCCTCTAGTTCCTCCGTCATAATCTCCGTAGCGCTTGGCGAAGCCCTGCAGAGATTGTTCCTCACCACCATCACCATGCCGTCGTGCTGCTGGAACTCAACCACTACTTCACCATCGCTCGCTGGATCGAGGAGGTGAAGGCGTCATCAAGCCGTACGTGTGTTGAACGCGGAGGTGCCGTCCGTTCGGCACTAGATCGGAAGGATCGTGATTGGATCGCGGGACGCTCGGCGATTTGGATCGCGAAGACGTTCGACTACATCAACCGCGTTTCTTAAACGCTTCCGCTTAGCGATCTACAAGGGTATGTAGATTCACTCTCCCTCTCGTAGATGCTCATCACCATGGATAGATCTTGTGTGTGCGTAGGAAAATTTTTGTTTCCCATGCAACGTTACCCAACACGGACACAGGATCATGTTTATGACAGTTCGGAATTTTTGAACCTATGTAACTTGATATGGTTTTGTTTTTTACAGGCTTCATCGACGGTGGCGGCTGCTAATGCTGCCGAGTTGGACGAGCTAAATCGGAAGCTCAAGAGCTCCGAAGACGAGCTTGACGCTCTGAACAAGAGATTCGACGAGGCGCAAGGTAAGCCGGATTAGAATATCCAAATTCTTCATTACCGTACTGTCAACGCATTATTTTTTGATATATTTTAATACTTACGCAGCCTCGACGAAGGAGATTGAGAAGCTCAAGGCCGAGCTTGAGAAGGCGAAGCAGGAGGCTACGGTGGAGAAGGCGGCGGCCAAAGAAGTGGCTACCGTGCTATCTGCCCTGAGAGCCACCAGTGACAAGCATGAGGCTCGGGTGGAGGAAATCCAACAGGAGCTCAAGGATGCCGGCTAAAAGTGCGAGGACTTTGAGCGGAAGGGCAAGGAGCAGGCCACCGAACTATCCACCCAGAAAACCAATCTCCAAAAGGAGCGGGTGGATAGGTGGTCTTTTGAAGAGCAAGTCAGCCAGGCCAAGGCTATCATGGATGGTAAGCCGTATTTATTGCAGTGTGTCTTTGGGGACAGCAAGTTTGAGTTGCTTACCCAAGTATGGCGTTCCTCAGGCGCCTGCTCGGACCTCCAGAAGAGCACAGCGGACGCGAACCAGTTCTATGCTTCGCGGGGAGAAGGAGATGAGGCTCGGCTGTTTTGGGCGCAGTTCGGAGCCCCCGAGCGCTCTCCTCTCCTTGTTGAGCAGCTGAACCAGCTGATGGAGCTACACCGGATGGTGGAGCCGGCCATGAAGGATCTCTGCATCCGGCTATGGCCCAACGAGCCGTTGCCAGGTAGCTACTTCGGCCTGGTGCAGAAGCTGAGTGACGCCTCGCGCAGGATCGACGCGCTAAGGCGATCTTCCTGTATCGAGGGAGCTCGGATGACCTTTGCGAAGGCCAAGGTGCACTGGCCGGGGTTGGATCCGATGAAGATAGCCACCGCATCTCCGCCTCCTGGAAAGGAGCATAGGTGCCCCGAGCTATACTTCTCCGGTGTAATGGAGGGTGCTCGGGCGATAGAGTCGCAGTGTTCGGGAGAGAACATGTATGAGTAAAGCGTTGTAATGTGTCCGAAGACTTTGTAACGCGTTTATGTTTAAGATGCATGGTTTATCATGTCTTTCGTGTTTTGCATCCTTTATAACTCCTGTGCGGCCGTTAAAACTGAAAGCTGCGAGTCGTCGGCTTTAGCCCCCAACTAGATACTACGCGGGGTGTCCCTGCCAACGCACTATGACCCTTAGCCGAGCTATCGGTACCCGAAGGCGGTAGTGTGGGGCAGACAAGGCAATCGGACCATAATGCTTTATTGCTTTCACTTAGCCGTAGGGGCGCGAGAAAGGAGTGCGGGGGGCTGATGACTAGCCCCCAGGTGTTTGTGATATTCGGATGAGCCGTGGCCAAAGCCTATATCACATGGTTTGTACTAATACCAAACCCATCGTATGACACGGAATAACCTCTGATGAGATTTAGTTAAGCTCGGATTCACAGACCAATTCTCGCATACCATGACAGTCAGTTTTTGGCTTTCTCCACTGAGGTGCTTGACCAGGCTAGCCGGAAGCACAATCGCAACGGTTCTCCCTTTGCCCTTTTAGCCGAACGAGCGGAACATAAAGGGGCAAGCACAGGAGCCGGGCAACCCAACTATTGACCCAAGACATAGTTCGGAACCAATGCATATAAAGCGGAATTCCAAGACGCCGAACGCAAAAATCAGTTGTGCTTAAGGCGATTTTCTTTAGTTCGAGCCCCCGGTCTATTAGCCGGTTGCATCGCATAGTATACCAAACAGGTTCGCAAGAAGAGAGGGAAAATAGAGAGTGCGCCAAAAACAGCGAAACGATAATGCAAGATACATCTATATTTTACTCATCAAGTCTTATTATTCGAATTGCCGATACAACTGTTTATAGGTATTAAAAATGAAATATAAAACTTACAGGAGGGGTTGTACCAAGGATCTTCGATAGGTGACCTGATGTCCTCGATATGCCCTGTTGCTTGTCCGCTCCTGCGTCTCCCAAGGAGTTGTATACCGTGATGGGTGTAATGTTCGAAGAGCGGACTTTGGAGAAAAAGTCTTGAGAAGTCGCCGAAATGTGAATGAGCTTTACGCCGTAGCAGGTACTTTATGATACCTGTAGTGTGTCCGAAGACATGTTGATGGTGATAGTTTGGTTTAGCCGAACACTTACCCTTTAATAATTTTTCCCCACCGCTACCCATGGAATTTTGAGCGCGAAGTTGTGCCTCCTCGGCACGTACTTTGCCGGTTCTAGGGCCGTGCGATGGGGGGCAAGTCCCTATTCATGGGGAGAAGATGGTTCTGGTACTTCGGGTTGAGACCGAGCTCGCTTCCCAGCCTTGGGTGCCTTTACGGCAGATGTCGGCGCTTGCCGATCATCAGTGTAATGGAATTCAGCTGCCAGGGCGAACGCATGTTCCTCAGTTCGGAGGGAGCGCTCTGTGTTGCCATTGACTGTAATGACCCCCCTGGTGCCGGGCATCTTGAGCTTGAGGTGTGCGTAGTGCGGGACGGCGTTAAAGCGAGCGAACGTTGTACGGCCGAGCAGGGGGTGATAGCCGCTGCGGAAAGGTATGATGTTGAAGATCAAGTCCTCGCTTCGAAAGTTATCGGGCGAGCCGAACACTACTTCCAGGCTAACAGAGCTTGTGCACCGGGCTTCGACGCCTGGGATCACTCCTTTAAAGGTAGTGTTGCTGGGCTTGATCCTTGACGGATCTATGCCCATCTTTTTCACCGTATCTGAGTAAATCAGATTGACGCTACTTCCTCCGTCCATTAGGACTTTAGTGAGGTGATACCCATCTATGATCGGGTCTAGGACTAGGGAGGCCGAACCTCCATGACGGATACTGGTCGGGTGGTCGCGTCGATCGAAGGTGATCGGGTATGCCGACCATGGGTTATACTTCGGGGCTACAGGCTCTATGGCGTAGACATCTCGAAGGGCGCGCTTCCTCTCCTTTTTGGGTATATGGGTGGCGTATATCATGTTTACTGTTTTTACCTCTGGAGGGAATTTATTTCGTCCACCACCGATCGGACCGCAGGGTTCATCCTCGTCCTTGCTGCGTGGGCTCTTGCCTTGGTCCTCGGATGCGAGCTTGCCGGCCTGTTTGAAGACCCAACAGTTATGGTTGGTGTGGTTGGTGGGCTTCTCTTGAGTGCCGTGGATCTGGCAGGGCTTCTCCAGGATTTTGTCCAGCGGGGTGGGTCTGTCGTGTTTGCCTTTAGGAGGCTTCTTCCGCTTCCCAGGCCTTGAGTTGCGGAAGCCAGCGTTAATAGCCGTGTCATCGACATCACTATTATTGTGTCGGCGCTTGTTCTTGTTGCGCTTCGGTTTCCCGTTTCCATCCCGAACTTCGGAGGTTCCGGGGTCTTTGGGGTTGTGGCTACGTCTTGCTAGCCAGTTATCCTCGCCCGCTCAAAAGCGGGTCATGAGTGATGTGAGGGCGAACATTGTCCTTGGTTTGTCCTGGCCGAGCTGACGAGCCAGCCATTCATCCCGAATATTACGCCTGAAAGAGGTTATTGCTTCGGCATCTGGGCAGTCTACGATCTGGTTTTTCTTGGTCAGGAACCGATTCCAGAATAGCCGCGCGGATTCTCCTGGCTTTTGGACGACGTTGCTTAGGTCGGAGGAGTCCGGCGGCCGAACATAAGTGCCCTGGAAGTTAGATCGGAATACGTCTTCTAGGTCCTCCCAACACCCAATGGAGTTTTCGGGGAGGCTATTTAACCAGTACCGAGCTGGCCCCTTGAGCTTCAGGGGTAGGTATTTGATGGCGTGGAGGTCATCTCCTCGCGCCATGTGGATGTGGAGGAGGAAATCCTCGATCCATACGGTTGGGTCAGTTGTCCCATTGTATTGTTCTATGTTTACGGGTTTAAACCCTTCCGGGAACTAATGCCGCACCACCTCGTCTGTGAAGCACAGTGGGTGGGCAGCGCCTCTGACCCGAGCTATGTCGCGCCGGTGATCGGCGTCTGTCCGAGCTCGGTTTCGTTCGCGACCTTCATTGTTGCGGTCGAACCAAGGCCGGTACCCTTCCCGTCTATCGGGTGAGTATCCTCTGGATCCGTAGATGGATCGCGTATGACCTGCTCTGTAGTCCAGGTCGTGTCGCAGGTCGAATCTGTCATCGGTCTCTAGTGGCTCCTTTCCCCATCTACGAGGTATCGTCGGCCTATAGCCGGTGTCGTAGGCCGTCCTGTCTTGTCCTCGAGGAGGGCGGTCTGGCTTGTCGTATGGGGTATGTTTAGGGGACGGCGTATCAGTAAGCTCGTCGTCGAATTGTGGCAGCAGCCTTCTGCATGGATAACTCTTAGGCTAGTCCAATAGACCGGTACCGTATCCCTCCTCGGCTGAGAGGACTCTCGTCCATCGATCGTTGAGGTCATCTTGTTCGGCTTTAAGCTGCCGTTCTTTTGCTTTCAGGCTGCATGCCGTGGCTATAAGCTGTTGCCTGAACAGCTCCTGATCTTCAGGATTAGTAGGGATGGCAAAGTCATCGGCTTCCGCATTGTCCTCCTCCTCGAGAGAGCGGAGGTAATCGTCGTCCTTGGGATCGTCTAGATCGTCGGGGTTATGCCGGTCTTTCGGCCTCTCCAGACCCTCTAACGGGTGTTCGGGGATTTCGGGATCGCCAAGGTCTTCCGGGGTGTCTCCGTCCCTGGTAACATCGATAGCTTTTCTTCCCTTTTTTCCTTTTGACCGTTTATGCGGCTTTCGGCGTCTTGACGGCGCTTCATCCGATTTGTCGCCATCGTTTTTCGGAGTGTCCACCATGTAGACGTCGTATGTGGAGGTAGCAGTCCACTGCCCTGTGTTAACGGGGGTGAGGGCATGATCCTCCTCATCCATGTAATCTACCTCCCCAGAGGCATAGTCCAACATGTCGGTTAAATCCTCGACAGTGGCTACTAAGTGGGTGGTGGGTGGCACAAAAAATTCATCCTGACCCATCTTAAGCCCGATCCGAGCACAGATCGGGGTTGGGTCGTCGGCAATCTTCATCGACGAGATCCTATCTAGGGCCTCGTTGAGTACCGAGGGCTCGATCGGATCGGCCTGCTCAGAGCTTCCGGAGTTAACCTCCGATGCGTCTGCACAGGGGGAGTGTTCGGCAAGAACAGGTGTCAGGACGTCAGGCACTATGACCGGGTCCGGACTGAAAGTCGGGTCCTCGCCGGGGTATATCCCGTGGGCGGGGCCGAGAGATGGATCTGAGGTTAAAGCCTCAGAGTCTTCGGGCGTGGCAGGCAAGACTGCGAGCCCGATAAGTGACAGGTCGCCCCAAGAATCTACGGAGAATTCTAGGTTCCCGAATCTAACCTCTTGATCAGGGGCGAAACTTACGACATGGCCTAGATGGCCGGTCGGATCGGCATGCAGCACGATACTGCCGAAGGCGAAGATCTGTCTGGGGACGAAAGTACTCGTGTTGCGGACCTCTTCGTTGATGACAAGGCGAGCCATCGATTCCTTTGGCGATCATAGCGGAACTCTCAATGAAAGCACCAATGTCGGTGTCAAAACCGGGGATCTCGGGTAGGGGGTCCCAAGCTGTGAGACTAGGATCGATGGTAACAGGAGAAGTGGGAGACGATGTTTACCCAGGTTCGGGCCCTCCTATGGAGGTAATACCCTACGTCCTGCTTGATTATATTGATGGTATAAGGGTTACAGAGTTGATCTACCTCGAGCTCGTATGACTAAAACCCTAGATGAGTTCTGTTGTCCTACAACCTAAAACCCTTCGGCTTATATAGACGCCGAGGGTACCTAGGGTTTACACATGGTCGGTTACACGTCGAAGGGATAAACATGCCTATTCACTACTCCAAACATGGAGAATACACCACGATCCTCGAAGCTTCCTTCCTGGAAACAGGGTCTTCGATCAATCCAGTGCTCGGCAAACAGCCCATACAGTCCGGCCCATAAGAAATAGGTCGGCCTCCCGAGGACCCCTTAATCCAGGACTCCCTCAGATGCCGTCTGCTCCCTCGAGCGTGCTTACCGCGCTGCGGCGGCCGAGCGCTCGGACGACAAGGAGGATGCCCTGCCTCGTGAGGATGCACGCAAGAAGAAGAAGCAGCTCCTTTCCGTGGGGCGCCAGGGGGCTGGAACCTCCAAGGGCGGAGCCTTAGGCTCTGCACCCAGGGACGGGGCCCCACCTTCCATCGCATAGGTGTAGGACCGAAAGTATGTCTAGAGGGGGGTGATTAGACTACTTGACCAAATAAAGGTTTTGCCTTTTCCCAAATTTTAGTGGTTGCAGTTTTAGCATTTCATGGCAAGTCAAGTACACCCTACACATGCAAGTCTAAGAGGATAGCAGCGGAAAGTAACAACAAGCATGTATAGAAAGGATAGGGTAGGAGGATCAAACGCAATTGTAGACACGATGATTTTTCCCGTGGTTCCGATAGGTGGTGCTATCGTACATCCACGTTTATGGAGTCTTCAACCAACGGAGGGTAACGGTCGCGAGAGTCCACGGAGGGCTCCACCCATAAGGGTCCACGAAGTAGCAACCTTGACTATTCCATAACGGCTTCCGTCCACGAAGGACTAGCCTCACTATGGGTAGATCTTCACGAAGTAGGCGATCTCCTTGCCCTTACAAACTTCTTGGTTCACTCCACAACACGAAGTAGGAGACTCCCAAGCGACACCTAACCAATCTAGGAGGCAACACCCTCCAAAAGGTAATAGGCTCGGTAATGAATAGTAACTCCTTGCTCTTGTGCTTCAAGATGATAGACTCCTCAACACACAATCACTCTCTCACAGATTTGGCTTGGTGGAAGAGATGGGATTGGTGGAAAGCAATTTGGGGAGGCTAGAAATCAAGATCCATATGGTTGGAGTGGAAGATCTTGACCTCAACACAAGAATAGGTGGTTCTCTCTCAGAAAACTGGATGGGGCAAGTATGGAATAGTTCTGAGTGCTTCTCTTTCGAGTAGGTGGTGGTGGAGGGGTATATATAGGCATCTCCAAAAATCCAACCATTACACACAAAATGACCAACTCGGTGACACCGATGTGTTAATCTCGGTGGTACCGAAGTGATCAAAAGGCAGTAACTTTTGAATCTCGGTGAGACCGATATAGGAAACTCGGTTGCACCGATAAGGTGACCAACGGTCAGATTGACAATCTCGGTGATGCCGATCCAACAATCTTGGTTGCACCGATATTGTGAATTTGCATAACAGAAAGTTGGCAACCTAAACTCGGTGGCACCGGTATGGAATCGGTTGCACCGAAGTGTCTAGGGTTTGGCTGAGTCTGTCTGAGGTTTTGAATCGGTGGCACCGGAATGAAAATGTTGGTTGCACCGATTTTGAATATATGGCTTTGGACAGACTTTGGTGGGAGAGCTTGTGGGTGTTTTTGGTGACTATCACTTGTGCACGTATGAGCATTTTGTTCACCAACAAAACCTTACCCCCTTTTAATAGTATTGCCTTTCCTATGGACTCAAAGTGATTTCTCACAAATGTAAAATGTAGAGTCCTCTTCCTTGAAGCTTTGCCAACCTATTTCCTTGCAGCTTGGGGTATTCCACAATCTCCACAATCCTTTTGCCATCCCTATCATTGAACTTTTCCTGAAATATACTTAGTGGAAATATTAGTTCAATGACTTATATGTTGTTATAAATTACCAAAACCACCAAGGGAGCAAATGTGCTTTCAATCTCCCCCTTTTTGGTAATTAATGACAACATATAGATCAAAGCTTCGACAAAGATATAATCAATGAATATAATCGTCGCTTTGAGAAGTATGTGATAAGCAAGAGCTCCCCCTAAATTTGTGCATTATTTTGAATTTGCGTTTGAATGCAAATGCACAATCGATTAGGTACATGGGGCACTTCTTCCATGTCACATACAACTTGGTGGTGTGCGAGAGTAATTAGAATGAACATCATAGCACAACACAATCAAGCAAAGGTGAAAGATCATCTCATAAGCATTAAGATGATAGGAAATAGTAGCATCACACATAACACGTATGATCAAACACCACAAACATAATCATGAGTTCAACACAAGCAACCAAAAGACAATTGTTTTGAAACAGCGAATAAAAACCAAACGCTCTCTCACTCGAAGCCTAAAGATCTATATACACTTCTCCCCCTTTGGCAACAAGTTACCAAAAAGTTCAAAGGCATATATCTAAGCGTTCTTGGGCTGATCTCCTCCGGTTGTTGATGAAGGAGTCGAGAGAACAGCGTCGGCGAAGATCTATGCAGATGTCGTGGATGGAGTTGGAGTGGCAACTGGAGGAACTGGAGCTGATGAAGAGGCTGGAGCTGATGAAGAGGGCCTCAAGTCTGGAGCTGGCACAGTGGCTGATCTGGCCTGCGTGGTAAACTGTGTGCCTGGCCTGAGAGGTGATCCATCCTCATCATCATCGTCCTCTGAAGAAGTCTGAGGAAGAGGCACTAAGTCAACTTCCTTCTTGAGCTCATTAACTGTCTTAGTTAGCCCATCCACTTTATCATTAAGGGTCTTGATCCTGTTCTCGAAGATCCTCACAAGACTGTTCTGGTTGTCCAGAATCCCCTTAATGTCCTTCTTCATGTCCTGAACTGATGAGATCAAAAGATCCATTTGCTCGTTCCTGGATCTGGGGACTTGAGCACTAGTGGCTCTAGCTGCCTCTGCTTCTGCCTGAGCTGCAGCATATGTGGGATGTTCAACATCCATCACCACAACATTGTCCTCGAGATCTGGCTGTAGGGGCAAGTGGGGACGATCTAGAGAAAAAATGTGCTTCTCCAACTTAGAGTTGATGAGCATCTGGATATATGGTGCATAACAGCAAGAGCGCTTCTGATCAGCAGCAACCCTCTTGATTGTCTCAACAATCAAGTACATGACTCTGATCCTGGTGTGTCTGTCAAGGTGGATCAACATATTAATGGAGTAGCCTCAGATCATCTTGTCATCTCCTGACTTGGGCATCAAAGTATGCCTCAGAATGGTGTTCATGGTGCGGAGGCCAGCCTGAAGAAAGTAAATAGATCCTAGCCTGTGAGACTTCACGTTAGCAGCAGGGATCTCCTTATACATGTTGGCCATAGCATTGTGGCTCTCCTTGGATTCTGAGTAGACATCCAAATCACCATCCTGTGCTTCTGGAACTCCTAAGATGGCAGCCCACTCCTCAACAGTAGACTCGTACCTTGCACCTTCAGTCATCCATACAATCCTACCATCTCCATAGAAATGTGCAGTGGAGTAGAATTGCATGATCATCTCATCATTCCAAGCGGTGAACTCTCTACCAACAAACTCATCCAAACCAATGCAGTGGAAATTGTCTTGGACACTTGGAAAGTAGTCCACATTCTCCTTGATGAATTTCCAATCAACATACCGCATATCGCTCACAGCTAGACTCTTGTCAAAAAGCACAGTCTCATAGAAATCCTGTTGCTCTTTGGTGTAGAATCTGTAGTCCACAACTGTCTTCTTCCTTTGAGCATATGGATCAGCAGCTCTCCATGCCCTCAAACCAGAGTCCTTCCTCTTCTTCATATCCTCAGCAAGTGGGTAGCTGGCATTATGTACTGGAAGGTGTGGCCTAAGCTTCATTAGGGCAGACATAGCATCCTCATCCTCAACTCTGGAGGTGGTTCCTTTGTTCTTCTCAGAAGCTGGTATTTGCCTTGACAGTCTCTTGGGCTTCTCAGCAGCAGGCTTCTTTGCAGTAGACTTAGTGCTCTTGGAAGTTCCAGTCTTTGGCATAACATTAGACATAAGCTTCCTTTTCTTCTTGGGAGGGGCTTTCTCAACATATTCTTCCTCCTCCTCAGCATCAGCAGCAGCAGCAGCCTCCTCAGGGTCCTCAAACATGGAGGTCTGCCAGCTAACAGCATAAACAATCCTTTTTCTGGAACCCTTCTTCTCACCTGCCTTCATAGGCAATGACTTCTTTGGGGGTGACTCAAGGTGAAGAGCCATCTTTGTCCTAGCACCTTCAGGTGCTCTCCTAGCTTCAGAGCTAGCATAGACTTTGCCAACAACTCTCCTGGAAGAAGTAGCTTCACTTGCAGACTTCTTGGCAGCCTGCTCTTGCTTCTTAGCAAGAACCTCCTCTGGCACAAAATCTGAATCCTCTTCATCTGAATTCAGCTTCTTCCTAGCCCTTGTTGCAGCCTTGGGCAAACCATGGGAGCTGGGAGTGTCGGGATCTGAAGATGAACTAGACTCAGGACTAGTGACTGAATCCATCTCAACACTCTGCTCTCTGAAGTTGTTCTCACTGTCCTCAGCACTTGACATACTGACCCTGTGAATAGAGTATAGAGGAGCAGAAGAAGATGAGTCATCACAAAATGAGGCTGGTTTTTGTAAGATTGAACAAAAGATTTTCAAGATTTTGCATTCTGTCACATGAAAATCGGTACAGCTGAAGTAAAATTGTTGGTGCCACCGAGACTGGCTATCTCATTAACAGATACTTGGCACTCTTTTCGGTGGGACCGAAAAGAAGTACTCGGTTTCACCGAGACAGTTCTCAGCAACACAGACAGACAAATCGGTGAGACCGATTTGTTCACTTCGGTTCTACCGAGTTTCATCGGGCGGAAGGCAAACCCTAGAAAATCGACGGTTCGCTAATCTACGGAGTTTTCTTGTGGATAGAAAGCTATGCAAACTGTGGCTTATAGATAAAAACGACTTTATTGCGCAAGAATCGGACGGGAGCGCAAGAAAGATCAAATCCGTACCCTAGCTCGGTGACGGATCCGCTACGGCAGCGACGGCGGCGAAGATGCCTGTCGACGGCGAGGATTCCCAGCGGCGGAGAGGCTCGGGAAGGCAAGGCGATGACCAGGGGGTCCTTTTGCGGCAGCTTAGGGTTTGAGGCGCGACGATTTGAAGATTGAATTTTCGAACCGTCGGGACCACAGACTATATACCCTTCACTGTCGGTGATACCGAGTCTAAATTTTCGGTGTCACCGAGTTCCTCAACTGTCAGCTGACAGGGAAACTCGGTGTAACCGAGAATATGGAATCGGTAGTACCGAGATAGAAAACCAGATCAACCCTAGGCATTCGGTGAGACCGAGAATTGTGGGTTGGTTCCACCGAGATGCACTTGGGAGGTTTTAATGGTCAGTCCTTGTCGATACGGAACTCCGAGTGCTCCACACACAGAGGGATCGAAAAGTACTTGTTCAAATTTTGTGATGCAGCATGAATAGAATATGAGGTGAGAAAGCATAGATAGCTAAGGAGTGGTCCTAGGCATTCTTGTCCATCCAATTGGCAAAAGATAAATCAAAAACCAAATAGCAACAATTGGATGTCCTCGAATGAGAAAATAAATGCAGACCAACATGCTCACACAACAAGATGTCAAATGAAATCATGACAAACATGCACATACACACTAGCATCTAACAAGCACTTGGGCGATGATGAAGTCATCTATATATGAGTATTTGACTGAGGAGCCAAGTAAGAATACTTGATCATAGGTCATACTCATCGTTTAAGCACAAGTGGGGTTACCACTTTTACATAAAGCATTTGATGTTGTCACATACTAAGAGATGCTTAGACTCAAGTCTTAGAGTAAAGCTCCCCCTTGATGTGACATCCCCCCATAAGAGGGATAAACTAACCTTGGGTTTTGTCGATGAAGACTTCATGTTGGTGAGGTAGTGGTGGATGCTCAAGGTTGATGAAGATCACCAAGAATTGGGAGCATCCTTGTTGTTTCCTTACTCTTCTCACCTACATGGGTTAGTCCCAACACACAAGAGACAAATACAAGGATATCTATGGACATGGAGTGCAAAACATGTGTAATGATGTCCATTGATTTGTTGATTACCTTGTCCCTTGCATACGTTTGAGGGAATGTGTGACTCCTTGAATTATTGCATAGAGTTGATGTTGATTGCAAATAATTCTTGCCAATAATGAATGTGAGTGAATTTCATTGGCGGAGTCACCCCTCAAGAACTTACTAGTTCTTCTTCTTGGGGACCCACATCAAGTTGATGGGGATCCTTGGTGTTGTAGTAGCCTTTGTAGAAGTTGAGCTTGACATAGCCTTGGGAACCCACTCCACCATAGCTAGGGATTCATCTTCATATGAGTCAATGTCCTCTTGAAGCTTGTTCTTGCCCTTGATCTTGTGGTCTTGTGGTGGAAGGTCATCTTGAGTGCTTGTCCCCTTGGGAAGAGTATTTTCATACTTCTCCTTTTGAGGAACAAACTTTGGCTCGGGATATTGACCTTCTTCCCATTCAACTCCATTTGCGTTGAAGTAGCCAACACCACGATTCTTCCGGTATCCTCCGTACTTGCGTACAATTTCCTCAAATTGCTTACACCCGGCAAGACTCTTGTAGATACCTTTTTCTATAATTCCTTTCAATAAAGCATTTTCTTGGTCAAGTGTAACTTGGCTAAGAGAATCATCATTAGTGGAATCAATAGAACTACTAGAAGCAACATCATTGGGTTTAGCATTTTTATGGTTGCTACTAGATGAAGAACCTTTCTTGCCTTTGTTACTAGTTTGTTTAGATTTAACTTGTGGCATGAAAGTAGACAAGAGTAGTCGTTTGGCTAGATAAGATGAAGTCTTCTTTCGGAGATCGTCATTGATAGCTTTAAGAAACTCATGCTCTTGCTCCAAGTTGAGCTTCTCGAAGCGTAGCTTCTCATGAGTTCTTACAAGCTCTCTATGATCTTCAAGAGTAGATTCATGAGCTAACTTAAGAGTGTTTAGTTTTTTAGTTAGTTCTTCTATTTTCATCTTATCATCATAAATTGACTTATCTTGACTAGCATGAGAATTATCAAGTTCATTTTGACTAACATCACTAGTTTTATCAAAGAGCAAGTCATCATCACAAAGCAAGTCATCTTCATCTCTATTGAAATCAAGATACTCGGGGTGTGATACCTTGGGGCCTTTAGCCATGAAGCAACTTCCACTCCCTTCGTTTGGTGAGTCGAATAGATCATATATAGGAGTTGGTAGTCACTAGAGAAATTTCGGCAACACCATCATCTTGACTATAGTCGGAGTCGCAGTGATAGCTTCTCTCGGAGTTGTCGTCGGAGTCGGAGCCGGAAACCCATTCACCAACATGAGCTTGATGTTTCCTTCTTGTGTAGCTCTTGGTGTACTTGTCCTTCTTCTCCGAATCCCTACTTCTCCTTGAGTGTCTTCGTTCATAACGATCATCTCTACTCCTTCTCTCTCTTTGAGGTGATTCATTTCTTGAGCTTTGTCTTCTTGGTGACTCTTCTCTTCGTTTGTAGGGAGCCGTGCACTCTTTGGAGTAGTGTCCGGGCTTCCCACAATTGTAGCAATTTCGATCACGACTTGAGGAACGCTTCTCATCATATCTTGAGTTGGAGATTCTTTCTTTGCCTCTATTCTTGTAGAACTTGTTGAATTTCTTGACCATGAGGCTTATCTCTTCATTGGTGACAAGGTTGTTGCTTGAAGTTGCGGGAGCATCACTTGTGGCTTTGTAAGCACCGCTAGACTTGTGATGAAGCTCTTCCTTGTCTTTGAGTGTCATCTCATGAGCAACAATCCTTCCAACGACTTCCGTAGGCTTGAGATCTTTGTAGTTGGGCATCATTTGGATCAATGTGCACACGGTGTCGTATCTCTCATCCAAAGCTCTAAGTATCTTCTTGATGATGAATTTGTCGGTCATTTCTTCGCTTCCTAAGCCGGCAATCTCATTGGTGATGAGAGCTAGCCTAGAGTACATCTCTGCTACTCCTTCACCATCCTTCATCTTGAACTTGTCAAGCTGACCTTGAAGAACATCCAACTTGGATTCTCTCACGGACTCGGTTCCTTCGTGCATATCAACCAAAGTATCCCAAATTTCTTTTGCATTCTCAAGACGGCTGATTTTGTTGAATTCTTGTGGGCATAGGCAGTTGAATAGAATGTCGCATGCTTGAGCGTTGTATTGCAACATCTTCAATTCTTTCGATGTCGCTTCACGATCCGGTTCCTTTCCATCACCAAAGAATTCACCTTGCAAGCCAACACGAACAACAGCCCAAACGGCGGGGTTATGACCAAGAATATGCATTTTCATTTTGTGCTTCCAACTAGCAAAATTAGTGCCATCAAAGTACGGACCTCTACGGTGATAATTACCCTCACTAGACGCCATACTCTCCTAGGTTGTGAGACCAATGCAATGGAGACCAAAGCTCTGATACCACTTGTAGGACCGAAAGTATGTCTAGACGGGGGGGGGGGTGATTAGACTACTTGACCAAATAAAGGTTTTGCCTTTTCCCAAATTTTAGTGGTTGCAGTTTTAGCATTTCATGGCAAGTCAAGTACACCCTACACATGCAAGTCTAAGAGTATAGCAGCGGAAAGTAACAACAAGCATGTATAGAAAGGATAGGGTAGGAGGATCAAACGCAATTGTAGACACGATGATTTTTCCCGTGGTTCCGATAGGTGGTGCTATCGTACATCCACGTTTATGGAGTCTTCAACCAACGGAGGGTAACGGTCGCGAGAGTCCACGGAGGGCTCCACCCATAAGGGTCCACGAAGTAGCAACCTTGACTATTCCATAACGGCTTCCGTCCACGAAGGACTAGCCTCACTATGGGTAGATCTTCACGAAGTAGGCGATCTCCTTGCCCTTACAAACTTCTTGGTTCACTCCACAACACGAAGTAGGAGACTCCCAAGCGACACCTAACCAATCTAGGAGGCAACACCCTCCAAAAGGTAATAGGCTCGGTAATGAATAGTAACTCCTTGCTCTTGTGCTTCAAGATGATAGACTCCTCAACACACAATCACTCTCTCACAGATTTGGCTTGGTGGAAGAGATGGGATTGGTGGAAAGCAACTTGGGGAGGCTAGAAATCAAGATCCATAAGGTTGGAGTGGAAGATCTTAACCTCAACACAAGAATAGGTGGTTCTCTCTCAGAAAACTGGATGGGGCAAGTATGGAATAGTTCTGAGTCCTTCTCTTTCGAGTAGGTGGTGGTGGAGGGGTATATATAGGCATCTCCAAAAATCCAACCGTTACACACAAAATGACCAACTCGGTGACACCGATGTGTTAATCTCGGTGGTACCGAAGTGATCAAAAGGCAGTAACTTTTGAATCTCAGTGAGACCGATATAGGAAACTCGGTTGCACCGATAAGGTGACCAACGGTCAGATTGACAATCTCGGTGACGCCGCTCCAACAATCTCGGTTGCACCGATATTGTGAATTTGCGTAACAGAAAGTTGGCAACCTAAACTCGGTGGCACCGGTATGGAATCGGTTGCACCGAAGTGGCTAGGGTTTGGCTGAGTCTGTCTGAGGTTTTGAATCGGTGGCACCGGAATGAAAATGTTGGTTGCACCGATTTTGAATATATGGCTTTGGACAGACTTTGGTGGGAGAGCTTGTGGGTGTTTTTGGTGACTATCACTTGTGCACGTATGAGCATTTTGTTCACCAACAAAACCTTACCCCCTTTTAATAGTATTGGCTTTCCTATGGACTCAAAGTGATTTCTCACAAATGTAAAATGTAGAGTCCTCTTCCTTGAAGCTTTGCCAACCTATTTCCTTGCAGCTTGGGGTATTCCACAATCTCCACAATCCTTTTGCCATCCCTATCATTGACCTTTTCCTGAAATATACTTAGTGGAAACATTAGTTCAATGACTTATATGTTGTTATAAATTACCAAAACCACCAAGGGAGCAAATGTGCTTTCAATAGGAAAGCGCGCTCGGCGGCCCCCTTGGGTCGGGCTCGGGGGCTTCCATCCGGGAGGCCCTCGGCTTGGCCGGTGAGACAAGGGAGGCGATCGGGCACAACCTGAAGGCGCGTCCTGACGCGCGACTGCCAGAGCCAGGACCACGGCGTGAGGCGCCGAGCTCGCAAGAGTCTATCATCAAAGCGATCGAGGAGCTTCAGGAGGCACAGGCCAAGCGAGGCGGGGACTGCCCTGCACCACCAATCGCAGCCGCCATCGTCGGCCCGGTCGACCAGCCGCGTGTCTGCGTCAACACACTCGCAATCAACAGGGCCGTGTCCCAGGGCCTCTTTTGGCCAACACGTGACGACCGCGGGTGGTTCTACTCGCACAACTATGTCCGCATGCCCTTTGGCCTGGCGAACGCTGGTGTAACGTTCCAGCACCTTGCCCGGGCCATGCTCATACCTTGCCTAGCGAGGCGCGGCGAGGAGTTGGAGGAGATGCCCGGACCGAGCAGGGGTCCCGAGCCCCGTGAGACGACGGGCTCGTGAGGATCGCACTCGTGGAGGTACAGGATCAGGCTACGACGGCAGCTTCGACTCTTTAGCGGCATGGCCGCCAGGTGACTTTTTGTTGGTCTTTGCCAGGTAACTTTTTGGTTTACTTCGTTTGAGGGCGCCCACTGGGCCGCATTATCCTCAGGCGATTAGGGCGTACCCCTGCAGCCGCCGCATTTACGCATATTTCAGCAGTTTCTCATGCATGTGATCTGTTTCCTAACGTTTCCCCTTGCCTGCACGGCTCTTTGCCGGCGTGAATGTCGCCACACCCGAATGATCCTACCTTCGACCACCTCATGAGAGGACTGGGCACGGCGTCCGTGCTCAGGTCCGTCCCTGCAGCGTTGATAAATCCAGTGGTTGAGCTCTGTTTGGCGGGCCAGCCCGTTCACGTCACCTCCTCGGGTCACTGGTGCTTGGCCCTCTCGTGCGATGGCCCTAGGGAGCACGTTCGACGCAGGCTTCTCCAAAATTTGCAAGACCTCGGATGGCGCTATTTACAAGAAGACCCAGGCGCAAACCGCCTTTGAGGTAGGGACGTCGCGAGGCCAAAGCGCCCTCGTGAGCTCCCAGATACACCTCCCAGTTCTACCGTGCAAGCCACGCGTACGAACTCAATGGGTAGTACATGCCCGGAGCCCCCGAGGACGCGGAGGGGTTCCTTCCCACGCAATGTGGAAGCCACAGCTCCGTGCTGGCGGACAACACGTTCCACCAATGACTATGCCCACGCAATGTGTAAGCCACAACTCCGTGCTGGCGGACAACACGGTCCGCCAATGACTATGCCCACACAATGTGCAAGCCCTTCGCTCCGTTCTGGGGATAAACAACTGAGGGCGCCCCAGTGGCTGCATCCAACCTCAGGAAGGCTCCTTGCGGCCCCGTTTCACTGCATTCCCTGGGATGTTCGCGTGAGGGGGCTGCATGGGGGCTACTACCGGGCCGAGCCTGGTATACGCCACCTTCCCAGGTCTGCCAAACCTGGTCTTCACGCGCCCCTCTCAGGAAAAGCCGGCGAGGAAAGGTATGGGAGCCACTCGTACGTCAAGGGGGACTCCTGAGCATCGCAACTCAGGAGCCTCACTAGCCACGTAGCCCCTCACCCCTTGGAAACGTCCTTGGTGATCCGGACGGCCCAACGGCGGCTGAGGTATGCGCGGGGCTGGGCCCTGCCGACGCAGAGCTCAAAGCGCTCAAAACCATTAAGGAGGACACTGGAGCTCGTACGTCAAGGGGGACTCCTGAGCATCGTGACTTAGGAGCCTCACTGGCCACGTAGCCACTCACCCCTTGGAACCGTCCTTGGTGACCCGGACGGCCCAACGGCGGCTGAGGTATGCGCGGGGCCGGGCCCTGCCGACGCAGAGCGCAAGGTGTTCAAAATTTCCATGTTAACCCAATCTTCGCCATGTTCCCTTCATGAGGGCTGCTCGTACGTCAAGGGGGACTCCTGAGCATCGCGACTCAGGAGCCTCACTGGCCACGTAGCCCCTCACCCCTTGGAACCGTCCTTGGTGATCCGGACGGCCCAACGGCGGCTGAGGTATGCGTGGGGCCGGGCCCTGCCGACACAGAGCATCACAACAAGCAAGAAGGAAACAAGGTGAAGAGAGCAATCACACAGTTCAATAGTTATTACAAGCATTAAAAGTTTTCACAAATACAAACAAGTTTAACGCCTCCGCGAGGCACGATGAACGTTGCAGGAAAGGAACAAGGGAGACGAATTAGGAGGAGCCGCCGCCACCACTCGTCCCGTCCGCGGGGAACTCGTCGTCGACATCGCTGGCATCGTCTTCTTCACCGCTAACCCCTGCAGCTTCAGGAGGCGGAGGAACGGTGACGCGGGTGAACTTCTTCACCAGCCCCTCCATGGCGGCCTTCACTGCCGCCGCAGCGCTGCTGCGGACCTCGGGGGCGACCGGACGGATCACGGAGTCGAAGTCAAACCCCGGCTCACGAAGGTGAAGATGGCTGAAGACGCGCGTCGCGGCCTCAGAAAAGAGGTCGCGGCACTCGCTCTCCAAGACCCCCTCCACCTTGGCAATGGCGCCCTCTAGCGCCTCGACAAGCTTCGAAGCGAGCTCCGCAAAGCTGCTCCCCAGAGCCACCAGGGGCTCCATAAACCCTTCCCGACAGAGGGAGTGGAGCGCTTGGCGAATCCCGAGCTCGACGGGGGGAAGGGCGCTGAGCTCCGGGGCCTTTTTCTCCTCGGCCTTAGTTAGAGCCTTTTCCCTGGTTTCGAGCCGGGCCTTTTACACGGCAACCTCCCTTTCCCACGCGTCTAGGCACTCTCGCGCCGTGGCACAGTCGGCCGTCGCCTGGGACAGCTCAGAGTCCCGATCGGCAGGTTGGGCCTTGTAGGTCTTGAAGGCTTCCCCTGCTGACGCAGCTGCTCCGCAAGCGCGGACTTCTCCTCGTGAAGAACCTTCAAGCAGGACTCCACCTCGTCACAACCCCTTACAGCAGACACTGCGTCGGTCAGCCCCGCCTCGCGGGCTGCCTTGGCCAACGCGGCCTCCTTCTCACTCTTCGCCACGACGTCCTCGGCCTGGCCCCAGACCGCCACGGCAGAGGCGTCGGCCTGGAGCCACCCGGAGAGAAGCCCCAGGCGCCCACTCGCGAGGCGATCGTCGGTACCCGCGAGAGCGTCCCGAACTTGACCCAGAGCGGTGAAGGCCTCGTCCAGGACGTCGAGGCCGCGTGACGAAGGCATCAAGGCCTCCTCCGGAGGAGTCGCCTACGCGATCACAGGCGACGTCCCTAGGGAGACAACAGCATGAGGAGCAAGAGGCTCCGGAGGCTGCGCAGCGACCATGGGTAAGACGGACACAGACGGATCGACGGGCGGCTGGCCCTCAGGGGCTGGCCCTCCGGACAGCGGCACCGACGCGCCCTCGAGAACGGTAGCGACCACGCCAACAGGCATTGGGGGCTCAGGGGGCTCTGCGGCAGTGACCAGGAGGGTTGCCTCGCGAGCCCCCACCCCCTCGGCGGCAGGCGCCTCGTCAGGCGACGGCAGGACGACAGGAGCGTGCGGTGCATCGGAAGACGCCTTCGGCTTGATGCCCGCCTTCTTCTTCCTCATCTTCAGCGCGGCGGCATTCCTGGTTACCAAGCAAAGGAAAATCATCAATACTCAAGCTACCGGCAGGCGACCAAGGCCGAGCCGGATTACTTACTCTTCAACGTCGACCCACTTCCTCTTCCTCTCTGCCCCGACGACCATGGGGGCGCCCTCGCCTTTCTCGGTGAGGGCACCACCACGCGGGGGAGCAGAGGCACTGTCCGCAAGGGCAGCCGCTGGAGGGATCGCTATGGCCCCGGCCTCGTCCGCCTTGCCCACGGCTGCGATCCGGGCTGGGGCAAGGCTGGCACTTCAACCGCCTTGCCGGCAGCGGCAGGGCACACCAGAGGAGACTCCGCTCCGTGCTTCCTGGGGGTCGCCAGGCAGGCGGACCGTGTGGCACGAGGGGCCGGCCCTGGCCCCCTGAGGACCTTGGCGGGACGTGGAGAGCCTGCAGCAGAAACTTCACCAATATCGTCGTCGTCCTCAAGGTCACGCAAGGGCATGCTCTGCGACGGGGGAGACGCCCCCGCCGGGTCGTCGTCAGCTGTCTTCTCCGAATCCTCCCCCCCACGTGGTGTCGCCGGAAGACACCATCACCGGGGAGTCAAGGCCCTCGGCTGGGGAGAGCCCCAGTTCATCGAAGACAGGCATCGCGGCGACCAGATCGGCTCCGTCATCGCGGCGGTACAGCGGGGCGTAGGCGTCGGGGAGATCGTCGGGGTCGCCGTTGAGCAGGGTTGCCACAGCCCTGTTCAGTTCCTCGGGGGTTATGCGTGCAGACCGAAGCCTGAGGTTGTCGCCGCTGCCCTGATAGTCCCACAAGGGCCTAGAATGAGATTGGAGGGGCGTCAGGTGCTGCGTCAAGAACTCCTTCACTATCATCCCCCCAGTTAGCTTCCTGGCACTGATATCGCGAGAAATCCGCTCCAGGATGGGCTGGCCCGGGGGTCGGAAAGCTTCGCGAAGCTCCACGTGGGGGTCTTCTCCGGCAGCCCCTTCGGCAGATCCAAGCGGGGGTTGGGGCTATTCAGATCCATGAAGCCCCAGCGGTGCCTGAAGTTCTCCACCTTCTTCCCAGCCTTTAAGAGCATGTTACCGCTCTGGACTGCGACGAAGGAGACGCACGCCGACTGCCGAGCGCCGTCGTGCATGCGCAAGCTAAAGAAATGTCAGAAGAGGGCCACCGAAGGCTTCACGCCCATGAAGCCTCGCAGTAGAAGGCAAAGACAGACAAGAGCAGGATGGAGTTGGGCTGGAGATGAAGGGCTTGAATCCCGTAATGGTCGAGGATGGCGGGACGAGCCCGGCGAAGACGCTATGAAGGAAGAAAGGATAGGCCGGCCTGGACTAGGGCCGCTTCTTCGAGGAGCCGCCCCATATCAAGGTCCGCCCGCACTCATTTGTCCCGTCCGCCGTCGACGGGAGCACCGGGACGAGGTCTCCGTCCTTGGCAATGGTGGACTCCGAAAGCGCCGGTGAGATGGGAGCGGAGGCTAAGCTCTGGGCCTCTGGCCTCGGCTTACCGGCGGGAGCCATGGGAAGTTCGCGGGGCCGACGTGGCAAGGAGGAGGACGGAGCAGCGCCGGATCTGGAGAGGTCTCTGCT
This sequence comes from Elymus sibiricus, assembly GCA_039707655.1. Taxonomy (NCBI): domain Eukaryota; kingdom Viridiplantae; phylum Streptophyta; class Magnoliopsida; order Poales; family Poaceae; genus Elymus; species Elymus sibiricus. Next base: position 95,306,045 of record CM077663.1, on the reverse strand, counting down.
AAGGCCGGGGATCTGGGAGTAAGAGCAGGTGCGTAGGAGAGGAAAGCAGTAATGGCTCGACACTGGAAGTCAGGCTTTTGTCGATTCGGGCAGTAGCCGAAGGGACGTTGGACACCCGACATCAACCGCACGACGCGCGCCAGTCCTGGCCCGCAGGTGTTTGGGACCCGCGGCGCTTCGGGCCGTCCTCAAGGCTTCGCCCGGAAGCCAGCTCGAGCGCGCCTTGGGCCCGGGGGCTACTGTCGACATTCTGGGAATGAGGGTACCCAGACCTGCCTGCCTGCGGCCCAGGGCATGGCCCACCTCGTCAGCCAAGCACGGCCTGGCAAGACTTCACTCAAGACAAGGCCCTCGCGAGGACCCCAGGCTCGCGAGGAAGAACAACACCAAGATCAGCAGGGGGTGGGCCTCGTTAGGCCCCCCTCCGGAGCGGTGGAGATCTCTATGCAGAACCCGGCCTCAGGAGTCAAGGATGACGCAAAGAAGGACAGGCGGGCGCCAGCGTGCCAGGCGGTGCAGTTTCCCCTTTGGTGCAAAGGGAGCAGGGACGTACACGGATTCCCAAAGCACCTCCCAAAGGTTTCCATTCCGGTGCAACAAGACCATGACCACGAGCCCCGCAGGACGGATGTCATCGCCGAGCCCATCTCTGCATCACCGACAGCTACTTTGCAGGCGATGGCCACCTTTGGACAAGGCGGGGATGTACTCCTGTCCCCCTTCAAATTTGGTCATTGTGGGATCCCTTCCCACCATTGCGATAAGGGAAGAGGACCCGGGCCACTGCTATATATAGAGGCTAGTCTGCACCGTAGAGGGAGACTCAGCTCGACTCGACCACAAGGCTAGCAGAAGGCCAAGAACACCACTAAAGCGCCCTCACGAGGCTTCTCACCACTGTACTAGTTCATCCGCCACACCTCCCCGAGAGGCAATCCACCAAAGCAGGAGTAGGGTATTACGCTTCGCAGCGGCCCGAACCTGGGTAAACCACCGTGTTCATCTTCTTCCTCATCATCGTGCTAGTTCACCGTAGTAACCATCGAGTAGCGAGCTAAGTAGGGCGAGGCTGCAGGGGATCTTCACACACGCCCCTGTGTTCGAACCTTGAGGGTTTTGCGGAGCACAAAATCCGACAACAACATTGTCGCAGAAGATATACATGTTGAACTAGCCATGATAAGATCACAGTTTCGTAACCCGGACACTCGTTGATGAGCCGGTAATAATATTATACCTGAAAGGTTATGAAATAACAACATATGGCTATAATAATAAGAATAAGAAAAGTGCAATAAGCCGGCTCGGTGAGACTCGGCAAGGAGACTCGCTTTCGAGGCTCAAGTCTTGCTTCAATGAAGCGGGTATGATAACCCATGGTTTATCCAAGCTCTTTGTATGCCGGCTCTCACGTGACTGATGACCCACAAGTATAGGGGATCTATTGTAGTCCTTTCGATAAGTAAGAGTGTCGAACCCAACGAGGAGTAGAAGGAAATGACAAGCGGATTTCAGTAAGGTATTCTCTGCAAGCACTGAAATTATCGTAACAGATAGTTTTGTGATAAGATAATTCGTAACGGATAGCAAGTAACAAATGTAGCAATGGTGCAGCAAGGTGGCCCAATCCTTTTTGTAGCAAAGGACAAGCCTGGACAAACTCTTATATGAAGCAAAGCGCTCCCGAGGACACATGGGAATTTCTGTCAAGCTAGTTTTCATCATGCTCATATGATTCGCGTTCGCTACTTTGATAATTTGATATGTGGGTGGACCGGTGCTTGGGTTCTGCCCTTACTTGGAAAAACCTCCCACTTATGATTAACCTCTCTCGCAAGCATCCGCAACTACGAAAGAAGAATTAAGATAAATCTAACCATAGCATGAAACATATGGATCCAAATCAGCCCCTTACGAAGCAACGCATAAACTAGGGTTTAAGCTTATGTCACTCTAGCAACCCATCATCTACTTATTACTTCCCAATGCCTTCCCCTAGGCCCAAATAATGTTGAAGTGTCATGTAGTCGATGTTCACATAACACTACTAGAGGAAAGACAACATACATCTCATCAAAATATCGAACGAATACCAAATTCACATGATTACTTATAACAAGACTTATCCCATGTCCTCGGGAACAAACGTAACTACTCACAAAGCATATTCATGTTCATAATCAGAGGAGTAATAATTATCATTAAGGATCTGAACATATGATCTTCCACCAAGTAAACCAACTAGCATCAACTACAAGGAGTAATCAACACTACTAGCAACCCACAGGTACCAATCTGAGGTTTTGAGACAAAGATCGGATACAAGAGATGAACTAGGGTTTGGAGAGGAGATGGTGCTGGTGAAGCTGTTGATGGAGATTGACCCCCTCTCGATGAGAGGATCATTGGTGATGACGATTGTCACGCCCAAGATGCGATCCTATCCTTATTTTGGCACGAGGGCCTCGACAGGGATAGAAGCGCATCTCGTCGTTTTGCAAGAATGGATATCATTACAAGTACATGTAAAGAAGAGATGAGTATATGGAATTGGCTTACACTCGCCACAAGCTACATCAATATCACATCAATACAACAACATATCCAAACATCATACAGAAGAGCAGGGTCCGACTACGGACGAAAACAAACGATAAAATGACATCCATCCTTGCTATCTCAGGCTGCTGCCTGGAACCCATCCTAGATCGATGAAGAAGAAGAAGAAGAACTCCAAATCGAACAAAGCATCGCGCTCACGTCATATCATCGCATTACCTGTACCTGCAATTGTTGTTGTAGTAATCTGTGAGCCACGGGGACTCAGCAATCTCATTTCCAAGGGTATCAAGACTATTAAAGCTTAATGGGTGATGTTAAGTGGTGAGGCCGCAGCAAGCACTAAGCATTTATTTGAGTGGCTAACTTACGAGTACAAGAATAAAGGGGATGATTGTCGCATAAACGGACGTGAACTAGTAATGATCTCGAAGAGATCCTGAACACCTACATACGTCAAACATAACCCCACCGTGTTCTCTCTCGGATAAGGACTCACGAGAAGAGACAGTCACGGTTACGCACACGGTTGGTGTATTTTATTTGAGTTTACTTCAAGTTTGCTATGACCGGCTGTTAAACAAAGTTTCCAAGTTGCCACGTAACTGCGGGCATGGCTTTCCGAAAGATTTAACCCTGCAGAGGTGCTCCAACTCATCCATCTCAAACTAACCACACGCAGCAGGAATAACCTCGACCACGAATCTCATGATCTTCCTAGGCAATTCCACTGGAAAACCGCAACCTCGAGATAGCCCGAAGTATTCTCGGAATTCCTCGCACAAGACGTTCGAGAAAGGTAAAACAAGTCTAGCAAGGCCTCCCGACGTGTCAACGATCCCGATAGGAGCCCCCGTATCTCGTTCTCAGGACATGGCGGATAAGCGACGCGTACAGCGGCCTGATAGAAATCACCCAAGTTGCCCTGGGTTGGCCCCACATAGTGCTTTAGTTTGGACCAACAGTCATGAGGAGCACTGGCCCGGGTTGTTGATTAATTATCCGCGGGTGCCGGCGGGTCCCTATGCAATTTTAGTTGTTATTAGGAAAATGTAGTACCAATGTTGGGCCTTGCCAGACAAGTTTTATCCCAAAACGAAAATCAAGGGGGTCCCCATAACAACCCCGAGCATGTTAGGAGCGCTCAATTATGGAACATAACACCGATACACAAGTAACTAGGGGCGGCAAGAGTGGAACAAAACACCGAGCAAAAGGCCAAGCCTTCCACCCTTTACCAAGTATATATATGTGCATTAAATTAAATAGCAATAATATTGTGATATAACAAAAGGATATCCATGATGGCACATGGAAAACAATTGCACCTGCAACTAGCAACGCTATAAGAAGGGCTGAGCAAGCGGTAACATTGCCAAACAATGTTTGCTGGGATGTGGAGGGGTTAGAGGCTCTTCATGGCAAATTGGGAGGCTTGACATACAAGTGGTAGGTAGCGAGATAGCGATAGAAACGAGACATCTAGCATGGCAATGATAGTAATGGTATCCAGGGAAATGATCATCTTGCCTGAGATCCCGCTTGGAAGAAGAATGAGTCCATGAAGAAGACGAGCCAACGTAGTCGAACGAATCCTCACACTCCGAACGCTTTCGGAACTCTATCGAGAAGAAGCAATCCGAAAACAACAATCAACACACGAGAACACCACAACATATGCATGACATGATGCACAATCGAATATGATGCATGTCCATTTAAATATGCAAGGCATAGCAATCACAACAAACAATACTACACATTAAGTGAAGCTCAATATGCAACGTGTTGCATATTGACGAAACTCCACATTCGAATTATTTAGTTCACTCTCGTTTAGGTACACGACAATATTAAATGTTGTTAAACATGGCAAGAGGTGAAGCATAAGTAAACTACTCATCTAGGCAAGTTTAAATGAGGCCGGAAACAACATATAGCATTTCCGAAACGACCCCATATGTTAATTTCGAAATTGGTCCAGATCTGAACTAATCATGTTTTATATTTGTTAAACAGCCAAATAAAGTGAACCATCCAATTCTACACGTCATTCTAGTCGATTTACATATATAGAACATCTCAAACGGAGCTACGGTCTAAAAGATATGACAATCACAAGATTATATGCCATGAATGCAAAATGCATGAAAAAGACCACCACAAACATACCAAATCATGGATGCAGCAAGATATTATGAAACTACATGAAATTCTAAGCAAGTTACACATGCAACATGTTCAAAACGGAGCTACGGTTCAACCACAACAACAAACACAAGTTTTAGTGCAAATCTGTCCAAAACAGCAAGATAGCATATTGCACACATGAAAACAACAAGTTACAAGATTCTAAAATGCACAAACTTAGCATGGGGCAGTAGCATATAACACACACTTCATTTCATCTTCACATATCATACTCAAAAGAGTCATGAATCACATGGTACGAAGCTCACAACATGGCAACAAAATATAGCAGATTAGGACTTAGTGAAAATAACAGTTTTTTTAGCAGAGCAGATTTTTACGGAGGCATATTGGCAGCAAAGAAACTATATGCTACATGTCATATATTGGCATAACACTTAACAACATGGTAGAGGACATTGTTAACTACAAATAACTCCCTTGCACCAACCCCAAAGGGGCTGTAGATCACTAGCAAAACACATGGAAAGACAGCAACAAAATATTACAGATTCTAGACTTAGTAAAAATTAGACTAGACATGAGCTGCAGTTTTTAACAGATTGACATATTGGACAACAGAATTAATTATGATGCTAAGCCTATTCATGCAAACTATTGGCACAATATGATAGAGCATAACATGCTTAACAATACATTCCATTGTGGCAACACCAAAAGAGCTACAGATCAATAGCAAACCTCATGACAACATGACAACAAAATAATAGTTTTTCAGACTTAGAAATATTTTGGACCCTCAAAACAGCAGTATTTTATAGCATGTTGGCAACAAGAAAATAACACATAAACATGCATTTCTATAGCAACCAAAAATACCAGGGCCTAGCACACATGTCCAAGGGCATATCTCATGTTGGCAACTATTCCAAATTATGCATGGATTAAATCACACGAAAATAATAAAAGGGCATCATAGCAAAAATGACATGCACACAAACTTGCTCAAATGACAAAAACTAAATGCACAGATAATTTCTATGGATTTTTCTACCCTGAAAACATATATAATATGTGGGTTTTCACTATAAAACAAATGACACAACATATATGCAAGAATAGGACATAAACTGTTTTAGCAATTTATTTATGCAAATTAAATGCACACATCACATTAAACATTTTTATAATGCATGTAGAATAGATACCAACAACCTACACATTTTACATATTTGGTTTATTTGGTTCCAATGCACGGTGGAATAATTATGCGTAATGCAAAATCATGACATATATGCAAATTACAAGAAAATAGCATGTTAAACATTTTTATCATTCATGATATCAGGATATTGTGAATCTACACGAAATTCTAATCATTTTAGATATATAAAACAGGTTGATAAGATGCACGGTTTAATAATTATCGACATTTTAAAATAGGCATTTTTCTGTAAATAACAATGCACTGGACGCAACATATCTAAAATGCGCACGGGGCGCTGGATACTAAGCAGTGCACAGGGCGGGGCATTGGGCTGGTTCACCATGGGCTTGCGCTGGCACGAGGCCCATGCGGCGGGCTGGGCCATGCGGGAGCGGCTGGGCGCGGCCCAGGCAGAGGGTCGAGCGGGCGGCGGGTCAACGGGCGCACGAACCTCTGTTCGTTCCCGAGGAGGCCATGGCGCAGCTGCTGCGGCCTCCAGCGATGCTCCGGCGAAGGATGCCAGCGGAGGAGGCCGGGAACAAGCAGATCGGGGGCGGGGTCCTCTAGATCCGGCCGGGGCGGCTCCTTCTCCGGCGAGGCGGCGGCTCGATGGCGCCATGGAGCTCCCTGCACGTGCAAGAACAGAGAGAGAACTTAGGAGGGAGGAGAGCAGAACGGGGAAGGGAGCAGGGCGACGCGCGGGATCTCCGGCCTGGGTCCGGCGGGCGGCGGCGGCCGGCGACCTCCGGTGAGGTCCGACGCTAGCTCCAGTGGCCGGTTGGGGCTGCTTCGCGGGAAGCTCGGGATCGAGCTCAGGGACGAGCGCGTCTGACGGCTGCGGGCGGCTGGCATCTGGTGGCAGCCGGACATGTCCGGGTTGGTCGCAGACAATGTCCGGTGGGGCTGCGGGGACGAATCTGGACCCCTAATTTTGGATCTGAGAGCTGAGAATGGTGGGCAAGGAGTGTATTTTGGGTTTGGAGGGATGTGGGGTTAGAAGGTGGGGAATTCTAGGGGGGTGGTTGCAACTTTGGCAAGGGGAAACCCTAGAGTGTGAGAGGCTCTCTCTCCATGGGGTGGTTTTATATAGGGAATGGACTAGGCTGGGTTGGATCTCGTCCGTCCGATCGCGATCCGATGGCCACGAACGGAGGGGGGCTAGGTTGGGCTAGTGGGCTTTGGAGAGGTGGTTGGGCCAAGAAGAGAGGGAGGTTTGCAGCTCGGCAACAATTTGAAACACCGAAAACGTCCGACGATAAACCGATGACGGTGCCGCTACGGTCGACCGTTCGGGTACCAAACGACCTCCGATTGCGACGAAATTTGGCAGGCTGTCTACCTACAATAAAACAAGACCGCACGCCAACTTTCGACCCAATCCGAGAAAGTTTTATACGCACTTTTAAAAATAATATTTTATTGATGCCGCGGGGGCGTGCTTGTGTGGTTGGACTCGAAACTGTCGTCGACGAAAAGGGAGAGAACCGGCAACTATGAACGGATGCAAGTTTTCGAAAACGAGTGGTGATGCTATGCAAGATCATGCGAATGATGCGATGATGAATGCGACCATAACGAATCACATGACGAGAATGGAAATTAAAGGGGAATCTTCTGGAGCGTCGGTCCCGGGCTGTTACAACGATGGCTTCAATTTCCCCCTCCGGGAGGGAAGTTTCCCTGGCAGAAAAGCTCCGCCGGAGCTCTAGATTGGTTCTGCCGAAGTTCCGCCTCGAGACGGCAGCGCTTCGTCCCGAAAGCTCTCTTATGATTTTTTCCAGGTCAAAACCCTCCATATAGCAGAAGATGGGCACCGGAGGGCTGCCAGGGGCCCCACAAGCCACAGGGGCGCGCCCCCCTGGCTTGTGACCTCCTGGTGGGTCCCCTCTGGTATTTCTTTCGCCCAATATTTTTTATATATTCCAAAATAATTCTCCGTAACTTTTCAGGACTTTTGGAGTTGTGCAGAATAGGTCTCTCATATTTGCTCCTTTTCCAGTCCAGAATTCCAGCTGCCGGCATTCTCCCTCTTCATGTAAACCTTGTAAAATAAGAAAGAAAATGCATAAGTATTGTACCAAAATGTGTAATAATAGCCCATAATGCAATAAATAACAATATAAAAGCATGATGCAAAATGGACATATCAGTGACTCAAACCGATGTTTTAACCTTGAGCAGTTCAGAGTCCACAATGGATTGACTTATCAAGAGTACATGGGGTCACTTGATCGGAGTTGCATCAAGCATACAGACAGGTTTAACCATATTGTGAGATTTTTACGCCGGGTCAAGAGGGTGAGAAAGCTAAACTCGATGAGTTGGAAGCCCCCAAGTGACCTATGATCATGGAAAAGCTCAGCATAGGATATACAGGAGACAATGCTACTATTGCAAAACATCTGGGCTCCAGATAAGCTGGCTTTATTCCAGTGATCATAATAGTTTGATGATTTGTTGAGCCGTTAGCCCTCAAGTAGTATGTTTCAAACAATAAAGACTCATGCTCAATTTATAGGCTGAAACGACAGAGACCCCGAGTTTCGGGGATGCCGGCTTTATTATATTTGAACATATAGAAGTATGTACATAAATTGGGGGTCGGTACAAAGATAGTGAACCAGTGGATCTAAGTATAATAAGACTGAAGGTGAGCCATATCAACTCACTCAATTGCTAGTATTCTTGAGGGGACTCTGATCAGCCGGGTCAACATCGATTGTATTGAATTTTAGCTCTTCGAGGGCGCAGGCCGACTCAGCATAAACCGCATCTCCTTCCTCACATTCCTGGGCTATCTTCCTGCTGCCTCCCACGATTATAGTGCGTTTGGGACCCGGCATCTTGAGCTTGAGGTAGACATAGCAGGGACGAGCCATGAAACTGGCGTAAGCCGGCCTTCCGAAGAGAGTGTGGTAAGGGCTTTTTATTTTTACCACCTCAAAGGTTATGGGCTTGCATCTGTAGTTATGTTCGTCACCAAAAGCGACGTCAAGCTTAATCTGCCCAACTGGGCATGCTGACTTCCCAGGAAAAATGCCATGAAAAGCTGTGGTTGAACTTTGTAAACTGCTATCTGGGAGGCTCATCCGCCGAAAGCTGTCATAATACAAGATCTTGATGCTGCTACCACCATCCATGAGGACTTGTGTGAGGGTATAGCCACCCACCTAAGGCGCCACCACCAAGGCTAGATATCCTGGGTTATCAACCCGTCGGGGGGGGGAGTGATCCTCTCTGCTCCAGGTGATTGGCTGCTCAGACCAATTGAGGTATCTAGGAACGGCTGGTTCGACCATGCTGATGGCTCTCTGCTATAGTTTTTTTTGTCTCGTTTGCAAGTATTAGTGGTAAAAACATGGTATTGACCACCATTCAGCTGCTTAGGATTACTTTGAAACCCTGTCTGATTATTATGCTGCCGATTGCCCTCACCAGAACGCTGCCCATTGCCATTGTTTCCTTGGTGTTGAAACCCTGATCCCGAGACGCCCTTTCCATTAAAACCTGATCCTGAAAATCCACCAGGTGAACCACCCTATGAGCCGCCCGATCCATACTGACCCGGATGTCCTCCACCATTGCCCCCTTGATGACTCTGAAAAGCCTGGTTATGGAACTCCAGCATGATGTAACAATTTTCCCATGAGTGGGTAGCCGGCTTATCCTGAGTACTACGCTTGGGACAAGGCGCCTTGAGTGCCTACTCGTAGTTGCGCGGTTTATTCCCATTGTAAGGCCCTCCAGGACGGTTATTCCGATGCAGGTTTTTGAAACCAGTGTTGGTATTGGCCACAAATTCTGACCCGCCATTGGGTTGTTTCCGTTTGTTATTATTGCCTTGACTTATAGGGTTTCCACCTTGCTGCCCTTACCACCTTTGCCTTTCTTGTTCTTGCCAGTTTTGTCCTTGTTTGAGCTGGGATTCTTTGTGTTGTCTGCCTCGGCATACTTGGTAAGAACGTCCATCAAGTCGCCCATGTCTTGTACCTTACATTTCAATCGGCCAAGCTTCTGGACCAGGGGCCGAAAGTGGCAGTTTTTCTCTAGGATGAGCACGACCTGAGCTGCCATGATGTTGTCCGATGAGTGGATGATTTTGGCAACCCGGCGAGTCCAATGATGTGCCGACTCATTCGCGCGCTGCATACAATGTTGAAGATCTACGATTGTCATTGGTCGTTTGCACGTTCCTTGGAAATTTTTGATCACCCGCTCCTTCAGCTCTGACCAAGTGTTGATGGAGTTAGGCGGAAGGTTTTTCAGCCACGTCCGAGCCGGCCCTTCTAGCATCATTGTCAAATACTTATAACACACCGCGTCGCTGACGTCGAGCATGTCCATGGCTAACAGATAACTTTCCACCGATGCTGCCGGCTCAAGGTCCACTGTGTAGTTTGGCACCTTACGAGGCCCTTTGAAGTCCCTAGGCATTGGCTCACTATGGAGAGCCGGAGATAAACAAGGAATGCTGATTGTCCTATTGTTGACTCTAGCCCCAGCTCCACTGACCAGGCCTCCGTCATGGGCTGCTGAGTCGCCCGTATTGCTGTTGCCTCTGCCTCCGCTTGCCGGGCTGCTCTTGCCACGTCAACGACCGCTTGAGCGTTGGGTAACACAGGACGGGTTAGGGAAACCCGAGGCTTCCGCTGACGCCCACTACTGGAAACGGCCGGAGACACCTCATGGTGGCTTTTGCTGGCATACAGCGTGGAGTGCATCCGATCACGGCTGTAAGAATATTGCGCTTGTCGTACCACTACTATTTTCAGCATCTCGATGGCGTTCCTTGCCTCGATATCAACTGGGGTGTTCCCGTGTATTGGGAGCACCTCCTAATTGCGTGTTGCTGCCAACATGTTGTCAACGGAGAAGTGGCCTTGCGGCGTCTGAAAACGCTGAGTCGGCGACTGAACCGGCTGTGGCTGAGCCAGCTGTACCTGCCGCTCTGCTTGACGAGGTGGATCTTGTCCCGCCCCAGGTGTTGCTGGACTGGTGAATAACTAAGTCGGCTCGAGGCCTATCGGCATTCGGCTCCAGTGTCTCCTTTGGTAAACTGCCTCAGATGCATTCCGGTGTAGCCCGAGCTGTCAATCCTCGGCCTTCAAACTCTCCGACTCATTATGGATACGAGCCTGTATTTCAGCCATCCGGATGTTTTCAGCGTTAATCTCTCCTTGAACCTTGGTCATCTCAGTGCGAAGTTTTACTAGTTCCGAGTTACGAGCTTCCCGAGTCTCCGTAGTGACAGGATTCTCCAAGAGTTCGGCCATCTTAGCCATCAAGTCGCTCATGGCCTGAGCCGGTTTCTTGCCTGACCCGCCGGCACCGTTTGCGGCTGCTGCCGTAAACGGATGTTGAGCCGCCGCGGTTCCTGCCATGTAGATGGTGACCTGGCAAGGCGGATCATACGACTCCTTGGCGGCTTCCGCTTCCAAGCAGCTCCCAACTCTCCCATTATAGAGGGGACAAATTGATTCGGTGTCTCCCATGGATGACTTGCCATCGGAATTGACGGGGGTGCCCTCGCTACCTGCCTGCTCATCCGGAAGGATGACTCCTTGGGTGAAACCTATGAAGACGTGACGTTGGCCAGCTTGATGCCGTCCGGGTCGGGCGTGCCGAGCCAGCTCGAGGATGTCGGTGCAGATGTCCGGCTCGGCTACTGATGCGCTGATCTTGCCGATGAAGATGTGGATCTTGCCAAAGGGGACCCGGTACCCAGACTCGACTGAGTCGGCCTCGGGGCCCCAACTTGAATTGTCCATATAGAGCTTTCCGCGGCAGCTCTTGGTCATCTGAGCCACCGCATAGTTCCCAAACCCTCGAAGAGCTCCCTCCGAGAACTCAACTCCATCGCGCGACGGCCCCATGGTGGGTGCCAACTGTCGTGGTTTTGTCACGGCAGATGTCCTCATAGGAGAACTTAGGTGTGAGGCCATCATCGCTGTGTGGCGACTCGAAGGGGCTGATCAGGAACGAGAGACGGATTTACCCAGGTTCGGCCCCTCCGATGGAGGTAAAATCCTACGTCCTACTTTTGTATATATATTGATGATGATCTCGATTACAAGGGTGCGGAATAGCTAACCTATCTTTTGAGGGTTTGTAACTTAAGTCTATTGGCCTCAGGGGCTTGCCTTTATATACAGGTCGAGACCCTGGGCTTACAAGAGTCTGAGTCATATTGTGATCCGTGACCTAATACATCTCTAACTTGCCTTGTTTCTCAAGCAAGGAAAGTTCCTGGCGTCTTCTGCCTCTTGGGCCTTGAGTCGCCCTCTTCACGTGTTGGGCCGCCAGCCGACTTACTTAGTAAGTTGCCTCACTTGCCTTATTTTCAACAACGTGACCCATCTTGAGTATGATTCTTAAGCCGCCAGTACTCTGACTCGGCCCAATAGGCGGGTTACCCCGCAGGGTTATATCCCCAACAAGTAGGGATTGCCATGCAACTTATGATGCACTAGAGCTATAAATATATGAAATATCTCTACTGAAACTAATTGGGTGTGCATCTAACCTACTTGCATCATGAAGAGTTCGGGCAATTGAGGAACCCGTAAATGAAATATGCAAGGAAAGTTCCTAATTGATTTCCACTAGTATATGAGAATGACTAAACATGAGGACTCTCCATATGAACAACATGGTGCTACTTTGAAGCTCAAGTTTGGACAGAGGATGGTAGTGTTTCCGCTTCTCTCTTTTATCTTTTTTTGGTGGGATCTTTTTGGCCTCTCATTTTTCTATATATCCTCACAGGTAGGGGCAATCTCTAGAATGCATCACACTTTTATTTACTTACAACTCGATAATATGAGTGATATGACTTTATATGAATGCCTTTGGGAGTGTACCAGGATGTGCAAAGATCTCCAGTAGCATGTATTACAATGATTAATGGTTGCTTTGCCACAAATATTACGTCAGCTCTATATGATCATGCAAAGAATATTACAATGAACAACAAGTCATATGAAAGGTGATCGTGGAAGTTGCATGTCAATATATCTCAGAATGGCTATGGAAATGCCATGATAGGTAGGTATGGTGGCTGTCTTGAGGAAGGGTATAAGGCTTATGTGTGATGTAGCGTATCATATCATGGGATTTGGATGCACCGGCGAAGTCTCGCATCAATTCTTGAGGTGAGAATGAGCGATGCGTGGTACCGAACAAATGTCGGAAGAATGGGTAGTGTTGTATTACTCCATGAACTCACATTAGTCATAAAGAACTCACATACTTATTGGAAAGCATATTATCCCTAGAAGCAAAGTACTACTCGCGTGCCCCTAGGGTGGAGGATTGGAGGAGTTATGTCACGCCCAATATACGATACAATCATCCCAGCGGCTCGAGGGCCTCGATAAGCGTAGAAGTGCATTTCGGGTCGCTTCGCAAGAATGGAAATCGTAACAATACATGTAAAGAAGAGATGAGTATATGGTGTTGGCTTACAATTTCCACATTCTACAATATAAATATTTCAATGCATCAATACATAGCAATCATCATATAGAAGAGCAGGATCCGACTACCAATGAAATCAAACGAAAAAGAAGACAACGTCCACCCTGCTAATCCCAGGCTGCCAACCTGGAACCCATCCTATGATCGATGAAGAAGAAGAAGAACTCCAAATAGAATAAAGAATCATCTCACGTCAACACATTGCATTACCTGTACCTGTACCTATTGTTGTAGGAATCTGTGAGGCACGGGGACTCAACAATCTTATTACCAAGGGTATCAAGACTAGCAAACCTTAATGGGTGAGGAATGATTAACTAGTGAGGTTGCAGTAGCACTAAACATTTTTATCTAGCTAACTTACGAGTGCAAGAAAAAGAAGAGTGATCTACGCATAACGGGAGTGAACTAGTAAGTGATCCTAAACACCTATACTTACAAGTCAAACATAACCCCATCGTGTTCTCTTCCTGAACTCCCTCGAAAAGAGACGATCATGGTTACGCTTACGGTTGGTTTATTTTAATTGGGTTTACTTCAAGTTTTCTATAATCCGGTATTATAAAGTGTCCAAGTTGGCACATAACCACGGGCACGGCTTTCCGAAAGGTTTAACCCTACACGGGTGCTCCAACGCATCCATCACAAACTAGCCACAAGTTGCGGTGGAAATCCTCAACCGCGGGATAGCCCGAAGTGTCCTCAGAATCCCGGTGCGCAAGACATGGATTAAAGGTAAAAAAATCCAGAAAGACCGCCCGGCATGCCATATCCCGATAGGAGCCACACGTATATCGTTCTCAGGGCACAATCGGATGAGCAAAGCGTATAGTGGCCAAATTAAACACCCGAGTTGCCCCAGGGTGGCCCCTCTCATGACTCTGTTTTGGACCAACACTGATGAGGAGCACTGGCCCGGTTTGTTGATTATTTAGCCAACATGGTAATTACTCCATATGCAAGCTTTAGTAGTTATACAAATTTTAACACCAAAGTTGGGCCTTGGCGGAAGAGTTTTATCCTAAAACGAACTATCAAGGAGGGCCCATAACGACCCCAAACATGTTAGGAGCGCTCAATATGGAACATAACACCGGTAATCGGAAACTAAGGCGTCAAGAGTGGAACAAAACACCATGCAAAAGGCCGAGCCTTTCAGCTTTTACCAAGTATATAGCTGCATTAATTAAATAGCAAGAATAATGTGATATCCCAAGATATCCATGTTTCCACATGGAACAACCTGCACTTGCAACTAGCAACACTATAAGAGGGGCTGAGCAAGCGGTAACATAGCCAAGCAATGGTTTGCTAGGATGTGGAGGGTTAGAGGCTTATCATGGCATTTTTGGAGACTTTACAAACAAGTGGTAGCTAGCGAGACATAGTGATAGAAACGAGATAACTAGCAAAGCAATGATAGTAGTGATATCCAAGGTAATGGTCATCTTTCCTGGAATCCCGCTTGGAAGAAGATCGATTCCGTGAAGTAGACGAATGGGCATAGTCAAACTAATCCTCACACTTCAAAACATTATCAGAACTCTAGCGACAAGAAGCAACCTGGAAACAAACAAACGACACAAAAACCATCACAACATATTCATGACATGCGCACAACAAGTACGATGCATGTCTCTTTAAGATATGCATGCCATGGAAACAATCAAATACTACACATTAAGTGAAGCTCAATATGCAATGAGTTGCATATTGATGAAATTCCACATTCAATCATTTAGTTCACTCTCGCTTAGGTACCCAACAATATTAAATGTTGTTTTACATGACAAGAGATGACGCATGAGTAATCTACCTATCTAGGCAATTTAAACGAGGCCGGAAATAACACATAACAATTTCGAAAATACCCCACATGGAAACTTCGAATTTGATACTGTTTTGTCCTAAATCATATTGTATAGTTGTTAAACAGGAAAAATAACTGAACCATGTTATTCTACACATTTTTCTAGTCAAGTTAGACATATAATTTATTTAATTCGGAGCTACGGTTATTTAGTTATGAAATAAATCCTTTTAGCATGGCATTTGTGCAAAATTAATCAAACCACAATTTTTAAAACAAATATCATGCATGAAAGTTGTATATTGTGAAACTACATGAAATTCTACATATTTTGCATATATGACATGTTTTATTTGGACGCACAGTTAATTAGTTATTAGCAATTTTAAATCAGGGCAACCTTTTTAATATGCATGTCCTAGATATATGGATAAATTCACATCAGGGAAAAAACATAACGCGGTAATCCCTAAAGTATTCAAGGTGATCCAAAGTATCTCCCATTATCTAGTTAAACAGGGATTTATCACGATTATCAAAGTAGTATTTAATGTTTTTCACATAACCAACATCGAGGGTTTTAGGAGTTTCCCAATCTCTATGAGTACCGAGTACAAATTATTTTTTTGGTGTTTCATGTTCCATATCCATAAATAAAGATAGAAAAAACCTAGAATAGAAAATAAAAATTACTTAGCTATAAAACAAATAAGCACACACGAGAATATTAACCCTACGCTATTGCTCCCCGATAACGGCGCCAGAAAGGGTCTTGATAACCCACAAGTTTAGGGTATCATTTGTAGCCTTTTCGACAAATAAGAGTGTCGTACCCAACGAGGAGCTAACAGTAGAATTAATATTCTCTCAAGTTCTATCAACCACTGATACCACTCTACGCACTCTAATGCTTACTTTACCTAGAACAAGTATGAAACTATCTTGTATGTGTAATAGGATAAGTTTAGAAGAAAAAAGTAGAAGTACTTTGTGAGACAATAAAATTTGTTTGTTTTAGTGGAGAGATTTTTGTCAAGAAAAGAGAAAGATTTGTCCCTAGGCAATTGAATATAACACGTTAGACACTTATCATATGCAATGAGGGAGAGACGTAAGCTAACACACTTTTCGTACTTGGATCACGTGCACTTATGATTGGAACTATAGCAAGCATCTACAACTACTAAAGATTACTAAGATAAAGCCCAACCATGGCATTAAGTATAGAGTCCCCTTTTAATCCCATACGCAACGATCCTCTTACTCTAGTTTAGGCTGTTATCACCCCGCAACCCACTATAAGCGAATCATGAACACATTGGAAAATCCTACAGTGGTAATCCCACAAGCTTGCGTGACACAGAGTGCACCATAGGACAGCACCATAATAACATAGAATCTCATATCAATCACACCATACCACAATTAACCCATAGGACAAAAAGCATCTACTCAAACATCATAGGATGGCAACACATCATTGGATAAAAATATGTAGCATAAAGCACGATGTTTAAGTAGAGATTACAGCGGGAATAAAGAGGTCACACCGCTGCATAGAGGGGGAGAAAGTTGGTGGTGACAGCGGCAAAGTTGTTGATATAGATCGTCGTCACGATGGCTTCCCCGGCGGCTCTCCGGCGCCACCGGGAGAGAGGGGGAGAGAGAGCCCTCCTTCTTATTCTTCATTGGCATCCCCTTATATGGGAGGAGGGTTTCCCCTCTGGTCCTTGGCTGCCATGGCCTCTGAGGGGCGGGAGCCGCTCTAGATTGGATCTCTGTCTCTCTATTTCTTCTTTGTTTTCGCGTTTTCTTTTTGGAGCCCTTCACCATTTCTTATATTCCCGGAGATCCATAACTCCGATTGGGATGAAATTTTGAGGGGCTTTTACTCTGGCAAATATCTTTCGTGCGGCGAAAAATGGTCTCCAACCAACCTACAATGTGGACAAAGGCATCATGTCGTGGACACCCCCCGGTCGTGCCATGTTGTCTTGTAAGGCCATCGGGGACCATCTTGCGTTGATTCTTTTTCCAAAATATCACATATATTCCAAAAAATCTATGTAAAATTTTATTGCGTTTGGACTTCGTTTGATATGGATTTTCTGTGAAACAAGAAACAAAAAGAATGGGAACTGGCACTGGGGCACTGGATCAATATATTAGTCCCCAAAACAATATAAATTGTTTGCCGAAGTATGTGAAAGTTGTAGAATATTGGCATGAAACAATCAAAAATTATAGATACGACAGAGACGTGTTAGGGTGGTGAAACATTAAGCCCCTATCTTCCTTTGTGTTCAATGGAAATAGTTTTCTCTAAAATATGCTTTGAGTACGAGCAATCATTAGAAGACTATATGATAGTTGAGCATGTGAAGTTTGCCATATCAAAAACTGTTACGTGGACTCTTCCGGAAAGTACGATGAATTTTAATTGCTTGAATGACTAAGGAACATAGTTTGTTAGTTTTCAAATGGGTTTATTGTTTATACTTTGACTTGTCGATTTATTGTTACTTCATCATGAGAAGTTTTATGAATGAATAATTGATGTCATAATAATTCTTATAAATATGATGTTTCCATGTTCGCATTTTGTTTTTATCGAAACCTCTCTCTCTCTCTCTCTCTCTCTCTTTATCTCTCTCTCTCTCTCTCTCTAAACTTATGGTCTTGTTTATCGAGTTTGGTATTCACTTGAGAGCGAAGTCTAAGCTTGGGGGAGTTGATACGGCCATTTTGCATCATGTTTACCTACTATTCTTTACAAAGTTTTAGAGTTGTATTCCACTTTATAGTGCCATTATAATGTAATTTCTCACTTAATTTGTAAAATACGTAACAAGAGGTAGATTGTCGGCACCTGGAATTTTCAGCTTGAAAAAGCTACAGTATAGATAACTATTCTCTGGAACTCCAAATGACATAAAAATTTACATAGAACTGTTTTCGAATATATATAAAATACTTGAAGAAATATGTACCAGAGAGGACCCTCGATGAGGCCGAAAGCCACAGGGCGCGCCCTACTGTGACACCCCCATCTTAATCATGCACTAATCATACAGGCAAATGCGCACGATCAAGATTAGAGACTCATGGGAAGATATCTCAACACAACTCTAGACACAAATTCAAACATAGAGCTTTTATATTACAAGAAGGGCCACGAAGGCTGGAATACATAAGTCAGCGGAAGCAACAATATCTGAGTACAGACATAATTAAACAAGTCTGTCTTAAGAAGGCTGAGCAAAATAATGACATCTAGATCGAAGAGGCGCATGCCTCTTGCCTGGGAGCCTCCTATCTACTCCTGGTCGTTGGCGGCCTCCACGTAGTAGTAGGCTCCGTCGGAGTAGTAGTAGTCGTCGACAGGATCAGCTGGCTCTTGCGCTCCGTCATCTGATCGCAGCAATCGTATCAAGGGGAAAAGGGGAGCAAAGCAACTGTGAGTACTCGTCCAAAGTACTCGCAAGACTTACATCAGATCTATGCTAAATATGCATTAGTATCAAGGGGAAGTGGCTGTATCTACGGACTATACTATAGAAATGCCAAAATAGAAGGGAAGGCCTAGCCTATCGAAGACTAGCATCTTGTAGTGTCTTGCGGCATTAGAAGAGTACAAATTAGTATAAAATATGTAATAAGTATGTAATAGCAATGCCCAGAGATCCTTCCTCGACTCCTTGCGAGAAAGCGATCCCGGAGCCATCAATTCAGTTTAGTGTCACCGGTATCTAGTTCTAGTTGTAGTAGATCGGGATACTCTTCGAGCGTCCATTACCGTGGACACGGCTTTCGAATAGATATACTTCCCTGCATGGGTGCACCAACTTACCCAACATGCCCGATTAACTCCGGCCGGACACACTTTCCAGGTCATGCCCGGCCTCGGCTGATCGGCACAGCGTAGTCCTACCTAGGCTCAACAGAGAGGCCAGCATATCGGTCTAAATCCTAAGCGCTCAGGGGTCTTGGGCCCATTACCCTTTGCACTCCTGCGCGTTGCGAGTATGGTCGGGATCAGTCCTAGCTACCTCTTTATACAAAGCAGGAGCTTACGCGGACCACCCGGGTGCGTGCCGCTCACTATGACGTCTGAAGAGCTTTCGGGAGAATCGCACGACGTCGAGTGCCCATACTTATTCCCGCGTGGTGGTTAGTGCGAAAAGGCCAGAGGCCTACTCACATCACATATCCAAACATTTTGGTATCTTGGGAGCGCGCGGAAGCGATCAGTGATCCTGTCTCCCCGTCTCGAGGACTTACGGCAAGGGTCAGGCCCATCCCTCTCATGGAGCAGTATGCCTTCCCGACCGTGCCTTGTAATTATCATGGGGGTACCCTCCAGGTCAACCCGATTCACAACAGACTTTTGGGAACTCAGGTCCACCTCAACCGGGGTGGTACCGTCTGTCCCTTCAGTCCCACAATACCAGTAATAGGGGCAACAGGTGAAGGTAATAGTGTGTCCTTGTCATCAAGGGGCAAATCCGAGGAATCACCCTCGATGGATTTCCACTCGATGTAACCATCAATGTTAAATAGAAGGAATCACCCTAGACAGGTTCACACATGAGGTGCTACACGACAGAGGCATCATCGGAGGTGGTTAAAGAGCAAGAACCCCCGGTAACCCACAACCGACTAGCTATGCTACATAGATATCATCAGGAGTGAGGTAGGAGGTATCACCCTCGGCGCTCGATAGTAGCTATGCAGAGTCCTATAACTAAGGGGTGTGTGGTGATGTGTCGGTCTTGGCACGTCGATCACGTAGATCGAATCTTCTAGTAATATAGCGGGCAACAAGGACAAGGGGGAGGGTCACTGATGGATCACTAATCAACCTATCTAAGCATATAGGGTAACAGGTAAAGTACAACAGCAGGTTACAAAAGCAGGCTATTAATAAGAATAGGAGCTATCGACAACAGTAGCAAAATCTAATGCAAGCATGAGAGAAAAGGAATGGGCGACATAGGAATGATCAAGGGGGTTTTGCTTGCCTGGAAGCTCTGCTAGAACTGCAAGTGGCTAGACGTCAGGGGCGTAGTCTTACACTGGAGCAGCGTCAGTCTCGGTGTCTACCGGAGAGAAGAGGGGGAAACAATAAATATAAAGCAAAAAATGCATCACGATGCTTGACATGGCAAAATGCAGTGCTAGGGGTGACCTAAGGCAGTTCTACATGTTACAGACGAAGCGAGACAACATCTGGAAATGTTTCCCCGACTTTCGGTGGTTTTCGGACAGACGGATCGGAGCGGAAGGATCCATGTTCATCATGTTAGAGGCATGTGACCGATGAATGGATCGCATATTCGTATTCGTTATATTTTTCTGATCAATTTTCATATATAAAATATTTTCATCCGACTTATAATTTATTTTATATGTTTTTTCAAAGATCTAAACATTTTTCTGAAATTACTGGATTTAATTCAATTCATAAAATAACATTATTGCATCATCAGTACTTCAGGATGACGTCAGCAGTCAACCCAGCCAGTCGAGGTCAAACCAGACCACTGGGACCCACATGTCAGTGACTGAATTGATTAACAGAGATTAATTTCAATTAATTAGGTTAATTAGCCTCTCGGGCCCACATGTCAGTGGACTATGCTGCCCAGTCAGCACAGGTGACCGGGGTCAACGGATCAGCTGGGCCTCTGGGACCCACAGGCAGTGACCCAAGGGTGGGCCCCAGGCCAGCCACGGCGGCGGCGGCGTCAGAGCGAGCTCTGGCGACCAAACCAACGACGGAGCGACTCGGGCCCTCGTCGGGATTCGTCTACAGGCCGCCATTTCGAGCGTGGCCGGTCATGTTCGAACGTGTGCTCGACGGCGCGTCGAACAATGGTGGTGGCATGGGTGGACTTGGCTGGAATCGATGCCGGCGACGAGCAAGGCGGACATTGAGCGTCGGGTGAGGTCGGGAACAGGGCTATGGGGGCACTTGGGGGTGTGTGCACGTGCGCGTTGAGCTCCTACGGGCGCTCTGAGCATGCCTATGCGCTCAGTCGAGCTTGACGACAATAGAAGCGACGGCGGCGAGTGGCGTGGCAGAGCTGAGCTTAGGCATCCATGGCGGAGCGATCTAGGGGGTGAGCGGGACGGCGTAGAGAGAAGGGAAGGGAGCAGACGCTCACCGGGAGGTTGCAGGTGTGCAACGGTAGGCTCGGGGAGGCTCGAGGCGACGAATTTGGCGACGGCGACCGACGAGGCAGAGGAGGAAGAAGGGTCGGGGGCGGCATTGTAGTGGTCCCATTCTCCAGCTTGAGGTAGCAGACGGTGCCAAACTCGTCTGACAGGGAGAGGCGGCGAGGGGGTCAAGATGGATGCGGCTCCTACGGCGGCGAGGCCATGGCTACGCTCGGCGAGGTGGGGAAGGCGGAGCGAGCGAGGTGGAGAGGGGATGAGGAGCGAGTGGGAGAGGCGAGTGGGGGTAGGTGGACGGGGAGGAGCCCAAGGGGCCACGGGGTGACGCCCTTATCCTCCCGCGGCGGAAGCAGCGAGGTGGTTCGGCGGTGACGCGCGAGTGCGCGTCCTTGGTCGCCCCACTATAGCGAGGCGGGGGATGACCGGGGGGTTTGCTAGGCTGGGGCTGCCCCTGTGGGCTAAGGCCCAGGGGTAGGGGGTTTTCCTTTTCTTTTCCCTTTTTTATTTCTTCTGCTTTTCTTTTGTTTATTCTGTTTTATGTTATTTCCAATAGCAATTGACTTTTATTTAATATGAGACTTGGCCCAATGAATACCATGCAATATTTGGCACTGCTATAAAATGGTTGGGGTAATATTTGCATTCATTTCATTTTTGAATAAATACAAAAAGGAATAAAGTGGCTGTTTTAGTCACTGTTTTAAATGCTAGGGGCCAAACAAGCAATTAGGTGATGTTGTTTTCCTTCACCAATATTTGTTATGGAATATTGGCTAAATGGTGAACTATTGTCCAACCATGTTGGTGAATTTAATTTCTCAGTTTAAATTTGAATTGAAATCACAGGTGGAATTTGAAATGATTTGAACCCAAGTGATCAAGCATTGCAAATCAAAGTGACTTAGCATAATCATGAGGGATCACTGTAGCTTAATACATGGGGGTGTTACAACTCTCCTCCTCTAAAAGAAATTCTCGTCCCTAGAATTAAGAGGTAGAAAGGAAAAGATCAGGGTATTCTTCACGAAGATGATCCTCGCGTTCCCAATGGGATTCTTCGGTATGATTCAACCACTGTACCTTAAGGAACTTGGTAACCTTCTGACGGGTTTGACGTTTAGTTTGATCAAGGATGCGGATCGGGTGCTCTTTGTAGGAGAGATCATCTTGCACCTCGAGCATCTCATGATCCACCGCCCGTTGTGGATCCTTGAAACAACGACGAAGTTGCGAAACATGGAAGACATCGTGGACATGAGAGAATTCTGGTGACAGTT
The DNA here is from genome assembly GCA_039707655.1 of Elymus sibiricus. Classification (NCBI taxonomy): domain Eukaryota; kingdom Viridiplantae; phylum Streptophyta; class Magnoliopsida; order Poales; family Poaceae; genus Elymus; species Elymus sibiricus. The sequence goes on along the minus strand of CM077663.1, from coordinate 95,283,388 downwards.
CCAATTTATAAGCCACATATCCACGTCTGGTGAGAGTGCGGGAAGGACCAATGTAGCGAGGAGCTAACTTGCCCTTTACACCAAAATGATGAGTGCCTCTCATAGTAGTGACATGCATATAAGCTTGTTCACGAGGGTGATAGGTAGATCCCCAGTGTTTATGGTCATAGTTGCTCTTCTGACAGGACTGGGACGCCTTAAGGTTTTCCCGTACAATGCAAACTTGCTCTTCCGCTTGTTGGATAATATCCAGATCGATGAGTGGTTGTTCCCCAGTTTCTGACCAATTCAGAGGGGTTCGACACTCGTCCATATAATACCTCGAAGGGGCCCATCTTCAAGCTAGCTTGATAGTTGTTGTTATAAGAGAATTCACCATATAGGAGAGATTCTTCCCACTTCTTGCCAAAGGAGATGACACACGCACGTAACATATCTTCAAGCACTTGGTTAAGTCACTCAACTTGACTTTGGGACTGGGGGGTGATAAGTAGTGCTCCAGGTTATATGAGTTCCCATAGCTTCTTGGAAACTATCATAGAATTTCAAGGTGAAAATGCTGCCTCGGTCTGAACTGATCTCCTAGGGAGTGCCGTGGAGTGACACAATTCTGGAGATATACAAGTTCGCTAACTGACTAGCAGTGATAGTTCCCTTGACTGGCAGAAAGTGTGCAACTTTGGAGAATTGGTCGATGATGACAAAAATAGCATCGTGACCCTTTTGTGATCTAGGGAGGCCAATAATGAAATCCATCTAAACCTTATCCCACTTCCATTCAGGAATAGGCAGTGGTTGCAGAAGTCCAGCAGGGTTCTTGTCACACCCTGTGTTTGTATCTCTTTGCTATGCTTGGATTTACAAAATTTGGAACCAATTAAAACTTTTTGAGTGCATGCTTGTTTGAATTGTTGCTTGTTTGCTTGTTTCGTTGTTTGTGTTTGGCACTCCTAGATTCTACTCCTCTCCATATTCATCTTCCTTGATCCAAGCTTCTTGCCCAATGGTCATGCCATGTGAATAGTACCCAAAACTAATATTTATCAAATATAATTCTGGCCAAAAAGGTTTTGTTCAAATTAGATTTTCAAAAGCTCCTGAATTGAGGTTTGTACTACAAGTCCTCAAATTGGGTGGATCCTTTCTCCCCAAATGCTTTATTTGGAACCTACTATATATATGACTTCTCAAAATCACCAAATATTATTTTTAAAGATTATTTTGCTATTTTATTTAAAGGCTTTTTCTTAAGGCCAGAAATGGTTTTACATAGGGAAAAATTATTTAAATGTTTTAAAAATATTTGAGAAAATTTAGGGAAACTCAGTGGACATATATTTTCCATATATATGAGTTTCAACACATGGTCATGTTCAAAAACATGGGCAAAACCCCTCAAAACCCTTTCTGCTTAAATCAAGCTTTTGAAATATTTCTATAAGAAATATTCTCAATAAATTCCAAGAAAATTCCAGCAAGTCACAAATGTCAAATGTGATGATCTTGCAAAGTTTCACCTCAATCCCAATTGATTTGCTTCATCAAAATATTCCAAAACCCTCTCTGTCCAGATTCAAATTTGAACAACTTTACATTGTGAAGTTTGTCCTATTGACCTCAAACTTTGTGGGCATGTTCCAAACCACAAATAATGGTACCACACCAAGTGGTGGATTTGTGGGAAGTGAAATGCATGCCTAGATCTACAGAAATCTGATTATGTTGATTTCTAGGGTTTCACAAAGTTACATTGTGAACTTTCTTTAATCAAGCTCAAACTTGGTGGACAACCCTATTTCCAACCACCATTTGACCCTGTTAAAACTCATGGCAAGAAAACTCCATTTGCTTAGCCAAACCATCATCAAACACTTTTTGCCCAGGTGGTAAAAACCCTGTTTGACCCCCTTCTGCTATTCTCCTTGCCTCCAAAATTTTACCATAGCATACTGGCATTGTACCTCACCCCCAGTAAAAATTTCAAGCCTGAGCTCCAAGGTTAAGTGGGATAAAAACCCATTTTGCTCCTCTGGACAGCGCCTTTCTCTCTCTTCCTTGGCCTCTCTCTTTCTCTATTGACTCTCCAGAGCATCCTATGCCATTTCCCCTTAGTCTAATACCCCCTGGACCCACTGGACATGGCTGGCCGCGCCTAGGATGCCGTTGGCATGCCAAACGGGCGCTCCAAACCGCGATATAGTGCCCGACCGCACTGTAGTCGTTGTCCACTGCATGGCCCCAACGGCCTCGGGCCTCCCCCTCTCGCCACTTGGCCCCCCTCGACGTCCACACCACGGCACCCTGTCGGCCCCCTCCTCCTTCTCCCTCCAACGGCTCCGCTCGCACGCGCCATTGCCGCCCAGTTCGGCCAACCCCGAGCCTCACACGCGCAAGCGCTCCTCTCTCTCTCTCTTGCTCCCACTCGTCGTAGACTAACCGCAGGAGCACCCCAGGGCAAGCCCTGTGTGCTCCCTCCCCATCCAGCGACCAGCCCGACCTCGCCGGCGCACGGGTCCGCGGTGGACTCGCGTCCCGGCTATAAAAGGGCCCCCAAGCCACCCTCTCTCCTCCTCTGGCCCCCTTCCACTCCCAATAGACCACCTCAAGCTCCCATTCGAGCTCCCCGAGCACCAGTGCTCGAGATCGACCGAGGCGCCGCCGCAGTGGAGCTCCGTCGATCTCGGGTTACCGGCCCGCTATGGTCCTCCTACCCTCCTCTATACAACCGTGGGATCCCCCTGACCCTCTTCCCCCTCCTCTCCGCTCGAATCTGGGCAAAAATCGACGCCGGCGACCTCCTCCCGAAGCGGCTCCACCGTGCCTCCTCGTCACCGGTGAACCTGTGCGTCTTCGGCCTCCCCTCCACCTCCAGAGGAACGGCGGCTCGACGCTGGGTCCATTCCTGCCCTCAAATCCCCTCGCCGTGCCCGTCTTCGCCGTCAGTGAGCGCCGCCTCCTCCCTATCGAGAGGAAGGAGATGACAGGTGGCCCCCAACTGTCATCCTCTTCTCTCTCTCTCCCTCTCTGTGTGACTGGCGCCAGGGGCCCGCCTGTCGGGTTTGAACCCAGATGGTGCGCGCGCCCCGGCTTGCCCAGGCCTTGCTCGGCCTCAGGCCGGCTTAACTGGGTCTGTTTTGGCCCAGTTGACTCTGAGGCCCTTTTCTTTTTCTTTTTCTTCCAGTTTTCAAAAAATTCCACTGAGCAAAATAATATTCCAATGCCAATAATTTTCCACCATAATTCCTGTAATAATCTATAGTATTTTACAGTGCCATTTGTAGAAATTATTGAAAATCTTTTCTATACTGTTTTATTTTAAAACCCCTTTTAGGCATTTTTGGCCTCTGATACAGATAGTTTTGAAAACCTTTTTCACTTCAAAACTCTAGAAAAATATTCTTAGGACAGTTTGTAGTATTTAACAGAGTAGGGTAACATTTTAGAAGTAAGGATTGTGCTCTGTTTTTGTGTGATGCTTATTTTTGCCCGTTTATTCCGCGACGATATATTGCGTTGTTGACGAAGGGATTGGACACGAAGACTTTGAAGACCCCGAAGACTTTGTTGACCCAGGCAAGCAGCCCCTTAACCATGTTAAGAAACTTTTTCATGCATGTCATATAGCACTTTATGTTCCGATGATGATCATGATGATGTGGTATCCCCTTCGGTGGGATGCCTCTGATACTTTTACCGCTGATACTTGCATCGTGCAGGACCCTACCTCCTTATGAGGGTTGTGCGGGTAGGAGTAGTTAGGTTGCTAGTAGTGCTACGCAAGTGGGATGGGAATATGCATGGTGATGGGAACAAAGTGTTTTCAAAGACTTTTCTAAAACCCTGTCGGGTGCCACTAATGCCCGAGGGAGATGATGATGAGCTAGGTAGCCACTTGATAAAGAAGTGGTGTACCGGAGCAAGTGAGTGTGTGTGTTTTCGAAAATGGATTAGATGTAAGATTTGTCCACCATCCCAACCTTACATGCACAACCATGATACCCCTTATGGGACGGGGCTTTGTTGATTACCTTGGTGGGTACTAGCATAGAGCCCGCATTACTAGTGGCGGGAGTGAAGTGGTCACTCTCGATACGGGGTCGTACCGGAATGGACGATCATGCGATGTATTTAAAGGCACCGGGCACACCGTTGTGTGCCCTCATGGATGATACGTGTGATGTATATCATGAGGGATGGCACCAACGAGTGGACTCTTTGTTTAGTATCGCTAGGGGAAAGGCAATGTTTGGGTGCTTACCTCGGCTATGTAATATACCGCGAGTCGTGGATGACACGGAAGTTCCCCAAGTCTTGTGGGTAAAGTGTGCAACCTCTGCAGAGTGTAAAACTATTCGAATAGCCGTGTCCACGGTCAAGGACAGTTGGGTGGTGCTGCTTAAACTATGTCCTGGGTTTTCATAAACTCGGTGTGAGTGTGTTGGTGATAAAGGTGATACTTGAGCTAAGTCCGATGACTTGGCATGATGATGAACATGGGATGTTCAACCCCTGCTTATGATGATAGCCGAGACTTGTTCACATGAATACCTGTCAACAGTTGATGCATGCTTGCTCAAGGTTACTTGCTCATATCATTGCACTTAAAATCAGCTTTCTGCAAAACTTACCTACTTAGTGCTATATCATGCATTGTTATACCTTGTTCCACAACTTGGGTTGCTTGCGAGTACATTCAAAGTACTCATTGGCTTGCCACTGGTTATTTAATTGGCCAGGCATGGAAGAGCAGGAATATGGCGAAGAGTTCGTTGGTGACGAACATGCAAACTAGGACGCTTTCCAGTCAGAATGCATGTAGGTTTAAGGCAGATGGCATGGGTTCACGCTTTCGACCAAGATTTCCACTGCTTGTTATGTTTAAGTGTTTGGCCATTGTGGCCCTATCTATGTAAGACTAGACCTTCAAGGTCTTTATTTGTGTAAGACGCTAAATGTGGATGTAAGACTCTTGTCATTCAGCTTCTGTGTGTTCAGTGAGCATTGATCTCTGGGATCACTGTACACGTGCATTTGGTGATCACGACTTATGAGTCGGGGTCCCCACAGAGCTGGTATCAGAGCCATCCTGACTGTAGGAAGCCCTTAGTTAGCATGGACGTTAGATAGGATAAAACCGTTCTCAAAACTACACCTAGCACCTATACTTAGGAGTTCTGCACTTATTACCTCTTCTATTCTTCACACAACACTCTGCTGACTCCCCTCCCTTCAAACCTTTGTAGATGGCCGTCGTACCCGAATCCCTCCTAGCATCCGGCTTTCCCCTACTCCTTGAGGATAGCCTGGAGAAGTGCCAGTATCGCCGACCACCCGTTTTCCTCTATCACGAGCACTGGGTCGATGCCGACACAAAGGAGTACCACGTTGATGTGGTCATGAAGGCAAACGACTCCCCGACTAGTTGGTTCTTTGAAGGACCACATATGGAGACCCTGGCGCTCGCAGTCGAGATAGCTGCATGAAAGGCGCTCATCCACCTTCGAGGAATCATCCCAGAGATGGCTGACGAACCAGCTACTCGCTATCTACCCTTCAGGGGGGATGATATTGGCAAGAGTTGGACGTTGGTTCCGTTCAAGGAGGATGGGACACCACTCAAATTCCAGACCTACTTCAGCCTCTCCACCAATAGTCTGGCTTACCACCTGATTAAGGAGTCCGTGAAGCTTCGCGAGGAACTTCACCACACCCGAGAGCTACTTCGTCAAGTCAAGACGAAGCCAGATAGGATCAAGAAGGATGGAGCTCCTGAGGGACGACCAGCTGTCGCTTACCGAGGAGGAGTACCCCCAGCTAGAGATGCACCCACACGTCGTCGTCGCATGAGTGCGAAGGAGTACTGTGAGCTCTTCACTGGCCCACCGACGAAGCATCGTCGGGATGGACCTCCTCGTTCTCTGACCCCTTCGACCGGAAACGATGCCCGTTCGGATGATGAACAGGAAGAAGACCCAGAAGAGCGTGGCTACGAGACCGAGCACTCCACGACTTGAGTCCAAGAACCCCTAGGGTAGGATCAGTCATGTACCCCTCATGCGAAGTCGAGTCCGTGTAATGGTTCATATGAATCCATGTGTGCTTGTTGTTTGCTTTTGTTGTTTGTGTTCCGGTGCAAGTCGCGCTTTTGCCTTAGGCAACGTGTAAGCGACTCCATCGTTTATCTTATCTTAATATATGTGTTGGTCTTTCGAGCTTTGTGTTACCACACTTGCACTATACCAACCCCCTTAGGCACGCTTTCTCCAGTATTGCTTCCCTCTCGTCTATCCCAGTTATTTGACTTTGCTGCTCCAAACAGGATGGTGACTGCAACCCGCAATAGCTTCTTCACCAACCCTGGAGCTGGCAACTCCAGCCAGCAACAGGGAGCTAGTGGGGCTGCTCGCACTGAAGATCACCCAGAGCAGCCACAAGGCGACATTCCCCTGCCACCACCTCCACCGGAGAACATGACCATAGCTCAGTTTCTCCAAGTTCTCCGGGAGGAACGCCAAGCCAACACTGCTGCTATTCAGCAGATGGCTCAAGTCCTTGTGAACAACCAGCAGCAAGGCAGGAACGGCAATGGCCGCTCCACTCTGTCTGAGTTCATGAGGAATTCTCCCCAACCTTCACCGAGACTGCTGAACCCTTGGATGCCGATGACTGGATCCGCACCATCGAGGACCTCCTTGCACTGGTCAATTGCAATGAGGATCGTGAGAAGGTGTTGTATGCCTCTCACTGCCTCAGAGGTACCGCCAGTGCTTGGTGGGATGGATTCAAGGTCATGCAAGACGATCATGTGATCACCTGGGATAACTTCAAGGAAGGATTCCGCACCGCCCACATTCCTTCTGGGATCATGGCTATCAAGAAGATAGAATTTCGAGCGCTAAAGCAAGGAAGTGGCTCTGTCAAGGAGTATATGCAGAAGTTCAACCTGCTGTCAAGGTATGCACCTGAAGATGTCAACACGGAGGCTGCCAAGATGGAACGCTTCATGGAAGGACTTCAGTAGACCCTGTAGTATCAGCTCATCGTCTGCGACTGCCGGACCTTCTTCGACCTGGTGAACAAGGCCCTCATGCTGGAAGACAAGCGTCGTGCCATAGATGACACTCGCAAGCGCAAGATGATCAACAAGGGTAGTTCCAGCAACCAGAAGCCTCGCCCCTGGCAGCCAGCCCTAGCCAAGCCAACCTATCAGCCGCAGCAGGCTAGACCTCCTGCACCTCGTCCGAGCTACCAGCCTCAGTAGTATGCCAATCCCAGGCCAGCCTACAACAACCCCAATAACAACAATGGCGGAAGGAACAACAACAACAACAACAACTATGGTCAGGTCACTTGCTTTGGGTGTGGTCAGCCTGGACACATCTCTAAGCTGTGTCCCAACAAGAAGCCAGATGCACCACGCCCCAATGCGCCGAACCAAGGTCAAGGCCACGGAGCACCACCAAGGAACCCCGCTCCCCGCAACCAGCCCAACAATGGCAAGGGTCTTGTGAATCACGTCACCGCTGAGGAAGCCCAGGAAGACCCGGACGTCATACTGTGTACGTTCCTCGTCAACTCAACCCCAGCAATCGTACTGTTTGATTGTGGAGCTTCGCATTCTTTTGTCACCCAAAAGTTTGCACTAGAGAGTGGTATGAAGCCTACACCCCTGGGTAGTCGTATGTTGATTCAGACCCCGGGATCAGTTATGAAGTCTGGGATAGGTTGTAAAGGAGTTGAGATTAACATCAATGTGGTAGACTTCCTAGAAGACCTTATCATCCTAAAGTTAGAAGGCTTGGATGTGATCCTAGGCATGGACTGGCTAACCAAGAACCGAGGCTACTTGGACTGTGCCAAGAGGACCGTCACCATAACCAATAGCCAAGGAGTGGAAGTCAAGTATGTCCCCAGTTATGCCTCCACTCAAGCCCCTCAGGTTAATTGTCTGTCGGGAATTGAGTTGGATCAACTGCCAGTAGTATGTGAATACCCGGATGTATTTCCTGATGAGCTGCCCGGAATGCCTCCTGACCGCGACATTGAGTTCATCATTGAGCTAATGCCCAGAGCAGGACCCATCTATAAGAAGCCCTATAGAATGGGATCCAAAGAGTTGGCTGAGTTGAAGAAGCAACTGGCGGAGCAGCTCAGAAAAGGGTTCATTCGCCCTAGTGCCTCTCCTTGGGGATCACCTATTCTATTTGTGTCAAAGAGGGACGGGACTATCTGACTCTGTGTCGATTACCGTTCCCTCAATGAGGTCACTATAAAGAACAAGTACCCACTCCCCAAGATTGAAGACCTGTTCGATTAGCTGAACGGAGCTAAGGTGTTCTACAAGATCGACCTGAGGTCTGGGTACTACCAGTTGAAGATCAGGCCCCAAGACATTCCGAAGACGGCGTTTGTAACCCGGTATGGCCTGTATGAATACACGGTCATGTCATTTGGGTTGACCAATGCTCCTGCCTACTTCATGTACCTCATGAACAAGGTCTTCATGGAATACTTGGACAAGTTTGTTGTCGTCTTCATTGATGACATACTCGTCTTCTCCAAGTCTGAAGAAGAGCATGAGCAAAACTTGAGATTGGTCGTAGACAAGCTTCGAGAGCACCAGCTTTATGCCAAATTCAGCAAGTGTGAATTCTGGCTGCATGAAGTTGGATTCTTGGGTCATGTGTTGACTGCAGAAGGATTCTCAGTGGATCCTGCCAAGATTGAAGCTGTGACAGAATGGCAATCCCCAACCAATGTGAAGGAAGTCAGAAGCTTCCTCGGACTCGCGGGATATTACCGCAAGTTCGTCGAAGGATTTTCGAGCATTGCCCGACCCATGACCCAGCTTTTGAAGAAGGACAAGAAGTTCGAATGGACGCCAAAGTGTGAAGAAAGCTTCCAAGAGCTCAAGAATAGATTGACCACAGCCCTAGTTTTGGCCACCCCCGATATTAACAAGGAGTTTGTGATATACTGTGATGCATCGAGAACCGGTCTTGGAGGTGTTCTGATGCAAGAAGGCAGAGTCGTAGCATATCTATCCAGACAGCTACGTCCTCATGAAGAGAACTACGCCACTCATGATCTTGAGTTGGCAGCCGTAGTTCATGCCTTGAAGACATGGCGACATTACCTTCTGGGGAAGCGATGTGAGATCTACACAGACCACAAGAGTTTGAAGTATATTTTCACCCAAAGAGAATTGAACATGAGGCAGTGAAGATGGTTCGAGTTGATCAAGGACTATGACCTCAGTGTTCAATACCACCCTGGAAAGGCTAACGTGGTAGCTGATGCCTTAAGCAAAAAGGCTTGTCCCTTGAATGCTATGATTAAGGAAAGGCTACCCGCCCTATATGAAGAGCTTGAAAGCTTCGGCCTGGAACTAGTTGCACCTAGATTCCTAGCCAGCCTCGAAGCAAGGCCTACCTTGATTGATGATATTAAGGAAGCTCAGAAGGGGCACGAGAGCATTGAAGGCATCAAGAGGAAGGTCAAGGCAGGAAAGGCTCCAGGATTCTCAGTGGATGAACAAGGAGTCGTATGGTTTGGGAAGCGCATCTGCGTACCCAACAAGGAAGAGCTCAAGGACTTGATCTTGCAAGAAGCTAATGACACTCCATACTCCATCCATCCTGGAGGAACCAAGATGTACCAAGACCTCAAGGCAAGATTCTGGTGGCATGGCATGAAATGGGAAATAGGCACCTTTGTTGCTAAGTGTGACATATGGCAGAGAGTCAAAGCTGAGCATCAGCGACCCGCTGGATTGTTGCAACCTCTCAAAGTGCCTGAATGGAAGTGGGACAAAGTTAGGATGGACTTCATCACCGGATTACCTAGGTCAAGCAAAGGACATGATTCTATTTGGGCATTGTCGATCACCTGACCAAGGTAGCCCACTTCATTCCCGTCAAGACCACCTACAATGGAAGCCAGCTGGCAAACCTCTACATCAACCACATCGTGAGTCATCACGGAGTTCCAAAGGAGATTGTGTCAGACCAAGGGACCCAGTTCACCTCAAGATTCTGGAAGAAGTTTCAAGAAGCGATGGGAACCAAGCTCTCCTTCAGCACTGCTTTTCACCCCCAGACCGGTGGGCAAACAGAACGAGTAAATCAGATACTCGAAGATATGCTCCGTGCGTGTGTTTTAGCATATGGAGCCAAGTGGGAAGATTGCCTTCGTTTGCTGAGTTCTCCTACAACAACAGCTATCAGTCGAGTCTTCAGATGGCACCATCTGAGGTGTTGTATGGACGCAAGTGCCGTACTCCCCTCAACTAGTCGGAAACCAGAGAAGGGCTGGTCTTTGGCCCAGACATTCTCCGCGAAGCAGAAGAGCAAGTTCAACTTGTCTGAGAGCGCCTCGAGACCACCAAGACAAGACAGAAGAGCTACGCCGACTCTCGCAGTCGAGAAGCAAGCTTCGATAATGGAGATCATGTCTATCTTCGAGTCACACCTCTTAAAGGAACCAAGTGTTTCCACGTCAAAGGAAAGCTTGCACCAAGATACATCGGCCCCTTCAAGATCACCGCAAGACGAGGAGAAGTTGCCTATCAACTAGAGCTACCTTTTGAGCTATCAGATGTGCACAACGTCTTTCACGTGTCACAGCTCCGGAAGTGTCTTCGAGTACCCAACCGCCCCGACCTCTACAAGGACATCGACCATCAAGCCATCGACCTTCAGCCAGACATCACTTATCTTGAGAGGCCACTTCGTATTTTGGATGAAGCAGAGCGTTGCACCCGAAGCCGCACCATCAAGTACTTCAAGGTTCAATGGAGCAACCACACTAAAGCTGAAGCAACCTGGGAGAGTGAAGACTATCTTAGATCTGAGTTCCCTTATCTTTTAAGCGCTTAGCCTAGGAATCTCGGGGATGAGATTCTTGTAAGGGGGTAGGTCTGTCACACCCTGTGTTTGTATCTCTTTGCTATGCTTGGATTTACAAAATTTGGAACCAATTAAAAATTTTTGAGTGCATGCTTGTTTGAATTGTTGCTTGTTTGCTGGTTTGGTTGTTTGTGTTTGGCACTCCTAGGTTTTACTCCTCTCCATATTCATCTTCCTTGATCCAAACTTCTTGCCCAATGATCATGCCATGTGAATAGTACCCAAAACTAATTTTTATCAAATATAATTCGGGCCAAAAAGGTTTTGTTCAAATTAGGTTTTCAAAAGCCCCTGAATTGAGGTTTGTACTACAAGTCCTCAAATTGTGTGGATCCTTTCTCCCCAAATGCTTTATTTGGAACCTACTATATATATGACTTCTCAAAACCACCAAATATTATTTTTAAAGATTATTTTTCTATTTTATTTAAAGGCTTTTTCTTAAGGCCATAAATGGTTTTACATAGGGAAAAATTATTTAAATGTTTTAAAAATATTTGAGAAAATTTAGGGAACCTCAGTGGACATATTTTCCATATATATGAGATTCAACACATGGTCATGTTCAAAAACATGGGCAAAACCCCTCAAAATCCTTTCTGCTTAAATCAAGCTTTTGAAATATTTCTATAAGAAATATTCTCAATAAATTCCAAGAAAATTCCAGCAAGTCACAAATGTCAAATGTGATGATCTTGCAAAGTTTCACCTCAATCCCAATTGATTTGCTTCATCAAAATATTCCAAAACCCTCTCTGTCCAGATTCAAATTTGAACAACTTTACATTGTGAAGTTTGTCCTATTAACCTCAAACTTTGTGGGCATGTTCCAAACCACAAATAATGGTACCACACAAAGTGGTGGATTTGTGGGAAGTGAAATGCATGCCTAGATCTACAGAAATCTGATTCTGTTGATTTCTAGGGTTTCACAAAGTTACATTGTGAACTTTCTTTAATCAAGCTCAAACTTGGTGGACAACCCTATTTCCAACCCCCATTTGACCCTGTTAAAACTCATGGCAAGCAAACTCCATTTGCTTAGCCAAACCATCACCAAACACTTTTTGCCCAGGAGGTAAAAACCATGTTTGACCCCCTTCTGCTATTCTCCTTGCCTCCAATATTTTACCATAGCATACTAGCATTGCACCTCACCCGCAGTAAAAATTTCAAGCCTCAGCTCCAAGGTTAAGTGGGGTAAAAACCCATTTTGCTCCTCTGGACTGCCCCTTTCTCTCTCTTCCTTGGACTCTCTCTTTCTCTATTGACTCTCCAGAGCATCTTATGCCATTTCCCCTTTGTCTAATACCCCATGAACCCATTGGACACGGCTGGCCGCGCCTAGGATGCCGTTGGCATGGCATGGCATGCCAAACGGGCGCTCCAGAGCACGCTACAGTGCCCGACCGCACTGTAGCCGCCATCCACTGCATGGCCCCGACAGCCTCGGGCCTCCCCCTCTCGCCACTTGGCCCCACTCGACGTCCGCACCATGGCACCCTATCGGCCCCCTCCTCCTTCTCCCTCCGACGGCTCCGCTCGCGCGCACCATTGCCACCCGGTTCGGCCAACCCCGAGCCTCACACGCGCGGGCGCTCCTCTCTCTCTCTCTTGCTCCCGCTCGTCGTAGACTAACCCCAGGAGCACCCCAGGGCAAGCCCTGTGTGCTCCCTCCCCCTCCAGCGACCAGCCCGACCTCGCCGGCGCACGGGTCCGCGGTGGACTCGCGTCCCGGCTATAAAAGGGTCCCCCGAGCCCCCCTCTCTCCTCCTCTGGCCCCCTTCCACTCCCAATCGACCACCTCAAGCTCCCATTCGAGCTCCCCGAGCACCAGTGCTCGAGATCGACCGAGGCGCCACCGCAGCGGAGCTCCATCGATCTTGGGTTACCGGCCCGCTCCGGTCCTCCTACCCTCCTCTATACAACCGTGGGATCCCCCTGACCCTCTTCCCCCTCCTCTCTGCTCGAATCTGGGCAAAAATCGACGTCGGCGACCTCCTCCCGAAGCGGCTCCGTCGTGCCTCCTCGTCGCCGGTGAACCTGTGCGTCTCCGGCCTCCCCTCCACCTCCAGAGGAACGGCGGTTCGACGCTGGGTCTGTTCCCGCCCTCAGATCCCCTCATCGTGCCCGCCTTCGCCGCCGGTGAGCGCCGCCTCCTCCCTGTCGAGAGGAAGGAGATGACAAGTGGCCCCCACCTGTCATCCTCTTCTCTCTCTCTCCCTCTCTGTGTGACTGGCGCCAGGGGCCCGCTTGTCGGGTTTGAACCCAGACGGCGCGCGCCCCGGCTCGCCTAGGCCTGGCTCGGCCTCAGGCCGGCCCAACTGGGTCTGTTTTGGCCCAGTTGACTCTGAGTCCCTTTTCTTTTTCTTTTTCTTCTAGTTTTCCAAAAATTCCTCTGAGCAAAATAATATTGCAATGCCAATAATTTTTCCACCATAATTCCTGTAATAATCTATAGTATTTTACAGTGCCATTTGTAGAAATTATTGAAAATATTTTCTGTACTGTTTTATTTTAAAACCCCTTTTAGGCATTTTTGGCCTCTGATATAGATAGTTTTGAAAACCTTTTTCACTTCAAAACCCTAGAAAAATATTATTAGGATAGTTTGTAGTATTTAACAGAGTAGGGTAACATTTTAGAAGTAAGGATTGTGCTCTATTTTTGTGTGATGCTTATTTTTGCCCGTTTATTCCGCGACGATAGATTGCGTTGTTGACGAAGGGATTGGACACGAAGACTTTGAAGACCCCAAAGACTTTGTTGAGCCAGGCAAGCAGCCCCTTGACCATGTGAAGAAACTTTTTCATGCATGTCATATAGCACTTTATGTTCTGATGATGATCATGATGATGTGATATCCCCTTCGGTGGGATGCCTCCGATACTTTTACCGCTGATACTTGCATCGTGCATGACCCTACCTCCTTATGAGGGTTGTGCGGGTGGAAGTAGTTAGGTTGCTAGTAGTGCTACGCAAGTGGGATGGGAATATGCATGGTGACGGGAACAAAGTGTTTTCAAAGACTTTTCGAAAACCCCGTCGGGTGCCACTAATGCCCGAGGGAGATGATGATGAGCTAGGTAGCCACTTGATAAAGAAGTGGTGTACCGGAGCAAGTGAGTGTGTGTGTTTTCGAAAATGGATTAGATTTAAGATTGGTCGACCGTCCCAACCTTACATGCACAACCATGATACCCCTTATGGGACGGGGCTTTGTTGATTACCTTGGTGGGTACTAGAATAGAGCCCGCATTACTAGTGGCGGGAGTGAAGTGGTCACTCTCGATACGGGGTCGTACCGGAATGGACGATCATGCGCTGTCTTCACAGGCACCGGGCACACCGTTGCGTGCCCTCATGGATGATACGTGTGATGTATATCATGAGGGATGGCACCAACGAGTGGACTCTTTGTTTAGTATCGCTAGGGTAAAGGCAATGTTCGGGTGCTTACCTCGGGTATGTAATATACCGCGAGTTGTGGATGACACGGAAGTTCCCCGAGTCTTGTGGGTAAAGTGTGCAACCTCTGCAGAGTGTAAAACTATTCGAATAGCCGTGTCCACGGTCAAGGACAATTGGGTGCTGCTGCTTAAACTATGTCCTGGGTTTTCATAAACTCGGTGTGAGTGTGTTGGTGATAAAGGTGATACTTGAGCTAAGTCTGATGACTTGGCATGATGATGAACATGGGATGTTCAACCCCTGCTTATGATGATAGCTGAGACTTGTTCACATGAATACCTGTCAACAGTTGATGCATGCTTGCTCAAGGTTACTTGATCATATCATTGCACTTAAAATCAGCTGTCTGCAAAACTTACCTCAACTTGGGTTGCTTGCGAGTACATTCAAAGTACTCATTGGCTTGCCACTGGTTATTTAATTGGCCAGGCATGGAAGAGCAGGAAGATGGCAAAGAGTTTGTTGGTGACGAGCATGCGAACTAGGACGCTTTCCAGTCAGAATGCCTTTAGGTTTAAGGCAGATGGCATGGGTTCACGCTTTCGACCAAGATTTCCACTGCTTGTTATGTTTAAGTGTTTGGCCATTGTGGCCCTATCTATGTAAGACTAGACCTTCAAGGTCTTTATTTGTGTAAGATGCTAAATGTGGATGTAAGACTCTTGTTATTCAGCTTCTGTGTGTTCAGTGAGCATTGATCTCTGGCATCACTGTACACGTGCATTCGGTGATCACGACTTATGAGTCGGGGTCCCCACAATTCTGATGTTTTGCTTTGACGCGATGGCAAAACATTCTTCAATATACCGAGCAATGTCTTGCTTCATCTTAGACCACCACTATTTCTGACGAATGTCTAGATACATCATGGTACTTCCCGGGTGAATAGACAGGGGTGTGTCATGTGCTTCTTTCATAACTTTCTCTATCGTAACGTGGAATTGGGGTACCACAAGGGGATCTATGAAGAACAAAGCTCCACCTTCATCCAGCGAGAAGTCCTTGCCCTTCTCAGAGGCAAGATCACTCTTAATCCGATCAATTTAAGTGTCTTTGTCTTGTGCGGACATGATAGCTTTCTGAAGAGTCAGTTCTAGGTCAAGGTTATTAAGAGAACCCTGTGGAACAATGTGAAGGTTCAACTTGCGAAGTTCTTCATGAAGGTGGGGTTGAGCTTTCTGAACCATGTGGTTGTTACAATAAGCTTTTCGACTCAAGGCATCTGCCATGACACTAGCCTTTCCCGGGGTATAAGAAATACCGCAGTCATAGTCTGTAATTGCTTCCATCCATGGCCGCTGACGGAGATTCAGATCTGGCCGAGTAAACAGATACTTCAAACTTTGATGGTTAGTGTAGATCTCACAATGATTACCGAGAAGGTAATGTCGCCACAACAACAGTGCATAAATAACTGCAGCGAGTTCGAGGTCATGAACTAGATAGTTCTCTTCATGAGGGCGCAACTGTCGTGAGGCATAAGAAATCATCCTGCGCTCTAGCATTAGGACACATCCTAATCCTTGATGGGATGCATCGCAATAAATGACAAAGTCCTTATGAGAATCTGGAGGAACAAGCACTGGAGCAGATGTCGGCTTGTCCTTGAGTGCCTGGAAACTTTCTTGACATTTTTCTGTCGACTCAAACTTAACGCCTTTGTGAAGAAGATTAGTCAAGGGTTTGGCAATCTTGGAGAAGTTCTCGACAAAACGACGGCAATAGCTAGCGAGTCCAAGAATAGCCTGAACTCATTCTGGGTTGACCGCAATACCATCCAGTGCTTGTTCATCCAGTCCAAGAATAGCTAACGACTTGCTTGAAATTCTTTGGGGGAGTCCAGTGAAGAATAGCCTGAACTCATTCTGGGTTGACCGCAATACCATCCATGGAGATCACATGACCAAGGTAAGTCACTTCGGGTAACCAGAACTCACACTTGGATTATTTGGCATATAGTGGATGCTCTCGAAGATTTTCTAGTACAAGACGAAGATGTTCAGCATGTTCTTCTTTATTCTTGGAGTACACCAGGATATCATCCAGATAAACCACGACGAACTTGTCGACGTATTCCATGAAGATATAGTTCATCAAAAGAGAGAATGTGTGGGGACCCCGACTCATAAGTCGTGATCACCGAATGCACGTGTACAATGATCCCAGAGATCAATGCTCACTAAACACACAGAAACTGGATAATCAAGAGTCTCACGTCCATACATATCGTCTTACACAAATAGTGACCATCAAGGTCAAGTCTTACATTGATAGGGCCATGAAGGCCAAACAACAAACATGAATTCAGAGCGGAAATTTGGAAAGATAGCATGGACCCATGCCATCTGCCTTAACCCTACAAGCATTCTAACTGGGAAGCATCCTAATTCGCATGTTCGTCACCAAGGTAATCTTCACCATATTCCTGCTCTTCCATGCCTGGCCAATTAAATAACCAGTGGCAAGCCAATGAGTACTTTGAATGTACTCGCAAGCAACCCATGTTTTGTAACAACGTATAACAATGCATGATATATCACTAAGTTGGTAAGTTTTGCAGAAAGCTAATTTTGTGTGCAGTGACATGACCTATCAACTTGTAAGAATGCATCATGAAGTTTCGGTATCCATATGAACATGTTACAAATATCAATATGAATAGAGGTTGAACATCCCATGTGTAAGTGCATATTTCTCCCTAAGTAGTTTTGGTGGTTGATGACAATACCCTTGCGGACTAATCGTGTGCATTCAGTTTCCAGAGATTATCAGGTGGCACGAGATGGTGTGTGAGCCCCTCAGTTGTAAAAAGAGAAGACGACGTTTTCCTATTGATTTAGTGGTGGTGGATTTGAGTCATAGGAAAATCCGTACTATCAAGAGGGGTCCGCACTTGGAAAGGTTGGGAGAATCAAACACGTACACATCAGCTTCTTCCCTTTTCCCGGCACGATGGAGCTGCCCCTATCTTCAGGGCCATGAGTAATAGGCTAAGCGGACGTACCGCTCGAGTGCGCGGTAGTACCAGCCTGCACTATCGGGCTACTTTTGCTTATTTATTGCTCTCTGGGTTCCTCGGGTGGGCATGTCTAGTTTAAGCGGAAGTACCGCTTGGGTGCGCGCGGTAGTACCACTTATGCGGTACTGCCGCCCTCCCTTTCCGGTTCTCTTCCGCTTATTTTTGGCTCTCTGGCTTTTCTGTCACTTCAGTGAATTTTGAGCGGCAGTTGTAAGCGGAAGTATCGCTTTGAGCGGTACTGACTCACTGCCTCCTTCCTATTCACTAAGTCTGGGTATCCCATAGCGCTAAGCGGAAGTACCGCTTGCGGGAGCAGTAGTACCGCTCTGGCGGAACTACCGGCTCCTTGACTACCGTCAGTTGTGTGTGATGCCCGGTACTTCCATGCAAGCAGAAGTACCGCTCCCCAGAGCGGTACTACCACTTATGCATGACCAGTGGGCAAAAAAGGGTCAGTTTTCCACCCCCCTATATAAAGGGGTCTTCTTCTCTAGTGAGAGTTGCCTCTTTCCCAAAAAGCTCCATTGTTGCTCCTAAAGCTTACTCTTGCCCTATCTCTCCCTAGCCATCGATTCATGTTGATGCTCTAGGGTTTGGAGGAGAAGGCCTTGATCTATACTTCCACCAAGAGAAATTTGATTCCCCCCACTAATCCCTTGTGGATCTTGTTACTCTTGGGTGTTTGAGCACCCTAGACGGAAGAGGTCACCGTGAAGCCATACTCCATTGTTGTGAAGCTTCGTGGTGGTGTTGGGAGCCTCCAATTAAGTTGTGGAGATTGCGCCAACCTTGTTTGTAAAGGTCATGTTGCCGCCTTCAAGTGCACCACTAGTGGAATCACGACATCTCGCATTGTGTGAGAGCGTGAGGAGAATACGGTGGCCCTAGTGGCTTCTTGGGGAGCATTGTGCCTCCACACCGCTCCAACGGAGACGTACTTCCCCTCAAAGGGAAGGAACTTCGGGAACACATCCTCGTCTCCATCGGTTTCACTCGTGGTTACTTCTTACCTTTACTTTACGCAAGTCATTTCTATTGTCCTCTATTTGCTTACTTGTGTAGTTATTGTTGTTAGCATCATTTAGGTTGCTCACCTAGTTGCATATCTAGACAACCTAATTGTTGTTATACCTAATTTGTTAAAGATTAACAAAAATTGGTAGTTGCCTATTCACCCCCCTCTAGTCAACCATATCGATCCTTTCAATTGGTATCAGAGCCTCGTCTCTTTATTAAGGGTTTCACCACCCGAAGAGTATGGTTGATGATGGGGACCGGCCGGTTGAACTCCCCGAGGCCATGGGTGTGAACACAGTCTCTCGTGGGGATTTAAACGAGGCCATGTCCTCGCTTAAATCCTCCATGACGACCGAGGTCAAATCCATGTTTAAAGAATTCCTTGATACTCTTAAACTTTCCACTGATGCGGTGCAAGTGGCTAATCCCACTAACTCGACATCGGATGTCAACTCCGGTAAGGAGGGGGCTAGTGCTGATAAGGACACTCGTTCTCAAGGAATTAATGGGTCGGGGACCTTTGGCTCAGTTCCCCCTCCCTTGGTCTATGGAGGACCGGTGCACCCACCTCATATAGTTAATCTCGGTCCTCCTCCTAAATTTGTTAAGAATGATTTTGCTAATTGGGTTTTTCGTATCAAATCTCATTTGGATCACAGCTCAATTTAAATCATGAGAGTCAATGAAGAAGGATACTATCCTCGTGATCCACGCAACCTCACTCCAAGAGAAGACGCTGATAAACAGCTAAATTCCTCCGCCTTGTTCATACTCCAAGCTGTAGTTCCTACCAAAGACCTACCGCACTTGCGTTTCACTGTTGCTAAAGAGTGTTGGGAACACATTGTTTCCATGTACAAGGGCAGCTCAAGCATTCAACAGTCAAACTATGAGGTTGTGCTTGATCAGTCAGATGAGTTTGTAATCATAGAAGATGAGGAACCTTGTGAGCTCTATAGGAGGGTAACTACTCTTGCCGTTGCCCTCCGAGATCATGGCAACAAGGATGTGGATGACACCTGGATCAAGCGCAAGTTTCTGAAGGCCATCATGCCCTTCAACTAGGCCATGTCTGCCATCATCCGCCAAAGACTAGATTTTCACAACTTGTCCTCTAGCGATGTGTTGGATGAATTTATTGCAATGAACATCTTGAACATGACCGCAGACAATGCTCTTGCTCGTGTGCAACGGTCAAAGAAATCATCTCCCAACCTTGCTTTGAAGGCCAAGGTCAGTCAAGAGGAAGAAGAAGAAGAAGAAGAAGAGGAGGGTTGCCCCGAGGACACCAAATATGCTTACCATGAGCATATGGCTCTAGCGTCTAGGCAATTCTGGGGCAACATAAGAAACACAAGGCCCAACTTCTACAAGAACAACTCAAGCGGGTCAAAGGGCAAGCAACGTGTGAGGACCTGCAACAACTGTGGTAATGTGAGTCACTTTGTAGTGGATTGTCCATATGAGAAGAGGGAAGACAATGGTGGCAATCTCATCCGCAAAGATAAGGCCAAGTCTTTCCCCAACAAGACCAACTTTACCAAGAAGGCTCCTCACAAAGTGCTGGTGGCTCAAGAAGAGTATGTTTCCGATGATGACGAAGATGACGAAGACACAAGTGGTGAAGGAATAGCAATGGCATTTGTGGCGATTGCATCTTCTACCCCGACAAAGGTGTCACTCTTCACATGATCAACTCAAAGTAAAACTCACTAAGGAGTGACAAGCAATTCCCGTGCAGAGAAAAACCTAAAATAAAGTCCATGATTGAGTTTCGGGGTAACCAGAGGCAACTTGGGCTCCTAGGCGACTCCTAGGCGGCTCCTAGGCGATCTTGCGCCGGTGGACACTCCGGCCCCGGCGGCCACCCTCCTCCCTCCTGCCAGCGGCCACTCCGGCCCTGGCAGCCACATCAATCTCCTTGGGTGTGTTGGTCCCTAGGGTTTGACCCCATGGCGCCATTTGCACTCAACTTCGACCGTGGAAAGAACTTCCAAGCAAGCATGAGATCCAAGTTCGGGCACCCTGTGGTCTTCTCACCAGGGTTCAGGGAATGAGAATTCACGTTGGTGGTCTCCTTCTACCGGGCATCGTTCAAGTTGGACATTCATACGGTTAGTGTCGCCCTTCTTGCCACATTTGGAGGGTATACTAAGGGTTTTAGAGTTGGTTTTCTCAATGACCGATCATTGCGATTTTCGGTAGCTTCAAAAGCTGTGGGTTTTGAGATTTACAATGCTGGCAGAATTATAGAGAAAGACTTTGAAATGGTGTTTAGCCTTTGGGGTAATGGTGGGCCGAACTGGCGTCATGAAGAATCGTCATACTATGATGAATTAGACAATGAGTGGACACTAGTGGGTCGTAGAGGCAGAGCGGTGAGCTCGCCGGCCGGTGATCGCTGGAGTTACGCCACTGTGCTACGTGATCATCGGTCAGTTTTCGAATGTCTCTCTGGTGACGTTCATGTTTGGCGGGATCATGGGGCCATCGTAACTTCCAATCAAGTATTTCAACCCATTAATGAGCAACTTAGTGCTCCTGGACAGCGAGATCAGCGGGAGCAGTCTCCTCACGTTGATTTTACGTGCCATGCTTGCAGAGAGCTTGGGCATTTTGCACGGGATTGTAAGGTTATTGCCATGCCTGGGCTCTAGCCTTTTATGCGGGTGAGCACTTTCCCGAGCCCACCTAAAGGGGCCTGGGCTCCTGATACTGTGGAGGCTTGGTTCAAGGGCTTTGGGCAGGCGCTACCGGTTAGGCAGGTGGATTCATTCAAGGAACCGGTTAGAGATTTTTTCCCAATTTACGGCGAGAATCAACGGCTTGTCTCCTCGCCTTCCTCTATCTTTCCGTCTATCAGCTCTACTCCGCTCTCCTCGATCATCACTCCTCCCTCTCCTTCTGAAGTAGCTTTGCGAGAGCGGAGTGAGGTTGCCATTGCAATGGCGAACATACCAATCAATCCACAACCTTTTGTTCCTGAGGGTTTTCAGATTATTCAAGTGCCAGATAGAGTGGGGGTTTCCAGAGTTATTCTTCCGCATCGTCCATGGAGGCACGAGGACTGGGCTATTGCCACGATTCAACCACTGCCAGATGAGGTATTTTTCCCCAATATCCATGATGTTCTAGAAGAGTTTGCTGAGGTTGAGCACGTTGCTTTTCGCGAGATTCAACCCTGCCCCTTTGGAGAAGCATATGTTCAATGTAGGCATGTGAGAGATAGAGATAGACTTGTTAATCAGAGCCCACATGCTTTTGGAGATGTATTCATTTCCTTCAGTCAACACAATCAAGGGAGAAATTGGAGAAGGGTTAATTTCAACAGGGTATGTTGGTTACTGCTAGTAGGAGTTCCATTTGATTTCTGTAATACTGAGGATATTGCAGCTGCTATTTCAAGTTGGGGCAGAATCATTAGCTGGGAAAAAGAAGATGCCCTCAGAGGCAAGATCCTAGTCAAAGCAAGAGTTACAGATTTAGAGCATATTCCTATGAGCATCAGATGGTCTGAAGGAGAGGATTTTGAGGAGGAATCTTGGACATGCTCTATGGAGGTTTTACTTACTGATCTTCTAGGGGGTGGACCTGCTGATGAAGACCCCATACCTCCTCCAGGAGTGGATCCTCATCCTGTCCCTCAACATGCCAATGACTTCCCAGGTTTTAATCCACCTCCTCCTGCCAATGACCAACATAACAATGCTGAATGGGATGAGTGGGATGAGCAAGGACATTGGGCTTTTCCTCAAAACCCTCCAAACATGCAGCCAATGCAGATTGAACTTCCCATCCAGGATGATGAGGGAGCTCCTAATAGTAGTATCACTACCACAGTTTCTTTGTCAGATGGGGCATTTTCACATAACAATGGGCAAGCCAATGAAGAAGTTAATCAAGTTGTACATCAAGTGGGGCCACCAATGGGCCTTGGTCTGCAGAATATTCTGATGGCTTATCAGGAGGACCCAGAGAATGAATTACCTCTAGAGCTCAATGCTGTACCACATGTTGAAATGTTGGCAGCTGAAGGTAATCTCCAGGTTGCTGTAGTGGAGGAGGGAGTAATTCCCATTCATGAACTTCCAACTGCTGTAGATCAATTAACACAAATGAATGAGGAAGCAGGAAATACACAAATTGATGCTGTAGAGGAGGGAAAAATTCCCATTCAGGAGCAGCAAGTTGGAAAAGATCAAGACACACAGATCAATGAAGACTTTGTGCTAGCTACCTCCAATCAGGCTCCTCTTGTAGAGATGGCACTTGCTGTTGAGAAGGTATGCAACACTGGCAATGAAGCAACCATCAACATAGATAAGCAAATTGAGCAGCAGGCTATAGGGCAAAGCTCTAAAATTCCTCTTAATGTGATGGACAAGCAGAATGAGAATGTTGAACCAGGGCCAGGCAATGCAGGTACACAGTCAGGTTATTTTGATACAGCCTCCTCCTCTACTATACAGTTTAACTCTGAAATACACAATTTAGTTCAAGATCATGCTATGTCTGTCATTGATGGGGCACATTTGATCTCTGAAGAAGGGTTGGAGCTTTGGGGGAAGCATTATGCCAATAAGCCAAGCAGTGGAGAAGGCAACTTGGAAGTTAATATCCCAGTAAGTTGGTTCAACTTCATAATACATCTGTTACTCACCCCAGATAAATTTGGCTGGACCTCTCACATGTTACAATCTGAGCTATGGAAAATAATGATATCAAACTGTGAATCTGAAGAGACAATTACTTTTCACATATCTGATAAGTGTGCTGCATCACAGGCTCCTCTCTGCAAAGTTACAGAAGCAGAAGGAAATAAAGAAAATGTTGGAGGCAGCCCCATCTCCCTCAAGAAGATGGCCCCTGGGAGTCCTCTTCAACTGAAATCACCTAACAAAGAGGTGGTGCTACCTATGAGAGAGCAGATCACCAGGAAAAGAAGGGATAAAGGCCCCTTGGTAGAAACACTGGTAAGAAGAAGTGGTAGAATCCAAAAAGACAATAATGGATTCAGAAGAAAATCATGTGATACTACCTCTTGTTTACCATGTAATTCTATACCTCCTGACACTCATTATAAAGTGGTCAAGAATCTCACACAATCTTTCTATAAGGTGGCTGAGGAGGAGCTGCATGGAAAACTTACAAAAAGAAACAAACAAAAGAGAAATGATGATGTAGCCAAGGTGCCCAAGGCTAATGGAGGGAAGGAACAAACAAGCAAGTCTTAATGATCAGACTCCATCGCTTCAGTAGGGTCTGGGCAGTAGTAAAGGCTTTTGCTAGAAGGGAAAACTACTTGTATGAAAAACCTGGAAAAGAAAGCTCCTTTTGTAATGAACTTGTTAGGCAGGTGTGGCCTTCAGTTGCTGTTAATGGATCTATGGCTTTTGCTTTAATTATGTATAAGGGATCTTTCCTATTAAGACTGCACTTTATGGAACCAGTATGGTTATTTGATTGTGGCCAGGGAATGCAATATTATTATCTCATATATTTATATTTGGGCCATGAGTCTCTTCTCATGATAAAGAACCCTAAAAGGAGCAAAAACAGAGAGCTTATCAAGGGATGGACCTTGATGTTACAAATCAATATCAGATTGGTTATTCATGAATAACAACAGAAATTGGAACATTTTGAACTGGAACATTAGGGGCATTAATAGCTCTGACAAATGGGTTGCCATTAAGCAGAAGATTGAGGAAAGTGCTCCTAGCATAATTTGTTTGCAAGAAACTAAAAGAGAAACTTTTGATCTAGCTTACATTCATAAATTATGTCCACAAAGATTCAACAAGTTTGAATTCTTACCATCAGTAGGAGCTTCTGGAGGGATACTCACAGCATGGAACAATTCTCTATTTGATGGGGAAATGGTTTTTCAAAACAGGTTCTCAATTACAATCCAGTTTACCTGTAAGATGTCTTCCACTAGCTGGTTTTTAACAAACATCTATGGACCTTGTGACCAACAGCTCAAAGTTGAATTTTTGGAGTGGTTCACTAATATACAGATGCCTGATGAAGAGAACTGGATTATAATGGGCGATTTTAATTTCATTACATCTCAAGAAGACAGAAACAAAGGAGGTGGAGATGTTAACCAAATGTTGCTCTTTAATGAGGCAGTTAGTCACCTAGGACTGGTTGAATTACCACTCAAGGGTAGAAAATATAGCTGGAGTAACATGCAGGAAAATCCTCTTTTTTAAAAGTTGGACTAGTTTTTTACATCTGCTGCTTGGTTAACTACATTCCCAGACTCTACAGCTTTACCACTAGCTAAACCCATCTCAGATCATCTTCCATGCATGATTAAAATTGGTACTGCCATACCAAGATCTCAAGTCTTCGGATTTGAAAACTACTGGCTAAAACACAGTGAGTTTATGGATTTAGTTAAGAATGCTTGGAACATCCCAGTTGGGCACAGTGACTCTGCTAAGTTAATCAATGCCAAATTCAAAAATTTGAGGAGGGCTCTCAAATTATGGTCTAAGGGTTTGTCATGTCATAAAAAATTTATTTAGGAATTAAATGCATGCATTTTCCTATGGGATCTCATTGAAGAATACAGAAACCTCAGTACTTTTGAAGGGAACTACAGAACAATTTTGAAAGAATGCCTCTTGACTGTACTTAAGAACCAGAGAGGAAAAATTAAAGGAGTCAAATTTGGAGATGAGAACACAAAATTTTTACATACCAAAGCTTCCATCAACCACAGACAGAATCAGATTGCTATGCTGAGAAATGAAGATCAAGTTGAAATTACTGATCATGCAGGGAAAGCTGCAATACTTTGGGAAGCTTTCAAAAAAAGACTGGGGCATTCCACAGGGCACACAATGCATTTTGATCTCAATGGTTAAATGAACACCAAGTTAACCCAACTATTTTCCAAGACTTGGAGAAGCCTTTCACACAAGAGGAAATTGATGATGTGGTGAAACAATTACCTACTAACAAATCCCCTGGGCCAGATGGATTTAACAATGAATTTCTCAAAGCATGTTGGAGCATTATTGGAAAGGATGTAACTCAACTAATCATGGAGTTCCATGCAAGAAAAGTTAACCTGGAAAGCATAAATACTTCCTTCATTACACTCATCCCTAAAATAGAGGTTCCAATAACTCCAAGTGATTTTAGACCCATTTCACTGCTCAATGGAGTTCTAAAGATCATCACTAAATTGCTGGCAAACAGGCTTCAAAAGGTTATCTTACAAATGGTCCACATCAACCAATATGGATTTCTCAAAAAAAGAATGCTTCAAGACTGCATTGGTTGGGCTTATGAGTATATCCATCAATGCCATAAATCAAAGGAGGAAATGCTGGTTCTCAAGTTGGATTTTGAGAAGGCTTTTGACACAATTGAACATGAGGCAATTAGTGATATCCTCAGAGCTAAGGGATTTGGAGAGAAATGGATTTCCTGGATGCAAACCCTTTTCACCTCTGCCTCATCTGCAGTCATGCTTCATGGAGTGCCAGGAAAGAAATTTTATTGTAGAAGGGGAGTAAGACAGGGAGATCCTCTTTCTCCACTCATCTTTGTGTTAGCTGCAGATCTTTTGCAATCCATACTTAACAAAGCAATGAACATTGGGATTCTGACAGCACCACTTCATTTTCAAAGTTGTCCTGACTTCCCAATAGTCCAATATGCAGATGATACTTTGCTAATATTACAGGCAGATGCCAGACAACTTATATGCCTGGAAGCACTGCTTAATACTTTTGCCTCTGCTACTGGGTTAAAGGTGAATTATGCAAAATCCATTATGGTCCCAATCAATATTGATGAAGAAAAAGTCCCAATTTTCACCAATACCCTCCAATGTGCTAGAGGACATTTTCCTTTCACCTATCTGGGATTGCCACTAGGAATATACAAACCAATTGTGGAACAATGCTTACCATTAGTAAATAAAGTGGCTAAAAGAATTGCTGGGCTATCAGCCAACATGACTCAGGCTGGAATAGTAATGCTGGTCAAATCCATACTATCCTCACTCATTGTCTTCTTCATGTGCTGCCTTGACATCCCCATCACAATCAAGAAGCAAATAATCAAATACCTAACTCACTGCTTATGGAGAACTCCTGATTTGGAGGACAGAAGACCAGCTATGGTGGCATGGAACACAGTATGTAGACCTAAAAACCAAGGAGTTTGGGAGTTTTTGACATACACACTCAAAACAAAGCTCTCCTCATGAAGAATCTGCACAAATTCTATAACAGACATGATATACCATGGGTTCATATAATTTGGGAATCTTATTATAGCAATGGCCAACTGCCTGGTGAACAAATGGTTGGATCTTTTTGGTGGAAAGCAAATGTGGCTATGATTGATCAATACAAAGCCATTGACAGATGTAATGTAGGGGATGGAAAAAGTGCACTATTTTGGGATGATCTATGGCAGGGAGCTATTCTCAAACACAAGTTCAACCATCTATACTCCTTTGCTAGAAATACACAAATGAACATCAGACAAGTAATAACCACTGAATATATGGAGGATCTTTTCCACCTTCCATTAACAACACAAGCATATGAGGAATTTCAGGAAATGGAACTTATTTGTATGGAGGTGAAGAACTCTGAATTCTGGGATGCAACTGACACATGGAGTTATATTTTGGGCAATGCCAATTACTCATCCATCAAAGCATACAAGGTCCTTCTGGGACATAAGCAAGTGCCTCCACATTTCGGTTGGATCTAGAAGAGCTCATGTCAGCCCAAGCACAAGATCTTTTTCTGGATGCTTCTTCATGACATAATTAATACCAGAAACCTACTTAGAAGGAAGAACTTCATACTGGAAGCATACAATTGTGCAGTGAATGATTGCCAACAGGAGGAAACTTTACATCATCTTTTTTGGGGATGCCCTTTTGCAGCACAATGCTAGGACTTCATCTGCCCTTCAAGAACACACAACCTCTCGGTACTAGAAACCTACCAAGACCTCAAGAACAAACTCAGATTGCCTTTCTTCATGGAGATCATCATTTTAGGATCATGTGCCATTTGGATTTCTAGGAACAAAAAGATCTTTGAGAACATAACACCAAGCTTCCAAGGTTGGAAAGTCATCTATCTAGAGGAACTTAAACTGTTAAGGGTCAGGATGAAAAAGAAATATGCAAATATTTTCTCCCAATGGCTAGAGAGCATTCTGTAACCTCAGTTTTTGTTTAATCTTTTTTTCTTTAATAGTTTGTAATAGGCCTTCTTTTGTTTCTTCTTCTTCTTTTTCAGTAGCTTTCCTTATAGTTCTTTTCTTCTTTTCTTGGCTTATCTCAAGCCTCCTGATACCTTGTTTGTGACTCTCTTTTTGTTTCTTTGATTATTTGTAAAAATTGTAGTGGGGTTTTTACCCTACTGTTTATAGTAAAAAAAACTCACTAAGGAAATTGCTATGTGCCCTCCTTTTGTTTTAATTGATAATGCCTCTGCTACTAACCCGTGTTGTGAGCAAGCACATCTTGTGGAGGAAAATGCCAAGCTGAAAGAGCAGCTTGAGAAAGGCCTTGTGACATGTATCCAAGGTGAGAAGAATCTCAATGACCTTTTGAGCAATCAAAAGGAAGTGGCTGCAAAGGAAGGAGTTGGGTTTACACCCAAGTCCAAAAATAAGAAGAAGATGAAGACCACGCAGGTTCCTCCACTCAAGGAAACATTTGTCAAAGCGGGGAACATTACTCATGAGAAGAAGAAGGATAAGGTTGTGAGTGATAGTGCCAAGAAGGGCAAGATCACTCCCTCCAACAAGGCCGGCGATTTTAACCCCTCCTATGTTTTGTGTCGTGCTAGTGATGGGCATATTTATGCCAAATATGTTGGTTCTTCTTATGAGTACATTGAGTGGTCTATTTGGGTTCCTAAGACCCTTGTCACTAACATGAAAGGACCCATTCAAAAATGGGTACCTAAATCCAAGCATTGATCTATTGTAGGACTTTGCTTCCGGGGGAGTCTCATGGTTGCTCGGTAGCGGAGCAACAAATCATATGACCGGAAGCAAGGACTTGGTGGTGGATGTTCGACCCGATGCATCCGTGGCCACCCAAGTCTCCTTTGGCGATGACGCAATCTCGTAGGTATTGGGTCTTGGCAAGGTGGTTATCTCTCCAACCTTAACCATTGAGAAAGTCAAGCTTGTTGAGACCCTTGCATACAATTTACTTTCCGTTCGTCAACTTGCACTTATGGGCTTTAGTACCTTCTTTGGCATTGATACCGTGACCCTTTTGTGATGCAAGACTCTTAAAGTAGCCTTTGTTGGGCATGTTGAAAACGGTCTCTATGTGATTAACTTCTCGGAGCGACCCACTAAGACCGCGACATGTCTAATGGCTAAAGTTGATGTTGGATGGTTGTGGTATCGCCGACTAGCCCATGTCAATATGAGATCTTTGCAAAGTCTCCTCAAAGGGGATCACATTCTTGGAATAACAAATGTGAGTTTTGCCAAAGATCGTGCTTGCAGTGCTTGTATCGAAGGAAAGCTACATGAAAAGGCTCATCGTCCAACTACTACAATCTACTCAAAGAGGACCTTAGAGTTCCTTCACATGTATCTCTTCGGGCCTCCATATTTTGACAGCCTTGGAGGAAGAAGGTACTGCTTGGTTATTGTGGATGATTACTCAAGATACACATAGGTATATTTCGACCCAACAGACCGTCATCAACTTTGCAAATGAAGTCCAACGTCAACATGAAGCAAAGATTTTGATGATTAGATGTGACAACGGCACTGAGTTCAAGAACTACACCCTAGATGAGTTTCTCAGTGATGAGGGGATAAAACACCAATATTCCACACCTTACACCCCTCAACAAAACGGTGTTGCGGAAAGGAAGAACCGGACGTTGATGGATGCGGCAAGAACCATGATGGCAGAGTTTAAATCTCCATACAACTTTTGGGCCGAAGCCATCAACACCGCGTGTCATGCATCAAATCGGCTCTATCTTCGTAAAGGCTTGAACAAGACACCTTATGAGATTCTTACCAGGAACAAGCCCAACCTCAAATAATTCCAGGTGTTCGGTTGTAAGTGTTTCATTCTCAAGAAAGGTGTTCGTTTGTCTAAATTTGAATCTAGAGCCCATGAGGGCATATTTGTTGGTTATGCTGCAAACTCTCATGCTTACCGTGTCCTCAACAAGTCCACGGGACTCATTGAGGAGACGAGTAACGTAGAGTTTGATGAAAATAATGGCTCCCAAGTGGAGAAAAGTGGTCTTTTTGATATAGGTGATGAAATTCCTCCCCAAGCCATAAGAAGAATGGGTGTGGGATACTTCCTACCCGTTGAGGAACCCCTTGTGGCTGAAGGAGAAGGACAATGTTCAATTCAAGTGGAACCATCACCGACGCACGACCCACACGCTTCCGAAGAACAAAGTGAAGGCCCTCAACCCCATGATCAAGATCAAGGGCAAGATCAACTTGATGGTGATGATTCTAGTTCACATGATGCTCAAGATTGTGCTCACTCCCCCGTGCAAGCTCAAGATCAAGATGAAGCACAAGACCAAGATCAAGCTCAAGATCAAGGTCAAGCTAAAGATCAAGACCATACTCAATATCAAGAGCAAGCCGGTGCTAGTACCGAAGCTCGTCAAGTTACCAAGCCTCAACTTTCCATGGAGGAAATTCTTGAAAGAGGAGCTGCCAAGATCGCTTCCAAACTAAGAGTAAAGCAACACCTATTAAAGATCGTTTATGGAAGTTTGAACAGAGGGGTAACTACTCGTCGTCAATTAACAAACTTTTGTGCACATCATGCATTTGTTTCTTGATTTGAACCCCTCAAGGTACAAGACGCGCTCGAAGACGAGGAATGGCTTGAAGCCATGCATGATGAAATCAACAACTTTGAGCACAACAAAGTGTGGCGATTGGTGCCAAGACCAAAGGAGAAGCGCAATGTCATTGGAACCAAATTGATCTTATTTATCTCTATACTAAGGAACAACTTGCAGATATATTCACGAAGCCATTGAATGAAGCAAGATTTCGCGAGTTAAGGTATGAGCTAAATATCATTGATTCGAGCAATGTGGCTTGACTTAGTGCACACCCCACCACACTCATCATCATGTCTTTTTTAGGTGTAGGCATGGACATAGGGGGAGTCTAGTTCTCTCAATGAACTATCCCTCCTCCTATTATGCATAAATTGATCAAGTCTTCACATTAGTCATTTTTGATGACACTTGTGCTTCAAAGACGAATTTTGGTCATGGGCCCAAGGTTAAAATCTTCGCAGTGCCATACCAATTGACTCAAACATAGGTGGCTTCGGCCACCGCCCCCACCTCCTAGTGAGGCATTTGCATTACTAGAGTATATTAGTTTGAATGTGTTGATTCAAGTCTTTGTCTCTTTGTGTTTGGTTTCTCGTAAAGACTTGAAGTAACTCCTTTTATGTATTTCAGTAGAAAGTCTTGATGCTCTTCATCGTCACTGAATCCTTGTCCACCATAAAAACCTGTTTTTCTTCTGTTTTTGTGTTGGGAGCAGTTTTTGGTCATAAGCGGTACTACCACTCGGGTGGATGATACTACCGCTTCGGGGGGCTCACGGTCGATTCAAGTGATAGGCAGGGGGAGTTCTAACTTCCCCCATACCCATTCATTGTTTCTTCTCCGGCTCTGGCGACCAAATCTCTCCCGGAGGCTGGCTCCGGATCTCCCATTTCGTGCCAGTCTTCGCATTCCCGTCCGGTGGGGTTTCTCCCCATCTCTTCCTCGTGCCACGGACCCCGGTGATGGCAGTTCGGCTCCTCCTCGTCACATGAATCCTGAACGACCAGGTGGTTCTAAGAGGTTTCGCACTTCGGAGGCTGCAGGGGCTGGTCCTAGTGCTCAACCGATAAAGCGGCTTGTCAGCAAGAAGAAGGTGGCCAAATCTCCTGAGCATATGTCAAACAATGAGTTTGTGGAGTTTCGCTAGCATAATCCGTATCGCCGTCCTCAGGACGAGGCGCTGGTTGGACGTCCTTTCTGGACCAAGGAGCAATCTCTCATTTACGTGGGGATCCTGAAGACCAAGAGCAATCTATATGTACCTGATGCCAAGTCCATTGATACGAGGCACATGAACAACAACCCCCACTCTGATTATTTGGCTGAGGCTCGGGCTCTATGCGCTCAATGGGGTTTGGATCCTATCATCAGCTTCAATAAGGACTTCGATTGCGAGATTGTGGCTCAATTCTATGCCACCGTTCACTTTCACACTGATGAGGAGCGCAACTTGACTTGGATGACTGGCAGCAGAGTTTTGTGCTCCAATTGGAAGACTTTCATGAACTCTCTGGGCATTGTTGATCAGGGTCTGGATGTGCCTATTGGACTGAGGCCTCACACTGAAGAAATAGCTATTCACAAGTCCAAGCTTGTTCGCTATTCCAGGGTGGTTCAGACAGGCAAGGGTACTCGCACTACGCTCATTCCATTTCTTGACATTATGCATCATATCTTCCGCAATACTCTGTTTCCTCGTGTTGGAAACAAGGATCAGGTTCACTCCTACCTTGTGAATCTTCTACTGTTGTGCATTAAGGAGCGTCACTGTGACTCTTCTTTGGATATTTCCCACATTATGTGCAAGGAGCTTCGGTCTGCTATCCTTGACCGAAAGGTGCCTATCTATGGTCCTTATCTGTTTCAGCTCATTGAGGATACCTAGGCTGCTTCGTTCCCTGGTTGTCGGATTTTGGGCTCCGCAAACCCCTTAAGATTCGAACACAGGGGCGTGTGTGAAGATCCCCTGCAACCTCGCCCAACCTAGCTCGCTACTCGATGAACACAGCAACGAACTCTCGCGATGATGAGGAAGAAGATGAACACGACAGTTTACCCAGGTTCGGGCCGCTGCGAACCGTAATACCCTACTCCTGCTTTGGTGGATTGTCTCTCGAGGAGGTGGAGTGGATGAACAAGTACAATGTTTCAGGGCCTCATGAGGGTTCTCCAGAGGTGTTCGGGGCCCTCTGTGGCTTGGCGATGAACGAGTGGTCGAATGGATTCGGGTCCCCTTCCCTTATCGCATTGGCGGGAAGGGATCCCACAATGGCCAATTTTGAAGGGGGACAAGGGTACGTGCTCGCCTTGCCCAAAGGCGGTCTTCGCCTGCAAAGTAGCTGTCGACGGCGCAGGGACGGGCTCAGCGATGACGTCCGTCCGGCAGGGCTGGTGGTTGTGGTCTTGTTGCACCGGAATGGAAACCTTTGGGGGGTGCTTTGGGAACCCTCGTACGTCCTTGCTCCCTTTGCACCAAAGGGGAAACTGTGCCGTCTGGCGCACTGGCGCTCGCCTGTCCGTCCTTGCGTCATCCTTGACTCCTGAGGCCGGGCCTTGCGTAGAGATCTCCGCCTCTCCAGAGGGGGCCTGAGGAGGCCCACCCCTTGCCGGTCTTGATGCTGCTCCTCCTCGTGAGGCTTGGGCCCTCGCAAGGGCCTTGTCTTGAGTGGGGCCACGCCCGGCTGTGCTTGGTTGATGAAGTGGGCCATGCCTTGGGCCGCAGGCAGGAAGGTCTGGGTACACCCGTTACCAGAACGTCGATAGTAGCCCCCGGGCCCAAGGCGCGCTCGAGCTGGCTTCCGGGCGAAGCCTTGAGGACGGCCCGAAGCGCCGCGGGCCCCAATCGCCTGCGGATCAGGCTTTACATGCGTCGAATGCCCGGACGGCGGCGCCTCCGCTCCACGAGGCGTCTGGAACCGCTTCCGGTCAACCTGACACAACGCCCGGGTGTTGCGTCGGCCATCATTGCTTCCCATTGAATGCTGCCGCTGTTTGGGCCTCCACCCCTCGGGCCACGTGGATGTGACCCTTCAGTTGGCAGGGAGGCGACGTGGATGGTACTGTACTGATCGAACCGCCTCGCGGCGCCCGAGAGACGCACGACGCCTGCCCTCCCACGACGCTTGGCGGCTGCGGTTACGCCTATAAATCCGCCCCGCCTATGGCAAGGGAAGAGCATTGCAGTCTTGAGGCTTCTTCTTGTTTCCTTCACTCTGCCAAGAAAACCCTCTCTCCTTCCCATCTTCTCGTCCTTCATGGCGTCCGGTGGAAGCGGCGCGGGCGCGGGGAAGCGCGCGGCCCCTCCGACTCCCTCGTCCTCCTCCGGAGGTAGCGGTGGGGGCCCCTCAGGGTCGGCGCAGGTTCGCCGACGCTGGGCCCTGGTCGACGAGTAAGTATTCTGCCGCCTCCTTCTTCTCCAGTCCTTCCGCCCAATATTCCGAGCATGATCCTCTCCACCTCCTAGGGCGCCCGCGGCCAAGAAGCGCAAGCTTGGTGAGCTTCAGGAGGAAGTGGAAACGCTGCGGGCCCGGCTGACCACCGCTGAGGCCGCCTTCCAAGCCGCCCTCCGGGGTGAGGCGGAGGCTAGGGCGGAGCTGGCGTCTCTTCAGACCCAGGTCCTGGAGGCGGCCGACGCCGTGCAGGCCGCCCTGGATGAGGCGGCACACGCGAGGCTGCTGGAGTCCCAGCGCACCAAGCAGTTCTCGGGCATCGCCAGCCGCGCGGCCGGCGTGGTGAGCCGGTTCGTCGAGGACGCCCCCGCGCTGTCGAACGTGCGCGGCGATGGGGGCTACCTTGAATTCTTCCAGATGGTGGTGGAGGCGCTCGAGACCGGCGTCTCCCGCGTGGACGCGGATAGTGCGTCCGATGCGCGCGACCTCTTGGACCTTGCCTTGACGCTCGTCTTCTCCAACCTGCGCCGCCTCGCCCCGCAGCTCGACCTCCAGCGCGTCGGGGAGCCGGTGCCTGACGGGCTCCAGCGCCCTCATCGGGACGAGGTGCGCCCACACGTGGAGGCCATGGTGGAGCGGTTCATCCAGGTGCCTGCCTCCAGCGAGGAGGACGACTCCGACGCCGAGCCAGCCGGCAGCGCGGGCGGCGACGGCGACTTCTCTTCCTAGGCGTCCTTTGTTCCCCCCTTCTAGTTCCTGTAATGCTTGAAGAGGAACTCTGCCCTGTTGGGCGTTAATCTTTTGCATGTTACCTTCGCCGTCTTGTCTTTCTCCCTCGAATCGCTGGTCACTCGCTGGTCGTGACGTGGGCTGGCTTTTCCACGCGGGGCCCGGCGTCTCCATCGATGCGGCCCTGCGACAGCCACCTGTTGGGGCCTCACGAGGCTCTCCCCCTTGAGAGACGACTCGCAGCCGTCACCTCTGCCGGGCCCTGGGCCTTGCGGCTCGTCATGATCGAGCCCCTCCCCATGTGTCGCCTTCCCTGCTGCTTCATTCCTCAGGGGCTTCGGCCGCCGCGTGCGGTGACCATAGTACCTGCATTCTTACATTAGTGTGCGCAATCCTTATCCCGTCCTCGGAGTCGTTATTAGGCCAAGAGGCTCTTGCTTGGTTCGGCAGTGTACTTAGCTTGTAGGACGCTGGCGATCCCGTGCGTCGCGAGGCATGACTGAGCTATCAAGTCAAACTGCGACTCCGTCGAGGATACTTCCTTCCTGCCTACTGGACGGTTTGGGGGCCCTTTCGGCACTCTGCGTCTATAGGTCCCAGTCCCGCACATTTCCCGACCATCGTGGCGTACGCCCGGGGGGGCGCAACCACGGGGCTAAGCCCCGACGCCCTCGATGCCGACCGGATCACCAAGGACGACACCAAGGGGACGAGTGGCTATATGACCGGTAAGGCTCCTGAGGCGTGCTGCTCAGGAGCCCCCTTTTCGACGCTCGAACCGCTCTATGTCGGCAAGTCCCATTCCCGCACATTTACCGGCCACCATAGTGTACGACCGGATCACCAGGACGCAACCACGAGGCCAAGCCCCGTCACCCCCGATGCCGACCGGATCACCAAGGACGACACCAAGGGGGGCGAGTTGCTATATGACCGGTAAGGCTCCTGAGGCGTGTTGCTCAGGAGCCCCTCTTGACGCTCGAGCGATCCCCCATTCCGTCCCTTCGGGCGTTGCCTCGGGAGGCCCTCGGGCCCCCCGAGGTTCCGCGTCGTGACGCCATGCTGTGGCCGAAGCCCCCGAGCGGGGGTCGACACCTAAAAAATGCGTGCCCTTGAGGCGGCAAGGCCTCGCTGCCCAGCCCTGTGGCGCCTCGGGGCAGTGTGGAGCATTGGCTCCTCGCGAAACACCATTCAGAAAGAGAGAATTCAAGTCTGGCAAAACGAGGAAACGCGGAGAGAAAAGTTCCGGCCCCTTTTTTTAAAATATGAGGTTTCGAAGTTCTCAGACTTCATTCCAAAAAGTGGCAGCTCGAACACCAAAAAGAAGCAAGAAAATGCCGCGTCTCGCCCCTAGGCTAGTCTTCGTCTTCCCCTAGCGCTGAGCATAGGGCATCCATGTTGCATGGGCATAGCCATTGATGGGCAGTGTTGACTTCTCTGCCAGCTCTGGGCTGTGGCTGCCACTTTGCGTGGGAGGAACCCCTCCGCATCCTCGGGGGGCTCCTGGCATATACAACCCGCTCATTATTACGTGAGAGTGAAATGGCCGTAGATAGCTGGGCAAGCCCCCAGGCGCACGGCCTGGTCGGCAGTGTTGACTTCTCCGCCAGCTCTGTGCTGTGGCTGCCACATTGCGTGGGAGGAACCCCTCCGCGTCCTCGGGGGGCTCCGGGCGTATACAGCCCGCTCATTATTATGTGAGAGTGTCACGGCCGTAGATAGCTGGGCAAGCCCCCAGGCGCACGCCCTGGTGGCTCCCAACTCCATCAAGAGCCATCCCGTGCATTTCTGCCTGGTTGCGTGCCCTTAGGACCCTAACCCGATTGCATCGTTCCCCGCGCGGCCACAGGATTGCGCTCCCGAGGCCCAAACATGAGCATGATGCATCGACGCGGTCATAAGGGTGTTTTGTCGATGAAGCATGCCTCATGAGGCATCCGTGCGCCCTTCGGACAAGGTCCCGAGGGCCTCGTGAGGCCCGAACTC
This sequence comes from Elymus sibiricus, assembly GCA_039707655.1. Taxonomy (NCBI): domain Eukaryota; kingdom Viridiplantae; phylum Streptophyta; class Magnoliopsida; order Poales; family Poaceae; genus Elymus; species Elymus sibiricus. The sequence continues at coordinate 95,247,021 of CM077663.1, read as the reverse complement.
CCGAGGCCGTATCGGCTCTGTAGTTGCCGCGGGTGGCTCGCGCTGCTTGTGTCTTGCTGCTCCCCCCAGGCCATTACTCCTGAGGCCTGAGGGCTTGTGCCGCACCCCGCGGCTCGGGGCGCCCTCCTGCTCGCACCGCCCAGGCCCGGTGCTCCGCTGACGGGAGCCCCCAGGCCCGGCTAGAGGAGGACGCCCAGGGTGTTCCTTACTCTTGGGGGGTGCTGGCGCCTGCGGTGGGCGCCTGACCCACCCCTCCGCCAGGCAGTACGATGTAGCATGGTACGTAGGGCTCAACGGAGGTGCTCGGTCTGCCTCCTGAGCCGCCCGCCGGTGCGCTAGGGGCGGTCCCTCCTGGCGGCGGCGGGAAGCCGCCCCGTGCGCGTCGCTCGCAGACCCTCCTGCGCGGGGCCTCAGAGCAGAGTTGCTTACCTCTGCCACCGCCGTTGGGTGGGCCGCGCGTCTCTTGGTGTGGATTGCTCCCTTGGCGACCCGATGCGCCTTCGCCGCTGTTGCTTGTTTGTCCGGACGCCTGCGCCGCCTGCTCGCTGCGCCGGATGGCGCGCTCCCACCTGGTCAACCCGGGCTGTTGAGGGCCCGCCGGTTCACGGAGATGCGTGTCGGTGTGTGCGCGGGGCGCCCCGTCGTTCCCTCCGTGTGCCTGGTCGTCGCAGCCGGGCTGCGCCCCGAAACCGGTCACTGGGATTCTGAGGAGGAGAAGCACAGCGTGTGGCACGCCCCGCTCGGACCCGTCCGGCGCTGGAGGAGCCCTTCCGCCAGCAGGCTGGGGGCAGGTGTGGCATGCGAGCCCCCGGCGCCTGGCGCCTATGGCCTCGAAGAAGAGCGAGGGAGGATGGCGCTCTGGGAGACGGTGACCAGCTCCGCGATGTGATCTGCCCATGCGTCGAAGCCCCCGTGCGTTGGTCGGTGACGGAGCATCTCGCTTGCCAGCAGTAGCGCATCGTGCGCATCGAGGTCCCCCACGTAGGTGCGACGCGTCGCTGGTGCCGGGGGCGCTGCCCGCCCGCCGTGTGCTTGAGCGGCGCGGGAGGCGGTAACGGTGGAGGTGATGCTAGCGACCTGGTACTGACCGCTCGGTACCATGATGCCGGGGCGTGGGCCTCCGACCGCCGCGGCGGGGTTGACAGAAGCCGACCCGCCGCGGCCCGGGGAAGCTTGTTGAGCGCCGGCCATCGGAGCAGCGAAGCTTGGGAAGAACGAAGCTTGGAGAAGACCTCGACACGCTCCCTACCTGGCGTGCCAAATGTCGGATTTCAGGCTCCGCAAAACCCTTAAGATTCGAACACAGGGGCGTGTGCGAAGATCCCCTGCAGCCTCACCCAACCTAGCTCGCTACTCGATGAACACAGCAACGAACTCGCGCGATGACGAGGAAGAAGATGAACACGACAGTTTACCCAGGTTCGAGCTGCTGCGAAGCGTAATACCCTACTCCTGCTTTGGTGGATTGCCTCTCGAGGAGGTGGAGTGGATGAACAAGTACAGTGTTTCAGGGCCTCATGAGGGTTCTCCAGAGGTGTTCGGGGCCCTCTGTGGCTTGGCGATGAATGAGTGGTCGAATGGATTCGGGTCCCCTTCTACGATGCAGCCTACCCTCTATATATAGCGGTGGCTCGGGTCCTCTTCCCTTATCGCATTGGCGGGAAGGGATCCCACAACGGCCAATTTTGAAGGGGGACAAGGGTACGTGCTCGCCCTGCCCAAAGGCGGTCTTCGCCTACAAAGTAGCTATCGACGGCGTAGGGACGGGCTCAGCGATGACATCCATCCGGCGGGGCTGGTGGTTGCGGTCTTGTTGCACCAGAATGGAAACCTTTGGGGGTGCTTTGGGAACCCGCGTACGTCCTTGCTCTCTTTGCACCAAAGGGAAAACTATGCCATCTGGCGCACTGGCGCTCGCCTGTCGTTCCTTGCGTCATCCTTGACTCCTGAGGCCGGGCCTTGCGTAGAGATCTCCGCCTCTCCGGAGGGGGCCTGAGGAGGCCCACCACTTGCCGGTCTTGATGCTGCTCCTCCTCGCGAGGCTTGGGCCCTCGCGAGGGCCTTGTCTTGGTGGGGCCGCGCTCGGCTGTGCTTGATTGATGAAGTGGGCCATGCCTTGGGCCGCAGGCAGGCAGGTCTGGGTACCCCCGTTCCCAAAACGCCGACACTGGTGAGGCTCTGGTTACAGATCACATGGTGGCTCATGGTATACTTAGACTCCGTGTGAAGGAGAACTGGGGCGTTGCTCCTGCTGTTCCTCAGATTGCTCCCACTGACTCTGATGATGAGCCAGAGCCAGACTATGCTGATGCCACTTATGTTCCTCCCTCTGAGCACATGCCATCATGGGCTGCTAGGCTGAATACGAAGATGAAGAACCTCCTCTGCTTCCAGATCAAGGGACAGTATAAGTCACATGTTGACGCTAAGAAGGCCCGCAGCCGTGACAAGATCATCATGCGGAAGCTTGGTGTTGGGGATATAACCCCGTGGTGAGACCCGCCCAGGTGGGGCTGGGTCATGAGGTTGGCGGCTTAGCGATAAGGTTTGGAATAAGCTTGCTCAATGGGCCTGGAGGCCTAGAGCCTGAAGACAATGTGTAACCCGGTGGCGTAAGCCGCCGGTGGCGGCTTGCTCGACAAGGCAGGTATAGTTAGAGGTGAGGTCGGTTATCAAGTATGACCTGGCCCGGACTCTTGTAAGCCCAGGGCCTCGACATGTGGATATAAAGGGGGGTTACCTGGGCGGCTTAGGCCACGAAACCTTTGATCAAGTACTAGGTCAAGCGAATCCGCTCCCTTGTAATCGATATCCAGTCAATACAACTCAAAGCAGGATGTAGGCTATTACCTCCTTCGAGAGGGGCCGAACCTGGGTAAACCTGTGTCTTTCGTCCCGACCAACCTCTTCGAGTTAACCGCCGTAGCAATGGCTCCACACCTAAGTCCTGACACTAGGACATCTGCCGTGATAAAGCCACGATAGTTGGCGCCCACCGTGGGGCATATGTTCGGTGTTTTGGAGTACTCGAAGGGCTGTCTCCCAGGGATCGAGGGATAAGCCGTTGGCAGGATGACCAAGAGTCGCCGCGGCAAGCTCTACATCGACGACGCTGGCTGGGGCCCTGAGGCCGACTCAATTGAGTACGGATAACGGGTCCCTTTCGGTGGAATTCACGTCTTCATTGGCAATATCGGCGGATCAAAACCCAGGCCAGACATCTACACCGACCTTGTCGAGCCGGCCCGGCGCGGGCAACCAGCCCGGGTTAACCCGGGCCGGAAGCGCGTCTTCGTCGGCTTCACCCAAGGCGCGGAACTTGAAGGTTCTATGTCGCGGGAGGAAACCCTCATCTGCTCAGAGGATGGATCCTCGAGAGGGGAGGTGGAATCAATCTACCAGCTTCACAACGGCGGGCTTGGGGGCTACTTCGAGGGCTACCATGACCCGGAATACTATGAGCAGCCGAGCCGAGCCGCTGTCTTCATGGCAGGATCGGCACCGGCTCCTGGTAGCACGGCCGCTGGTGCGACCGGGTCTAGATCAGGCAGGCCGCCGGTTCAAGTTTTGCTGGATTTGATGAATGAACTTACGACTCTGATGGGAACCGAGGTCATGGCCAAAAACCAAGCAGCCCGTAACATGGAAATCACGAGGATGAAGGACGAGATGGCTGGTGCACAAATGGAAATCAATGCGCTGAAAGCTCAGATGGATGCTGAGTCGGAACGCCTCAGCGGAAGCTTTTCGCCTTGATCTGGATCAACAGACTGCAGATGCAGTCCGTCGGATGAGGCATCAGACCCACCTGCCGGATCAATATGAGGCCAGGAATCTTTTCAACACGCCAGGGACAGGACGGAATGCACCTCTGACCATAACCCGGACGGCGGAAGTACCTGGGAGTAGGGCGGCGGTTCAGCATCGGCAGCCAGACCAGCCCCACAGGAACCAGACCCCGCCACAGCACTTTTTGACACCACCCCGTCACTATTCTAACCCGGCGGAAAACATGGTGGCGGTGGCAGTCAGACTTGGCGCGCTCCCCATCCCTGATGGAACGCCTTTTGCGGAAGAAGCGCGGAAGGCCATTGGATATTTGCAGACAGCGGTGGCGCAGCAGGAGAAGTATGCTTATAGTCGGAGCCGCGTGCACTCAACGCCTATCCCAAGCCGCAGTTACAGCCGGCGTATAGAGTCGCCTGCGATTTCTAGCAGCGATAGACGTCGGAATCAGGCGCGGGATGACCCGCATGCTGTTGATGCCCAGGCGCTGGTAGATTGTGCAAGGGCACAGCGAGAAGCGGCAGCGGTGGCTGCCGCGGCGGCTTATCAAGAACCCACGGTAGCATCTTCTGTGTCGGTAGGGGCCGGAGTAACCTCCAGGGCTGTGGGAGTGTCATGCTTAGTGCCGGCCTTACGAAACGAACGCCTGCCGAAGGACTTCAAGGGCCCCCGCAAGGTAACAAATTATACTGCCGATCTGCCTCCGGAAGCTTGGATCGAGAGTTATGAACTAGCCATGGAGATGCTTGACGTCAGAGATGCAGTCTGCACCAAGTATTTCATCATGATGCTGGAAGGGCCGGCTCGCACGTGGTTGAAGGGTTTGCCACCCAACACCATTAATTCCTGGGCTGAGTTGAAGGCGAAGTTCATCAAGAATTTTCAAGGGACGTGCAAGCAGCCCATGACGATCGTGGACTTGGATCGTTGTGTGCAACGTGAGGATGAGTCGGCCCATCATTGGGTCCAGCGGGTCTCTACCATTATCCACTCCTCTGATAACATCACGGCGGCTCAAGCGGTTCTGATTCTGGAGAAGAATTGCCACTTTTTGCCCCTGAAGCAGAAGCTTGGACAGCTCAAACGTTCGTGCCAGGACATGGGGGAGGTCATGGCGGTCCTCACCAAGTATGCTGACTCTGACAACACGAAGGACCCCGGTTCTGATGATGAGAAATCGGCTAAGGGTAAGAAGAATAGCAATGGAAAGAGTCAGCAGCAGAACGGGGGAGGAAATAGTAATAATGGCAATGGCGGAAAGCGGAAGCACCCGTATGGTGGGTCAGATATGGTCGCCAACACTAGTGCTAGGAATAACTGCGGCAAGGGCAATGGTAAACCGCCTTTCGACAAGTCTAAACCTTTCAATATGGAAGCAATGTTGAATGCGCCCTGTCCGAAGCATAGTGTTCCCGATAAACCATCCACTCATGCTTGGAAGGATTGTTGGGTCATGCGGGAATTCCGGAATTACAGTATTAATCAACATCAGGGTGGCGGCAATGGACCGTCGGGCGGGTCAGGATCAGGCTCTCTGGGGTCCGGCTTTGGTGCAGGCGGCTCAGGTTCTGGTTATCAAGGTCAGGGAAACCATGGAGGTCATAATCAATAGTCTGGCAATGGAGGTCAGCAACACAACAACCAGTCCGGGTATGAGAATAACCCAAAAGAGCTTAATGGAGGTCAATGTCACGTCTTTATGACAAGACTTGATAAGCGGGATCAGAAGGTGCGCAAGCGGGTGGTTAATGTGATCATGTCGGCTCTCCCGCGGTACTTGAAATGGTCTGAGTATGATATAACTTGGAGCAGAGAGGCTCACCCGCCGCGTGTGGATAACCCGGGGCAGTTGGCCTTAGTAGTAACCCCCCAAGTAGGAGGCTACGTGTTCACCAAAGTGCTTATGGATGGTGGCAGCAGCATCAACATCCTGTACTATGACACGTTCCGCCGGAAGAACTTGCTTGACAAGGATCTCAAACCATCTTCAATGGTTTTTCATGGTGTGGTGCCTGGGAAGTCGGCTTATCCAGTTGGAAAAATTTCCCTGGAGGTAGCCTTTGGTGATGAGTCAACTACAGGGTGGAGACTTTGTGGTTTGAGGTGGTCAAGATCAAGAGCCCGTACCACGCTTTGATTGGGCGGCCGGCTTATGCCAAGTTCATGGCTAGGCCTTGTTATGTTTACTTGCAGCTCAAGATGCCCGGATTAAATGGAACGATTACAGTGCATGGTTATTGGAAGATTGCTCTTGAGTGCGAGGAAGGCGATGCTGCGTATGCAGAGTCAAGTTGTGCTGAGGCGGAGCTCAAGTTTTATAAGGAGAACGTTGACCCGACAGATATGACCCCGTTGAAGAAGCCCAGCACGAAATCTGAGCCGCCCCTTAAGTTTGTGGCAGAAGATACCAAGCTGGTGGATTTTACTACTGGCGACTCATCGCAGCAGTTCACTATTGGGGCCAATATGGATCCCAAATAGGAAAGCGCGCTCATCAAATTCATCCGTGAGAATCGGGACATCTTTGCATGGAAGCCTTCTGACATGCCGGGTGTACCGAGAGAATTCGCTGAGCACCACCTTAATGTGGATGCTAAGTTTAAGCCGGTCAAACAGTTCCTCCGTCGTTTCAATGAGGAGAGGCGTAAGGCTATTGGAGAAGAAGTAGCCCGGCTCTTGGCAGTAGGGTTTATCATCGAAGTTTTTCACCCGGAGTGGTTAGCTAACCCGTTGTTGGTACTCAAGAAGAACGACACGTGGCGCATGTGTGTGGATTACACCAATCTCAACAAAGCATGTCAAGTTGATCCATTTGTTCTCCCCCGTATCGACCAGATCATTGATGCAATGGCGGGTTGTGAGAGTTTATGTTTCCTGGATGCTTATTCGGGTTATCATCAAATCAAGATGGCAGTCAAAGACCAAGAGAAGACGTCTTTCATTACTTCTTTTGGAGCTTTCTGCTATGTGTCTATGCCTTTCGGGCTCAAGAGCGCTCAGGCGACTTATCAGCATTGTGTGCAGAACTGTATTCATGGTCAAATTGGGTGCAATGTTCATGCTTATGTAGATGATATTGTGGTCAAATCAAGGAAGAAGGAGACTCTGTTGGCTGATTTGAAGGAGACTTTTGATAATCTGCAAGTTTACAAGATGATGCTTAACCCGGCAAAGTGTGTGTTAGGTGTACCTGCAGGCAAGCTCTTGGGATTCTTGGTCTCCGAGCGTGGCATTGAGGCTAACCCAGACAAGATAAAGGCCATCATTTCTTTGTCTAAACCGGCGTGTATTAATGATGTTCAGCGCCTGGCGGCTCGTATCGCTGCTCTGAGCCGGTTCATAAGCCGCCTGGGTGAGAAAGCTATTCCTCTATATCAGATGATGAAGAAGAAAGATGACTTCGTCTGGAGTGATGCGGCTAATGAGGCATTTGAGGCGCTAAAGAGGCAGTTGGCTGAGCCGCCCGTCTTGGCTGCTCTGGTGGAAAATGAGCCTTTGTTCTTGTACGTGGCGGCTAACAACAGAGCTGTCAGTGTTGCAGTTGTGGTGGAGCACAAGGAGGCGGGTAAGGAATACCCAGTCCACCGGCCGGTTTACTATGTCAGTGAGGTCTTGACAGAGTCCAAGCAAAGGTATCCGCATTGGAAAAAGCTGGTGTTTGGGGTATTCATGGCCAATCGCAGTGGTCAGCTCGGCTCCTTTGGGAGATATCATTCAAAACAGAGAAGCTAATTGTAGGATTGCTAAGTGGGCAATTGAGCTTGGGCCTCTTAATCTGAAGTATGTGCCCCGGACGGCTGTAAAATCTCAAGCCCTGGTGGACTTCATCAATGACTGGACAGAGTGTCAAGCACCCGAGGAGAAGCCGGACAATACATATTGGACGATTCATTTTGATGGTTCCAGGAAATTGGAAGGCTCGGGGGCTGGAGGTTTTCTAACTTCCCCACGAGGTGACAAATTCTGTTATGTTTTGAGGTTAATGTTTCCTTGTACTAACAATGCAGCTGAGTATGAGGCTTTGCTTCACGGGCTCCATGTGGCCAAGGAGATGAATTTGAGCTGGGTTAGATGTCTTGGCGACTCAGACCTGGTGGCTCAGCAAGTCTCTGGCACGTGGGACTCAAAAGACCCCCGCATGGCGGCTTATCGCCAGGCGGTTGATGTCATTGCTGGTCACTTCAAGGGCTATCAGGTGGATCACATTGATCGGCGGAAGAATGAGGCTGCTGATGCACTGTCAAGACTGGGGTCTCAGCGTAAGCCGGTGCGGCCTAATGTGTTCCTGGACGTATTGCATCACCCGTCGGTCAAGTTACCGTCGAAGGAGGATTTGGCTATACCTGACCCAGAAGGACAACTGGTGGCGGCTCGATGCGCAAACCCGGATTGGACATTGCCTTATCTGGCATATCTGACCCGCGGCGAGTTACCTCATGATGAAAATCTGGCACGGCAGATCATAAGGTGGTCTAAATCCATGACTATTGTCAATGGCGAGTTACATAGGCGCAGCGTGACTGGCGTTTTTCAGCAATGTGTTTCTCCTGACGAGGGCCGTGAAATACTGCAAGAGATACATGCCGGTGATTGTGGTCATCACGTCAGGTCAAAATCTTTGCTGGCCAAGGCTTTTCGACATGGTTTCTACTGGTTAACAGCTCATAAAGATGCAGAGTACTTGGTCAGTAAATGTGACAGGTGCCAGAAATTTGGGCGACGTGCCCATGTGCCGGCTCAGGAGTTACGGATGATTCCAATCACCTGGCCATTTGCAGTCTGGGGGCTTGACATGGTAGGACCTTTTAAGAGGTCTAAAGACAAGAAGACCCACCTCCTGGTGGCGGTTCACAAGTTTACTAAGTGGGTTGAGGCCGAGCCGGTCAGCAAGTGTGATGCTGTAACAGTAGTTCAATTCATAAAAAAGCTGATCTTTCGGTTTGGTTATCCTCATAGTATCATTACCGATAATGGCACAAACCTGTCCAAGGGGGCTATGAAGGAGTTTTGCGATAGTGAGCATATCCACCTTGATGTATCTTCTGTGGCTCAGCCACAGTCTAATGGTCAAGCAGAGCGTGCTCACCGGGAAATTTTGAGAGGGATCAAACCCCGGCTTATGGTTCCTTTGGAGCGCACGCCGGGTTGTTGGGTGGAGGAGTTACCTTCAGTTCTTTGGATCATAAGAACCACCCCCAACAGGTCAACAGGCTATACGCCTTTCTTCATGGTTTATGGCGCAGAAGCTGTTCTCCCCAGTGATATTCGTCATGACTTGCCCAGAGTGGCGGCTTACGTGGTAGCTGATAATGAGGCGGCACGTCAGGATGCTTCGGATGCCTTAGACGAAGAACGGGATCTTGCAGCAGCATGGTCCGTGATTTACCAGCAAGACCTGCGTCGCTATCATAGCCGCAGGGTCAAGACCCGGACGTTCCAAGAAGGCGACTTGGTTCTCCGGTTGATTCAAGACGAGTCAGATATGCATAAGTTGTCACCTCCTTGGGAAGGACCGTTTGTGATCAGTAGAAATCTCAACAATGGCTCCTATTATCTCATCGATATACGGGAGAGCGACAAGTCACGCACTTCTGGTGAAGAGACTAAAAGGCCGTGGAATGTTGCTCACTATCGGCGTTCTGGGAACAGGGGTACCCAGACCTGCCTGCCTGCGGCCCAGCGCATGGCCCACTTCGTCAGCCAAACCCAGCCAGGCATGGCCCCACTCAAGACAAGGCCCTTGCGAGGGCCCTAGGCTCGCGAGGAGGAGCAGCGTCAAGACCGGCAAGGGATGGGCCTCCCCAGGCCCCCTCCGGAGCGGTGGAGATCTCTATGCAGAGCCCGGCCTCAGGAGTCAAATATGACGCAAGGAAGGACAGGCGGGTGCCAGCGCGCCAGGTGGCGCAGTTTCCCCTTTGGTGCAAAGGGAGCAAGGACGTACGCGGGTTCCCAAAGCATCAGCCAAAGGTTTCCATTCCGGTGCAACAAGACCACGACTACGAGCCCCGCAGGACGAATGTCATCTCCGAGCCCACCTCTGCATCATCGACAGCTACTTTGCAAGCGAAGACCGCCTTTGGGCAGGGCGGGCATGTACTCCTGTCCCCCTTCAAAATTGGCCGTTGTGGGATCCCTTCCCGCCATTGCGATAAGGGAAGAGGACCCAGGCCGCCGCTATATATAGAGGCTAGGCTGCACCGTAGAGAGGGATCGGAAACCAGTCGATTCACTCACCCATCACCAAGCTGACAGAGGGCCAAGAACACCTCAGGAGCGCCCTCACGAGGCTCCCCATCATAGTACTAGTTCATCCACCAAACCTCCATGAGAGGCAATCCACCAAAGCAGGAGTAGGGTATTATGCTTCGCAGCAGCCCGAACCTGGGTAAACTACCGTGTTCATCTTCTTCCTCGTCATCATGCGAGTTCTTTGTTGTGTCCATCGAGTAGCGAGCTAGGTAGGGCGAGGCTGCTGGGGATCTTCGCACACGCCCCTGTGTTCGAATCTTAAGGGTTTTGCGGAGCCCGAAATCCGACATTTGCCGCGCCAGGTAGGGGGCGTGTTGGAGTCTTCCTCAAGCCAAGATCTTCTCCCACCTTGCCGTTCCGATGTCTGACGCTCGCCGAGCCCGCGCCGAGCGCCGAGCTGCCCGCGTCGCCCAGACGGTGCCTGTGGGCCGCACGGAAGCACGCCGGTCACCCTCGCTTGTGGCCAATGCTGCCACCGGCCCGGATGCCCACGAGCAACAAGACTCCTCCCAGCCGGTTACCGCGCGGCGCGATGGCCACACCACCACTCCATCGATCGTCCTAGCCTTCGGGTCGTCCTCCCACATTCGACTCGGACCGGCGCATAGTTCGGGCGTGCTCGCCATGGCAAACGAGCTGCTTCGCTACCGCCTCGCCCCCGACCGCTACGACAACTGGCTTCGGTGCATCACGGAGCTCGTCAGCGCCACCGGCGATGCTTTAGCGCTCTCCTACTCGCTTTGACCCGACCGTCCCGGGCAGACGACGTAGCCTGCGACGCGTCGCCACCTCCTTCGCAACGCGACGCCAACCCTGAGCCCAGGCGAGAGGCGCGCCCGCGCGACCAACCCCGCGAACCGCGGGCAAGGGCAAGAGATGAACTAAGGTGCCAAGTGGTTCCCCGGCCACGCGTTGACACGCGTGCGCTCCCCGCGCTGCCAGTCCAGCGTCGTGACCGGGCGCCACTCGAGGCAGCTCCTCAGGAGCGTCGAGACTAGGTCCCTCCCGCGTACGCAGCGCCCGTCGAACCAGTGGGGTGCCTCGCCATCACCCCGGAGCTCCACCCAACCACATGGCCTTGCAAGTTCAAGCCTGACCTGCCCCCGTGCTATGATGGCACCCGGATCCCGCCGAGTTCCTACAGCTCTACTCCCTGAGCATCCGGGTGGCCGGAGGAAACGACAAGGTCATGGCATGCTGGTTCCCCATGGCGCCAAAAGGCGTCGCGCTCTCCTGGCTCCTCAACCTCCCGGAGGCCTCCATCACCTCCTGGGATAGCCTGCGCAAACGCTTCATCGCCAACTTCCAAGGCACCCGTGACTGCGCGCTCACCGTGAATGACCTGCGGCGTATCAAGCAGCAGGATGGAGAGACCCTGCACAAGTTCATACAACGCTTCACGACAACGCGCCTCAAGATCCCGAAGGCGTCAGACGAGGCTATCATCTCAGCGTTCACCGACGATGTCACGGACCTCAAGATGTAGGAGGAACTCGCCATGAATGACGAACTATGCTCTCCCTTGGAGATGTTCAATCTGCAGAACAGGTGCGCCAAGGCTGAGGAGGGCCGCCTGTCGCTCCGCGGGCCTCCGGCGGCAGAGCCAGAAGAAAAGAAGACCAAGGCCAAGGAGGCAAAGCGCAAGGCCCCAGCGGTGCTTGCGGCCGAGCCTGAGGCAAAGCGCAGCCGGGGAGAGGAGCACCCCGCAAGGGGAAGACTGACCTGCATCTTTCATGGCACCAACAACCAAGACACAGCCGACTACCAGGAACTCAGGCTGGTCCGCGGCGAGCACTTCGGCAGGCGCCCTGGACGCGCCGACCGAGGCTTCGGACGCGGCGGAGGCCGCGGTGGAGGCCGCTGGGACAACCGGGAACCGCGTCAAGGGTGGCGCCATCAGCCCCAGGAGGACCATTGGTGCGATCAGGCTCGGGACGACCGTTGGCGCGATCAGCCTTGTGACGATCGCTGGCGCGACGACCCTCCAGAGGGGTCACACCGCGGCCAGCCTCGCGAGGCAGGCCCTCGTAAGGCCGGCCTACCTCCACTACCTCCGCCACCCAGAAGGAAGGAAGAGGACAGGCAGGACGATGGGGCTGGGGGCTTCCAGGAGGTCAGGGCGGTAGCCTGTATCCTAGGCGGCGCCCAGGCCCCAGCGTTGAACCGCGTCTTCAAGCAGTTCACACGAGAAGTGAATGCGGCTCTCCCAAAGCCCGAAGCAATGCGCCCCCTCAAGTGGTCCCAAGTTGCCATCACCTTCGACTCGAGGGACCAGCTCAGGTGCTCGGCCATGGCCGGCAAGCTCCCCATGCTGTGCACTCCAACCATCAGCAACATCCTCGTCACCAAGACCCTCATCGACAGTGGAGCGGGGCTCAATGTCCTCTCCATCGAGACCTTTGAGACGCTCCAGGTTCCATACGAACAGCTCATGCCGACCAAGCCCTTCTCGGGAGTCACAGACGGGTCCACTGTCCCCATCGGACAAGTGCGCCTGCCTGTCACCTTCGGCGGATGCGAGAACTACCACACCGAGATCATTGTCTTCGACGTCGCGCACATCCACCTCCCGTACAACGCGATCCTTGGGTACCCGGCCCTCGCCAAGTTCATGGCGGTGACTCACCACGGCTACAACGTCCTCAAGATGCCAGGGAGTGGCGGTGTCATCACCATTGCTTGCGATGAGAAGGATGTTGTCTGCTCCCTCGAGCGTGCTTACCGTGCCGCGGCGGCCGAGCGCTCCGACGACGAGGAGGACGCACTGCCTCGCGAGGACCCGCGCAAGAAGAAGAAGAAGCTCCTTCTCGCGGGGCGTACTGGAATCTCGAGCTCTACGCCGAGGGACGGGGCCCCACCTCCTATTGCCTAGGAAAGCGCGCTCGGCGCCCCTCTTTGGTCGGGCCCGGGGGCTCCCATTCGGGGAGTTTCCAGCTTGGCCAGTGAGACAAGAGAGGCGCTCGAGCACAACCTGAAGGCGCGTCCTGATGCGCGTCAGCTCGAGCTGGGAGCACGGCGCGTGCCGCCAAGCTCGCAAGAGTCCATCATCAGAGTGATCGAGAAGCTTCGAGAAGCACAGGCCATGCAAGGAGGGGACTGCCCAGCGCCACCAATCGCAGCCGCCGTCGTCGGCACGGTCGACCAGCCGCACGTCTGCGTCAACGCACTCGCGATCAACAGGGCCGCGTCCCAGGGCTCCTTCTGGCCAGCGCGTGCCGATCCTGGATGAGTCTACCCGAACGCCTACGTCCGCATGCCCTTCGGACTGGCGAACGCAGGCGTCACGTTCCAGCGCCTTTACTGAGCCATGCTCATACCTTGCTTGGCAAGGCGCGGCGAAGAGTTGGAGGAGATGCTCGGACCAAGCACAGGTCCCGAGCCTCAGGAGACGACGGACCCATGAGGGTCGCGCTCGTGGAGGTGTAAGATCAGGCTATGACGGCAGCTTCGACTCTTCAGCGGCATGGCCGCCAGGTGACTTTTTGTTGGCTGCTGCCAGGTAACTTTTTGGTTCACTCCGTTTGAGGTTGCCCACCGGGCCGCATTATCCTCAGGCGATCAGGGCATGCCCCTGCAGTCGCCCCGTTTATGCATATTTCAATAGTTTCTCATGCATCTGATCTATTTCCTAACGTTTTGCCTTGCCTGCATGGATCCTTGCCGGCGTGAACGCCGCTGCACCACCCTTTCTGAGTTGGTGTTTCGCAAGGGGCCGTGCGCGACGGCCCTTCCCGGGGCACCCCGGAACTGGGATGCAAGGCCCTTTCGCCTCAGGGACTTGCATCTTTGGGCAGTCGACCCCCGCTCGGGGGCTCCGGCCGCAGGACGGTGCCTCAGCATGGAGTCTCGGGAGGCCCCACAGCCTCCTGAGGCAGCAGCCGGCAGGATGGAATGGGGGTCACTCGAGCGTCAAAGGGGGCTCCTGAGCATCGCGCCTCAGGAGCCTTACCGGTCATATAGCCACTCGCCCCTTAGTGTCGTCCTTGGTGATCCGGTCGGCATCAAGGGTGTCGGGGCCTCGCCCCGTAGTTGTGTCCTTGGTGATCTGGTCATACACTACGGTGGTAGGGAACTGTGAGGGACTGGGACCTGCCGACGTAGAGCCGCTTGGGCGTCAAAGGGGGCCCCTGAGCAACGCGCCTCAGGGGCCTTACCGGTCATAAGGCCACTCGCCTCTTGACGTCGTCCTTGGTGATCCGGTCGGCGTCAAGGGAGTCGGGGCCTGACCTCATAGTTGCGTCCTTGGTGATCCGGTCGTACACTATGGGGGTCGGGAAATGTGCGGGACTGGGACCTGCAGACGCAGAGTGCCAAAAGGACTCCCAACCTGCCTCACACGTGAAGAAGAAGAAGTTTGCCGGGCCACAGACGGCCCCACCTACAAGAAGACTCAGGCGCAAACCGCCTTTGAGGTAGGGACCTCGCGAGGCCAAAGCGCCCTCACGTTCTCCTAGATACACCTCCCAGCTCTGCCGTGCCAGCCACGTGCACGAACTCTATGGGTTGTACACGCCCGGAGCCCTCCGAGGACGCGGAGGGGTTCCTTCCCACGCAATGTGGAAGCCACAGCTCCGCGCTGGCAGACAAGTCAACACGGTCCACAAATAACTATGCCCACGCAATGTGGAAGCCACAGCTCCGTGCTGGCGGTCAACATGGTCCACCAATGACTATGCCCACGCAATGTGGAAGCCACAGCTCCGTGCTGGCGGTCAACACGGTCCACCAATGACTATGCCCACGCAATGTGGAAGCCACAGCTCCGTGCTGGCGGTCAACACGGTCCACCAATGACTATGCCCGCGCAATGTGGAAGCCCCACGCCCGGTGCGGGGGGATAAACAACTGAGGGCACCCCAGCGGCTGCATCCAACCTCAGGAGGGTCCCTAGTGGCCCCCTTCTCGCTGCGTTCCCCAGGGATGTACGCGTGAGGGGGCTGCACGGGGGCTACTACTCGGCCAAGCCTGGTACACGCCACCTTCCCAGGTCTGCCAAACCTGGTCTTCACGCGCCCATCTTCAGAAAAGCTGGCGAGGAAAGGTATGGGAGCCGCTCGTATGTCAAGGGGGACTCCTGAGCATCGCGACTCAGGAGCCTCACTGGTCCCGTAGCCCCTCACCCCTTGGACCGTCCTTGGTGATCCGGTCGGCCCAACGGCGGTTGAGGTATGCACGGGGCCGGGCCCTGCCGACGCAGAGCTCAGAAGCACTCAAACCCCTAAGTAGAACGCCGGAGCTCGTACGTCAAGGGGGAGTCCTGAGCATCGCGACTCAGGAGCCTCACTGGTCCTGTAGCCCCTCACCCCTTGGACGGTCCTTGGTGATCCGGTCAGTCCAACGGCTGCTGAGGTATGCACGGGGCCGGGCCCTGCCGACGCAGAGCACAAGGTGTTCAAAATTCCCAAGTTAAACCCAATCTTCACCATGTTCCCTTCATGAGGGCTACTCGTATGTCAAGGGGGACTCCTGAGCATCGCGACTCAGGAGCCTCACTGGCCCCGTAGCCCCTCACCCCTTGGACCGTCCTAGGTGATCTTGTCGGCCCAACGGCGGCTGAGGTACGCGCGGGGCCGGGCCCTGCCGACGCAGAGCATCACAGCAAGCAAGAAGGAAACAAGGTGAAGAAAGCAATCACACAATTCAACAGTTATTACAAGCATTAAAAGTTTTCACGGATACAAACAAGTTTAACGCCTCCACGAGGCATGATGGACATTGCAGGAAAAGAACAGCGGGGAGGAATCAGGAGGAGCCACCACCACCACTTGTCCCATCTTCGGGGAACTCATCGTCGACATCGCTGGCGTCGTCTTCTAGAAGGCGAGGGAATCGTGATGCGGGTGAACCTCTTCACCAACGTCTCCACGGCGCCCTTCATCGCCACCGTAGCACTGGCGCGGGCCTCGGGGTCGACCGGGCGTATCACGGAGTTGAAGTCGAACCCCGGCTCGCGCAGATGAAGATGGCTGAAGTCGCGCATCGCCGCCTCAGAAAAGAGGTCGCGGCACTCGCTTTCCAAGATCCCCTCCAATGCCTCGACGAGCTTCGAAGCGAGCCCCACGAATCCGTTCTCTGGAGCCGCCAGTGGCTCCGCAAACCCATCCCGGCAGAGGGAGTGGAGCGCTTCGCGAAGCTTCAGCTCGACGAAGGGAAAGGCGTTGAGCTCCGCGGCCTTTTTCTCCTCGGCCGCGGCAAGAGCCTTCTCCCTGGTGTCGAGCAGAGCCTTCCCAGAAGCAACTTCCTCCTCCTGCGCGTCCAGGCGCTCCCGCTCCGCGGCCTGGCGGGTCGCCACCTGGGACAGCTCCGAGCCCCGACCGACAAGTTTGGCCTCGCGGGCCTTGAGATCTTCCTCCTGCTGACGCAGCCACTCCGCAAGCTCAGACTTCTCCTCATGAAGGGCCTTCAGGCAGGCTTCCACCTCTTCACAGCGCCGGGCGGCGGACGCTGCTTTAGCCAGAGCCTCCTCATGGGCTGCCCTTGCGGACGCAGCTTCCTCCTCGCTCTTTGCCACGGCAGCCTCGCCCTGACCCCAAACCGCCACGGCAGAAGCGTCGGCCTGGAGCCAGCCGGAGAGGCGCCCAAGGCGCCCGCTGGTGAGGCGATCGTCGTTACTCACGAGGGCGCCGCGAACTTGACCCAGAATAGCGAAGGCTCCGTCCAGGACATCAAGGCCGCGCGACGAAGGCATCAAGGCCCCTTCCGGAGGAGTCCCCTGTTCGATCGCAGGAGACGTCCCCGGGGAGGCAGCAGCACGAGTAGCAGGAGGCTCCAGAGGTCGCGCGGCGACCACGGACACGGACGGATCGACGGGCGGCTGGCCCTCAGGGGCTGGCCCTCCAGACAGCGGCACCGCCGTGCCCTCGAGGGCAGGAGTGACCACGCCAACTGGCATTGGGGGCTCAGGGGGTTCTGTCGGAGGGCTTCGCAAAACCCTTAAGATTCGAACACAGGGCCGTGTGCGGAGATCCCCAGCAGCCTCGCCCTGCCTAGCTCGCTGCTCGATGGACACAACGAAGAACTCGCACGATTACGAGGAAGAAGATGAAAACGGTAGTTTACCCAGGTTTGGGCCGCTGCGAAGCGTAATACCCTACTCCTGCTTTGGTGGATTGCCTCTCGAGGAGGTGTTGTGGATGAATTAGTACAACGATGAGGAGCACCGTGAGGGCACCCCTGAGGTGTTCTTGGCTCCCTGTTGGCTTGGTGATGGGTGAGCAAATCGACTGGTTTCGGATCCCCCTCTACGGTGTAGCCTGGTCTCTATATATAGTGGTGGCCCGGGTCCTCTTCCCTTATCGCAATGGCGGGAAGGGATCCCACAACGGCCAATTTTGAAGGGGGACAGGAGTACATGCCGGCCCTGCCCAAAGGCGGTCTTCGCCTGCAAAGTAGCTTGTCGATGATGCAGAGGTGGGCTCGGCGATGACATCCGTCCTGCAGGGCTCGTGGCCGTGGTCTTGTTGCACCGGAATGGAAACCTTTAGCGGATGCTTTGGGAACCTGCGTACGCCCTTGCTCCCTTTGCACCAAAGGGGAAATTGCGCCGCCTAGCGCGCTGGCACCTGCATGTCCTTCCTTGCGTCATCTTTGACTCCTGAGGCTGAGATCTGCATAGAGATCTCCACCGCTCCGGAGGGGGCCTGGGAAGGCCTATCCCTTACCGGTCTTGACGCTGCTCCTCCTCGCGAGCCTAGGGGCCTCGCGAGAGCCTTGTCTCGAGTGGGGTTGCACTTGGTTGTAATTCGCTGATGAAGTAGGCCCTACCCTGGGCCGCAGGCAGGCAGGTCTGGGTACCCCCATTCCCAGAACACCGACAGTAGCTCCCGGGCCCAAGGCGCGCTCGAGCTGGCTTCTAGGCGAATCCTTGAGGGCGGTCCGAAGCGCCGCGGGCCCCAAACGCCTGCAGGCCAGGCTTCATATGCGGCAGCCCGAGGGGCCATCGTCCCTTCTCCCCCGCACCGGACCGGCCATTGCCAGGTTTGTCGAGTCGTCCGGCACACGCCAGCAAGCCGCCTTTGTCTCCTGTCGATTTCGTCGCCTATTCTCCCTCCTTCCGTGGCTCTCGCCCTTTTCGCCGAGTCTCTGCGCACGCCGCCTCGCCCCCCTTGTCATGGCTCCGAAGAAGGGCGAAGGCGAAGGCTTTTGGATGCTGATGACCTCGTCGGCGTCTAGGCCCGCACTGGACCGTTCATCGGTGGTGAACTTGGAGGGGTTGGAGAAGGTTCAACTGGTGGTCGCCGCCGGCTCCAATGAGTGGGGGGCCACCAAGATCTGGCCCGTCTCGCGGCCTCGGAGTGAGCTGGATGCCCCCGCTGTCCCCCTTCATATCCACGCCCTTCTCTCGGGCGTACTGCCGCCATTCTCGAGCTTCCTCTCCACCGTGCTTTCGCATTACCGGATCCACGTGCTCCACCTTGACCCTGGTTCCCTTGTCCTCCTCTCAGCCTTCGCGTTCCTATGTGAAGCCTTTGTTGGTGTCTTTCCCTCCGTGGCCTTGTTGTGCCACTTCTTCTCCCTTGAACTGGTCTTGGTGGAACAGTGCTCCGGGTGCGTGTCCTTGAGAGCAGCGGACGGATCAGCCCCGGGGGCCCTCGATGCCGGACTCTCTTTGGAAGCAGAAGGGTTCCGGCGGCAGTGGGTGTACGCCAGCGCCGCTGAAACCGACCCTCTGTTCCAATTTCCGTCAGCCCCCGCAGTGCCGGATTGCGGGTGGAGGCATGAGGAGCTCGCCGACCGTAGGCTTGCGCCGGTCCTAGCCAGGCTGGCGAGGCTGAAGAAGGCGGGTGTTACGATGGCGATGGTGGTGTGGGAGTTCACACGCCGATGAATTGCTCCTCTTCATCGCCATTCCCATCCGATGTGGGCCTTCGCAGGCCCCCGCGATCCAATGAGGATCCAGGTCCCGCCTCTTTCCCCCGATGTGCTCCGCGAGCTTCTCCGCCGCCTGACTGGCGGTGAACCTGACGAGCTTCCCCGGGACGGCCTCCCCTTGTACAACTACAAGGACCGGGAAGCTCTCGTCGCGAAGATGCCACGCTTCGATGATTGGGGGTTCCTCCCTCCGGAGGAGGCGCGGCCTCAGGATACCTCTTTCCTGGGTGCCCCGACCTTTGAGAACTCGGGGAACGCCCCCCCCCCCCCCCGTGGCCGAGGTGGGTGGCCCTTCGCTGCCCGCTCCTCCGGCTCCCACCTCAGGCCGGGCCGAGGTTGTGGGTGACGCCCTGCCAATGATGAAGGTCGCTGTCTCCGCCGCTGAGTATCAATTGCCGGTCATCGGTTCATCGTCCCCCGGCCCCCGCGTCGGCCTGAAGAGGAAGGCGCCCAGGGGCGGCCGCTCCTCGGCGCCGTGGGCGCCGGAGAAGAGGAAGTGGATCACGGTAGATGAGTAAGTGCCTGCCCCCCTTCGACCTTCTCTTCGGCGCCTTCCTTCTGAGCTTCTGTTTCGCAGGCTCCCTACCGGCGACGGAAGAGACGGATTGGCGTCGCCCGCTCCCGCAGCCGCCGAGCCCCTTGCGGTCTCCTCTCTTGTTGACCGCGGGGTTCGGCCAACCGGGACGCTCATACACGAGCCTGCTCGGCTGTCTGGTGGCCCCGGTCGCGAGCCCCCTGCGGTCTTCTTCGCCCACGGCCTCCAGCTCCCCAGAATGGGGCCGCTTCTTCCCCCAGTGGCCTTCTCTGGGGTTGTGTCGCGCGGTGCCCTCAGGCCCCCTTTGCTTGGTGACGCGGGGCCCCAAGAGGCGCGTCCTTCTTCCGGGGTATCTACGCGGGAGCCCCCAGCCCCTGGGCACACGTTTGGGCTAGGTGTGAAAGCAAATTTGCTCCCTTGGTGGTTTTGGTAATTAATAACAACATATAAGTCATTGAACTAATGTTTCCACTAAGTATATTTCAGGAAAAGTTCAATGATAGGGATGGCAAAAGGATTGTGGAAATACCCCAAGATGCAAGGAAATGGATTGGCAAAGCTTCAAGCAAGAGGACTCTACATTTTACATTTGTAAGAAATCACTTTGAGTCCATACGAAAGCCAATACTATTAAAAGGGGGTAAGGTATTGTTGGTGAACAAAATGCTCATACGTGCACAAGTGATAGTCACCAAAAACACCCACAAGCTCTTCCACAAAAGTCTGTCCAAAGTCAAACATCCAAAATCGGTGCAACCAACACTTTCCACTCGGTGCCACCGATTCCCAAACTCAGACAGACATTAGCCAAACCGATTCTGCTTAGGTGCCACCGAGATTAGGTTGCCAACTTTCTGTTACGCAAATTCACAATATCGGTCCCACCAAGATTGTTGGATCGGCGTCACCGAGATTGGACAATCTGACCGTTGGTCACCTTATCGGTGCAACCGAGTTTCCTATATCGGTCTCACCGAGATTCAAAAGTTGCCACCTTTTGGTCACTTCGGTACCACCGAGATTAACACATCGGTGTCACCGAGTTGGTCATTTTGTGTGTAACGGTTGGCTTTTTGGGGATGCCTATACTTACCCCTTCACCACCACCTACTCGATAGAGAAGCACTCAGAACTATTCCATACTTGCCCCATCCAGTTTTCTGAGAGAGAGCCACCTACCCTTGTGTTGAGGTCAAGATCATCCACTCCAACCATATGGATCTTGATTTCTAGCCTCCCCAAGTTGCTTTCCACCAATCCCATCTGTTCCTCCAAGCCAAATCTGTGAGAGAATGATTGTGTGTTGAGGAGTCTATCATCTTGAAGCACAAGAGCAAGGAGTTCATCATCATTGCCGAGCCTATTACCTTTTGGAGGGTGGTGCCTCCTAGATTGGTTAGGTGTCGCTTGGGAGCCTCCTACTTCGTGTTGTGGAGTTGAACCAAGAAGTTTGTAAGGGCAAGGAGATCGCCTACTTCGTGAAGATCTACCCATAGTGAGGCTAGTCCTTCGTGGACGGAAGCCGTTATGGAATAGTCAAGGTTGCTACTTCGTGGACCCTTATGGGTGGAGCCCTCCGTGGACTCTCGCGACCGTTACCCTCCGTGGGTTGAAGACTCCATAAACGTGGATGTACGATAGCACCACCTATCGGAACCACGGGAAAAATCATCGTGTCTACAATTGCGTTTGATCCTCCTACCCTATCCCTTTTACTCATGCTTGTTGGTACTTTCCGCTGCTATACTCTTAGACATGCATGTGTAGGGTGTACTTGACTTGCCATGAATGCTAAAATCTGCCAACTCTAAAATTTGGGAAAAGGTAGAATTTTTATTTGGTCAAGTAGTCTAATCACACCCCTCTAGACATACTTTCGGTCCTACAAGTGGTATCAGAGCTTTGGTCTCCATTGCATTGGTCTCACAACCTAGGAGAGTATGGCGTCTAGTGAGGGAAATTATCACCGTAGAGGTCCATACTTTGATGGCACTAATTTTGCTAGTTGGAAGCACAAAATGAAAATGCATATTCTTGGTCCTAACCCCGCCGTTTGGGCTGTTGTTCGTGTTGGCTTGCAAGGTGAATTCTTTGGTGATGGAAAGGAACCGGATCGTGTAGCGACCGCAGATGAACTAAAGATGTTGCAATACAACGCTCAAGCATGTGACATTCTCTTCAACTGCCAATGCCCCGAAGAATTCAACAAAATCAGCCGTCTTGAGAATGCAAAAGAGATTTGGGATACTTTGATTGATATGCACGAAGGAACCGAGTCCGTGAGAGAATCCAAGTTAGATGTTCTTCAAAGCTAGCTTGACAAGTTCAAGATGAAGGATGGTGAAGCAGTCGCAGAGATGTACTCCAGGCTAGCTCTCATCACCAATGAGATTACCGGCTTAGGAAGCGAAGAAAAGACCGACAAATTCATCATCAAGAAGATACTTAGAGCTTTGGATGAGAGATACGACACCATGGGCACATTGATCCAAATGATGCCCAAATACAAAGATCTCAAGCCTACGGAAGTCATTGGAAGGATTGTTGCTCATGAGATGACACTCAAAGACAAAGAAGAGCTTCACAACAAGTCTAGCGGTGCTTACAAAGCCACAAGTGATGCTCCCACAACTTCAAGCGACAACCTTGTCACCAATGAAGAGATAAGCCTCATGGTCAAGAAATTCAACAAGTTCTACAAGAATAGAGGCAAAGAACGAAGCTCCAACTCAAGATATGATGAGAAGCGTTCGTCAAGTTGTGACCGCAATTGCTACAATTGTGGGAAGCCCGGACACTACTCAAATGAGTGCACGGCTCCCTACAAACGAAGAGAAGAGTCACCTCGAAGACGAAGCTCAAGGAATGAATCACCTCCAAGAGAGAGGAGTAGAGATGATCGTTATGAACGAAGACACTCAAGGAGAAGTAGAGATTCGGAGAAGAAGGACAAGTACACCAAGAGCTACACAAGAAGAAAACATCAAGCTCATGTTGGTGAATGGGTTTCCGGCTCCGACTCCGACAACAACTCCGAGAGAAGCTATCACTCCGACTCCGACTATAGTCAAGATGACGGTGTTGCCGGAATTGCTCTAGTCACTACAAACTCCTATGATCTATTTGACTCACCAAACGAAGGGAGTGGAACTTGCTTCATGGCTAAAGGCCCCAAGGTATCACACCCCGAGTATCTTGATTTCATTAGTGATGAAGATGATTTGCTTTGTGATGATGACTTGCTCTTTGATAAAACTAGTGATGTTAGTCAAAATGAACTTGATAATTCTCATGCTAGTCAAGATAAGTCAATTGATGATGATAAGATTAAAATAGAACAACTAACTAAAGAACTAAACACTCTTAAGTTAGCTCATTAATCTACTCTCGAAGATCATAGAGAACTTGTAAGAACTCATGAGAAGCTACGCTTCGAGAAGCTCAACTTGGAGCAAGAGCATGAGTTTCTTAAAGCTATCAATGACGATCTCTGAAAGAAGACTTCATCTTATCTAGCCAAACGACTACTCTTGTCTACATTCATGCCTCAAGTTAAAACCAAACAAACTAGTAACAAAGGCAAGAAAGGTTCTTCATCTAGTAGCAAAAATAAAAATGCTAAACCTAATGATGTTGCTTCAACAAATCAATGGACATCATCACACATGCTTTGCACTCCATGTCCATAGATATCCTTGTATTTGTCTCTTGTGTGTTGGGACTAACCCATGTAGGTGAGAAGAGTAAGGAAACAACAAGGATGCTCCCAACTCTTGGCTGTGGCGCCCCGCCTGATTACCACTGTAGCCAGACGGTCGCCACGCATACCAGGCCAGGAAATCACTCTGGCATGCGCGTTAACAACAAGTATCATGAACACATGCATTTCTATTAATGGATATATGAGTCTTACATGGGGTATGTTACAAAAGTGATGGCAGCAGAAAGGCTCTATTTAGGGCAGCATGGTCTTGGTGCGGCTCCAATCCGCAGGGATCTGACTAGGTTACTCTTCTAGCCCGCGAACGCTCCGGCTCCTCGTCGAGGGACGACGGATCCTTATGTGAACCTGGCCACATTGAAGGCCGCTGAGTACTTTTGAATGTACTTGCAAGCAAACCAAACTAACATATACACCAAGCAAAGCAATCCATGACATTCAAGCATGCATTTGTTATTAGAGCAATATTAATTATCATGGCATAACAGGATTATCTAGCAAGCTAACTACTGAAGTGAATACGGTAAGGTAAGGCATATTACGTAAATATTCCATACTCCGAACATTCTCATGATCCAATCTGAATCTGATCCAAATCCAATCAAATTCATATGGTCATCCGACCACTCATCTCGTAGCCATCCCATGGCTAACATATCATATTCCCGACATCATCTGATGTCTGCACAAGACGAGTTCTTCCATCATCATTATCATTATTACGGTTGACCACCTAGTGAGGTCTGGACGGGCTGTCCAATACCGTGGACGCGGCTATTCGAATAGATTTTACACTCTGCAGAGGTTGCGCACTTTACCCACACCATGAAGCACCTGTCCTCGCGATCCCCTTCGGGTGGACCAGCGTCACTTCAACGAAACCTGCCTGACCCGTGACTCTCTCACCGTACCACCGACATTCATCCTCCCTCGAAGGCCTGCCCTGGGTGGCCCCTGTGTCCTCATGACACCTGCCACCATCGTGGCCAAACGAAACTGTCCCAAACGGGGACTACTAAACTGTCCCAAACGGGGACGCCGGCACAAACAAACAACAGCTGGGCTCACAAGGTTATCGCTGCCTACCGTGCCAGGGTAGCGCGCACGCATAACCTTCCCTGTCTGGTGGTACCTGTGACGCCCCCATTCTCGACCGTACGCTAACCATACACGCAATGCGTACGACCAAGATTAGGGACTCACCTATTGATATCACAACACAACCAAAGACACAAAATAAAGTCATCCAACTTTATATTACAAGCCTGGGGCGTCGAGGGCTCGAATACAAAGCACAAGTCAGAGGGAGCAAAAATATCTGAGTACAGACATAAGTTAGACAAGTTTTGCCTTAAGAAGGCTAGCACAAACATAAGCAACGGATCGAAAGAGGCGAGGCCTCCTGCCTGGGAACCTCCTAACTACTCCTGAGCGTCGGCGTTCGCCACGTAGAAGTAGGCTCCAGCGGTGGTGTAGTAGTCGTCTCCGGCGTACTCCATCTCCTGGGCTCCGTCGTGTGAACGCAGAATCGTATCGAAGGGGGAAATAGGAAGCAAAGCAGCGGTGAGTACTCATCCAAAGTACTCGCAAGACTGACATCAGAACTATGCTAAGTATGCATCATTATCAAGGGGATGGGGTATATCTGGACTGACTGCAGAAAGCAAGAATAGGGAGAAGGCCTAGTCCTATCGAAGACTAGCATCTTCAGCATCTTCAACATCTTGCAGCATAAGAAGAGAGTAGACCTGTATCTCATATATATAGTCATATTGTTGTAGCAATTTTATTAACTAACCTCGCCCAGAGAAACTTCCTCGACTCCTTGCGAGGAAGCAATCCCGGAGCCACAATTCATTTTAATTTAAATTACAATTATAGTTGTATAAGGTCAAGGTACAACTCCAAGTCGTCCTGTTACCGTGGACACGGCTATTCGAATAGATTATTCATCCCTGCAGGGGTGCACCACATATTACCCAACACGCCTGACTCACCTCCGGCCGGACACACTTTCCTGGGTCGTGCCCGGCCTCGGGATATCAGCACGTCGTCGCCCCACCTAGGCTCAACGAAGAGGCCAGCCCGCCGGTCTAAATCCTATGCGCGCAGGGGTCATGGGCCCAATCACCCTTTGCGCTCCTGCACGATGCGTGGGCGGCCGGAAGCAGACCTAGTACACTCCAGTCCAAAAGCTGCACCGTCCAGTCCAATCCGGCGCGCGCCGCTCCATTGCTGACTTCCGAAGAGCTTCGGCTAATACAACGACGCTGAGTGCCCATAACTTTCCCACGTGATGGTTAGTGCGTATTAAGGCCAACGACCTAACTCAGATCAAGTACCCAACCCATTAGCATTTTATTAATGCGGGGCAATCGCGACCCTCAAAGTGCGGTCCCGTCACCCCGACTCGAGGACCGTGGCAAGGGCCTCTCCCGCCCGTCCACGCCTCAGCATAACCCGGATGCCTTACCGGCGCATCCCACCACATCTCACACGGGTACCCTTGGGGCCGACAGGTCTCAAGACTGTCGGGAACTCAGGTCCACCTCAACCAGGGTGGTACCGCCTGTCCCTCCAGTCCCGCCTTCCACATGTAATAAATGTCAAGTCAAAGTAACTGTGTGGTTATACACCAAGTGGATATCCGAGAAATCACCCTCGATGGATACCACTCGAGGTATGTGTATGACAAAAGTCGCTATCGATAAATGGGACGGAGGAATCACCCTCGATACACACGATCGATTAGCTACGCTACAGAATTAACATCGGGAGTGCTAAGCGAGGTATCTCCCTCGGCACTCGATAGTAGCTCTGCAGTGCCATACTTAAGGGGTGTGCGGTGATGTGAGGGGTCTGGCTCGTCAGTCGGTTGACCGAGTCTTCGGGTCTTCGAGTCGTCGAGTCATCGATGAAGAAGCAGGGGCAACTGGGACTAAGGGGTCACTGGGGATTCATTGTCCAACCTATACGAAGCAGTTGGTATGGTTGCAGGTAAAGTAACAGTTTATCAAAAACAGGCTATGCATCAGAATAGGAGCTATCTAATACAGTAGCAAAATTCTAATGCAAGAATAAGAGGGAGAGGAATAGGCGATATCGGAATGCTCAAAGGGGTTTTGCTTGCCTTGCTGCTCCGCGGCAAAAGGCTGGTCGTCAGGGGCGTAGTCGTACTCGGCAGCACCATCGGTCTCGGGGTCTACCGGAGAGAAGAGGGGGAAGAAACAATAAATACAAGCAAACAGATGCAACACGATGCATGACATGGCATTATGCAGGGCTAAGCATGCACTAACGCAGTACTACTCGTTGCAGACAAAGCGGGAGAATATCTGATGATATTTCCCGGGTCTTTGAATTTATCGGACAGATGATCCGGAGGGGGAAAATTCCATGTTCATCATGCTAGGAGCATGTGACAGCTGAACGGACAACGTATTTGGATTCGTGGGATTTTTCTGATCAACTTTCATGTATAAATTATTTTCATCTGAGTTACGGATTAAAAGATATGATTTTTCAAAGTTTTAAAGAATTTCTGGAATTTCTAAATTATTATTAATTCGAATTAGTTAAATACTAAATTGCTATGTGCACCCACTGTTATACCCAGCCAGAGAGGCTGAGAGGCTAACAATGGGGCCAGTTTGACAAGGTCAACGCCCAGTCAGCAGTGGCTGACTGGTGGGCCCTCTACCGAGTCAGCAGGCTGACCCAGCCAACCCTATCCAGAGGAATAGTGGGCTGGGCCCGCATGTCATACACAGTAGACCTAATTAAGTTTATTTTATATTAAACAGAGTTAATTAAAAGGTGGGCCCGGCCTGTCAGTGACTATTAACTTTTAGTTAGTGATTTAATTAGTCCCTAAATGAAGCGTTACAGTACCGGGCCCATCTGTCAGCGAGTATTAGGGTGGGGGTTAGTCCCAGGGGGCGACACGTGTCACCCCACCAGCATATAAATCGCCCGCGCGCCGGCGAAGAGCATCCGAGCGGCGGCGCGGCTCGGGTGTGGCTGGAAAATGGCTAAGGGTGGCCTTTTGGGCCACCACGAGCACCTACATGACCCGGGCGACGGTGCGCATCGACCTGGGGGGTAGCAGCGGTCGCGGGGGTGGTCGGGAACAGCAGGGCCGGTGATGCCGAGCGGCGGCCAGAGCTTGGTCTCGGCCAAAACGTGGCGGGAGCGGCTCGGGGACCTAGCTAGGGGTCGGGATCGGCGCAGGAGGGGCTCTGGAGCACGCCGGTGGCCTGCGTGGGTGCTCATGAGCACGTACGGCTCGTGCGCGACGGCAATGGCAGCTGCGCGTTCGAGTGAATGTCGGGGGAGGGGCTACGGGCCACGGCAAGACGTGCGACCGGCGGCGTTGGGTTCCTGGAGAGCCCAGGAGAACGACGGCGCCACCGGACCAAGCAGAGGTGCTCGGGGGCAAGGTGCTCGTCGGCCATGGCGGACGGCGTCCTTCGGTCATGGCGGGGAACTGTACTACGATGGCTAATCGAGAGCGGGGACAGAGGGGAAAGGTGAGCGGCCTCACCGGGATCCTGTAGGCGGGCAAAGCGGGCTCGATGGGGAGTCGAGGTCCCCGGAATTTGTGACGACGGGCGGCGGCGAACCGAGGAAGCAGACGACGCGGGAGCTCGTTGCGGGCCTCCGGGCTAGTCCTCGACGTTGTAGACGACGGGGGCGACGAGGAAGGGGCTTGCGTACGTGGCCCTAGGGCGCGGGATGGCCAGAGGGCGTGTGGTCGACGGCGGCCATGGCGGCAGTGGAAGGGCCGAGCGCGGAGAGGAACGTGGCGGCGCGAGGGGAAGGGAACGGGGCGACCTAGGGTTGGGGAGAGGAGGGGGAGCGACCGGGGTGGTCTTATCCACCGTTGGGGACCGCGGGATGGACGACAGCGGCGCATCCGGCGACCGGACGGCCATGGCGCACTCGGCCTCCCCAGGTTAGCGCGAGGAGGAAGAAAAGTCCGACCCAAATGGGCCGGGCCATCCTATAGACTAACCAGGCCGAGTGCACAGTGCATTCTTTCGATTTTCCTATTCTTTTTCTGCTTTTTCATTTCTTTTCTGTTTTCTATTTTCTTGTCGCTCCAATTCAATTTTGTAAAATATGAATCCTGCCCAATGAAATACAGTACAATTTATCCCACTGCCAGAAAAAAGGTTTGAAGATAAAAGGATCCCAATTGTATTTTTAAAATTAAAAAAGGTATTAAACTTGGTTGTTTTGGTTCTGTTTTAAGATGTTAGAGTCATTTAACTAATTCAATTAATGTTCATTATATTTTTATTATTGCTTCTGGATTATTTGCAATATTTTGAACACTTTAATTTGGACATTTAAAAACTTTTATCATTTGACTTTATCTTTTTTTTAAATTTTGAATTTGAACTGGATTTGAATCAACACGAGACTAGCAACTGTAATCATGGTGACGTGGCATCATTAGCGTGGCATTACTGTAGCTTAATTACAGAGATTACTGTAGCACAAATCCAGGGCGTCACAACTCTCCTCTACTAACAAGAATTCTCGTCCCGAGAATTAAGAGGTAGAAGTAAGGGGGAAAATCTGGTTACGAAATTTTAAAGAGTCTTCTTGTCTTTGTTGTTCTTATCAAGGAAGTTGATCCCTTTCGTCGAGGTCTTCAATCCTCTATTCCAGGTAATCTTGATGAAGTCGTCATCCTCCATTCGGGATCTTTTTCGTACTACGAATGCGATAAGAGGGAAAACTTTGGAAGAACGTATCTCCACAAGGTTGGGCACCTGACACTGAACTCAAGGAAGAAGACATGAATTATTTCTTGAGTTGTTACTCAGGGAATTCATTGAGAGCAATATGCGATGGTTCAAAAAGTTTCAAACGGGTAGGCAATCATTCGATGCCTAATCAGAAGGTGAAAAGGGGATCAGAGCAATTAAATAATATTGCGTCTGACACAACAATAGATCATCCCTTGGGCGGTGGCTCGGGAATTACATACAAAGCCAAGTGCAAAAGGTACCTTGGAATCAAAGTGGTACAGGAGAGTCAGGTTTTGATCCTGTGGAACTATGGGTTATGGGCCCACCATGTGGATTAAGAGTAGGATGAGCGGTGACATCTTGCACGGTTATGGTAGCAAGATATGTCAGAGGATAACCTGTCATTTATGTCAGCAACATCATCGGTACCAAGGGCGGGGAACGAAGAGAACCATCTTACTGCTCGTTGAAATGAGGCAGATCAATAGGCAAAGTTCTCGTTCACCGGCGGTTACCGGAATGTTATCAACAATAGTAACATGGTCTTACTGACAGAATTGATCACCGAGGTGTTTACCTAAGTAGAGAATTATTACTGCTCAGATCATATAATCTCAAGAAAGGTTAAACAGACCAATGGAAAGAAAAATATGATTATTAGATCAACCAGACCAATGGAAAGGAAAATGTGTTCATCACATTAAACAAACCAATGGAAAGGAAAATGTGATTATTAGATCCACC
The DNA here is from genome assembly GCA_039707655.1 of Elymus sibiricus. Classification (NCBI taxonomy): domain Eukaryota; kingdom Viridiplantae; phylum Streptophyta; class Magnoliopsida; order Poales; family Poaceae; genus Elymus; species Elymus sibiricus. The sequence continues at coordinate 95,217,356 of CM077663.1, read as the reverse complement.
AGACCAATGGAAAGGAAAATGTGTCTATCACATTAACAGGCCAATGGAAAGGAAAATGTGTTTATACTCAAGTTTTAGGAGTATATCTTTTCCAAGGAAAAACAGAGCATGATATACATGACAGGATAACAAGTAGATAACCATTTAGGTAAAAGGGGCGATGAAAATCCATGACATGCCCATACAATGGGGTTTGAATAATTGATCAAGAAACAATTAGCATTGATGCTTACATTATTTCTTTCGAAGATCGATATGCCACATTCATGCTCCGGAATATCAATGATATGGTGTTTCGAGTAAAGGATGGAGTTTGGATACACCAAGGATCCAGGAGGAACAACTTATAAAATAAGTCTTACAATTCCTCCGTGGAAGAATGGCAACCCTAGCTGAACAAGGCATTATAACAATAGGTCGTCCGGCCAGGTGTGCTAACTACATCATCACCTTACCGAGCAATAAAGACCAAAGTTATAATTCTTGATAATGTTTCAACCATCGTAATTGTCCGAGATTCAGATATGGTTGGTGTCAGGATACTTCAGACCAAGAAGGCCTGAGAAGAAAGGAATGTAACACAGATCTACGAGATGAGGTTGCAAGAATCTCGGAAAGAACGACAGAAGCAAACCTCGAATCATTAGCCAGACTACAAGACATCTGAACACAAGGTCAAGACATTCGTGCCCACATGGAAGTTTCTAGAATGGAGGGCAATCAAGTTCTGATTGTGGACCATCATAGAGGATATCAAAGTTCCATGTGTAAGCCTGGACTAGGACAAATCAAATTAATCAGCGTTCTGGCATGCTAGGAAATACATATGTAGTGAAGGTAGCAAATCTATCGAACCATAGAATACTTCGCAAATGCCTGAATGAATTGGAACGATTCCAGAGGAAGCAAGACAAAATTTTCCCATAAGCACAGTGGCAAAAATGCACGTGAACTTATAGAAAAACACTTCTTTTATCAAACATATTCTTCATGATCTAGGCACAAAGATAATGCTTTCAAGCTTTCCAACACTAGCTTAAATGTTCATCATGAACCACGAAAGAGATGAGGATGCGGCTGATGGGTTCAGCAACAATTCGTCGAGAATTCCAAATGGATGGATTTCCACAATTATACGAACAAGGAGATGACATTTGTCAGCTCAAATGATACAATGTTGTATGATCGAGGAAAACATACCGCATTAATCATTGGTTGATAAGTGCGTCCGAAATATGACCTTAGGTAGCAAAATCAATGTTAGAGTGACGATTCAATAACCAACAGCCTAAGAACGAACTGTCGATCGCTAACTTCAAAGCAATAGGGTTGCTAGAAGTTAGAATCAAAGCAGCATCGTTCGATGGTGAGAAGTATCACTATGCCCAGAATTTCTAAGAGGTGAAGAAATCCTCACCACGTTCTCGACACAAAAGACAGTATTACTTCAAGGTAGAACACAACACAAGCGGGAGAGGAAGTTTCATCCATAACATGGACAAGTTCACGATGAAAGGAAGTCAAGGGTGTTGTCGATGATAACCAAAATCATCGAGGGTAAGGAGGTTATTTCTCATTATGAACTTAGTTGACGTATCATAAGAAGTCAAAACATGGACAATAACCACGACACCTTTTGTCGAGAGCTTTCAAGAGAAAGCAATCGAACAGTGACGGCGTCAAGCAGGGAATGACGAAGTGGAAAGTTATAGGAACAACAGATAAGATGCAAGCTCGGAACCAAAGTTGTCTTTCAAGACAAACAACATGATGTTGAAAGCTCGACGTAATTCGTGCTCACACTCAGAAGGATCTGCGCACCAGAGAAGGACGAGGTAGCACAGTCAAAGATAGCAAGACAAGGATGTAGCTGATAGTATAGGAATGACCAGATTGACTTTGATATTCCCAGTAACAATTACAAGGGGTATTGGATTGCAGTGTGGAATAAATTTTCCAATCGGTGTTCTCGGTTGACAACAATCCCAGAACCCGTGGAGCGATTAAGACAAGGAAAATTATTACCTCACCAATGTTAATAAGATGTATTGCAAAGGCGTGATATCCTCGAGATACCAGAGGGTAAAACTCGAAGGTATAATATGATAGAAGTAGAACTGGGTCATTGACCTGCGACAGCAGATACTTTAACCTTGTCAAAATTTGACGAGGCATCGGAATGAATTCCTTTCGGATAAATTAATAAGGATAGCATAGTTGGAACCATAACTGCAATCGATCAAATTAAGGATACTGAAAGAATCATACGGATGAATAATTATTTTGCAAGAAGCTTCCGAGACGGTCTACATCATTTCCATGGGCATGAACACAAGTTCAATGTCGACTCCCACTTCATCAATGTATAACATTTCATCCATTTCTTGCTTTGGACGATGTTGTAGTGTTGAAAATTTATCTGGCAAGACTCCATAAGAGTATGACCCGTGAACACTTTCAGGTTCTCACGGATTAGGGAGGGCATAGGTTCAACCCATCGGGGTATCTTAGGAACATATACCACAAGCTACAAGAGTAGTTAACACAAGCTCGAAGGTAGAGCATGGTTGGCAAAACAGAGGATACAATTTATCAAAGGCATTATGTATCAGGGGAAGAACTCACAAGGTGATTGAATATGAACGACACTGTCAGATAATAACCCAACAGTGGATCGGGCGATCCACAACGAAGTTGATGTGAGTATCGGTACTCAATCAGAGAAGAAAGAATGCAGAGGTATCGGATTCAAGACACAACTGAATAGTCTAATGCTTAAAATACAAAGGAATTATGATTTCCAAAACTAAGGATCAAAAGCAGACGCTCTGATCAAGGATGGATAAGTTGAAAAGACTTAGTCGGACAATCAATAAAGGTTTGAATTGCCAAGAACCAACTCATGTCCGGGAGGACGTCTGAGCCGGAAAGATAATTTAAATGGATCACCTGATGACTGCGTGCATACGCACACATTGAATCAATATGCTCAAAATGGCAAAGACAAGGGATGTCAACGAAGACTACTAGACATATGGAATTAACCATAATGCAAGCAGGCAAGAATTCCAAGAGCAACAGGCTGCAGAGGGTTCTTGGAAGATCGGAAAGCATATCGAAGGATTTGGTGAGACACATGAACAATTGGGAAGAACGGATCCTCGACAATTGTGAGGAATTATCCGTAAGGCATCCATGCAGAAAAGAACTATAAGGCAGTAAACTCAAAGGGCTACCGGGGAAATGGAGAGTATTTCAGGGCATCTTGTAACAACAAGAGTAACGAGAAAAGATCGTATGAATGATAAGTGCAATTAGTCATCCATAGGGACTTATCGGCGATAGGGAATTGCAAAGCCGGTGAGCACAAAGCCTCGGAAAACATCAAAAGGGTATCTTCGGAATCTTCTGACGGAGCAGGTGATCTTCTGGTATGAGGGCTCTCCGAGAGAAATAGTTACGAGAACCTAGAGTTTGAGTTAATAAAATCTTTAACCCGAAAGAGAAGAGAGATCAGAACCCAGAGTATAGACGAGGAATAAAATATCATAATACCACCCAATTGAGATGTGGGCCCGTAAGCCACAGCATCAGTGTTAGTAAAAGTTTTTCAATGACTAGGCTCAACTTCGGCCAAGGAGTTGGAAAGGGGGCTACCTACAGGCAGTCGGCTCTGATACCAACTTGTGACGCCCCCATTCTCGACCATACGCTAACCATACACGCAATGCGTACGACCAAGATTAGGGACTCACTGATTGATATCACAACACAACCAAAGAGACAAAATAAAGTCATACAGCTTTATATTACAAGCCTGGGGCCTCGAGGGCTCGAATACAAAGCACGAGTCAGCGGGCGCAAAAATATGTGAGTACAGACATAAGTTAGACAGGTTTTGCCTTAAGAAGGCTAGCACAAACATAAGCAGCGGATCGAAAGAGGCGAGGCCTCCTGCATGGGAACCTCCTAACTACTCCTGAGCGTCGGCGTTCTCCACGTAGAAGTAGGCTCCAGCGGTGGTGTAGTAGTCGTCTCCGGCGTACTCCATCTCCTGGGCTCCGTCGTCTGAACGCAGAATCGTATCGAAGGGGGAAATAGGAAGCAAAGCAGCGGTGAGTACTCATCCAAAGTACTCGCAAGACTGACATCAGAACTATGCTAAGTATGCATCATTATCAAGGGGAGGGGGTATATCTGGACTGACTGCAGAAATCAAGAATAGGGAGAAGGCCTAGTCCTATCGAAGACTAGCATCTTTAGCATCTTCAACATCTTGCAGCATAAGAAGAGTGTAGACTTGTATCTCATATATATAGTCATATTGTTGTAGCAATTTTATTAAGTAACCTCACCCAGAGATACTTCCTCGACTCCCTGCGAGGAAGCAATCCTGGAGCCACAATTCATTTTAATTTAAATTACAATTATAGTTGTATAAGGTCAAGGTACAACTCCAAGTCGTCCTGTTACCGTGGACACGGCTATTCGAATAGATTATTCATCCCTGCAGGGGTGCACCACATATTACCCAACACGCCTGAGTCACCTCCGGCCGGACACACTTTCCTGGGTCGTGCCCGGCCTCGGAATATCAGCACGTCGTCGCCCCACCTAGGCTAAACGAAGAGGCCAGCCCGCCGGTCTAAATCCTAGGCGCGCAGGGGTCATGGGCCCAATCACCCTTTGCGCTCCTGCACGATGCGTGGGCGGCCGGAAGTAGACCTAGTACACTCCAGTCCAAGAGCTGCACCGTCCAGTCCAATCCGGCGCACGCCGCTCCATTGCTGACGTCCGAAGAGCTTCGGCTGATACTACGACGCTGAGTGCCCATAACTTTCCCACGTGATGGTTAGTGCGTATTAAGGCCAACGACCTAACTCAGATCAAGTACCCAACCCATTAGCATTTTATTAATGCGGGGCAATCCCGACTCGAGGATCGTGGTAAGGGCCTCTCCCGCCCGTCCACGCCTCAACATAACCCGGATGCCTTACCGGCGCATCCCACCACATCTCACATGGGTACCCTTGGGGCCGACCCATCTCAAGACTGTCGGGAACTCAGGGCCACCTCAACGAGGGTGGTACCGCCAGTCCCTCCTGTCCCGCCTTCCACATGTAATAAATGTCAAGTCAAAGTAACTGTGTGGTTATAGAACAAGTGGATATCCGAGGAATCACCCTCGATGGATACCACTCGAGGTATGTGTATGACAAAAATCGCTATCGATAAATGGGAAGGAGGAATCACCCTCGATACCCACGATCGATTAGCTACGCTACAGAATTAAAATTGGGAGTGCTAAGTGAGGTATCAACCTCGGCACTCGATAGTAGCTCTGTAGTGCCTTACTTAAGGGGTGTGCGGTGATGTGAGGGGTCTGGCTGGTCGGTCGGTTGACCGAGTCTTCGGGTCTTCGAGTCGTCGTGTCGTCGATGAAGAAGCAGGGGCAACTGGGACTAAGGGGTCACTGGGGATTCATTGTCCATCCTATACTAAGCAGTTGGTATGATTGCAGGTAAAGTAACAGTTTATCAAAAACAGGCTATGCATCAGAATAGGAGCTATCTAATACAATAGAAAAATTCTAATGCAAGAATAAGAGGGAGAGGAATAGGCGATATCAGAATGCTCAAGGGGGTTTTGCTTGCCTTGCTGCTCCGCGGCAAAAGGCTGGTCGTCAGGGGCGTAGTCGTACTCGGCAGCACCGTCGGTCTCGGGGTCTACCGGAGAGAAGAGGGGGAAGAAACAATAAATACAAGCAAACAGATGCAACACGATGCATGACATGGCAATATGCAGGGCTAGGCATGCACTAACGCAGTACTACCCGTTGCAGACGAAGCGGGAGAATATCTGACGATATTTCCCGGGTCTTTGAATTTATCGTACAGATGATCCGGAGGGGGAAAATTCCATGTTCATCATGCTAGGAGCATGTGACAGGTGAACGGACAGCGTATTTGGATTCGTGGGATTTTTCTGATCAACTTTCATGTATAAATTATTTTCATCCGAGTTACGGATTAAAAGATATGATTTTTCAAAGTTTTAAAGAATTTCTGGAATTTCTAAATTATTATTAATTCGAATTAGTTAAATACTAAATTGCTATGTGCACCCACTGTTATACCCAGCTAGAGAGGCTGAGAGGTTGACAATGGGGCCAGTTTGACAAGGTCAACGCCCAGTCAGCAGTGGCTGACTGGTGGGCCCTCTGCTGAGTCAGCAGGCTGACCCAGCCAACCCTATCCAGAGGAATAGTGGGTTGGGCCCGCATGTCATACACAGTAGACCTAATTAAGTTTATTTTATATTAAACAGAGTTAATTAAAATGTGGGCCCGGCCTGTCAGTGACTATTAACTTTTAGTTAGTGATTTAATTAGTCCCTAAACGAAGCGTTACAGTACCGGGCCCATCTGTCAGCGAGTATTAGGGTGGGGGTTAGTCCCAGGGGGCGACACGTGTCACCCCACCGGCGTTTAAATCGCCGACGCGCCGGCGACGAGCATCCGAGCGGCGGCGCGGCTCGGGTGTGGCCGGAAAATGGCTACGGGTGGCCATTTGGGCCACCATGAGCACCTACATGACCCGGGCGACGGCGCGCATCGACCTGGGGGTAGCAGCGGTCGCGGGGGTGGTCGGGAACGGCAGGGCCGGCGAGGCCGAGCGGCGGCCGGAGCTTGGTCTCGGCCAAAACGCGGCGGGAGCGGCTCGGGGACCTAGCTAGGGGTCGGGATCGGCGCAGGAGGGGCTCTGGATCACGCCGGTGGCATGCGTGGGTGCTCAGGAGCACGTACGGCTCATGCGCAACGGCAATGGCGGCTGCGCGTTCGGGTGAACGTCGGGGGAGGGGCTACGGGCCACGGCATGACGTGCGACCGGCGGCATTGGGTTCCTAGAGAGCCCAGGAGAACGACGGCGCCACCGGACCGAGCAGAGGTGCTCGGGGGCAAGGTCCTCGTCGGCCATGGCGGACGGCGACCTTCGGTCACGGCGGGTAACGGTACTACGACGGCTAATCGAGAGCGGGGACAGAGGGGAAAGGTGGGCGGCCTCACCGGGATCCTGTAGGCGGGCATAGCGGGCTCGATGGGGAGTCGAGGTCGCCGGAATTTGCGACGACGGGTGGCGGCGAACCGAGGAAGCAGATGACGCGGGAGCTCGTTGCGGGCCTCCGGTCTCGTCCTCCACGTTGTAGACGACGGGGGCGACGAGGAAGGGGCTTGCCGACGTGGCCCTAGGGCGCGGGATGTCCGAAGGGCGTGTGGTCGACTGCGGCCATGGCGGCAGTGGAAGGGCCGAGCGCGGAGAGGAACGTTGCGGCGCGAGGGGAAGGGAACGGGGCGACCTAGGGTTGGGGAGAGGAGGGGGAGCGACCGGGGTGGTCTTATCCACCGTTGGGGACCGCGGGATGGACGACAGCGGCGCATCCGGCGACCGGACGGCTATGGCGCACTCGGCCTCCCCTGTTCAGCGCGAGGAGGAAGAAAAGGCCAACCCAAATGGGCCGGGCCATCCTGTAGACTAACCAGGCCGAGTGCACAGTGCATTCTTTCCATTTTCCTATTCTTTTTCTGCTTTTTCATTTCTTTTTTGTTTTCTATTTTCTTGTCGCTCCAATTTAATTTTGTAAAATATGAATCCTGCCCAATGAAATACAGTACAATTTGTCCCACTGCCAGAAAAAAGGTTTGAAGATAAAAGGATCCCAATTGTATTTTTAAAATTAAAAAAGGGATTAAACTTGGCTGTTTTGGTTCTGTTTTAAGATGTTAGAGTCATTTAACTAATTCAATTAATGTTCATTATATTTTTATTATTGCTTCTGGATTATTTGCAATATTTTGAACACTTTAATTTGGAAATTTAAAAACTTTTATCGTTTGACTTTATGTTTTTTTTAATTTTGAATTTGAATCAACGCGAGACTAGCAACTGTAATCATGGTGACGTGGCATCATTAGTGTGGCATTACTGTAGCTTAATTACAGAGATTACTGTAGCACAAATCCAGGGCGTCACAGTACCGGTGAAAGAGCACGCGATCGGACCAAGTCAAGGCCGTCCCATACCGGCAAATGTGGTTGCACGGATAAGCCCGGACAGGTGACTCCAGATCAACCGACTAAGTTTAGCTTAGCCATCACATAGCAGGTATGGTTATATATCACAACAAGTTGAACTGGCAACAATTATGCACTTAAGTAAACTACATAGCAAACTATGCAAGTAATGTAAACAATAAGTGCAATCTAACAGAGGTTTAATTATTTCTATCATAGGCATAATTACTAATTAAACACGCAAGAATAACACAGAGCAATGCTTTAGGGCATATATTAGATGGTCGGCTTGCCTGGGGTCGAAGAATACTCCGGGAAGAAGTGCGGTGAAGCCGCGGAACGATACGCCGGAAACCGCTCTCTCTCGGAGGGGCTGATTGCAGGGCAAGGGCAAAATGGGTATTTTCAGAAAGTGTCAACATGGTGAAAGGATACCATCGGAACGGGCTCGACGAACTGAAGATGTGAGCGTTTGTTTCACCTCGATCGGAGTTACGGGCGGAAAGATGTAGACGATTGACTGGCAGGGACTTTTCTGTAAAAACAATTATTCACATCCGGGTCCCTGAACAGTTTTTATGCGAAAAAGATTAAGATGCACTGTGCATCTGGGCTGCATGGGCCGAAACTGCTGGGGCTGCTGCTGCCACTGTGCGCCAGCCAGACCACTGCTGCTATTGGGCCGGCCAACTTGCCCCGCCACTAAAACAGAAAACGGAGGGAGGCTGAGGGATCACTAGAAGAGTGTCTAGAGGGGGGGTGAATAGACTACAAGCAGGAATTTAAAACCTAACCTTTTGCCAAGTTAATTGGTTGGCAGATTTTAGCAGTTTTAGCGAATCTAGTAAGTCTAACAGCCCTACACATGCATGTCAACAAATATGGCAGTGGAAAGTAAAGACATTGCACATGAAGTAAAGAGTTGAGATACGGTAGATCAAACACAATTGGAGACGCAAAGATTTTTCCCGTGGTTCCGATAGGTGGTGCTATCGTACATCCACGTTTATGGAGTCTTCAACCCACGGAGGGTAACGGTCGCGAGAGTCCACGGAGGGCTCCACCCATAAGGGTCCACGAAGTAGCAACCTGGACTATTCCATAACGGCTTCCGTCCACGAAGGACTAGCCTCAATATGGCTAGATCTTCACGAAGTAGGCGATCTTCTTGCCCTTACAAACTTCTTCGTTCACTCCACAACACGAAGTAGGAGGCTCCCAAGCGACACCTAACCAATCTAGGAGGCACCACCCTCCAAAAGGTAATAGGCTCGGTAATGACGATGAACTCCTTGCTCTTGTGCTTCAAGATGATAGACTCCTCAACACACAATCACTCTCTCACAGATTTGGCTTGGTGGAAGAGATGGGATTGGTGGAAAGCAACTTGGGGAGGCTAGAAATCAAGATCCATATGGTTGGAGTGGAAGATCTTGACCTCAACACAAGAATAGGTGGTTCTCTCTCAGAAAACTGGATGGGGCAAGTATGGAATAGTTCTGAGTGCTTCTCTTTCGAGTAGGTGGTGGTGGAGGGGTATATATAGGCATCTCAAAAAATCCAACCGTTACACACAAAATGACCAACTCGGTGACACCGATGTGTTAATCTCGGTGGTACCGAAGTGATCAAAAGGCAGTAACTTTTGAATCTCGGTGAGACCGATATAGGAAACTCGCACTACTAGGAAAAGGGCTATAGCTGATATGGACATTAATGGCGCACCATGTATGTGGTGCGCCACTGCTATATAGCAGTGGCGCACCAGATACAGGTGCACCATTAGTGTCCTCATTACTAATGGCGCACCAGACACACGGTGCGCCATTACTAGCAAATTTTATTTTATTTTTATTTTTCCAAAACTATTAATGGCGCACCATGGCACAGTGCGCCATTACTAGTTTTAACTAGTAATGGCGCACCACCCGCTCCGTGCGCCACTACTAACATTTTTTTTTTACTTTTTTTTTCAAAACTTGTAATGGCGCACCCCTAACTGGTGCGCCATTAGTAACCAGGGTTACTAATGGCGCATTTTTAGGTGGTGCGCCATTAGTAACCTGAGACCAGCTAGATATTTTGGACAGCCACCTACCACACTCACTTTCCCCACTTCATTCTCTCCACCTCCTCCTCCAAGCTTGTCTCGGCTGCCTCCTCCTCCTCACCTCATTTGCACCATAGATTCACCCAAATTAAGTGTTTAAATTACCTTTTTTTGATAGGTAAGTAAGGGGAAAGCTTTCTTTATGTTGTAGATCTACTTTTTTCTCCCTCCAACAACGTGCACATGCACTTTTTATGGCCTAGCTAGATCTACGTATGTTTGTGGTGTTGCATATGTTTGTGGTGTTGCATATATGTTTGTGTTTGCAGGTACCGGTATTTGAAATGCGATAGTTGCCAATATTTTGCCGGAATGTTGATTCTGTTGACACCTGATTTTGGCACGATGCAGAATACAGTAAAGGTGGACTCAAGCGAAAAGCTTGCCGGTTTTGAGTGCTTGCCGAAGACCCAAACAGAGGCAGGAGACGGCCCGGCAAGGAGGTGATCCGGCAAGGAGACGGCCCGGCAAGGAGGTGATCCGGCAAGGAGAAACTTTGAAGTTTGGGCCATTGCCATCCGATCTCATCTCGAAAGCCGAAATTGTGTTCGAAGTACTGGGATTTGTATCCAGAACACTATTCGGCTGATTATGCCCTCAAGATGACCTCATATGAGAAAACTTTCTACATAAATTGTCTTCGTCTCGTCAAATCGGTCGATTTTCATATAAAAATCGTCTCAATCCGAGTTCGTATGCAAAAGTTAGAGCTATCTGAATGCAGCCATGTCAAGAGGCGAAATATGACGCGGGAGACCAGACACGTGGCGAGTGTCTGATGCAATGCGTGAGCAATTAGCCATTCAAGATAGCCTCTAATCGAAAAACGTTCAACATGAAAGTTGTTCGTAACGTCGAAACGGTCAACTTTGCTTTTGGGCACATTTTCATCCGAGGTCGTTTACTGCCTCAAAAAGGGCCCGCAAGGTGCAGCCAGAAAGCTTGCCGCGTGAACAGTAACCTTGCGGGGTGAACAGTAACATTGCCGGGGAAATCTTGCCGCGCGTAAACAGTAATCTTGCCGGGTGAACAGTAATCTTGCCGGGGGGAAGCTTGCCGCGCGTGAACAGTAATCTTGCCGGGTGAACAGTACCCTCGCCGCGTGAACAGTACCTTGCCGGGGGAAGCTTGCCGCGCGTGAACAATACCTTGCTGGGGGAAAGCTTGCCGCGCGTGAACAGTACCTTGCCGCCTGAACAGTGACCTTGACGGGGAAAAGCTTGCCGCGCGTGAACAGTAATCTGTCTGGTGAACAGTACCCTAACCGCCTGAACAGTAACTTGCCGCGGGAAGCTTGGCGCGTGAACAGTAAAAACTGTCCGACGAGATGCTGAAGATGGGCTCAAATACTTATCTAGATGGCCTCAGATCAAAAAGTGTTCAACATGAAAGTTGTTCGTCTCGTCGAAACGGTCAACTTTGCTTTTGGAGTCATCATCATCCGACGTAGTATATGACCTGCAGAGACGATACAAGAGTCGGACGGTCCAGTCAGCTATATGAACGAGTCCGACTCGAAATTAAGGATGACCCCGTGGAGTATTCAAAATGGCCTTATTTGGAAAAGTGATCACCATACGGATTGTTGGCCTCGTCAAAGCGCACAAAATTGGTATTTGAACCGTCTCCATCGGAAGTCATGTGCAGATTCCACGGCCCACGCAAGGAGCAAGACAGGAGATGGACCAGATTCAGGCTTAATCCGAGCGGGACCAGAACTAGGACTCTAGGACGTGAATTAATGTAATTTTCTTGTAAGGAAAGCCTAGATGAATCCTTTGCTTGTACGGTAAGTCCAGCCACCTCTTATATATGTTGGGGGTGACGGCCGATTAAAACAACACACAATCGAACAATCATTATACTACTTTTTCATCTACGTTTTATCTTTCCATTGTTTATCTTTCTCGTTCTTCGCTGTTCTTCATGTTTGAGAGCTGCGAATCTCGAGGCTCTAGGGGCGAGCGAATCGACCTAGGGCAGCCCATTGCTGCCGCACTCCCTGACGGGGTCCCTCCCGGGCGTGCGGGGCTTCGGGTCTGCAAAAGCGTCCGCCGGCTGTCTTGCGTATCGCGCTGCCGGACGGACCTCCTTCGACATGAGCTGCGGTGCATCACCCCCGGCGTCGAGGGTACACGGTGACGTGTTCGTGTGTCAACACACTTTTTGGCGACTCCGCTGGGGAACTTTGATCCATCATCATCATCCATCATGTCCAATCTTCCCAATCCCTCGGAAGTTGACGCCGATAACATTATCAAGCCCAATCTGGAGGAGTTATCGGCCGAGCATCGTCAAGCTTATGAGGAGTACAAGAAGGCGTGTGAAGAGAAGGAGTTGCAGGAGTTCCTTGGAAACTTCAAGAAGGACCGCCAAGGCAATATCACTCCGGTTGGAGAAATCAAGTTTCCTCCCCTTCAAACTGAGCAGGTTAAACCTTCTGTAAGTACTACCTTTTCTCCTGAGCAATGGGCTGAAATTGAGAGTCGTATTACTGATAGCAATAATCTGATCTATCAAGCTTTCTTAGACAATACTAATGCTCAGAAGAATATGCCTAACATGCCTGCTAGTATGGGAAACCCTGATTCAGCTTTGCCTATTTCATCGGCGCCTCCCATGCCGATGAATTATTTTCCTACCCATACCAATCAAATTGTGGCTGCACCACTTAATCCTTTTATGCAGAGTTCGGTGGCAACGCCGAACCAAATAGGTGGAAACATTGCTAGATCATTGCCGAACTATGGTTCGGCAAACATGACACAATTTACACCCATGATTGCTAACCCCAATCCTCCTATGCCAGTGCCACAAGCTTCATCGTCTACTACGGGCGATGCTCTAGCTAGGTTTAGAGAGGAGATGGCTAAAACACTTCGAGAGAATTTTGGTGTTGAACTACCTAGGAATCGGATTTATCAAAAGCCGTATCCTGAGTACTTTGATGCAATTCCGTGCCCTCAAGGGTATAAAATTCCAGATTTTGTTAAGTTTAATGGAGAGGGCACAAAAACCACATGGGAGCATGTTAGCCAATACCTAGCACAATTGGGTGAAGCAGGTTCGATAAATGAATTGAAAGTGCGTTTATTTCCTTTGTCATTAACTGGTACCGCATTTTCATGGTTTTCTTCTTTGCCGCATGGCTCTATTCATGCATGGTTGCAGCTAGAGCAAAAATTTCATGATCATTTTTATAGCAGCGATAATGAACTTAAGTTGTCACATCTTACATCGGTTAAGCAGAAGCATGACGAATCGGTCTCTGATTACGTCAAGAGATTTAGGGAAACAAAAAACCGGTGCTATAGTTTAGTGATAACTGAGAGAGACTTGGCTGATCTTGTGCTTAATGGTTTGAGAGCTCATATTAGAGAGAAACTAGAAGGCTATGAATTTATAAGTATCAACCAAGTCTTACAGAGGGCTTTGGCTCATGAAAGCCGAAGCAAGGAGCTTAAAGAAGTGCATAGATATAAAACTGATCGTCCAAAGATGAATATGGTTGAATATGATAGTGATCGTTCGGACGATGAGGGTGATATTTATGCTGCTGAATTTGTTTGGCCCTCGAAGGCCAAACCATTTACTTGCAATGATTTAAAGCCGATTCATAAGAATCGTGATGATGAGATGAAGTTTACTTTTAATATTGCTAAATGTGATAGAATATTTGATGCTTTGCTACAAGCTAAGATTATTAGAATATCTCATACTTTACCGCCGTTTGAGGAGCTGAAACGGCGTGCTTATTGCAAGTATCATAATTCTTTTTCTCATGCTACTAATGATTGTAATGTTTTTCGACGACAGATACAATCGGCCATCAATGACGGACGATTGAACTTTTCTGAGATGCAAATTGATAAGCAGCCTTTCCCAATGAACACTCTGGATTTGGAGGGAAAACAGTTACTCATTCGGCCGGAAGTGGCCGAATCTGCTAATAAAACTAATGTCATTGTTGGCGAGCCCAGGAAAGGCAAGGAGGACAGCAAGGTCCTAGGGAGGCAGGTTGTGCTTGACAAGCAACCTGATGGCAAGGAAGTGATCAGGATCACCATCAAGAATCCTACACTCGGGGGGCAACCACAGGTGCAGCAAGACGCTCGTGTTAAATTTATTAAGCCCAAGAGTCCAGAAATTGGCAAATGGAAGACGAATGAAGCTAAAGTGCAGCGCAAGAAAATCAAGCCAACTTTTGATATGTTGCTGTCCAAATACGCCAATCAAGCGGCCGGTTCTAGCTCTAATCGGTCAGCTAATTTGAAGCGTTCAAGATCACCTCCAAGGCAAGAATTTCAGCATCATGCAAGGACATATGGGCCGTGGGCACCAAGACCGTGGATGGCGCCACCACCTTATGCGCCACATTACATGGGAGGCTTCAATGGAGGATGGGGGCAGCCCCCAATGGCCCCTTATGCTTTTCATCCAGGATGGGCAGAACCAAGGAGGCCTATACGTGAGAAGTTTTCTTATCCCACTCGAGGCCGTTTGAACAAAGGAGTCAATCGGCCAATGTAGCATAATCAAGAAGGGATCAACAAGCAGGTGTGGCGTGCCAAATCACCAAGTGCAGCAGTTGGGTCTGGAAAGGGCAAAGAAAAAGTTGATGCTGACTCACTCATCTTGGGTACTGAAACATTCACCATACAACAGCCGACTGTGCGTAGCAACCCTGCTGAGCCGATACTTGCTATCGCGCCAGAACACTCGGCTAGAAATCATGAAGCTAGCACGAGCAAAGCCAAGTTCAAAGATCCAAAGTACATGCAGCCTAAGTGGTGTCCTCCAGGGCTAACAAAAACGCAAAAGAGGAAACTACAGAGGTTAAGGAGTCATGAGATGGCAGAACAGGAGGCCGAGAAGCAAAGAGATGAGTGGTTCAATGACGTTCGGCCCATGGTATCTACAGAACAAGTATGGATGCCTAAGCGAATACAAAGTGCGGTGGTTTCTACATCTGTCACATCAGCACCTGTACCACCAAGGAAGGACGATGCTACTGCTGTTACATCGTCTACAGCGCCTATTGATTCCGTTTCGCCCGAACAGATTTCAAAATCAATGAAGAGGGCAAACCCAGACCCGGCAAGCTCGGAAGACCCGGCAAGCTCGGCAGACCCGGCAAGCTCGGCAGGCCCGGCAAGCCCAACACCGGCAAGCCCAGCACTGAACACACCTGAGGAGGAGGGCGACGTGGTAGATTGTGAGCATACACCAGTACATGAAGGAATGGATATCAACATGGTGTTTTATTTACCCGCTGAGTTTCGTGCTATAGATGAAGAAGGGGAGGTGGCTCAGCTGGATTTTGGTCCTAAGAATGCAATATTTGAGAAGCCAAAAGAACCAGTGACGCACTTGAAACCGTTGTACGTCAGAGGCCATATCAACGGGTCACCGATTACTCGAATGCTTGTCGATGGTGGTGCTGTAGTGAATCTCATGCCTTATTCAATCTTCAAGAAATTGGGTTTGCCCGACGAAGGATTGATAAAGACCAATATGGTACTCAATGGATTTGAAGGCAAAGAGAAAACCGAAGCCAAAGGGGTGATGTACGTGGAGCTTACGGTTGGGAGCAAAACTTTGGCTACTGCATTCTTTGTCGCCGAGGTACAAGGTAACTACAACGTCATACTAGGCCGTGATTGGGTCCATCCAAACCAATGCGTGCCATCCACTATGCATCAGTTTTTAATTCAGTGGGTTGATGATGAAGTGGAGATCATTAATGCGGATAATTCGGCTTGCGTTGCTTTGGCTGATGCACCGGTAGATTGGCAACACCCCAATGCTGCTTGCTTGACGGGACGGGACTTGTCAGAATTTGATTTTCTCAGCGCTACCAAAAGCGGTTTTGTCCCCGTTTCTCTAAAGCCGGTTGGTAGCAATCGGCTCCAAAACATAATGTATTTAAATGGATCCTAACTCTGAATGGCTACAAAAACGGCTTGCAGAATATCGGTCCAATGGGAACGATATGTATGAGTCTGTAGAGGAGTTAGGTGATATGGATAAGCTTGGACAAGGTTTTACGTCGGCCGATCCATTGGAAGAAGTAGATATTGGAGATGGCTCAATTCCTAGGCCGACATATGTAAACAAAAATTTGAAAGCCGATTGTAAAGTCAAGTTAATCGAGCTATTGAAAGAATATATTTGTTGCTTTGCATGGGAATATCATGAGATGCCAGGTTTAAGCCGAGAGCTAGTGGAGCATCGGTTACCTATAAAAGCCGGTTTTAGACCGTATAAACAATCGGCTAGGAAGTTCAATCCAAAAATATATGACCGGATCAAGGAAGAGATCGGTCGTTTGCTTAAAGCTAATTTCATTAGACCTTGCAGGTATGCCGAGTGGATTTCTAATATTGTGCCAGTGGAAAAGAAAGGCTCCAGCAAGTTGAGGGTGTGCATTGATTTCAGAGATTTGAATAGAGCTACGCCCAAAGATGAGTATCCTATGCCTATAGCCGACATGCTTATTAATGATGCTTCTGGACATAAGGTTATTAGCTTTCTTGATGGCAATGCGGGGTACAACCAAATTTTCATGGCCGAAGAGGACATGTCCAAAACGGCTTTTCGGTGCCCCGGTTTCCTTGGATTATTTGAGTGGACAGTAATGACCTTTGGATTGAAGAATGCCGGCGCCACATATCAAAGGGCTATGAATTTGATTTTTCATGATTTACTCGGGGTTATACTTGAAGTCTATATTGATGATATTGTTGTCAAATCGGATGCTTTTAAATCTCACTTAGCCGATTTGCGTTTAACTTTTGAGAGGATGAAGAAATATGGGCTGAAGATGAATCCTTTGAAGTGTGCGTTTGGCGTGTCGGCTGGTAAGTTTTTGGGTTTCATTATTCATGAAGATGGCATAGAGATTGATCCCAAAAACATAGAAGCTATACAAAAAGTGGAGGCTCCAATATGCAAGAGAGATATGCAAAAATTCCTTGGCAAGGTCAATTATTTGAGGAGGTTCATAGCTAATTTGTCAGGGAAGGTTGATGCATTTACTCATATCCTTCGGTTGAAGAATGATGTTGATTTTACTTGGGGGGCAAAACAGCAAGAAGCATTTGATATGATTAAGAATTATTTGTGCACTCCTCCGGTGATGAAGGCACCCAAACATAGAGAGCCCTTTAGACTTTATATTGCAGCCGAGGAAGGCGTTATTGGAGCTGTTTTGACTCAAGAAACAGAAGGAAAAGAGCATGCTATCATTTATTTGAGCCGACGCCTATTGGATGCCGAGACAAGGTATACATTTATTGAAAAATTATGCCTATGCTTATACTATGCTTGCACAAAATTGAGACATTATCTAGTACCAAGTGCTTGCATAGTAGCTTGTCAAACCGATGTAATTAAATACATGTTGCATAGACCAATTCTTAGTGGTAGAATTGGTAAATGGGCTTATGCTTTGATTGAGTATGATTTGGCTTATGAGTCTCTAAAGTCCATGAAAGGCCAAATTGTTGCTAATTTTATCGTTGAGCATCGGATTAATGACAAGCAAGATATTGATATAAACCTTGTCTCGTTAGTACCATGGAGATTATATTTTGACGGTTCAGTTTGTAGCAACGGCCAAGGTGTTGGTATTGCTTATATATCTCCTCATGGTGCTGTTTTTGAAGCCTCATGCCGCTTAGAATATTTTTGCACAAATAATCAAGCCGAATATGAAGCATTGTTATTCGGCTTAGAGATGTTACTGGCCATAGGTGCTACACATATTGAGGCTTTTGGTGATTCGTTATTAGTAGTGCGACAAGTATCCAAAGTTTTTCAATGTTTAGACGAATCACTTAATGTTTATCTTGATAAATGTCTGGATATAATTTCTACTTTGGATCATTTTAGCATTGCTCATATATCTAGACATGATAATTGGAGAGCAAATGAGTTAGCACAGCAAGCATCTGGCTATCATGTCAATCATGGCATGTTTCATATCTCTCAAGAGCCGATGTCTTGTCTTGCTAATGTAGGGGAGGCCGAACCAGAGCCCACTGATTCGGTCACTAACAATAAATCTAGTGCAGGTGAAAATCATGATTGGAGAAAGCCCATTATTGATTACTTGTACAATACGAGTGAAAAGGTGGACAGGGCTGTTCGGCGCATGGCTTTCAAATATACAATAAGAGACGGTGGTCTTTATCGCCGAACGGTTGAAGATGTTCTTTTGAAGTGTTTGGACGAGGATCAAGCAAGAGTTGCTATGGGAGAGGTTCATGAAGGAATTTGCGGTACTCATCAGTCGGCCCCCAAGATGAAGTGGTTGTTACGACGTGCTGGATTTTATTGGCCGACGATGATCAATGATTGCTTCAGGTATTATAAAGGATGTGAAGCTTGTCAAAAGTTTGGTGATATTCAGTTAGCTCCCGCTACTATGTTACATCCTATTATCAAGCCGTGGCCCTTTAGAGGTTGGGGATTGGACTTTATTGGAGAGATTCATCCTTCCTCTTCAAAGGGGCATCGGTTCGTGTTGGTGGCAACTGATTATTTCACTAAGTGGTCTGAAGCAGTACCTCTCAAGAATATGACGCATACGGAGGTAATTCAATTCATAAGTGAGCACATTATTCATAGATTCGGTATTCCGCAAACATTAACTACGGATCAAGGTTCATCTTTCATGTCTCATCAAGTTGGAGAATTTGCCGAATCATATAAGATAAAGTTGCTCAATTCCTCCCCGTATTATGCTCAAGCCAATGGACAAGCTGAGTCTAGCAACAAAATTTTGATCAAGCTCATCAAGAAGAAGATTGAAGATAATCCAAGAAGGTGGCATGAATTATTGTCCGAGGCTTTGTGGGCGCATAGAATCTCAAGGCATGGTGCGACGAAGGTAACTCCATATGAGCTCGTATACGGTCAAGAAGCCGTTTTACCGGTAGAGGTAAATTTGAATGCTTTGAGAATAGCCAAACAAAATGATTTATCGGCAGTGGACTTTTATAGCTTGATGATGGACAACGTTGATGAGGTTGCCGATAAACGTTTGACTACATTAAAAGCCATAGAAAGGGACAAGTTGAGGGTAGCAAGAGCTTACAATAAGAAGGTCAGGTTGAAGAATTTTCAGATTGGTGATCTTGTATGGAAGGTGATTCTACCGATTGGTTCAAAGGACAGAAAATTCGGGAAGTGGTCTCCAAGCTGGGAAGGTCCTTTCAAGATTGCAAGGATAGTTCCCGGAAATTCATATTTGTTGGAATCCATGCAAGTAACATTGCTACCTCTAGCTCTCAATGGCAGGTATTTGAAGAAGTACTACCCAAGTGTGTGGCAAGAAGCCTAAATAGGCAATGGCCGATATATAATTATCGCCCTAAGCACATATTAATGGCCGATGGAGTGTTGACATCGTCCTTAGAACAAGCCTGATGCAAATTATTTTTCGGCACACAAGTTTTGCCGAAAAACAGGGGGGCATGTGTTGACACCTGATTTTGGCACGATGCAGAATACAGTAAAGGTGGACTCAAGCGAAAAGCTTGCCGGTTTTGAGTGCTTGCCGAAGACCCAAACAGAGGCAGGAGACGGCCCGGAAAGGAGGTGATCCGGCAAGGAGACGGCCCGGCAAGGAGGTGATCCGGCAAGGAGAAACTTTGAAGTTTGGGCCATTGCCATCCGATCTCATCTCGAAAGCCGAAATTGTGTTCGAAGTACTGGGATTTGTATCCAGAACACTATTCGGCTGATTATGCCCTCAAGATGACCTCATATGAGAAAACTTTCTACATGAATTGTCTTCGTCTCGTCAAATCGGTCGATTTTCATATAAAAATCGTCTCAATCCGAGTTCGTATGCAAAAGTTAGAGCTATCTGAATGCAGTCATGTCAAGAGACGAAATAAGACGCGGGAGACCAGACACATGGCGAGTGTCTGATGCAATGCGTGAGCAATTAGCCATTCAAGATAGCCTCGAATCGAAAAACGTTCAACATGAAAGTTGTTCGTAACGTCGAAACGGTCAACTTTTCTTTTGGGCACATTTTCATCCGAGGTCGTTTACTGCCTCAAAAAGGGCCCGCAAGGTGCAGCCAGAAAGCTTGCCGCGTGAACAGTAACCTTACCGGGTGAACAGTAGCATTGCCGGGAAATCTTGCCGTGCATAAACAGTAATCTTGCCGGGTGAACAGTACCTTGCCGGGGAAAGCTTGCCGCGCGTGAACAGTAGCATTGCCGGGGAAAGCCTGCCGCGCGTGAACAGTAATCTTGCCGGGTGAACAGTACCTAGCCGGGGAAAGCTTGCCACGCGTGAACAGTAATCTTGCCGGGGGAGCTTGCCGCGCGTGAATAGTAATCTTGCCGGGGTGAACAGTACCCTCGCCGCGTGAACAGTGCCTTGCCGGGGGAAGCTTGCCGCGCGTGAACAGTACCTTGCCGGGGAAAGCTTGCCGCGCGTGAACAGTACCTTGCCGTCTGAAAAGTGACCTTGACGGCGAAAAGTTTGCCGCGTGTGAACAGTAATCTGTGTGGTGAACAGTACCCTTGCCGCCTGAACAGTAACCTTGCCGCGGGAAGCTTGCCGCGTGAACAGTAAAAACTGTCCGACGAGATGCTGAAGATGGGCTCAAATACTTATCTAGATGGCCTCAGATCAAAAAGTGTTCAACATGAAAGTTGTTCGTCTCGTCGAAACGGTCAACTTTGCTTTTGGAGTCATCGTCATCCGACGTAGTATATGACCTGCAGAGACGATACAAGAGTCGGACGGTCCAGTCAGCTATATGAACGAGTCCGACTCGAAATTAAGGATGACCCCGTGGAGTATTCAAAATGGCCTTATTTGGAAAAGTGATCAACATACGGATTGTTGGCCTCATCAAAGCGCACAAAATTGGTATTTGAACCGTCTCCATCAGAAGTAATATGCAGATTCGACGGCCCACGCAAGGAGCAAGACAGGAGATGAACCAGATTCAGGCTGAATCCGAGCGGGACCAGAACTAAGACTCTAGGACGTGAATTAATGTAATTTTCTTGTAAGGAAAGCCTAGATGAATCCTTTGCTTGTACGGGAAGTCCAGCCGCCTCTTATATATGTTGGGGGTGACGGCCGATTAAAACAACACACAATCGAACAATCATTATACTACTTTTTCATCTACGTTTTATCTTTCCATCGTTTATCTTTCTCGTTCTTCGTTGTTCTTCGTGTTTGAGAGCTGCGAATCTCGAGGCTCTAGGGGCGAGCGAATCGACCTAGGGAAGCCCATTGCTGCCGCACTCCCTGACGGGGTCCCTCCCGGGCGTGCGGGGCTTCGGGTCTGCAAAAGCGTCCGCCGGCTGTCTTGCGTATCGCGCTGCCGGACGGACCTCCTTCGACGTGAGCTGCGGTGCATCACCCCCGGCGTCGAGGGTACACGGTGATGTGTTCGTGTGTCAATAGATTCATTTCGGTTTCGGCGAGAATTTGGCACTATGCATTCTTTTTGGTCCTATTTTTAGGCAAAGTCATGCCAAAATTTTTCTTGGTTCTAAAATATCGTTTTGCTCTACCCCGCAGGCGACCATGGTCCGCACGATGACCGAAGGCATCGTGAATAGGTTTTTGAGCTCCGCGAAGGCCGAGATGCTTCAAAAGAACGAGACGGAGATAAGATGTCCGTGTCGAAGATGCAAGCTGAAGAGCCTTATTGCGGACCCGGATTCCGGGCAAGTGCGGGACCACCTGCTCTTGCGTGGTTTCATGGATGGCTATCGGTGGCAAGGTGATGAAGATGACTATGAAGTCGTCCATGGGGGCCGGGCAAGAAATGAGGAAGGGCAGCAAGACAACCACCGCGGCGAGGGCGGGCGAGAAGACGAAGAATCTCCAGGACATGATCACGACGGTGATGCAGTACACAGTCATCATGTAGAAGATGCCGGACATGATGATGAGGAAGATCAAGACGAAGGGCATGATCATGAAGATGAAGATGCCGGAGCAGACGACGATGGACCATCGATGGGCTGGGTGCAGGACCCTCATATTCAAGAGCTGCTTCTCAAGCAGACGGATAATGCAAGAGCTGCCACCCGAGAGAAAGCCAAGCTGGATCAACTGGAGATAGACGCGGTTACTCCATTGTATGAAGGATGCAGGCCCGAGGATACCCGCCTGAAAGTAACGCTCATGGCTCTGGAGATGAAGGTAAAACACAAAATGACCGACGCATGCTTCGACGAGAACATGTCATTCTGGCACGAACGTCTTCCCAAGGGGAACAAGTGCCCGACCAGTTTCGAGGAGGCGAAGAAAATCATGTGTACTCTGGATTTACCGCACGTGAAATACCATGTGTGCATGAACAATTGCATCATTTATCGGGACGAGCACGCGGAGTCTACCATATGTCCGGTGTGCGGCGTCACTCGATACAAGAAGAGGAAGAAAGCTCCTCGAAAAGTGGTGTGGTACTTTCCGATCACTCCTCGTCTGCAGCGGTATTTCGCGGACCCTAAGGCAGCAAAGCTCCTGCGTTGGCACGCAGATAGGGAGGAGAAGAAGCGAGAAGATGATGGAAATGATCCGGAGATAAATAAAAAAGACAAGATGCTGAGTCACCCTAAGGATGCGAGCCAGTGGCAAGCGTTGAACTTCGAACACCCAGAATTTGGGGACAATCCAAGGAACATCGTGCTGGGCGCGAGCACCGATGGAGTCAATCCGTTTGGCAGCTAGAGAAGCACACATAGCACCTGGCCTGTGTTTGTGTGGATGTACAACCTTCCCCCCTGGTTGTGCATGAAGAGGAAGTACATTCACATGAGTATGCTAATTGAAGGGCCGAAACAACCAGGGAACGACATCAATCTGTATCAGGGGCTGCTGAAAGAGGAGCTAGACACGCTGTGGAAAACGCCAGCCAATACGTGGGACGCCGCAGAGAAAGAATATTTCCCTATGAGAGCCGCACTGCTCACGACGGTGCATGACTATCTCGGTTACGGATATGTCGCGGGGCAGGTGGTCCACGGATTTTCTGGATGCGTCAGGTGCATGGATGACACAACATATCGCCAGCTAGATAGAGATCCCGGGTCTTCGAAAACCGTGTTCATGGGACATCGAAGGTGGCTTCGCGACGATGACTCATGGAGAAAACGCAAGGATCTGTTCGACGGTGAAACCGAACCCCGAAGACGCCCGCGTACGAGGAGCGGCGAGGAAATAGACGAGCTGTTGAAAAATTGGAAAGAGTGCCCACCACCGGGAAAGGCGCCAGAGAAGGGAAAGAAGCGAAAGGCGCCAGAGCCGCTGCTGAAGGTATGGAAAACGAGGTCTGTTTTCTGGGACTTGCCGTACTGGAAGATCCTCCGTGTGCCTCACAGCCTTGATGTCATGCATATCACGAAGAACGTGTGTGAGAGTCTGCTTGGTACCCTACTCAACATGCCAGAGAGGACCAAAGATGGGCCGAAAGCAAGGGCAGACTTGAAATCAATGGGCATCAGGGAGGAGCTTCAGGATAATGATGATGATGATGATGATGATGAGGCGAAGGACACGGAAAGTCGTCGCAAAGGCAAAAAGGCCAAGAAGATCGGAAATGACTTCCCTCCCGCGTGCTTCACTCTAAGTCAGGAGGAGATCGAGCAGTTTTTCACCTGCTTCGTAGGAGTAAAACTTCCTTACGGTTACACGGGGAAGATAAGCAGATACCTAGACTCAGCGAAGCAGAAGTTCAGCGGGATGAAGTCTCACGACTGTCACGTGCTGATGACGCAGATACTTCCAGTTGCAATCCGTGGGATCATGGACGCGCACGTCCGTGAAACGCTATTTGGCCTATGCAACTTTTTCGACGTCATCTCTCGAAAGTCGGTTGGCGTGAGGCAACTCAGAAGGCTACAGGAAGAGATCGTGGTGATACTATGCGAGCTTGAGATGTACTTCCCGCCCGCATTCTTCGATGTTATGGTGCATCTGCTGGTCCATATCGTGGAGGATATCATCCAACTCGGGCCGACGTTCCTGCACAGCATGATGCCGTTCGAAAGGATGAATGGTGTCATCAAAGGATGCGTTCGCAACATGTCACGTCCAGAGGGAAGCATAGCCAGGGGCTTTCTGACCGAAGAGTGCATCTCCTACTGCACGAATTATCTAGGCATCGAGAACCTCGTTGGTCTGCCCGTCAACAGGCACCTCGGCAGGCTCGCTGGATGGGGTCACCGCGAGGGTCGCCGCGAAATGCATGTCGACTTCGAGGGTCGACTCGCCGACTTTGAAAGAGCAAACCTAGTCGCGCTACAACACATAGACGTGGTCGATCCTTGGGTGGTAGAGCACAAAACCTTTATTGAGAAGACGTACAATGACCGAGGCCAACAGAGGACGGACGGAGATATAATCAAAGAGCACAACTCATGTTTCACGCGTTGGTTCAAGGAGAAGCTTCTGTCGTACCCTTTACATGAGGATTCTTCCGCGGAAGAACAACTCATATTCGCCTTGTCACAGGGCGCCAAACACAACCTGATGACGTATGAGGCGTACGATATCAACGGCTACACATTCTACACTGAGGGAAAGGACATGAAGAGCGATGGTTATCAGAACTCCGGGGTAACGATGGAATCCTACACCGGTAACGACAAGGACAGATACTACGGAAGGATCGAGGAGATCTGGGAGCTGAGCTACGCTGGAGAGAAGGTCCCGATGTTCCATGTCAGATGGGCCAAGAGCGTCCTAAAAGAAGACCGGTATTTCACCACCATGGTTATACCCGAAGCCAAATCCAAGACCGCGGGCGCAAACGTCACCGCGAAAAATGAGCCATGGGTACTGGCTTCCCAAGTGGACCAATGCTTCTTCATTACCGACCCGTCAAAGCCCAGTCGTGTTGTCGTGAGGAGCGGCAAAAGGAAGATCATCGGAATGGATGGAGTCGCCAATGAGCAAGACTTCGACAAGTACGGCGACCCGAAGATGGAACATGACGACGACGATGAAGTGTCATACACCACAAGAAGAAGCAGGACCACCCTACCTAAAGGACGTCCGTTCAAGAGAAGAACTACATTTGCGAAAAAGAAGGGCAAGAAGATTGTGAAAAGATAGCTAGCTAAGATCGATTGTATTTAAATTGTAGTCTTCATTTCTCGATTGTATTTCGACATATATATGGAAATGATATTTCTTCTGTTCTAGTCCTCATGAATATTTATTTATGTTTATTCTGGTATTTATGTTTATTCCGGTATACCAATTTTTATTTGATGATATTTTTTGAACTCATGAATATTTTTAAATTTCATGGGCACGGCCATGCCCTCTTCCTCCTCTCCTCCCTCCCGGCCATGCCCTCTAGCTTCCTCTCTTCCTCCTCTCCTCCCTCTGCCTCTCTTCTCCTCTCTTCCTCCTCTCCTCTTTATCTCAAATCTTAAATTCATGCAAGTAAAAATTCAAAAAAATAAAAAAATGTTAGTAATGGCGCACCAGGAGAAGGTGCGCCATTGCTATCACGATGTTTATGGCGCACCCCTAAGAGGTGCGCCATTGCTATCACGATGTTTATGGCGCACCCCTAAGAGGTGCGCCATTGATATACATGTTTTTATGGCGCACCCCTAAGAGGTGCGCCATTGCTATCATTCCTATCATTGATCACGAAGCGCCAGTCCCGCACACCCGCACGCACCAATCCACCCTCCCGAAACCCTCCCCTGTCTCGATCTCTCGACCGGCGGCGGCGACGCAGCTCCCGGCGCCGGTGCTCCATCCCCATCCCCATCCAACGGAGACGCAGCCTACCCGGAGGAGAAGGGCGTTCCCAATCTTCTACGGTCTGCCGCGGAGCCCGGCGAAACTCTAGCCTCCGCTTGGTCCCATCTCCCCCGACGCCTCACTCCGGCGAAGAGGAAGCCGCCGGCGTCGAGATCTTCAGGTTAGTTCCCCTCCCCCCTCTCTCTCGCGAAGAGATCTTCAGGTGTTGACTCGTCCCCTGAAAAACCTAGTAGAATCTTGACTCTTCAGTACTGGTCCAGAATTTGCCGAAAGCTGTGGGCTTCTCTTACACCTGTCTAGTATAGTAATCTCGCTAGGGATCTTGCCGAAGCTCGTGGGCTTTCCATATGCATTCGTCTGCTGTTGCGGAATTTGGTGCCGCGCTCCATTTCCAGGAAATTTGTTTCTGCTGCTGGGGAAATTGGTGGCACTTCTCCGTGGAGAACATGAAACATGTTTTTTCTTTAGATGTGACTTTGGCGATGCTGAATTTGAGTGTAGAAGCAGTGAGACGAGTTAGCGCTATGCGTGGAAACCCATTAGTAATCTTCAATAATTAGTGCTTCTGAATTATTTCAGTAATAATCCGTATGCTAATTCATCGCCGTCCTCTGTCTTTCCTTTTCTTCCAGACTAGCTATTTAGATGAAACATGTTTTTTAGATGTGACTTTGGGACTGCTGAGTTGCAGTGTGGAAGCTGTTAGTGGGAAACCATTGGTAAACTTCTATGATCAGCTCAGCTTCTCTTGTTTCAGAATTACTCCAGTGAAGATCAATGTACTAATTCATTAGATACAGAAAGTTCATCGCCGTCCTCTGTTTTTCGTTTTCTTTCTCGGACCTTCAGAGAAGACATTCAGATTCAACACTGGAATCGCATTCTCCCTTGGTCACTCTTTATAGTTGATACGGTCCCAAACCACAAGCCATCATCCTATCCCCCGCTTGCTACCTCCATATGTATTCCTCAAACCTGGCAGCGTGCATCAACTTGATTTCTGTAAGCATAATTAGTACTATTTACTTAAACAGTTTACTGATTGTTCTGTTTTTACTACTCATACTCATCCTGATGGAATAAGAAATACGTGGATTGGATCATGTCTTGATATAATCAATGGATTAGTTCCACTGTTTGAATAAACTGTAACCAATATATGTTGGGGTATCCTAGGATAAGAGCCGCGTGGAATTACTAACTGAACCATAGTGATATACCGACAACAGCTGAATGGTTCAATCTAGGTATGTACATAGCTTGAAGCCTTGAACAATCTGATTACAAGAAGCTAGTTCAGGGCTAGAAGATGAGAGTTACCAACTTACCATGGTTAGAAGATGTAACTAATTCTTAGTTTTGAGAAGATGCAGGATCCGATGAGCCTTTTTCTTGAGAAAAAACTTCACATGGCAAGGTGCTTGTTTCTATTATCCCAGTACCCCGAGAGGCCCTTGACTTTGCCGGAATGTCGATTAACTTCCGTTCCGGCAAATTCGGGTACTCCATATGTCCTATTTTCAGCAAAGGTCATGCTGAAATTTTCCGTGAATTTTAGCATGACTTTGCTAAAAATAGGACATATGGGGTACTTGCGACTAATGCATGGGCCGGGGTATCTTAGTACTTAATTAAGTAGGATCAACTGTTTTTTTGTCCATCACTCGATAAACTACATGTGTGTGAGAGAGATAGTGAGAGGAGACAAGAAGAAGGGGGTTAGGAAGGGACTTGGACCTTAGCAACAACACACTAACAGGTCCAAACTTTTTTCCTATTTAGAGCGAACATGGCCCACAACGATGCCGGCGGTTCGGGCAAGCAATTCTGGGAGCTGTCCCAGGAGATGGAGGGAGACCCTCACCGCTATGAGGACGCCGCGGAAGTCACCGATCCCGACTACACAACCCCTAGTGGCGTCGGGGATGACACCACTGATGGTGCCGCTGAGGATGCCACCACTGATGATGGCGGCGCACGCATAGATGGCAGCCAACCGAAGAGGCAACGGAAGGACCGGCGCCCGAACGTGCTCGGCACCGTCAAGGAGGAATTTACTGAAGTGTCCTCCGAGGGGCATCCAACGGCGCCCAAAGAAATAGTCAAGGGGTACGCGGGACAGCTCGGGTGCATTCTCCGGAGCACCGTCTCGATCAACACCGAGAACCTAAGGCATCGTGACCGAGGGAATTTGCGCAACCTCCTCTTCACGAAGCTGCACGAACGATACAAGTTCCCCGGTGACTTCGCAAACACACGCCTCTCAGGGAATAAAGTGAACAGTGCCGCCCTCACGAAGATGAGCAAGGCCCTGGCTACTTGGAGAGGCGCGGTGAAGAGCATGATTGAAAAAGGTGATAGTTATGAGAAGATCAAGGAGAAAAATCCTTCAATCAGCGAAGATGACTACCGGGAGTTCAAGATCAAGTGCGAGAGCAACGCATCTGGGGAATCAAGTCAGTGGGGGAAAGATATGCGGGACTTGAACTTAGGGGTCCACAAACTCGGTCCCGGCGGTTACAGATTGGCGGAACCTATATGGGACAAGGAGGACGCAGAGCGTGCCGAGCAAGGCCTACCGCCCCGCTTCGAGAAATACCGTGACAAGCAGACCAGGAACTATGTCAGGGCCCGGTACAAGATTGACCCGGTAACCAAGGAGCTTACCACGGATCCGAAGACCAAGGCACTTGAGCGTGTTCTGGTAAGGAATACACCCCCGCGTAATTAGCTCCATATGGTTGCATTCTAATTAATGAAGCCAAATTTCTAAATGGTTCACGTTCCTTCCGCAGGACACTGAAAGCAGTAGCGCGGGGTCGTCAAAGAGCTCCCCTTTCGACACCCCTTTAAATAGGGCGTTGAACGTAATGAAAAACAAGGATAAGCTCAGTAAGCCGTCGTCAGCTGGTCGTGTGGCCGGCAAAGGCTTGTCCACGAAATGGTCGGAATACTATACCGCTGGGCGAAAGGAGAGAAAGACCAGCTCGGAAAGCCAGCAGTGCGAGGTTCAACAACTCAAGGCACAAGTGGCGCGGATTCCGGAGATGGTCGAAGAGCAAGTGCGAGACCAACTGGGAGCGACGATCACCGCCTTGGCTTCTGGGCTGCAGGCGTGGGTGGCGGGCGGCCAACAGGGGCCGCCCCCGATTCCCAGCTTCACGGGCAGCAACTCGCGCAACGCGCCGGCGGCGCCATTGGTGTCTCAGGCGGAGGCGGCATTGGTGTCTCCCGCGGCGGCGCCATTGGTGTCTCCGGCGGAGGCGGCATTGGTGTCTCCCGCGGCGGCGCCGGCATTGCAGCTTAATGCACCCGGGTGTGGGAAGAATACGCCGGCCGGCACCTCGGCAGCAAGTGGCCCCTCCGTCAATTGCACGCCCGCCGTTGGCGGTGCCTCGACATTAGCCGAGCTCGACGCCATCACGGTAACTAATTAAGCCTCTCGTCCGATGACTTCATCTCCTTGCCTTTGACTGGGCATCCCTGACGCCCTACATGTTTTCGCAGGGCGCCGCCGACGTTCCATGCACTCTCCTGCACTTCGTGGGCGGCGAGTTGATCGATGTCGCCAAGGCCAGAATCGTTCAACCGGGCAGCCGCGTGTTCCACAGTAATCCGATGCCACCCACCGTGTATAGGGTTCAACTGGTTCGGGTGCTGCGGGGCTGCGACGACTTGTTACCTCCGTTTCGACCCGCTGGGGCCGACGAAGATGATGTGATGACCCTCAGCGCCTGCTTAAGCTGGCCCCTGCTTTGGCCGAAGAGCCAGATTCGTTTGGGGGCGGGGGACACCACCCCACAAACAACACCGCCAGTCGTGCCGGCGCCAAGCCATGGCAAGACCGCCGCAACGCTACCGGACATGCCGGACATGCATATGGCACAGGATCCGGGCATGCATATGGCACAGGATTCGGACGACGACGACGACGACGGTACATTTACCAAAGTCGATAAGTACTTCAACGAACATGGGTGCGATGACGAATTCTTTGGGCCTCCTTCTCAAGAACCCAACCCTGCAAAAGACGATCGCGATCTACCTGGTACTGCGGAGAAACCCAATTGCAACAGGCGTCGTCTGGCGTTCAGTTCTCAGGAGACGCCTCCAGCTGCCGCCTTCACCGAGCCTCAGATAGCTGAGGTGCGAAATATTATCAGCCCCAACACACTCAAGAAGGCGGTCTCTCAGCGGAACTCGATCCCATTACAGCAGAAGAAGAAGGAACGGAAAAGAAAGATTAAGGGTGCGAGCCAGCCGGCACCGAGTACGATCCGTGCTCAAGACGGGCCACCTTCACCTAAGGATATCTCGAGGAGGGTGCATGTGGCGGGTAGGCCGATGCTACCGACTAATATGCTCAATGCTGCAACCGGTGCTATGCGGAGTCTGCATGACAGTGTTCTTTCTTTGGAGAAGCGGCGTCTCTCCGAGAATGATGTGGCATACCCGGTTTTCGTGGCCAAGGTGCTAGAGGGCAAGGGCTTTGTCGATAGCAAAATCGGGGGTATGATCGTCCAGCGGTTTGATGACATCTTCGCTATGTTTAACCTTCATCCGCTGCACTACACCTTCATTCGGCTATTTTCGCTTATTATGGAGATGCGGATCATTAGAGACAAGACCCCGGACATCGTGATAGTCGACCCCTTCTACATGCGTGCCAAGATCTTGGGCAGCGCTGGGGACCGGCAAGTCGCGAGTTCATACCTCGAAGGCGTCATTCTGGCGAACCCAGATAACGATAACTTCCTCGTGACTTACTTTCCCGAGTAAGTCATCCCCTCACCGCCCCGTAACATATGATTTCTTAGATTTCGATCGTTCTTTTTTTTCTAACATTCCGTGTTTTGTGCAGTGACACACATTGCACACTCATCCTCTTAAGCCCGAAATATTCCATGGCCACGTATTTCGACTCGGACCGTCAGTCGAAGAAAGACTACACAAATATCAAGAAAGTTCTTGATGAAGCTCTCCCCGGCTACGCCAGATCTGGAGGCACCTTCAAGAGGCCAATTTGTAAGTACGGCAAGCACGTGTTCGCCCACAATACGATGTTCCCCTGCGTCAAGCAGCCGCCTGGCGGTCAGAAGGATGCCTACTACGCCCTCCATCACATGTGGGCGATCGTGCGGGACCATAATCACCTTCTGCTACCAAATAATCTCAAAGATTGGGCCGCAAGCTTGTCGGCAATCCAGGACACGGACATCAGACAAGAATTCTTTCGCATCCAGTCGGAGTTTGCGGAAATCATCCATCAAGATGTCCTTCGTACCTCGGGGCAGTTCTACCTTAGATATCAACCGTCCAACAGTGAGATAGAAACAACGCTACAAATGCAGGCTGACAACGACCGTGATTTCATGACCATCACGATAGACGGCGGCTTCATCCACGCTCCGGTCCCTGAGTCGAGTCGAAAGTAGTGATGGTATGTAGTTCTGAAATATCGATTAGCTCTTTAGTTTGGACAGTCATTCAACTTATATGTAATCGATGCTATTTATTAGTAGGACCACGAATCGTGCTATTAATGTGTTGCTTTTCTCTTCCGATCCTTTTGTTGCATACTTATATATTGCTTATGTATTGTCTGTGAATTGCTACTAACGTTTTGTTTGTCTAGTGCATAGAGATGCCGTCGTATGTCGTGTACAAGGGTAAGGTTCCCGGAGTCTACGACAACTGGGAGGAGTGTCGGAAACAGGTTTACCGTTTCAGCGGTAACAGTTACAAAGGGTACACCACTAGGGCAGAGGCGGAAGCTAGATACGCGCGCTATCTAGCGGGAGAGAGGAGGGAGCAGAGGAGGAACCGGATGAAGACCAGTTTCATCGCGATGATGCTCATCGTGATGACCGCAGCTCTCTTCTATGTGATGGTAGTTTAGATGATCGATATCGACTTGTAATGTGAAGACAAACTCGCTACTCGCGGTCTCGAGACTTGTAAATGTTCTAACTTTGTTCGGTCTTTTGAATTCGGAGACTAGCTAATATGATGAATTGTATTCGGAGACTAATCTTCTATTGTATTCGATGAATCTGCTATTTATATGTTGTGCTGTCTATATTCTGTGCAGTAATATATTTTGTAACCTGCGCAAATATCAGAAAAGAAAAAAAAATTCCTAATATTCATACTAGTGGCGCACCATACAGCACATTAGTGGTGCACTGCTATAAAAAATACTAGTGGCGCATTATCTGTTAGTGCGCCATTAGTAACCCAGAGCACAAGGTAAATACGGCCCCCTGGGAGGCATACTAATGGCGCACCATGTGACTTACTAATGGCGCACTGCCTGGTGCGCCACTATAGTCTGGTATACTAATGGCGCACCAGGGGTGCGCCATTAGTATATGTTACTAGTGGCGTCATGATAGTGGCGCACCTGTAGTGCGCCATTAATGGCCAAAACAGGTGCGCCACTAATAAGCCTTTTCCTAGTAGTGTCGGTTGCACCGATAAGGTGACCAACGGTCAGATTGACAATCTCGGTGACGCCGATCCAACAATCTTGGTTGCACCGATATTGTGAATTTGCGTAACAGAAAGTTGGCAACCTAAACTCGGTGGCACCGGTATGGAATCGGTTGCACCGAAGTGGCTAGGGTTTGGCTGAGTCTGTCTGAGGTTTTGAATCGGTGGCACCGGAATGGAAATGTTGGTTGCACCGATTTTGAATATATGGCTTTGGACAGACTTTGGTGGGAGAGCTTGTGGGTGTTTTTGGTGACTATCACTTGTGCATGTATGAGCATTTTGTTCACCAACAAAACCTTACCCCCTTTTAATAGTATTGGCTTTCCTATGGACTCAAAGTGATTTCTCACAAATGTAAAATGTAGAGTCCTCTTCCTTGAAGCTTTGCCAACCTATTTCCTTGCATCTTGGGGTATCTCCACACAGTCTTTTGCCAACCCTTTTCTCCATGGACTATTATCTGAAATACACTAGATAAAAGTATTAGTCCAAGGGACAATGTATGTTGTCATGAATTATCAAAACCACCAAGGGAGCATGTTGTGCTTTCAATCTCCCCCTTTTTGGTAATTGATGATAGCATACAATCAAAGCTTCAAATAAAGATATGCATGGTTATAATGAAGACTTTGAGAGACACATGACTTAGACTTGCTCCCCCTAAATGTGTGCAGTCCTTTAAGGATAGTTGTTTTGGAATCCATATACACACATATGGATGAAGGGATATAAAAAGTCATGTATATCTTGGCTATGTGCATCAAATATATATGAATGAGGTGTATCCTTGTTCAAGACTTCACTCTTGCAAACAATATGTGCAAGAAGCAAGAGATCATCCCGATCAAGGGTATGATGCATATACTTACCTTGAGTTCTTGAGAATTCTAGTAGTAGAAACACACTTGAGAAAACAATGTTAGAAAACACAAGAGTATCCTACCAATCAAAGGCAATAGAACTCAAAAGTACCAAGATATGGATAACATATAGAAGATAGTAATCATTAAGATTGATATGTCTCCAAGATCATTAGAAATTTCTTCTCCTGAATATGAACATGGTAAATTATCCTCTCCCCCTGAATCTCAGCATGTAGATATTGGGATTGGATAAGATGAGAAATTGATTCTCCAAAACATATTTTTCAAAGATGTGTTTGTTTTGACTTTTCAAGTATTCTTCCCCTACTTAGATATTCTCACCTTGTTTATAAAGTATAAGCATTGATGTTGGTTCTCCCCCTTGATCATATCTCCCCCTTTGCATAAGCATGTATCTCCCCTTTAGCGTGAAGCTTTGTTCCTCTCCCCCTTTGGCATTAATTTCCAAAAAGGTCAAAAACAGGGATAGATACAGGGATCATTGATTGAGAAGGGATCCTTGAGAACAAGGGTCACTGAATGTAGGGTTCATAGAAATGAAAACTGAGGGAATCATAAAAAAAGGTTTCTCTCCCTTTGAGATGTTGTAAGACTTTGTTATTCTCCTCCTTTCTTTGAGTCAGGGATCCTTGAATAAAGAAATTCTCCTCCTAAGATTATCTTTTGTTATTCTCCCCCGTTTTTTTTAACGGGATCATCGAAGTAACAGAAGTATTACAAGAAAGATGTAACAGCCCGAGACCGGCGCTCCAGAAGATTCCCTTTTATTCCGTTGTCGTCGTGTGATTCGTTTCATTGTTGCATTCATCATCTCATCATTCGCATCATCTGCATAGCATCGTCACTCATTTTCGAAAAACTTGCATCCATTCGTAGATGCCAGTTCTCTCCGTTTGTGTCGTCGTCCGTTTCGAGCCCAACCACACACGCACGCACCCGCGGCATCGCTAAAATCTTGTTTTCAAAAGTGCGCGTAAAATATTCTCAAATTGGGCCGAGACTTGGCGTGCGGTCTTGTTATATTATAGGTAGACCGCCTGCCAAATTTCGTCGCGTTCCGAGTTCGTTTGATACCCGAACGGTCGGGCGTAGCGGCACCGTCGTCGGTTCAATTGTCAGATGTTTTCGGTATTTAAAACCTATTGCCGGGCTGCCCGCTTTCCCTCTCCTCTATGCCTAGCCCCTCTGCACAGTGCACAGACCCCACGCGCGTGCCCGATAACTTCCCCGATCCCGAAACATTCGGTCATGACCGTTGGGTCCGGATCAACCCCGTAATACCCCAAACGTTTTCCCTTTTGTCCATTGGACAACCCTCACCTAATTTTCTCGACCGTCCGATCTAAACGCAGGATCCAGATCATCTCTATTTTGCTATATATAGACAATTTTTGAGACAAAACCCTATTGTCTAGGGATCCTCCCCTTCCCAAATCGCGCCGCCACCCACCTCGCTTTCCCCACCGAACCAACCAGCCAGCCAGTGCCCCTGTTTCTTCTCGGGTCCGCCGCCGCCGTCCACCTCGCAGCCCAGCCACCACCACCCACTTCTCTCCCTGGACACGTCCGGGTGCCCGTAGCTCCCTCCGTCTGCGCGTAGCAGCAGCCAGCGCCCCGCGCAACCTGTCGTCGGCTGCACAGGTGCCATGGTCGACGGGCTCGTCCAGCCGGCGCCCCGTCGCCTCGCTCGTCTCCTGCGCGCCTCCCCGCCTTCGACCACAACTTCATGTGCCCACATGCCCTGCCCAGATGAGTCCCTGTCTCCCATGTCCGGCCGGTCGGCGAGCTGCCGGAGTTCCAGACCGATGCTCCCTTGCCTTGCCCTTTGCCTCCTCCCGTCTCTCTTCTAATCTCTCTTGCTCTCTCTCCCAGGAACCAGGACCTGAAGCCATGGCTGTTGCAGGGAAGGGGCCCCACAGCCCCGAATCCGTCCGTCGCCGCCGCCGGCGTGAAGCTCCGCTCCTCATCGTTTGCCTCCTGGCCTCCTAGGACACCGAAGACCTCCGCCTGCCCTGCGTCCGCCCCGCCTCCGTTGCCCGCCCGCTCTGCCAGCAGCTCCGGTCGCCGCCGCATTTGCCCGCTGTAAGCCCTGGTGGGATTCCCGTGCACTCGTTGTGAATCAATGCTTTGCCTTTTATTCGGTTCAAATAGTGCAACGCTCATAGTTTTGCAACTAACATAGCAGCAGCGCACTGGCAATTGCCTTGCAACGTGACTAGGTGATCTGGGGTTCGAATCCCAGGCGACCCATTATTTTGCCATGTTTTATTTTGCACACACTCAGGCGTTCTGGGCCAGGTTTGTTGCTGGGCTTGGTCAGTGCACTGCTTCGGGCCCGTCCATGTTTTTTTAGCGAGCGAATTTGTCTATTTTCCAGATAATAATAGTTTTACAGAAAAAACCGTCATGTTCGTGCATTTGATAACTCCACAACCGTGCACCGGATTAAAATGTTTTAAACATGTAAAATGACTAGAATTTTGTGTAGATTAACAATATGCAACTTTCATCCATATTTAAAATGTTTAACTTGCTGTTTCACTTATTTTGCATAATTGCCATGCTAAAATGGTTTGTTTCATAACTACAAAACCGTAGCTCCTATAAAAAATGTTTCACATATGTAACTTGACTAGAAAAATGGGTAGAATAACATGGTGGCATTTATTTTGCTGTTTAACAACTCTAAAATTGTGTTCTAGGCAGAACAGTAGCAAATTCGAAAATTACATATGGGGACTTTCTGGAATTGTTATTCGTTGTTCCGGCCTCATTTAAAATGCCTATATGTTGTAGTTGTGTATGCTTCGCCTCTTGCCATGATAAACAACAATTAAAATGAATGTTTAGTTAAACAACATTAACCACATTTCTCATAATATGGAGAGTTATTATTTTGTTGTATGTATGTTCTCCCTCTCCATTTAAAATTGCTTAATTCCATCTTCACCTTATGCCATGACCACCCATGTTAAACAACATTTAATATTGATGAGTACCTAAACGGGAGTGAACTAAGTGATTCGAACGTGGAGTTTCGTCAATATGCAACTCGTTGCATATTGAGCTTCACTTAATGTGTAGTATTTGTTTGTGTGATTGTCATGCCTCGCATAACTAAACCGGACATGCATAATATATGATTGTGCATCATGTCATGCATATGTTGTGGTGTTTATCATGTGTTGATTGTTGTTTTCGCATTGCTTCTTCTCGATAGAGTTCCGAAATCGTTCGGAGTGTGAGGATTCGTTCGACTACGTTGGTTCGTCTACTTCACGGATTCGTTCTTCTTCCAAGCGGGATCTCAGGCAAGATGATCATTTCCCTGGATACCATTACTATCATTGCCATGCTAGATGTCTCGTTTCTATCGCTGTATCGCTACCGACCACTTGTATGTCAAGCCTCCCAAATTGCCATGAAAAGTCTGTAACCCCTCCACATCCCAGCAAAACATTGTTTGGCTATGTTACCGCTTGCTCAGCCCTTCTTTTAGCGTTGCTAGTTGCAGGTGCAATTGTTTCCATGTGCTAACATGGATATCCTTTTGTTATATCCCATTATTATTGCTATTTAATTTAATGCACATATATATTGGTAAAGGGTGGAAGGCTTGGCCTTTTGCTCGGTGTTTTGTTCCACTCTTGCCGCCCTAGTTACTTCTGTACCGGTGTTATGTTCCATAATTGAGCGCACCTAACATGCTCGGGGTTGTTATGGGGACCCCCTTGACTTTCGTTTTAGGATAAAGCTTGTCTGGCAAGGCCCAACACTGGTACTACATTTTCCTAATAACAACTAAAATTGCATAGGGACCCGCCGGCACCCGCGGATAATTAATCAACAACCCGGGCCAGTGCTCCTCATGAGTGTTGGTCCAAACCGGGCGATGTCCGGCGCCCCCTGGTCACCCGGGGTTTCAGCCAACCCGACGTCTTGCCCATCTGGTAGTGCCCTGAGAACGAGATACGCGCGGCTCCTATCGGGATCTGGCCTGCCGGGCGGCCTTGCTGGATTTGTATTACCTTTGTCGAACGTCTTGTGTGAGGAATTCCGAAAATACTTCGGGCTATCTCGAGGTTGCGGTTTTCCAACGGAATTGTCTAGGAAGATCACGAGATTCGTGGTCTAGGTTATTCTCACTGCGTGTGGTTAGGTTGTGATGGATGAGTTGGAGCACCCTTGCAGGGTTAAATCTTTCGGAAAGCCGTGCCCGCGGTTACGTGACAACTTGGAAACTTTTGTTTAACACCCGGTCATAGCAAACTTTAAGTAAACTCAAATAAAATACACCAACTGTGTGCGTAACCGTGACTGTCTCTTCTCGTGATTTCTGAACCGAGAGAGAACACGGTGGGGTTATGTTTGTTCGTAAGTAGGTGTTCAGGATCTCTTAGAGATCATTACTAGTTCATGTCCATTTATTCGACGATCATCCCCCTTTATTCTTGTACTCGTAAGTTAGCCACTCAAATAAATGCTTAGTGCTTGCTGCAGCCTCACCACTCGACCATACCCCACCCATTAAGCTTTAATAGTCTTGATACCCTTGGAAATGAGATTGCTGAGTCCCCGTGGCTCACAGATTCCTACAACAATAGTTGCAGGTACAGGTATTGCGATGATATGACATGAGCGCGATGCTTTGTTTGATTTGGAGTTCTTCTTCTTCCTCTTCTTCATCGATCATAGGATGGGTTCCAGGCGGCAGCCTGGGATAGCAAGGATGGATGTCATTTTATCGTTTGTTTTCGTCCGTAGTCGGACCCTGCTCTTCTGTATGATGTTTGGATATGTTGTTGTATTGATGTGTAATTGATGTAGCTTGTGGCGAGTGTAAGCCAATTCCATATACTCATCTCTTCTTTACATGTACTTGTAATGATATCCATTCTTGCGAAACGACGAGATGCGCTTCTATCCCTGTCGAGGCCCTCGTGCCAAAATAAGGATAGGATCGCATCTTGGGCGTGACAAGTTGGTATCAGAGCCTGTACCGACCTAGGAGCCCCCTTGATTGATTGAACTTGGCCGAGTCGAGTCTAGTTAAAACTATTTTGAGTCTAGTTATATCGGAGAGTAGGATTCTTTTACTCCTCTTCTATACTCTGGTGAGGTATTCGACTTAGGAATTTTCATTCTACTCCTCTTTTCGCTCAAATTTTTTTTAGGATCACGCGGGTATTTTGGAAACTATATGATGCCGATGTGACGGAGTTCTGTCTTGGTGCCTCCTGACTGACTTGATTTCTTCCGGGGAGTTGAGCTACAGGGGATTCTTGACACATCGTTATCATTCAGTTTCCTTAGTGTCTCAGGACGGAGGATGTTCGAAATTGCTTCAATACTTTTCGTGGCGAGATAAGGCTGGAGTCACCCAGTACTGGGGAGGCGTCCGGGGTACTGCCATCTTTAGTATCGTTGCGATTACGAGGATCTGAGGTAGATGAGTTTCCGAGACCTTTGGTTGTGTGTTCAGGGATGTGATACACTCGAGAGTAGTATTACTGCTAGGAGTTGAGTGATCATGTAAAACTCCGTGTATCCGTGTACCCGATTGCATAACCGAGATTTCGGGAGTTCTTTGGTGGGAATTCAAGTGGTTACCTAGGATTATCTTCCGCAGATGATGATGTGAGGTTGGGGTTCGACATCGAGTGGTTCGCTTGTTGACGGTCTTTCTTATAGCGGTTCTCGTTGTGTCTTAAAGAGTCCTTGTAGCTTGCTACGACTCGGGGACGCTTCGTATGGCATGTGCACTGCCTTGTACATGATGGCTACTGTAAGATCGAGCCCGTGTGAGCCTTACCACGAAAATATCGAGCGAAATCTCTATCATATATTTGTTTCCGGCTTAATTATCAAGCCCCATCCTTTGTTTTGTTGCAATATGGTAATTCGAGTTGCTTCGATGTCAAGTGGTGAATTCATATCTTTTCTAAATGGTATTCTCATATTTTTATGGGAATGCTAATCCTTTGTCAACCGAAGTTGTCATGTCAATTTCTTTCCAACCGGTGTGCTTCTCTTCAAGATGATTCAATCCCTTCCAATTTTTGCAAGATCTATCCTCTTAATCTTCTGGAGTTCGTTTCATCCGTTCCAAGTTGTCTTTGTTTTTCCTGCCCTCCCGCCCTTTTTCTTCAATGATTAAATTCTCATCCAAATGTCTTTTCTATTCATGTGATGCTTCCGCTATCTTCTCTTCCGTGATGTATCCGGTGATTCTTTGTGATGATGCTCAGGAGTTTCAATGTCATCATTCTTGTTCTTGTTTTTTCTTCTCCAGTGGATTCAATTCAGCTCTCGGTGTTCTTCATACCATTTTCATTCGTCCAAGGCTTCCCATGTTGGAAATTCTTATCCAGGCCTCTCTTGTTATTCATCCCTCTCTCTATTCTATCCGGAGTGCTGAAGATATCTCAGAAGCTTCGTGTTCCCATTCAAATCCTTTCAAATTATTTTTGAGGTTCTCACCTTATCAAGTTTTCAATTTGTACCGGTGCAATCTCTATTTCCAAGCAATCGTTTCAACGGTGTTCTCTTTGAGTGGGCTCATAACCCACAGGTTTTTCCCCAGGATCTTACCTAGCTCTTCTAATCTTTTCCAGAGATGTCCTCAAGTTCTTTTCAAATATGACGTAAGAATGATTTTCATCAGTCATATTCCTTCTCGAAGATCGCTTCTAAATCATTTTCATCGTTGGCTCAACCTTTCTTTATTCATTATCCCGGAGTGTCTCAGTAATTCTTGGTGGTGTTTCTCGCCATCATTCTTTGCCTTGAAGACCGAAGAAGAGTTTCTCTTAAATCTTTGTTCGTTCTTCCAAAGATTCATGGTTTCAGCTTGTTGCTATCCTCTTTAACTGTTTTCGATCATGAGTAATTCTTTCCGT
Source organism: Elymus sibiricus (assembly GCA_039707655.1). NCBI lineage: Eukaryota > Viridiplantae > Streptophyta > Magnoliopsida > Poales > Poaceae > Elymus > Elymus sibiricus. Next base: position 95,177,123 of record CM077663.1, on the reverse strand, counting down.
ATCTATCCGGAGCATTTTAGAGTTGTTTCTTTTCTCGATCCTCTGAAGGCCATCATTTCAGAAGATTTCTTCGTTCTCAGTTTGCAGCTTTCGTTCTCAAATTCTTCTCAATTGTTGTCTCTTCGTTCATATCTCAATTGTTCCGGTGGTTCGTTCAAGACTTCTTCAAGCTGTATATCTCTCTTCAATCTTCTCAAGACGAATAAGTAGTATGCCAAATCCGTTGCTTGTCATCAATTTAACTTGATGAAGGATAAGCATAACATAATTCTTATTCTTGTTGGCCAAGGTGATTTCAATCCTTCTTCCAGAGTTGTTCATGATATCAATTCTCGATTCTAAGTTGCTCGTCTTTTCTCTTCCGGAGTTCCAAGTTTTCTCAAGTATCTCATCGCGAAGCTTCATCTAAATCCTTGCAACGTCATAATCTATCCTTTTCAACCTTCATTTCTTTTGATCGTTGTTTCGTATACGGAGGTCCTCACGGTGGTTCTTCAAGGATGTAATTCTTTCTTGAAATATTCGTCAAGATTCTTGTTGGAGGAGCTCAAGTATTATTATCTGGCATTTCAAAGTGCAATTCATTCTCTCTTATCTTTTGAGATGGTGTTATAGCATTCTTTATTCATGAGGAGTCTCGAAGAGTAGTTGACAAGAATGAAATATGTAAATCCATCATCTTCCTCATTGGAGCTATCTTGGATTGGATTTCACCTAAAGCATTTTCCTAAGGATTGTTGCTATTATGGTGCTTCCCAATGATCCAAGTATTCTTATCCTCTTGGTGAAAGAAGTTTTGCATCTCTTGTTGCTCCCAAGCAACAAATTGTTTCCGTTTGTGGCCGGTAGTCACCTCATAATTTTGAGATGTTTCCATAAGCCCACGACAAGCTTTTCTTTTCATTGTTGATTATCCAACAACTCCGTTCAATCCTTCTTTGTAAAGAGGCTTTCAATTCAATTGTGGTAGAAATTGTCATTGCATCTCCATTCTCTTCTCTCCAATGATCTAGCTTCTATTCTTTATTCCGGAGATATTGCATTGTTGCTCTCTTCGACTCATCATCTCGCTTGTCAAGATCATGCTATTTCTTGCTTATCCATTTGACCAGAGTGTTGTGTTCTCTTTTTAAGTTCTTCCATCTTATCAAATTTTGCCCCTCGATCCTACCGAAGTGCTGTCGAAATTTCTTTTGAATTCTTGCTTGTTTCTCATATCATTCTTCATCTCTTGCAATCCTTCAAGTTCATATGGTTTCACTCGTT